>JARLTB010000122.1:11490000-12212500 GCA_030141615.1 Unio pictorum
TAACTAAAAACAAGTGTGCACAAAAAACAACCCAATACAAAATACCTAAGAACATGTACAATTTGTAATTTCACAAATTTATTTCTCACCTTCAAATGTTATTTAAATAATATAGATGAAAGTTTAATAACTGTTGAAACAAATTATCAGTATATTAAAAAATAAGTTCTTAAAGGACATCTTTTACAATGATGTTACACGTATTCTGGTTGAATTGACTGAATATTCTTTTGCAAACTCTTGCAGATCTTCACTAATTCTGGCCGCCAACACACACACTCACACCCACCCACCCACACACACGTACGTACGTACCTACACACACACACACACACACACACACACACACACACCTTTGAACGTAATACTCCAACAATCACATCAGATTCTTCAGGGTAAAAAGCAATCTTTGTGTTTATTATAAATAATATTGACCAGAAAGCCTTTATATCTTGACGAATGGAAGCTCACTAAAGACACATTACAAGAGACCAACTTTTAACAGCCCACCTTTTGTTTAGACGAACATAACATTTAGCTTCATGTGGAAAAAACAGACAGACAGACAGACAGACACACACGCGCATTGGCGCCAACATGACCACATGTTGAGCTTCTGCAAAGGCAGGCACAATAACAAGACTTAATCATTTAATAATTACCCACGCTTGTTCTGAGTAAGAGCCCTCTCTATATCCTCATCTTTCCAGGACTGGATAACATGAATTACATTATCCCCTCCCAATATCCCCATCTTCCGGAAAAGGATACTTAATTACAGTATTCCCTTTTGATATCCCCATTTTCCTGAAGTAGAAAACATGAATTACAGATTGGTTAGAATACAACATTGCTAGATTGTCTTAACTGACAACTGAACGTCAACTGAAGTTCAAAATCACTATCGTATTTCCATGATCATTGACACCGCACCATCATTAACAGAGAGAGAGAGAGAGAGAGAGAGAGAGAGAGAGAGAGAGAGAGAGAGAGAGAGAGAGAGAGAGAGAGAGAGAGAGAGAGAGATTTATGTCAAAGACAGAATTATTCTTTCCCCATCGGCTTTTCTTTATATCTAGAATAATCAGAAAAATGAGGGAAAATTAAACTATTTCAGGTCCAATTGGACAATAAAACAAAACTCACAAAACTTTTCCAACAGTTTAACATGAAGACAAAATGTGCACATGACGATTTTTCATTCCGCTTGATTAAGCATTACCTACCTCAGTGAAACAGGTATATTTAAAGATACCATCTCTTGACGTCAACATGATTTTTCACTTTTAAACTGAGAAGATGTCTACTCGGTGTTTCAAGACCAAAGTAAATATTTGAAGTGTACATAACAATCTCAGGGAAATCTGTTTTGCGTCAAATAAAACCTCTGATTATTAAAGTCTTACCTGGCGATATTCAAATTGTTTATTTGCTTCTGAAATGGACGATAAATACATTTTTAAAAATAGACTTATTAGCGAGTACAGACGGTACTTCTTCAACTGTCCTTCTGAAAATTTAACGAAAGGAAAGAACATGTTTGCCAAAATTTTTAGGTACAACCGGTTCTATTTGTACTGGTTTGATTTAAACCTAAATTCGGGTGCGGAGACAATATGTCGCCTTATAGTCGAACGATAAGCTTAACATTTTGAACAAAATATAATACATTTCAAAAGGTTAACTTTTCGCTCGAATGGGATTGGCATAATTAAAACTTATTTGCTCTTTTCCCAACAAATCGCAAAATATATTGACACGACTCATGCTTTCTCTCCATGTTTACCTGGTAGATGAAATTGGTATATATTAATTAGACGAAAAATTTCTCGGGTAAACACTAATATCATTGATAGCAAAAGGGCTGCTTCATCAAACTTTAGGCTTGACCATTCCCTACTGTTATCATGAACCGAAATAGTATGCGTGTATTCAAAGTAGGTTAAGTGTGATCATTTCATCTTTCAAAACAGAACGAAGCCATGGAACAGAGGGGAAAAGATCCCATGCCTTTCGCATTGTATGTATGTACCACTAGCAAAACATGTTGTAGAACTCAAATATAAACAATTACTTTAATAAAACAGAGCACGTGGAACGAATTTCAATAAAAATATATTGAACATTAAAAGCACATCCATAGAAAATGCTCTTAAACTAACATTACAGATAAAGATTATATTGTTCAAATTTATTTCAGTGCAAATGTAGACATCTTAAAGAAACTATAAATTTGTGTTTTTATCTTTTTTTCATAAATCCAAAAAATTAGGAACAAAGGTTTTCTGTATAATTATGGCATCACCAGTCTAAATCTCTGTAATCAGTCATATGAACACGATTCTACGTGAAAACTAACCGTTCGCAGTCTGAGGCAAATAATAAAAATTGCAATGGAAAAAAATGTTGGCAAGCAAGCCTCAATAAAAACTCAAGTGATTTGTATATTTTCCTCCACCTATGTTAACAATAGGTACTCAAGGCTAGACTCTTGTGCGTCTCTCTGTAACGGAAGAATCGCAATTCGGGCCACAATGCACGACGCGATGCTGAGTTACCAAGTCGCAATTTAATGTACATTTTGACTATTGAATATACATCTAGAGTATATGTGTCAATAACGCACTAAAACCTTCACCTAGTTGTGAAGAATTTCTCTAGTTTCATTAAGAACCCTTCACGTTATATATTACAAATAAAGTACCTTTTCAGATGCATGGTGGACTGGAAACGATCGAGTGATGTATAGTGCTGTTTGTTTACAGTGCACATGCACAATCGAAAAGAGATTAAAGGATATACCGGCTAATCAGAAGTCAAGAGGACAATTATAAAGCAATCGACATAGGAGAAAGGAAGAGAAAAGATGTATATATGTAATGATGGAAATTGGAAATACACACAAACAAACACACACACACACACACACACACACACACACACACATCCATCCATCCATTCATGCATGCATACACACATTCACTCTGAGTATCCCCTGCGTTTTACTAGCAGATGATACGTCATTGTTGTCTTCGTCATTTAATGGTATGTGTGTTTTACTTCGCTCCCTTAATGACTAAGCATCGAAGTGGAGACTCCGGTACAATGCTGATAAAAGCAATATTGTCATATTTTCGAAGACGAAAATCATACGAAAATCTATTTTCATGCTCGGATTTAAAATTATTATTATAGTTTCTTCTAGAACCTATGCTGGGGTTACTCTCTCCACAGATATTTCTAATACTGCTACAGTAAAAAAAAAAAAAATCATGTGATAAATGAAGGTCAGTATTTTATTCCGTTGTTGGGACTGGCAAGTCTGGCATTGGAAAGAATGGAATGAATCCAATTAATAGTGCTACAATATGGTCAAAAAAGTACTACCTGCAATGATATATGCATGCGAATTGCGGTTCAGCTTGAGCCAGTCACAGGTATACGATCTGGTCAAAGAAAAGCGGCAAGATGAATTATAGGTCTTGATCAGCGCTCTTGTACAGAAACAACAATTAGCAGTCTTGGACTGTGGACCATTGAGGGTTATGTGGATAAAATCAAATTAGGTTTCTTCAATAAAATCTGCAGGGCTAAAGGTTCATTTGTATGGAAAACTATATTCCACAGAAAAATGCTTGACTTTCTGATACATGAGAGCGAGAGCGTTGGTTTTGTTAAAGATATATATCGTGTTCTTTTGAAATACCAGCTTGGTGTTTTTTTCCACCTGTACGTGAACACCCTATATTCTGCCCCGAAACCAGTCTGGAGGAGGAATATTGAAATGACAGTTCACTGCTGCGAATAATCATTGTGGAGATCTAAACTTGAAATGAGACCTGAACTTTTACATACATACATACATACATACATACATACATACATACATACATACATACATACATACATACATACATACATACATACATACATACATACATACATACATACATACATACGCATGCATGCATGCCTACCTACCTACCTACCTACCTACCTACCTACCTACCTACCTACATACATACATACATACATACATACATACATACATACATACATACATACATACATACATACATACATACATACATACATACATACATACATACATACATACATACATACATAAAACATACATACATACATACATACATACATACATACATACATACATACATACATAAAACATACATACATACATACATACATACATACATACATACATACATACATACATACATACATACATACATACATACATACATACATACATACATACATAAAACATACATACATACATACATACATACATACATACATACATACATACATACATACATACATACATACATACATACATACATACATACATACATACATACATACATACATACATACATACATACATACATACATACATACATACATACATATATGCATGCATCATACATACATATATGCATGCATGCATGCAGGCTATACATGGCGACCACTATTAATGGTGAAGGAAGAATCCGGGAAAAACATCGGAAAGAACCACCGACCCACTAGAAGATACTGGCAAGCTTTCTCACTTACCTACATTGGTTGAATCTGAGACCCGAACAGAGAGAGAGAGAGAGAGAGAGAGAGAGAGAGAGAGAGAGAGAGAGAGAGAGAGAGAGAGAGAGACCATTTTCAAAACTGCATGCGCCACTGTAATGGGACTTTATTTTGTTTAAAACGTCTTTTCTCGTGTTTCGCATCATTTATAATGACACTAAGCGGAAACACGGCGGGGTGTAAATAACAAAGTTTCATTACATATCACCCAAAGGACAGTGAGATATATTAAACCGAGAGAAACAAATACAGAACAATAACTATTTTTAATTTTAGACCCAGAAGAAAGACGAGCTAGAATTCGTCAATATGTATTAGTTAAAGGAAGAGAATAAATAACAAGAAACACATGCAATGAAAGAAATCTATTTTTTTTCTATGAAAGTGAAATTGATCAAAGCTATACTGTTTAAGGTAACTCATTTATCTACGTCATTGCGAGGATATCGTGTTTCCTATTGCGACATCTATAGTGGTGCATTAATGTGATCTTGCTTTACAGGTAATTGCCACTTAGAAAAACTAAGATGAAGTGCTTATATTAAAAGAAAGAACGGCATTTGTGGATGAAATATGGAGCGACCTCCCCAGGCCATGCTCTTGGGTGAGGTGGGGGTGGGGGCTGCGCTTCAGTCCGATGGTCGTCCTTGTGAGTTTGTCAATACCAATCGAAATACCGATACTCTTTTCCCGCGTGGTCATGGTCGGCCTTAGGACCCGCGTACTCCTAACACCACCTCTGAATATAAGTGTAGGTTGTGGAAAATGTGTGTGTATTTGTCAGGATCCAACGGCATATCAGAGTTGTGGGTGGTTATAGTTTGCGTTCCTGTTGTGTTTCTTTCTATCTTTCGAACTCCTTGTATATTCGGTAATCTGTCAACCGTCAAAGCCCGTGTCACTAGCTCTGTCTGTGTCTTTAAACAGTTCCAATGTCGTAATTACGAGGCACTTTTCAGTCCACACGTGTTGAGGAATTGCTGAAGAAATTCCTACAAGAAACACCTCAACTCATCACCCCTCTCCAGCCCCCCCCCCCCCTCCAAAAAAAAATAACTTGAGCAATATGTGTTTGGTCCAAAGACTGGTGCCTAAATGATGTTAAAATCATTTATTTTAGTGTCTAAAATATGGAAATTTCTACCTGGATCCTTAATTTTTTTTTAAACTTTAGATTAATAGTAAATGTATGCTGTTTTGTAAAAATAAAAAAACAAATAAAAAAAAATATAAAAAAAAGAAAGTAGAAAACTTAAAAAGAACGCAAGTAATACGGGTTATGATTGAATAGTTAAGGGCGCCAAACAGTAGCATCTTAAAAAGATAAGGCATTTTAAAACATCTTGAAATTACATTAAATTTCAGTGCATAATATTACTTTGGTAAATTAGACAAATTAAACGCGAGTAGAGAACTATTAGCAAATTGGCAATTGATAATTCTTTATGATGTAGGTAAAAGACCTTGATAAAACCTTAACCTCGACTTATACGTGTTCCTTGTTCTACAGCATGAGCGGATGATACAAGGGATCGGATTCAAAATCCTAAAGATATTTTTTTAAAATTTCGTCTGGAGTAGAAAGGAAGATAAAATAAAAGCGACGGATTATTGTAAATGACTATCCAGATGGTGTTTTAAAATAGCCCGTACTCCGCCTTTCTGTCGCAAACTCTGACGGATTAAATAAATTGACAACCTCTTAAAAGTACTCCTGGAAACCTCTTATTATCCATACATTAATCTGGAGACAATCAAATCCTCGTTCAATAAAACAAGGCCTTCTAAAGTATCCCTTGTATTTACAGTGTTTCAGCAAGATATTGTTTTGATATGGACAGAACTGGACAATAACTCCACCATAGCCCCTAAAGATACACTGTGTTGCAACCTGTACATTAAAATACATGATTAACCGTCTTTTATAAAACAGTGATAGGAAGCCTTGCGTGTTGAGCGATGCATAAGAATAATACAATGTAATTCGGTAGAACATGAGAACTTGTTATTTTACTTGGATTTTTTTGTCTGGTACTCTAATATGTTTTCTAGTTGTTTTTCAACCGGATACAGCCGAAATGGGATAGTATAGGTGGTTAAGTGAGTCGTTTCAAGCATTATATATATAAGAATGATTAGGTTATATATGACCAAGCAATTTGTTTTTGAAAACATTTCTCTGATATGTCTGTGACATGATTATACATGCTTAATACATAACTTGTCATAAATATCCACAACAATCAGAAAAAATAAAAATTTAAATAAAATATTACTTTAATAATGTTACTAGTAATCTTAATAACTTTTCCACCAAGGAATATGTATACACAAACATATTCATATTCCATAAAGACGCTGGTCTAAGCACCGTGACACCTAATTGTACAGTATTGAAATGCATACAAAACCAATCAATTTATGAACAGACATAATGGTACAAACTTAAGAGAAAGTTATTATTTTTAATAAATATTTATTTATTGTTTGGTTAATAGAATACCCCCAAGATTGTCCATTTGGGGATTATTTGTATTATTTGGTTAATAGAATACCTCCAAGATTGTTCATTTGGGGATTATTTGTACTATTTGGTTAATAGAATGCCTACAAGATCGTTTATTTGGGGATTACTTTTATTATTTGGTTAATATAATACCTACAAGATCGTCTATTTGGGCTATTTGGGAATTACTTTTATTATTTGGTTAATATAATACCTACAAGATCGTCTATTTGGGGATTACTTTTATTATTTGGTTAATGGAATACCTACAAGATTGTCTATTTTTTGGGATTATTTTTATTATTTGGTTAATAGAATACCTCCAAGATCGTCTATTTTTGAGGATTATTTTTATTATTTGGTTAATAGAATAACTCCAAGTTCATCCATTTGAGGATTATTTGTATGCTTCCTTTTACTGGGAAGAAATTAAGTAACGAGAAAGCTTTCATCAGCTATACGTGATTGACACGATCAATAGATACGTATATGGATGCATGGCCAGCCAATTGAACCGTGATGACGTTGATGGTGCAGCAGTGGAAGAAGTATATTTCAATATATTTTTGTGTAGATCGCTAGATATAATACAATGAGGACACAATGCTGAAAATCTTGAGATAGATAACTCTTCACACTGGTACATAATGACTGGCAAGAACTGGACAATTATATTATCTCGTATCTTTTTCCATACAACCTTTATCTTGAATGTCACCTAGAAAAGCCTCTGTTAAAGTGACTGTTTTGTATAGTTAAGTCGTATCAGTTTTAGCTTTTCTAATTGCTTTATGTTAGGTATATCTGTATGTTAAACTTGACCTTGTCCAAAATCAAGTTTAGTGGTCTACCCGACCTGTCAAACTTAATTTTTAAAATACATGATACATTGGCGCTATTTTCTCATTGAATGTGGATTAAATACTCAGATCATTATCAATGAAGGTAAATATGTTTATTCATGTATGTGTCTGGAGGAGACTGACCTGTATCCATTCTCTGGCTCCATTATTGTGTTTTTGTTTATATATATATATATATATATATATATATATATATATATATATATATATATATATATATATATATATATATATATATATATATATATATGTTGTTTACTTGAAAAATTACTTATTGTTGCCTTAGTATCTGAAACAGAATCAGTCTTATTGTTGCGTTCAATTTTTTTTTTGGTCTGGGTGGAATTATTTATTCAAATTATTAATCACTGGAATTACAAAGTACTCAATAATATTGTAGACCTTGAACATTAAGTTGGAATTAAAGTGAATTCAGATAAGTACTTCATGGATTTATTATTGTGATACAAACTGATAGTACATTGTCACATTTAATACCATAGGCATAATAGTATATTCGAGACTACAGGCACATCAACACATTCACTATCGGAACTTATTTGGAAATACCACTGGAATTCAGTTGAAATTTCATACACTGAAATAGAACCTTTGGGATTGTTGGGATTTAATTCACAATAATGTACGTTATTTTAAAATTTTCACTTTAAATTCTTGGATTTAAATTATTTGTTGAATTATTACAAAACTTGGGTGATTTTTCTATATTTTAAGACATAAGAATCGTAACAGTTACTGTAACATGTTTAACAGTACCTGTAGTAAGAGCGAAATCTGAATATTTGATTAAGGACATAATGTGTTAACTAAACATAAAAATTGAAAATACAAATCATAAGAACCGATGGCGTTTTTATTCATTTTTATTGATCACACACTTTCAGTGTTTTAGTACAAAGGTAGCAGTGTCAATCAAAGTCTGAACTAACTAAGATACTAGACAGTTTCCGTGACCGAAGTGGTTAGAACATCCATCTCGGATGCAGGAGGTTGCGAATTCAAACCTCGACCGAATCATACCAAAGACTTATAACGATGGTACTATCAGCTGCCTCACTTGGCGCAAGTGTTAGGATTGGACAGCCTGGTGTCAGATAATGTTACTGGGTGGGACATGCTGCTACATGTCTGCATAATGTCCCAGTGCTAGACATCATCATAGACATTCACACTGCAGACATCGTTGCGATATGATTGACAAATTGTTCGAGATATGTTCAAAATCCATATCACGCACAGTCACACACAGACACGCGCACACACACACACACATGCAGGTCATTAGCTATATAGAAAACTTTGTAAATAACTCTAGGTGTGATTAATAATTAGGTAATTACTCTGATAGTTTTACAAATTGTATACAAGGAAATATTTATCAGCTTCTAAAAAATGTCACACAATACGACAGTCATTTTAGGTATGGACTTATTATCGCCACAAAATTACAAACTAAATGACTTGTACCAGCAGATTAATATATTTTGCTCGGTTCGATAGACAACACAAATATTATCATTAGTGACATTTGAAGAAGACAAAATAGATAGAAAGCTTGTATTGATGGAAGACACGAAAAGCAATTTTTCAAAAAATTTAAAGATATTTCGTGTATTAAATAAGTTATGCAGTTTTGCCAGTTATGAGTCCTGTTGCAGACTTCTAGCAACTGTTTATACAGAGATCAAAGATTTTAGAACTTTGATTGTTCAAGAAAGGTAATCTAGTTATACATACATACATACATACATACATACATACATACATACATACATACATACATACATACATACATACATACATACATACATACATACATACATACATACATACATACATACATACATACATACATGCATAACATAACATACATACATAGACATACATACATACATACATACATACATACATACATACATACATACATACATACATACATACATACATACATACATACATACATACATACATACATACATACATACATACATACATACATACATACATACATGCATAACATACATACAGAGACAGACAGACAATACATACAGAGACAGACAGACAGAGAGACAGACTCTAGAAAATATAGACGGGACGAGTGAAGCCCAAGAGGATTGGGCAGTCGGAATAGAATGACCCGAGAAAATACGAAACGTTGGAACATGGTCGAGAGGAATGTGATGGACATTGTCGTGGACATTGCGCTCTATTCACCATTCGTTATCATGATGACATAAATCCGAATTAGACACTGCTATTAAATCCTGTTGATCTAACTTAAGTTAAATTGAAATTACCACTATTAATTTGTTTGATTAAATTTGTTACTTTTCTTGTCTAAGGGAGATCGTATTGTATTATTTCTTCCCAATAAAGTTGCCCGAGGTCTCTGTTGACTTTCAATCTGTTCACTCACACCGGGTCATATCATCAATGGAGGTAATTCCCCAGATAACATAACTAAATCCAATTAACCACTCCTCGTACTAAGAGGAAGAAGATGGAGACGTTACACACACACACACACACACACACACACACACACACACACACACACACACACACACACACACACACACACACTGCTTGTGGGGTTCAACGAAAAGCTTCGATTGTTGACTTGATGACAAGATTCATACACGTGTGCATAAATGGATGACTGGACGTATAGACGGTGTTACGGACGTATGATACACGCATGCAAGTATGTACTCTCCAAACATTTTACAAATATAGACTATGAGATCATATTTCATTAGAGAGTTGAGAAGCTATCTTTGCAATATTTAAGCACTCTTCAATCAGGCAAGTATAAACTTAAACAGTTCTAAGACCATCAAGGTTTTAAAACAAAATTATTGCGTCGCTGACGTGTTATGTTTTACAACTGTGACACGCATTAGGTTACTGTTATGATATTAGCTTACGATTTGGACATTATACCATTATCTCATCGCTGGAGCGAACTTAATATAAGACAGCAAGTCCTCATTCCATAAGCACATTGGATATACCCGGAACCTGCTAATACCAACAACATGTATGAGATTAAAAAAACCTGTTTGTTGGCTTCAAGACGCAAATTAAAAGCACGTTTATAATACACAACGATCAATTATGAAACAAGACATTGCCAAAGCTGTCACCGACGTGACAACTAGGTCCAGTAGCCTATGCAACGGTCAGAACCAAATAAAATGTGGCAGTTTGATATTCAGCGATTTTGTTATTCATTTTCAGATATTCATAGGCTTAAGGTACAAAGAGCAACCACAAAGTCCATCTCCTATGACATTTTGAGCATTTTTCTGCTCTCAATTTTATAGCCTCAGTTAAATGAAAGCTTGAATGCAAATGAACACATTAATATATATTTGGTTAGGTCCTCAAAAGAAATATTTTGCCAGATGAAAACAGTAACAGCAAAGAAGAACAATAACAGGTACAAGATCAAGAAGAGAACGTAGACCCCCTCCCCCAACATATATAGTTATAATCATGGGAGCTAGCATGATTATTTGTAAAGGGGTGTCAGTCAGTAGGCAGTCTGAAAATAAAGCTAATATATTTACTACGAGTTATGAAAAGAATCTTGTGAAGAATATTGTGACATATTTTCAGCTTCATTTGCATGATTAAACTTGTCGGAATATATATATATATATATATATATATATATATATATATATATATATATATATATATATATATATATATATATATATATATATATATATATATATATATATATATATATATATATATATATATTCTGAAGAATTGTCGATTTTTTTGTCATAAATATTTGACACAAGTGGTTTCCATAAATGTTGGATCATGCTCTTTTGCATCAAGTTCTTTCATTTTATGAATATTTCCAAATAACAAACCGACACGTTACAGGCTTTCTGGTCCTTCTTTTCATAAATAGGAAACGCTTTATACCAGATGTAAACACGTCCTTCGAATAACCATTCAACATTATATAAACTGGAACAATACTATTCAGCTGATGTTTAAAAAAAATTAATGGAAATGAGAAAGGAATGACAGCACCACAGTCTTATAATTTTTCGAGTTTTGCACACAAGTACCTCTTTTACTCAAGTGATCCGTTTCGGATATCTTCATTGGCGATCTATGTCCTGGAAAAATCAGATGTGTCTAAAATTTCGTTTGATATAGGTACTGAATTATACACAAATCATATAAAGATGAATGCTCGTTTTTGTTTTTGTGAAGGAAGAAAATTATACTTCTCCTTAAAACTGTTTTCCTAAATGTTACATGTAATGTATTTCATCTGAAACATCGTGGGATTTGAAAATAAAATAATTGAAAAGTTAAAAATAATTAACATACCTAGTGTGAATTCCATACATCGATTTTGAAAGACCCTGCTTCAAAACCTGATCAGTTCGTGGTGCTTTCTTTTTCTTCTAAAGAGATCAATCACTATAATTCGTGAATAGAACTTCAAATAAAGTTGTCGTCGCCTAATAATATGTCCATTGTTTTTAAATTGTCATAAATTAAATCCGCAGGAATTCCGTTTCCTCCGGAATGACGTAAAAAAATCACTTTCTTGTCTATTATTAGCCTACTGCAGGCGAAACCGGACATAAGCGACAGCCGGGTATGTGAAGACGCTTATTGAGACATTAGATAAGTAAGGTAAGTTTGTTTCTATATCATCTGGCAGTTGTCCAGTTTTTCATATCTATATATCATGTCACTGTACTGGGTATAATAATTTATGGGGGGGTATTATTTTTTTTGTTGTTGTTGCTACCATTATAGAGATACAGGTGACAGAAATACAAACGACTTGGTCTTACAAAAAGTAGAGTTTGCACGTGAATACGTAACAATGGTTGTAACGAAAATCCCGTAAGTGCCTCTTCAGGTTTTATCAATGAGTACTGGAGAAGAGTTGTTAGACACAGAGAAGCATATCACAGCGTCTCGTCGGTTATCGCAATTTATCGCTGAAATCAAACCCAGAGTGGCCCCACGGGAAGAATTTACTGAGTGATTTTAAATCTATGTGTGTCACCTTGCGCGATTACTCTTCTTTCAATTGATATTGGAGGTGATCTTCAAGCTGAAGGGTCTCCTAATTCTGAATCATGGCCATGATAATTAAACTAATCTGCATGTCATCTCTATCCCATCCTGTATTTTTCGAGGAAAGGAAATTATAAGAGACTTATTTCATTAAGTAAACAGAAATATAGTCAAAACAGTCATGTATAGGACAGTTAGGAAAAACAAACGATTTGTCTTTTAAAGTATGTATGTATGTATGTATGTATGTATGTATGTATGTATGTATGTATGTATGTATGTATGTATGTATGTATGTATGTATGTATGTATGTATGTATGTATGTATGTATGTATGTATGTATGTGTGTCTGTGTGTGTGTCTTTCTATGTATGTATGTATGTATGTATGTATGTATGTATGTATGTATGTATGTATGTATGTATGTATGTATGTATGTATGTATGTATGTATGTATGTATGTATGTATGTATGTATTCACAGTGATAGCTACCCATGTTGAAAAGAGTTCGTACTACATTATTTTGTGACGATTGGACCGGACGTGCTCTTTTCTTCACCCTCGTTTAGTACCTGGTCAGCACTGTAAAGTCCATGGAATCAATATTTTTGTGTGGAGACGTATCTTGATGACAGTTTAGGTAGCAACTTTCAATAACGAGGATCCAGCATACTTTGTTTAGACTATATTAGTGTTACATTTTAGTACAATTAATAGTGAATTTAGTCATGATTAAATGCTCCTACTACACTGATATACACTTTAATGGATGCATTCAAGTAAGCATGAGCTACATCCAGGATGATGTTCCATATTTGAAGGTCTTCTATGTTTGTCAACAGTACAATTTATATATTACATTTGTTTCTTCATTCTGATAAAATATTTTTGTCTTCATCCTTTTTTGGGGGTGGGGGAGGGGGTGATATCTAAACACACTGAGCACGAATAGTCAGGACTGTACTTATGTGCCGAGAACTATAAAGACATAAACATGACGTATTAGCTTGTTACGTCTTGTTATGGTTGTAATATAACTTATAGTAGTTATTTGTAAAGTCAATATGCAATGCAACACATTGCTACGTAAAACATTAAACAAACAATGTACAAGGCAGTTTGCTTCGAATATTCAGTCGACATCTATCTATCTATCTATCTATCTATCTATCTATCTATCTATCTATCTATCTATCTACCTGCCTGCCTGCCTGCCTGCCTGCCTGCCTGCCTGCCTGTCTGTCTGTCTGTCTGTGTCTGTCTACCTACCTAACTACCGACCAACCGACCACCTACCTGTCTGTCTGTTTGTTTACTGAAAGGCTTTGTAGTATATTATTAATATCGTTTTTGAAACAAAATAATAGGGAATACTTCTTTATGACCTCATTCTTGCTTGTGCTTGGACCTAAATGCAAACTTGAATCTGTTTCTTAATGTTTTCTCTAAAGGCATTCAATTATGTTACTGCAACACGCTATAAATCAGCATCGTTTATACTTGGTAACACTAAATTACTTTTACTTGCTCTTCTTTTATTTAGGTTAATTTCTTACATTTTTAGAAACGTTGCTTCATAAATATGCCGGCCAATGTTTCTTACCATGTTATCTATCTATCTATCTATCTATCTATCTATCTATCTATCTATCTATCTATCTATCTATCTATCTATCTATCTATCTATCTATCTATCTATCTACCTACCTACCTACCTACCTACCTACCTACCTGTCTGTCTGTCTGTCTGTCAGTCTGTCTGTCTATATATATATATATATATATATATATATATATATATATATATATATATATATATATATATATATATATATATATATATATGTATATATGTATATATATGTATATGTATATATATATATATATATATATATATATATATATATATATATATATATATATATATATGTATATATGTATATATGTATATATATAAATAAATATATATATATATATATATATATATATATATATATATATATATATATATATATATATATATATATATATAAAGTCCGAATTATTTGACTCCAATTTCACATTTAATAGTCAAACGTTGAAAGAACATATTTGTGAAAGTTCTTAGATCGACGTATTTTTGTTTGATTTTGATCAGTTAGAAGTTTGTTTCATCACAACTGACCGAATCCACGAGATCATAGTAAGCAAGACTGACCTGAACGGACTCGAGTCCATGTCGAGCATAACAAAATATTTTCTTCTTTTTTCATAAAAATGCATTTTAAATGGTGAAACTTCACACGTGGACTCGATTATACGATGCAACGGCAAACTACACAACACAGATCTGCTGACGCATAATTTACCGGCGTACCTGGGTCTATGTCGTATGTTATGAGTTTTCAGTACAACAAATAACATAGACCTCGATCTGCTGGCACATATGGACAAGTAGTGTAATCGAGTAATGACAGTCTGTCTGTTTTTTTTTAAAAAAAACTTCAAAGAACCGTTTGTTATTGCATCTCCAGATAAACACTAATTAAATACAAGATTAATGAATTTTGGTTGATTTATAATTCGATGACATGACCATTAAATTCAGCGCTGAAACACGTGATCTTTGGTAGTGTGCGTTTTCAAAATGTATGCTGTTTTACCAGTTTGAATGTTTATGACCATATCGTTTACATATCAAATAAAGAGAAGAGGCCAGAGAAGTCTACTCTGTGGCATCCCGCATATTACAGATAACAGACTCGTTGAAAAGAAATCTGTGCTTTTGTGACATTTCAACTGACACGTTACGGTTTTGCAATAAAGTGTTTTTATTTTGATTTTTTTTTTCCTGACCTGATTTTGAGATTACTGTGTTTCTTTATTGGACCTTTCGTAAAATATCTTGTACAATAGGTAAGCTAAATGCCACACACAACGTTTCTACTTGACGCAAGTTTCCTGCTAGTTGCACAATATGACAGCTAACAATGTTGAAAACGAATCGGTAAAACGCATGGGCTCAGCAATCAAATTAACTAAATTCATATATGTCAATGCAAACGTCCAACACAAACTTATAAATCATTTCAAATTCCTAATCTGTACGGCTTAATTACTGTATCCAGCCAGTGTATTGACGGTCTTGCTTGTTAATATCATTGTTACTGGACATATTTTAACTTTCTTCATTTTGTTTAAACTGTTTTGATAAACAACGTTTTGGTTCTTGCCGATACTGTTTTGGGAGCCTTATAAGTCTGGTCTTTATGTCCTCTTTGGTGAAGATGCCACTGTAACGCCGTATATCTTGTTCCGGTTTAAATTCTCTGCATTCATTTACCGAATGAATACCAAAATTTGTTTTAATTTCCCTCTCTCTAATCGTTACGTAAAAATACAGCTGGTTACTCGCTTTGAGTCTTCTGCTTCTAATAATGAACATAATTGCGATGCACAGAACTTCACCGTGTCAGAATGTACAATTGATAATTTTCTCCAAACAAAAACAAAAAAGAGAAAAACAGACTAATTCAAGATTATATTCAAATAATAACATATGAAACGATCATTATATTGAATTACTGCGAACTGATATTTTTAAAAAATCATAAAAACACAATTAAGTACGGAAAACCAGTCTATGACGAGCAACTGGCTATATTGAACATTTGGTTCAGCTTTTACATAATATGTTATAAAAAGGAAAAAACAATGATTTTAATATTTTTGTAGCACGAACCGGTCTGCTCGTCTATATGTAGACCTATCTGAAATGGTATCTACTTTGAAACCGATATTTGGTAAGTAATTCCAACTTGCTAAGCTCATTCCTACGGGCACACGAGTTCCTGAACAACTGCAGAATGGTCTCTATCGCATTCTAACATTTTTCTGCGCATGCGATTATCTGAATCGTATCTGCTTCCCATCACATGTGTGGTCGGAGTCGGCGCATGACCCAGTAATATTCCATGTAGACTTTATTGCACCGTAGAGTTATCACCCTTGAAGCGTACACTGATCAAGTACTCGTTGCTGGTGGTACGATAATATCGGTCACCTGCTGTGGATGTTGACAAAGCAATTGTTCAATGATTGACAAGATATTACAAGAATTTGATGCAAGCTTCCTACTCACTTGGATGAACGTAAGTGATACGGAATACTCAGACGCTTATTGTTCGATAAATCTCATTAGATCAATTTGATCAAAGCGCCGGCCAGACAAGTAATTAAAACTCAATATTTGATTTTGGCCTGGTTTTTTGGTGTAAACATCGAGGGCAAACAATTGTTAAGGTTAATTAACTCTGTTTTCTTGACACTTCGAGATTTGTATTTGATAAAAGTTTAGAGAGCGACTAGTACAGTCTGCATCGTAATATGGAACAAATTGATTTTTACGCAAATTAAATAGTGAACAAGGACATAACGATTAATCAAAATTGATGTGTGATTTTCACTATTACTCTTACTATGGATAATAATTACACGACCGTCGCACTTTAAAACTCTGTGCGAACCCTTTACGACTTGTCGTTAGGACAGTTGTTGTTGATTGGTGTTTAAGGGCACGTCAGTGCATGAAAGGTTATACCGCATTATGCGCCTGCAGATCAGGATCAGGTGGTTCTTAAGATTAAACCTAACACGCTGCACAGACCCAGATATGATCTCGCATTATTCGGCTGTATATCTGGATCTATACAGTTTGCAGCTGGATCATTTATAAGAGTGAACGTACTATAACTGTTACAAAATATGGTTTGAAAATGTGTTATAAATATCATACTCGTATAACTTAATAGGAAATCTATGCATACCAATTAATATGAAATCTCCCGTATCTTCTTATTCGTTTTACGTTGTTATCTTTTAATATTCTCAGGTGTATAACTGATAGTCTATAATAATAATAATAATAATAATAATAATAATAATAATAATAATAATAATAATAATAATAATAATAATAATAATAATATTATTATTATTATTATTATTATTATTATTATTATTATTATTACCGATACTAAAGAAATCATAATAATAATCGTCCTCCTTCTCTTCGTCGCCATCCTCCTCCTCCTCATCATCCAAAACACTAATAATGGGAATAAAAATAATAAGAACATCTTGTTTAGAAAACGATGCACTTATTATCGTGTTGGGAATGTCATGACCGGATTGTATCTATCTCGTTTGGTTGTCACATTCAACGTGCTTTTGTCTGTTATTGGGAGGAGTCCTAAAAAATTTAACGGCAGCTGGGTGGTGTGTGTGTGCGAGAGAGAGAGAGAGAGAGAGAGAGAGAGACTTATAATAATATTAATAAAATCTCAGATAATCCTAGATGTTATATCTGAAGTCCAAAAGTATAGAATGTTAAATCGAGTTAAAGGTCTTTAATGTTCTGATGTGCCAATAGTCTTGATGTATAATTAGGAATGTTTTTGAGTGCAATCACGATAATCCCAACATAGTATTTTAGTCCAAAACGTCAATGAGCATTGTTTTATTTCGAATGAAACATTTTACATAAATGGTTCCTCTCAAATCATATCTAAACACAACAACAAATGATTCCACAGATCGAGCTTAAAACGGGAATGATGTAGGCCACATATTCTTTTTCAGAACATTTAAGTTTGTAAATAAGGCTACACCTTAAACTCAAATGTCAGTAAACAACTTATTTACAGCTAAATGTATTACATGACATTTCAGCGTTCGTATGCTAAAGACCTGCTTAAGTTCATCAGAGTCATATTAAAGAAGTTTTATTCAACACAGAAACCGTATTTTTCATTCAAATAAATATACATAGAAACAGTATTTTTCATTCAAATAAATATACATAGAGACAGTATTTTTCATTCAAATTAATATACATAGAGACAGTATATTTAATTTAAATCAATATCCATGGAGAAAGTATTTTTTTTAATGCTTTCTATGCAACGTTGGGTTTGTGGAGTACGAGTGGTTATTAAACTTTAGCTGATCATATATCGGCATGAATTTTAATAATTACCTTCCATCTTTCCGTCTTGTCTTTTGATCATCGACTCTGCACAAACCGTTGGACCGTATGTCCATCCTAGTTTGGGTACTGTACTTTAAAAATCTACTAGTGCACTCAAACGACTTTCATTTATATTATACAATTAACCTTCACGAAGCGATTTGTATCGGTATTATGTCAAATGCCTCATCATTAATGTAAAAATTGACTTAAGAACATGGATATTTTGTCCTTGGAGAAAAAAACGCTCCTAGCTGATTTCGCGCTCGGTAATTTTCGTAAGGAAAAGCGGAAGTGACGCAGTGTAGGGAACACAGCTCTCCAATTTTCATTGTAGTTGCGTTCACCAAGTAGAGCCGTGTGTGGAAAACATGGTAAAATGATGTATTGTTGGAGGTTGTAGCAATACATTTTTTTCCTGCTTTGAATTTGATAACTTAAGAAAAACAATGGAACTGCTCTTTCAGCAAGAATATTACCAAGATCAATTTGTATGTAGGAATCATTAAAATATATGTCAAAATGGCTACATGTAGAACAAGGCTTTTGTTATACATTAAAATCTAATAATAATCCAAGGCACTGGATCTCTCGAACTTCTATTGAAAGAACCTGGTTCTTCGAATATATCTCGCGTTTAAATAAATTTATATCCAAACGTTTATTAAATGAAAATTTAAAAAATCATATTATTGGACGAGAATAATAGACTTTTACCTCACACTACTCGAAATAAATGCTCCAACATTTTTAAATAGCATTGTCAATGGAATTCTGCCTATTACACGATGTTGTCATAAGCAAAGCTTTCAAAACTGGTGGCTTTTATAGACAAAAAGTAATTTGTCTAGCTAATGCTGTAAAATTGTTCTCGAAAACGTTATTGCTTTTTCACGTCAGTGTGATTTGCAACCTGTCGGAACATGTCAATTGTAAAGTATTTTTAATGAAGAAACTTTTCTGACGAGTCCTTTTATCCTATATGTCCCGCCCCAACAGTCACCCCAATATTTCTCACCCGCCAAATATTTCTATAAAATGTTTCATTTTCTAACAAAATACAGTTATCATGAAGAATGTACATTATATATGAAAAAGTAACTTTTTCGTGAAAACTGCAAAGAGACTCTTTTGTGGAGAAAGTTACATTTTGTGACGACTCTTCTTATTTACAACAAAAGTTATTTTTCTCTTTTGAAAACAAATTTGCTTTAGCACGTTAAGTATGCGAAAAAAATCCTTCAGAAAGATTTCTCTTTCTCAACAGAAAGTAACTTTTTGGTCAAATGTTCTGTCAAGGCGTAAAGTCACACCTTTGATATCAAAAGCGTTATTATGCAGAAGATCGCATTTCTATTCAGTTGAAAAGATTAATTAAGGCGAAAGTGTTTCCGTTTTCTTAAAGATTTTAATGTGCATATTGTTCGTGACGAAACGCTTTTTTTAAAACAAAAATCTCTAATGAAGAAATCACGAAGAAACAAAAATAGACTTTTATGAAACTTTTGCGATTAACGTGAAAAAAGTTTCTATTAGATTTTACATTAGTTGCGGAAAAAGTAACATTTTCATTAGATTGTACCAAGCTCCACCATACCTACCCTATTCTTAACCTAACCCAACCTTACAGACCCTATGCATAACCTAACCCCACCGTACAGACCCTATGGATAACCTAACCTCACCATACAGAACTATGCATTACCTTACCCTATCACATTGACCCTATGGATAACCTAACCGCACCGTACAGACCTATGCATGACCTAACCATATCACGCGGACCATATGCATAGCCTAACCTCACCGTACTGAACCTATGCATAGCCTAATCCTATCAAATAGACCTGATGGATAACCTACCACCGCCATACACCATATGGATAACGTAACCCTACCACACATAACCTATGGATAACGTAACCCCACCACACAGACCCTATGGATAAAGTAGCCACATCAAACAAGACCCTTTGGATAACGTAATCCCACCGCAAGACCCTATGGATATTTGGCAACGCCTACCTACATATGTAGTACCACATCTTTCTTAACTTGCCTAATCCTGGTTGCCGATCTCTCTGTATCTTGCTTGCGAGTTTTGGCTGTCTCGTGATGATAATTGAGAAAAACGCCAAGAACAGAATTGTTAATTATAAAATGTACCAAAGTAAGTACTTTGGGGGTGGGGTGCCATGACCAGTTTCTAAAGTATTATTCAGGGGACAGTCCCAAATGCGGAAGACAGAGATAGAGGTTCCACAAACTACATGACCTATCATGCCCAGAAAATATATATGTGGCTGTAAGATTGGGATCTCAGTGGTTTCGAATTATGACACAGCCTATGCTATAGAGAGTAATGACAGCCACATGCGCATTACTTAAGTTCAACTGTGAATAAAACGTTAACTGCTTATCTACCTAATATTCCAAAGATAAATCTAATGAGAAAAGCATACATCAAAGCTAATGTTTATTTTCTAATGTCAAACCATATAGAAATCAAGGAGGATTGAACTTTAACCTCCTACTCACCTCTCCCGGGTTGTGTAGGATTCACTTTGATATAATATTTTTTTT
This sequence comes from Unio pictorum, assembly GCA_030141615.1. Taxonomy (NCBI): domain Eukaryota; kingdom Metazoa; phylum Mollusca; class Bivalvia; order Unionida; family Unionidae; genus Unio; species Unio pictorum. The sequence goes on from JARLTB010000122.1 coordinate 11,511,652, forward strand.
AAAAAAAAAGCCACACCATACGCACTAAAAGTAGCAAGTTTTATCAAATTTCTACTTTCAGTTTTATAGTTATGAGCTTGCAAAAAATATCACCCCAAATCACGATACAGCTGATTCCAATTTTCTATGACGAAGGACAACACAGTGCTAGCAATATCTGACATTTGCCTTCTGAATCAAGAAAGTATTTATACAGCATGCTAAAAGAGAACTATATGAGAGAGAGAGAGAGAGAGAGAGAGAGAGAGAGAGAGAGAGAGAGAGAGAGAGAGAGAGACAGACAGACAGAGAGACAGACAGACAGACAGACAGAGAGACAGACAGACAGACAGACAGACAGACAAGAGCAGGCATTTCTTCTTTTAAAAAATGTATGTGATTGTTAATCCAGGGCACGATTCCTAATCTATAACAACCTGAAGCTTCCAATTTTCGCAGTGTCAACAGTTTGTACATAAGAAATATTTTTTTTAAAAGGGGGTGGGGGTGGGGTTGGGAGGGAGTTACCAATGTTCCTCAATACTTGAAATAGTGAGCCATATGCCAGGGTGTACCTAAGCCATTAGTTCCGATCCTGCCTTTTCCCGTTTGTAAACCATCCAATCAAATACCGCCATATCTCAAGTTAATATGTGTCATGTCAGGTTTGGAATTTATTAGTCAGCAGTTATTCGTTATCAATAAGGACATATGTATATTAGAATTGATGTAAATCGGTCTATCCTATATTTATATACGAAATTATTTATATCAAACATTTGCATTCTACCTGTTCGCAAGCAAATTAGACAATCGACAAAATTCCCCATTTTCCCCATTTCAGAAATGTATATATTTGGTATGCCTTTTTAAGATTGGAAATCGAATCCTCTCGCATGTTGGTATTATAAAAACAAAAATGACGATTAACTCTATTGTATTTTAAAACTAGAATCCTAACTGATCACATTTTATCCTATCATTTCTTTTTCTCACTTCTATATGACATTCAGTTTGGAATAAAGACAACCCTAGTCAGAAATGGCAAAAAGTTTTACGATCGGTGTTACATGGATACAGTATTTAAAAAAATCGGAAAATACGCAAAGCAGTTTAAACCGAGCCAGCTAAAGAATTTAAAATGTGTTCTCTATTTACTTTAAATAAAACACCTTTTCTGATTCTCATCAGGATGCTGATGTACGGCAATGTACATTTTCTTTGAAATTTTGTGCTTAAATAAAATATTTCAACTTAAAAAACTTATTTGTGCGTTAAATTAAGTCCAATTGCTTAATTTTAAACCTTATGAAGTTACATAGACAAGCTCCAGCATGTGGACTAGTGAAGTAAAGGATTGTTAGTTTTTAATTTGAAATTTAAAGTGTCTAAATTCAGAAAGATAAGAGGCTGATTAAATATCTTTCAATGTTTCGGTTATGATTTCCTTAAATGTGACCTTTAAGGTTTAACCCGATTTAGGATTTAGGATGCCGAGATAATGATGTACTTCGAGTTAAACTTTATATGTCTGTCTTTGAGACTGGTTATCTTGATTGATTACATTTGCAGTAAGTTGTCTCATATTACACAAGCATGTGGGCGCCCCGAGTGGCCGAGTGGTCTAAAGCGCTCTCCGTTATGGATCGCTGCCATCTCACCTCTGTCTGCTTGGATTCGAGTCTCATTCTGCCAATTTGGGTATGTGAGAAAGCTTGCTAGTAGATTCTCGTGGGTCGGTGGTTCTTTCCCGGGTTTTTTTCCCAGGTTCTTCCTCCACCATTAATACTGGCCGATATGAACAGCCTATCGTGTGCTGAAAAATGGCGTTAAACTCTATAAAACAACAACAACAACACAAGCATGTATACTGCCATCTTACAATTAAAATTTCGATATTTATGGGTCAGAAGATACGCTTGGTTTATACTTCTTAACTACTTCAAAGAAAATATTATTTTCCTTTTTTTTTACTTTGACCTATAAAATAAATATGAAATAACGTTTGCTGTTAGTTTCCTTTATTCATTCTATTGAGTCGATTTAATAAATCTGAATATTTGAAGTTGCTTGCTCAAACAAAATGTTAAAAGGTCGTAATTCAGTTAGGATCATATGTTTCATTTAGTAGCAGAACATAAAGAATTTATATTAGGGCGTGGATTCTTACGAGTTTTCAGTCAAAAGTTACCAAAGGGATCCAAAATATATTTCCCACAGTATGCAGAATTACTTCAATTATTAGATGAAGTGTGCAACAACTAGATTAACGTTGAATTATTAGATGAGGTGTGCAACAACGAGATTAACGTTATATTATTAGATGAGGTGTGCAACAACGAGATTAACGTTATATTACTAGATGAGGTGTGCAACAACGAGATTAACGTTGAATTATTAGATGAGGTGTGCAACAACGAGATTAACGTTATATTATTAGATGAGGTGTGCAACAACGAGATTAACGTTGAATTATTAGATGAGGTGTGCAACAACGAGATTAACGTTGTTTTGGCCAAAACGTATACAGCAATAACTAATTTACCTTTGTTGACACGAAAATGTTTACAGAATACGTCAATACTAATAAATCTATTTTTTGAGACGATGATTTTTACTGTATTTATAATGGGGACCCCTGGTTGATTGGATACAATATTTTAGTGAACATTCTGATATGAAAAATCCACTTGTGGCCTTTATGCATTTTGTTTTGCGTGTTTTGAAGATCTAACATGACATTGTAATTTGTGCATTTTTGGTAATAATCTTAAATCATTTAACCCAGCGACCAAGAGAAAGTGCACTTCCTCGGCAGACCATTAAATATAAGTTTAAAAGTAGATTTGGTTGGTTTAGTTTAGATTGGTTTAGCTTGATTTGTATTAGTTTGGTGTTTTACGACACAACATCACAAGAGGGTTTCCTTAGTGCTCAGGCAATTGAAATAAATTGCCTTGCCCAGAAATACACCACGGAGGCCCCACCCAGCATGATACGATTTGAACGTGCACCCTTTTGGTCGCGAGTCCGATACACAAACCAGTGAGCCACCTCGTCTCAAAATAAAAATTGGAAACAAAAAACTGTAATGGATAGCGAATACATAGACCGGTGTCAGGGTTACTCAAAATTAAAGCATGCCTTTACTCCTGTAACTTGATTATCAAGTATAATTAGCATGAACCGTTGAGAAAGTTACGAGTGTTTTCACATATGCATGATTTCATAAACGGTTTCATATGTAATAGTAACAAAACAACGGGAGTTCCATATGTTTTGAATTCTCTGAAGATAAATACAAATAATTCAACTAAATTGAAATTTTAATTTGTTTGATGTAATATCGCTGTGAGAGTATTGACATACATTCCAGTCACATCGCTTTATATAAAATGTATACATATAAAATGTTGAAGTATACTTCATATCTGGCATAAACATGAAACAAGCCAATGACCATTTTTGTTATATACATTGCAATAACTTTACTATTAAGAATTTAAATGGATAGGTAATGGCAAGGTAAACGCATATTTGGAAAATTTGATTATTTCTCTTACCTGTGTTCAGGATGCATCTTGCCAGCAGAATGACTTATCTCGGACGATGATAACGATAAGTGGTTGAAGTAGGAAGCAGTCGCGTGGATAAACGTTATGAGTGACTTCTTTCATCACCATGATTTTTCTTATATTCATCGGCGCTTTGTTGTCTTCGTTTGGTGTATGCACCCAACCCGGCTGAACAGCCAGTCTTAATTACCCGTTTATCGATTCTAAAAGACCTCCCAGTCATTGTTTACAATATGTGCCCTCAACCTTTATTTTTGTCTTGCGAGCGATAGCATTTGTCTCGACTCATAATTTCTAATCAATTTTGAATTTCAATAGCAGTAGTAGTAGTTGTAGTAGTGGCAATGAACGCGGAGAGGCAAATAGATCTTTTTTTGATTGACACGCGCCAAGGACTGCTGGAGTATTAGCCTCTTTTGCTTGACAGCACGTGGAAGTGCACTGTTATCAATGGCTGGTCGTTAGGATTACGCACGGCATCGTTGACATTAAAAACTTGGCAGTCAACTATTTCACCACATTAGGGACCCTATTTTCTTGAACTTTTATTATTATTATTATTATTATTATTATTATTATTATTATTATTATTATTAATATTATTATTATTTCCATTCCGCAAGTATCTCACAACGCAAAATATGTCTCTTCACAGATGTATGTGTTAGGCCACACCAGTGTGCCCGTTTATAAAGCACTGTCAACAACTGGTTTCATTGTAAGCAATTTCTCAAACATTTCATACGTAATTATATGATTTTTTTCCCTCTTTGGATTATCGTACATAGTACTCATACATTTTCCGTCCACGTTTATGAAAATAAATGTGTATTCAAGCAATAATACCACTTGGGTTTTTTGGGGACAGACATTTTGAACCATCAGTCACGTTACAACATTGCAGGTTCACCAACATCCAAAGGTGTGTGAGCATAAGACACCGAAAAGTGAATCCTGATCTAAAACTGTAAAAGTATGAAACAAACATAGCTGTACCTTTATTTAGGTCAAATCAGTCCCTACAATGAGCTAATCAATGTCAGTGATGGTTTTATCGAGAATGGATACTCTTGTCCAGTGTCGAATACTTCTGGGTAACGCAATGACGTTTGCATAACACTGCGCATGCGTAATTGCAGGACTACCGGATAAGTAATTGTAGTTACTAGTCTTCCTTAGATTTTGGTTATTTTCCAGAACAAAATAATTCTATCCGAATTTGTGAAAAACATCTGTTACAGTACTTGTTTATGTGTTGTCATTTAGCACACAGTATGGAACAGACCTGAGTTATATGCCAAGGATGTCGTACGCTTTTATTATTTTGCAGTCTGCCATTTTTCAAGTAATGTACTGAAGTCACTGCCGTCGACTGCAGCTAACATTCAAGTGTGGGGTAATGGGTTGAGTCATTGTAGTAGAGACAGTAGCAGAAGAAACATTAGTGATAGTACGACAATTTTATGTGTAGATTCAGGGGCAAGCGTCATATTAATACAATCTGATTAAAATCAGATGTCCACTATTATACATGAAGATCTGACAGCGACCGCTAAGGGTTCATGTTCCGTAACTGATGTTACTGTTGTTGTTATTGGGTTTTACGAAATTTTTAAGCACAAAATATGTTATGCAAGGCGTCCAGTATAAATGGTGAAGGAAGAACCCGAAAGAAAAAAAAACCTCGAAGAGAAGGACCTACGAGAAGCACCGGGAAGCTTTCTCACATACTCAAATTGGCCGTGCCCGAGACTCAAACCCACGCAGACAGAGGTGAGATGGCATTGATCCGTAACGGTTTTCACTTTCGGACACTCGGGACCCACATGCGTTATTACCATAATAGCTAATTTTATCAACGAAACAGATGAAGTCTAATATCTTTGTGTTTGGAGACTGAGCAGAGTTGATGAATAGATTAAATGTGTTCCGAATGATTTGATTCACTTTCATATTTTTTTTTCATAAACTCAATATTAAATTATTTTAAAAATGTCCATCAGTGAGATGATTCTGTCGTTTTGTTTTTCAATAGTCCTAAGTTTCAACTAAGCGTTAGGAAAGAGCTCAACGGATTTTATCCTGGAGAGACAAGAATATGACGAAGAGCGGAGCTTCACTCGAAATGTAAACAGACAGAATGGATGGAAAACAAAGTGATGGCGCTGTAATGATGACAATGGGAAAAAAGTTAATTGTAGCGATCTATCTGAATTTAATAGGTATTAATTCGTCGCTAATTAGACGATGATAATGAAATGGCATATCAAACTTGAATGAGAGATCAAAATGAAATGACAAAGATGATGATGAAATGACAAAGCCCATGTTAGCGTCTTTGTATAATTCATTGCAAAGCTCAAAATGTTTTCTGTCCAAAGCATGTCCACCTTTCAATACAATCTAAAACGTAATCCAAAATCAAGTGTCTGCCCTGCTTCAGATTGCTGAACACGAACCAGTACTTTCTGAAAGAATTTAATGCGTCTTAAAATCAGAGACTAATATGGCGGCGTAATTGTTTTTGTTGTAAGTAAACTGAAAGGTGATTAACTGCGGGACTAGATGATCTGTTTGATATTTTTCACATAATCCTTACTATATCATGCCAAAATGAACGCAGATTCCAAATTCCCAAGCATGTCGATGATATACTATTAACATTACGCAGTTGTTTCACATTTATACTTACGGATCATTGCCATCTCAACTCTGTCTGCGTGGGTTCGAGTGTAAGATTCGGATAATGTAGTTATGTGAGAAAGCTTGCCAGTAGATTCTCGTGGATCGGTGGTTCTTTCCGTGGGTTTTCCCGGGCTCTTCCTCCACCAATAATACTGGCCGCCATGTATAGCCTATCGTGTGCTGAAAAATGGCGTTAAACCCTACAACAACAATAACACATTTTATACTATGTCACAAATCATTGAATCTTGTAGTCATACATTTCTGGCCACGATAATATTTCACATGTCATTGCTCCCTTTGAAAAGAAGTTCTTTGAATCCAATGAGTAGGAATACAAAATGTCACTACTTATTAAAATGGATTCAAAATTTCATTTAAATTATTAATTATCTTAGAATCATATTTTAGTCCCAAAATGAACATCAGTAAATGTATATTTTCAGGATCTTAAATTAGTGCCATTTTGCACTCAATAATTCCAGTGTAGACACTCTTCTAAATTATTTAGTTAGTTTGAAAGCTTTATGAACATAAACAGACCGTTTTAATAATTGCCTGCAAATAAGAATTAGTTTCAGTGAGTATTTATCGCATTATAAACTTCTAGAATGATTGAGAAAGATAGCATGTATCTTCCCACCTTTGCTTTGGTTTTACTTTTCTGAATAAATTGTCTACATTTTAGTAATTAGAAATGTTCTCAGTTAACATTACTATACTATTATTATTATTATTAGAGCTGAAAAACCTGTAAAATTTAAGCCCAGAAGCAAACTTGTGCCAGATCATAGAGATAAACGTATAATGGATACTATAAATAAAAGCTCGCAAGACATTTTTGTAATTTAAGATAATTGCCTACCAATGAGAGAGAGAGAGAGAGAGAGAGAGAGAGAGAGAGAGAGAGAGAGAGAGAGAGAGAGAGAGAGAGAGAGAGAGAGAGAGAGAGAGTATGGATCGTCTTTATATGTATACAATGTTGACTATCTTAAAACATAACGGGACAGAGGAAATGTTAGATTATTCAACTTTTAAAAACAGGAACAATATCACCTTTAGGTGGCTAGGAGTTCAAGGAGACAAAATTATCTGAACAAAATTAACGCATAATAGTCGTAGGTTTTTCATCATCCCAAATGCGATTAAAGTCGAGAGTATTTGAGATCTACTGATATATCAAACCTCAGGTATACTAAAACATGTATATGTGGGTGAGAATAACTTGTATGAGAGACAACCCAAACAAAACAACAACAAGACATGAAAACTTAGTTTGTGGCACAATGCGTACGTACATAATATATACAAACAGAAAGACGGTCATTAGAAACGGAAGAAAGACGATCTCAAATGGAGATATTTAAATTTCAGACGTGTATCTAGGCCAACCTTTTAACCAAAATTCTTGTCAAAAAAGTTTATTGGAAAGTGGTTAATATGGATTCCGACAAAGAGTTCATGACCTATCCGAAGGTCAATATTGAATCCGAGAACAAGTTCCTCATTTATTGGAAGGTCATTAATATTGACTACAATATTTTTTAAAATTGTGACTCATTGCAAGGTCGTTAATACTGACTCCGATGTTGCGTTCTTGACTTATTGAAAGGTCATAAAATATTGACTCTAAAAAAGAGTGGTCTGTACTATATCTATAGCAATTGCTCTATACATATCTATAGCAAGTTGTCCATAATATATATATATATATATATATATATATATATATATATATATATATATATATATATATATAGCATGTGCTCCATACAATATCTATAGCAATTGCACCATATTATATCTATAGCATATTATAACTATATCAAGTGGTCAATAATATATCTATAGCAATTGCTCCGTTTTTAGCAAGTGGTCCATAATATATATATATATATATATATATATATATATATATATATATATATATATATATATATATATATGTTGAAGTGGTCCATACAATATCTATAGCAAGTGCTCCATACCATAATCATAGTAAGTGTTCCTGACTGTATCTATAACAAGTGCTCCATACTATATCGATAGTGATCCATACTGATTTGGAACTTTCATGTCTTCATGCACAGTAGAGTTATGATGTATTGCTTTTGAATTTACAGTAATAATACTATTCCTTGAAATGTTTCTAAAAATGCATTCGTGCATGCGGTCTAATATAAGTGTGTACTTTTTAGTGTATACTGAATACCAATTTCTTGGACAGCAGTACATCTATACAGATTTCATAAACAGCTGTCTAACTAAATTATGTAAAATTGAGAGTACAGTTATACTAATTTCTTGGAAAGCTATCTAATATACTTGTGTAATGTTTAGAGTACGGTCATATTGATTTGGACAGCTGTCAAATATGCTTGTGTAATAAGTACCGTAGATCTATGATTTCTTGGACAATACCCCATTGTAAAGCATCAAAAGCCCACGAACACAAACTTAGTTAATATTTGTTACCTTTACTTCAGATGGCGTTTATGTTGGTTGACATTTTTCCTGGCAATTCTCAAAAGTAGGGTCAACATGAAATCGGTCATGAAATAATGTTGTCCCGTTAAACATTAAATATTAATCTGATTCATCGTTTTGTGAAAAAATACTATTTGTAATTTTGCTAGACGACTGCATGTTGTTGTTTTTTTATCAATGAAAATTAATTCTATTCGATTTAAATATTTAAGAGATATTTTAGGATTGGGAACAATATTACTTTCTGCGATGCTAATTATAAATTGTAGGGAAGTATATATGAACATTAAGATACTAATTAATGTATCATTTTAATTTTTTCGAAAACCTTTGGTAACATACAATATGAGTATCATGTAATAATAGTACGTCACCAGCAACACGAGTACAGACTATAAAATGCTGCTCTCGAATTAGCCAGCATATGTCTCGTGAGATTTCTGCTTTCGAATATGCCAGCATATGTCTCGTAAGATTTCTGCTCTCGAATTTGCCAGCATATGTCTCGTGAGATTTCTGCTTTCGAATATACCAGCATATGTCTCGTGAGATTTCTGCTCTCGAATTAGCCAGCATATGTCTCGTGAGATTTCTGCTCTCGAATTAGCCATCATATGTCTCGTGAGATTTCTGCTTTCAAATTAGCCAGCATATGTCTCGTGAGATTTCGTGATCAAATGTAAAGCAGAAACTTTCCTTTTATCTTAAGTAATGCCGTTCAGTTATCATTTTCTTTTCGGGAAGTACAGTTGTATGCTGATTTTTACTGAACAGAAAGCAACGTTATTGTTACATTGTTCGCGTGTGCATGCAGAATGCTGCATGTGTTTGTGTTTTTCTGTATTTTCTTGGATTTTTAACATAGCTTTAACAATTTTAGTTATATTTCTACGATGTCGGCAGCGTGGCAGTTCATAGATTCTATCTAGTACTTGGGCATCGTGCCTCAGACATGTAGCATCGTGTACCACCCAGTCATATTATCCTTACTCCAGGACTTAACACTAACACGTAATGCTGATCCATGACTTCACACTAACACTTAATGCTGATCCAGGACTTCACACTAACACTTAATGCTGATCCAGGACTTCACACTAACACTTAATGCTGATCCAGGACTTCACACTAACTCTTAATGCTGATCGCCATGCGAGGTAGCTGCTTGTACCATTTATATAAGTCTTTCGTATGACTCGAAGGGAGTCGAACCTGTGACCTGTGACATAGGGTGTCGAATATAACAGAGGTATACTTTATTACACAAGTTAAGTCCTCTATTCTGGGAATTTCATAAGGTAACTGTCACGTTCTTGCTAAAATTATTTTGTTTTAATAAAAAATAATATGAGAGAATATATATTGCGATTTCGAATGTCCCCTTGTCCTATTTCTTAGTACAGAGAATACTCTCTCTCTCTCTCTCTCTCTCTCTCTCTCTCTCTCTCTCTCTCTCTCTCTCTCTCTCTCTCTCTTCTTTTTGCAATTGATCAAACATTCAGACATGGTCAGTGCTATACATTTTGGAAAAACGAATTATTCTTAGAATGATTGTATAAAGTTTGTTCTTTTCAATACCTATATCATGTGTTCATGACATATGCATGGTTTCTTTTGACACAGTGTGGTAGTTACGAATGTCTTTCAGTGTCTTAAAATACCCTATATACCCTTCTTTTATTTAGATTCTGTGTAAGATTAGAGTATCTTAATTCCAATAAACCAATAAGGATGTTGGATAGTAATTCATCTGTCGAATTCCCATATTTATTGTATTAGGATATCAAAATATAGATAACTCCTGACAAACACGGTGTAATACTTAATAAAAGAGATTTCGAAGATGGGATATTAGACCTGTGGTTATATCAGCCATTTCCATGCCAGATGTTTTCTTTTGTGGGGTCCTCAGTGACCTGCTTTTCTTTATCTAAAAGGATTCCTGTTCATTTGTTATTTAGTAACTTCGTGGTAGCAGTTTTGTATACTACATTTCATCCCATCTTCTTTAAATCCGAGTACATATTTGTCGCCTTTATGCTGCAAAAATGGAACTTCTGAATAGGTAAACTGATATTGTTTTTTTGTCAACCTGGTTCCCAGAAACCAACGGGATCAAAAACTTATCATTCTGTAATCTGTCTTTTGTGTTATACAATAGTAAATGACAATAGGATGGCGCTATTCAGCGATAAAATGCTCTTCTTGGACTACATGCGGGAGGTAAAGGATGGAAGCCAGCCGGGGGATGCTAATATTGTCTTCACTGATAACCTCAAGCCCCTATAAGAGATGATCTTAGTTGGCATCCCCCACGTTGGTCCCTCAATTGTTTAGACTGGGCATTCGTATTATGCAGGTGTGAGGACGACAGGAAACGAAAGACCATAAACCAGTCTTTGCACACAGGAAATTCAGACCTCCCCGATCTTGTCATGCCATCATGTTTATAGAATAAATGAAGAATTATAAATATCCAAGTATCTTTAAGTACCAGAAATATATCGTGGATTAAAATTAAAGTAGCTCGAATTTTTGGAAGGATTTTTGAAGAATGTACCTTTTAAATAAAATGCATTAAATCTTTGCCAAGTCGCAAATTATGTTTTTGCTAAAATATTGTAATTTTGCAAAATTAACAACACTAGAAAGAAACGAAACGAATAGATACTTATCGGTAAACATTTCACCAAATCTGATTGGTGTGGTTTTTATTACTCGCTGAATTTAAATTTCTTACAGTAACACATGCGCATACATGCGAAAAATATACTACACTCCAGACATTGACTCTTTTTGGTAAGTCGATACAACAAAGGATATAAGCAGATCTTAATTGAAACCTTTTAGTATACTTGTATTTATTTTATTTTTGTTAATCGTTAGGCATATAAGATAGTTCTGGAAAAAGAAAGCGTTTGCCTACGATCAAACAGTATTGAATTTTCTCAGCGGTGTTTCAGTTTTGACTATCACCCACAAAGGGCCACTTGAAATACGAATCTCTATATCGAGAGTTGTTACTATGTTTACATGTTTTTTTTTGTCAAAGATCGTCTTGAAGTATTTAATCAAATTGTATCAGATCATCCGTGTGTAGTTTTGAACACAGGATGTTCCGTGATAGGTGGTGATAGCGACACGTTGAGTGTTGTCCTAGTTTACAATCAATCCGCATTGCTCCATGTATTTTTATTTTGATCAAATCTAGAAATCAAATAAAATCCATTCACTTGACATATATCTGAAACGACACTTGGATGCATCAACCAATATAAGATATTACCAAACACGTGCAATTTTGTTTGATAAAAAAAGATCAAATATGTTTCATAAATTTGATTGCATGGTAAGTTAATGTTCAACGAATTCCAATTCTGGTTAAAATTTGAAAATACAAATGTACTTTAAAATATCTTGCAAAAACTGAATTTTTAAATAGCAAAAATCCGTTTAGTTTACTTAAAACTGCTATTTTCTCTATGTATGGTTTCTGGAAATATGGAACCAAAAGAGATGGTGGAAATTATGAGATTTATTTGATTGTTTTGGTTTACAAAAGTGAACAAATGAAAATGAACTTTGCGAGAAAAAAAATTGTGAATAATTATCTCTCCAATTATTATCAATATACAAGCAATTAAGGAAATGCACGTACATAAAATAGTCATCAAGCAAAACTGTCTGTATTGAGACGGGTGGAGACTACGAAAGCTCAACGGTACGAGGGATGAACAATCAAGAATATGGTTGAACATGGTACGCCATCAAACGTCGAATGAAACGTCGGCAACTTTCTTCTACTACTAATCATTAGTTATTGAACGTAGTAGGCACGCAGTTTGGTCACAAACTATGCAACGAATCGTATATACATAATTTACGTTTTCATATGTAACTGACGGGCGTAGTAAAAGAAAAGTATGAGTAAATTAGCATGGAGTTCCAGAGTCCAATTGAGTCTAGTACAATCGATTGATTGATGTAAATGTAATCAATTATCGAACAGAAATTTGAGTTGAAAAAATTATCGCGCATTCGTTGTGCAAACTCAATGCTGATTTCTGAGTTATTCTAAAAACTGCTTTTAAAAAAGTCAATGCTTTACAAAATCCTTTGAACCAGGGTGGCCGGGTGGTCTAAAGCGCTCGCCCTTTATCGATCATTTTTATCTCGCCTCTGTCCGCGTGAGTTCGAGAAATCTTGCCAGTAGCTTCCCGCTGATCAGTGGTTCTTACAGATGTTTTCACTGGTTCTTCCTCTACCAGTAATAGAGGCTCCATGCAGAGACCCTCATGCGCTGAAAAAGTGCGTAAACACCAAAAACAACAACAAACTTACAATAAATCCGATATTTTCTCTCTGTGGTATAGTATGAGTTTACATCTGACCCTTGCCATTTTTGATATTATTTTTTTTTGTTGGGTGGTGGGTGGTGGTGTGTGTTTAACACTCCAACATAATAAAACCAAATATAAAAAATGACACCCCAACATAAAAACCAAATATCAAAAATGGAGTGGCAAGGGTCAGATGAAACTCAGACTGAAGTAGTTAGTTGTTAGTTTCAAACAATCATCGTTTAGTCGGACTTGAGCTTTATTTATCTTAGACTTTAAACATTTCAGTGAAAGAGGACATTACAAATCCTGTCAAACATGTATTTTAGTCATTCCAATATGTATTGTACTGCCCCTCCCCGGGCCGTCATGGTCTTGATTTCGTACCTTTCAGAGCTTTCTAACAATTCTTTACGACAACTGAGAGACCGCATCTCCCAAAACCATACTTTAATCCAAATGGATTTTAAATGAAATGCATTGCCAGCTTGGTCAAAAGCATCAAACGGCACGTACCTGTAAACATATCCATAATAGCGTAATATCTTAAGACGTTTGCTTTTCAAAAACCCTGTATGCAGACGTGGAAATGAATTATATCCCAGATTACCCGTGCTGAACTTGTAGTTCAGATGGGAATGTTTCTAATCTACCATAAAATGTGACAGCTGCGGTCATTGTTACCACGTGCACTTTCATTGTATTAGCCAGAATACACACGATCACCTTGAGGTCCGGGATTTATCATTTTGGTGGATTTACTTGAGCTATGGCACCTCAAATTACTTGAATTTCTCAAACCATCATTATCAGTTCCCGGATAGCTCACAAAATAGTATCTTCAGCTCAGAATCACCAGCACTGGCTCTTATCATTTATAAAATTCCATAGTGAAACACCCACAATTATAAATTTCCAATCTTAAGATAATTAGCGTAAAACATTCACGACTACAAATATCCTATATTAAGATAATTAGCGTAAAACACCCACAAATACAAATTTCCAATGTTAAGATAATCGGCGTAAAACACCCACAGCTACAAATATCATATGTTAAGATAATTAGCGTAAAACAACCACAAATACAAATTTCCAATGTTAAGATAATTGGCGTAAAACACCCACAACTACAAATATCCTATGTTAAGATAATTAGCGTAAAACACCCACAAATACAAATTTCCAATGTTAAGATAATTGGCGTAAAACACCCACAACTACAAATATCCTATGTTAAGATAATTAGCGTAAGACATCAAAAATACAAATTCCCAATGTTAAGATAATTAGCGTAAAACATCCAAAAATACAAATTTCCAATGTTAAGGTCAATAACGTAAACTACGAGTCCGTAGTACATAAAACGGGGACTCTTTATGCTATTCTGGACCAATATAGCCCAGACAGAGTAGCACATCGAAAATCACAGCTTACTCAGCAACTCTTTGAGAATAAATGAGTACCGAAGTACCCATGATTCACCGCATTTATTGAAAGGACCAACCTTCCATTTCAGGTGGCGATGAGATATTTATTCTTGCAAAAAATTCCATCATCTCATCAAAACAACAATAATTTCGGACTGACTTAAATTGTTTGGATTATGATCAAAACTAAATCCGTCTGGATTGTAATATGTCATCGTCTGAAGGATAGCAAAGTGCAGAAGAACTTAAAACTCATTTACCATGGTGAGTATTCTATGTAGTACTTGGATCATTATCCGTTCCTTTACGATGATTTTGTAAACTATGTTTAATTCAGATGGTTACTGGGCCTACAAGACACGAGGTCACTCTTGATCTCATCTTGATCTCAAACCACAGAACAGCCAAGACAGAGCCTGGCCTCGGTGATCAAGACATCATTTTAACTGTGCAATTGACAGTAAGCTTCATGTATCTAAACAGATAACTATACTCATATATAGGAAAGTCGATTTGGAAACTTTAAACAGATAACATATCGAGGGTGTTCAAGACAATAGATTTAGAAATAAAAATTAAGCGTTGGTACAGTATCTGAAATCAAGACTTAACTAAATCAAGATCTTAGAAATTTATGCCATCAAGAAAACCCAGCTTAGAGACAGAATTACTTTGGTCAAACTAAAAAACACTTATTAACTGCTCAAAGGCAAAATAATTTTGGCAATACACAATCAAGTCATCATTTCACAAATGAACTCGTAGTGTATTCTTAAAAATCAAGCAGGTGTATAATAATTGCGTTGAAGACATATTTGGTGTTACATCCCCAGGCCATAACATTGAAAGACCCACAAGTAACTCACATTTTGACATTAGAGAAAGTGTTGTTTCTTCTCTTCTTCATGAATTCAGATTGCACGGCAAGATTCAAAGGCAAAGATCCATTCACACAAAGAACGGCAACCTTTTGTACCCAATATACCGTGATAAAAGTATGCAATAATGTACGAACTACAGACTGGTTGTATCCGCCCATTTACATCACAAGATTTGGCTTTTGAAGGGAGAAAAAAAATCGCTTGTCTTACCCGCGCCGTGGAAGAAGTTGCACATGCGTACATTACATATTTAGTTTCATTCAGTCTTTACAATAACCTATCCTTTAATACCAACACAGCTCTGACAGGTCCATTAAATGAAAGAATATCACAGGACAAACTTAAGCAAAAGAACATTCCACACAAATACCAATGCAAGTGTTCGTCTGTGCCATATACATGTATTATTATTGACTTTAGTGGCATACTTGAGCATTTGGAGAATCTTAAACAGGACACAGCGGCTTTCCCAGACGCAATGAATCCTATGACACTGAAGCAGCTTCGGAGCGAGATAGCCTCATTCACTGAGACGCTTTTCTAGATTTATATCAAAGCAGAAACAAACGCAACGCACTGGATTGATGCAATTGTTAACTGCTTGTTCAAGAATGGACGTAAACGTTACACAACGTTTTATGCAGAATGACGGAACATATGATTGCCTCAACATAATCAGACACTTTAACTGCCAGAATATACTATATGATGATCAAGACCTACCAGAAAGCTGTCGAGGGACAGTCAACAGGTTGTATCTCTCTTGCTTTTTCTGTAAGGAGTTTACTATTGCAAGCCATCATAAACTCCTTTAAAAACTCCGTCAACATGATATACAAGGCAATACTCCAAACTGGATGAGATTCTTTTCTTAGTGGTTGATTCCTATGAGGTAACGGTAACATTTTGGTATTTCACAAGTCTCCGCCTTATGCCATATTCTCATCCTACTATGCAGAAATGACTATCTGAAATTATACATTCCCATGTCAAACTACATGCAGGTGACACGGCAATAGACCTGACAGTAACATAGAGGAATATTGAGAATTCCAAACAGATCTAGATAATTTATAATTGTTGGCTTGGCTTCAGAATAATGTTATTGGATAAGACACGATGATACATTAATGAACCCAGGTAAGTGGCAAATATTACACATTTCTAGTTCCAAAGAAGCTATACTCTACATTGTCAGGTTAAAAGAGTCATACATATCGCCAAATACTTTGGTGTACATTTTAGCACAGATCTCGATTTTGATGATCATAAGGACAGAGTATCCACGCGTGCAAATGATAGTTCGAGCTTACTCAGGCACAACATTAAAATCAAGCACGCAAGTGTTGGGTAAATAATATATAAGACATTGTTATGGCATCTGTTCAAGCTTGCACTATCTAGTGCTCTCATGTGCAAAATAACTTCCATTGTTACCACGTGTAAATGAGATGGTTCAATAAGGAGCTGCAGGTGCGTTAGGAAAATACGCATCCTATGACAGCGTAAAAAGGTGTCTTTAGATCTAAGCTGGAAGTCTTTGGAAAACTGGTATGTTGATATATCATCTTTCACAAAATTTGCCTTCGTTTGGTTCCAGTACCTATCGCCCTATCTCCAGCAGCCCATAAAACAAACCCGACTCGTGCACGCCCTCTTCGCTAAATGCACACTGTTCGTAACTGCTACATTTCCTCCTTTCTTCCATTGACCGTTATCTGGTGAAACGTACGTTGAGCGGACATTTCGAAACTTCCGGACCCGAATCTTTACAAGCAGGAGGTTTGAAAACTGAACCTCGACAAAATTTAGAATATGTAATACTGCCATGATCTGTATACTTCTTTATAAAATGTTTTACAACATTGTTCTATAAAGGAAATACATTATTCACATTGTGTCTTACTTTTATTTGTGCAGTGACCAGTACCCGCAGGTAATAGTGAAAAACTGGTGTTACATTATAAGAGTGTTGGTGAGTTGTAGACAATTGGGCTATTCACTGAATGGCACGAACAGTAAGTAAGAACCAAAGCAGCCAAAAGTTACGGCAGTAAGAATCATTTAACACACAACAATCGTTAAATTTTACGATCACTAGATGAACATACGGCTGACGTACGCCTATCTTTATGTGCGTTTCACAATAGCGATACATAAATGTGTGACTTTAGCTTATGACCGAACCTTGACCCTTACAGTTCTTTGCGCTTGAGTCACATAAATTATAATTGCTCTCAGACACACCCGGATGGACGGTACTTGTATCAGTACGTTGTTGTTTTTGTTGTAGGGTTTAACGCCATTTTTCAGCACACGATACATGGCGGTCACTATTAATGGTGGAGGAAGAACCCGGGAAAACCCCGCAAAGAATCACCGACCAGTATTAGTTCAAGCAATATGACCAATTTTGGGACAAAATATTATGTCATAAACTTAAAAAGAAGACACTTAAAAACGGCTCTATAAATTGCGGATTAGTGACGTAAGAATGCTGATAGGACTAATGTGTATTGAAGAAACATTTTTCGCGCGATCAATATTGTCAAATCTATGAGTTATGATGTTCTTAGTGCCGTAGCTTTTATAATTACTTTCGCACTCAATACATTTTGATCAATTGTGTGGGTGGGTGGGTGGGGCGAATAGTAAATTAGAAAGAGTTACATTTTGATCACGTAAGCAACTTTATCAAAACTCGTTATTACGTTAAATTCAGAACATTATGTAACTCTCTCTCTCTCTCTCTCTCTCTCTCTCTCTCTCTCTCTCTCTGCATACATACATGCATACATACATACATACATACATACATATATACATACATACATAAATACATAAATACATACATACATACATACATACATACATACATACATACATACATACATACATACATACATACATACATACATATGTATTACAAATTATATATAGTCAGCTGGTTTGATACAACCTATTTGTGTCGATAGCAGGGTTGATAATGGCCTATTCATGCTGACACCTAGGTTGACACAGTCTTTTCGTGCTGATCGAAACAAACCTGTAATAATCCAATCGCCTTGTTAAAAGGACAGCTTGCAGAAGACAACCTGCTATGTTTTGTTGGACAATCAAAACATTTCGAAATTGGATACAGTACCGACTGAATTCAACAGATTATAAATGACAATGCTTATAGATCTTGCAGAATTCAACCCGTTACTTGTCGTGTATAAGACTTCTGCAAAAGCTAACAGTTGATGAACAATCTCCATTGTCATCATTCTACCTCAAAACGATGTAGCAAGATCAATGTCGTAAAGAAGACTATTTTCGGCAGACTTTCCTATATGTGCATAGTTAGACAGAATTAGTATACAGTCATATTCCATATAGCTGTTTGCAAAGGCAGATGCTGTGCAAACCAATGAGTAAACGATACCTTGTAGAGTACAATTTGGCCATGTAATTCCCCGTGGACCAACAAGTTCTACAAACACGGTACGGCTTTATAACTAATCCTTTAACCTCTCCTTGGATTTGTCTTCTGATAATGTTGTTAAATTAAATGTAGAATTATTACAATTTATTAACCCTCTTTGTTCCTTTAAAATTAACCTGGCTCCTTGTATTTCTCTATGGTAATTTTGGAGACCAAACTCTAATAGGACATACCAGATTACGGATTTCCCTTTCTTTCATGTACCCGCAGCAGTTATGGACGAATAGGACTATAATCTACACCAGGCGAAGTCATTGACACTATTCTTCTATAGCAGAATACCTACCGCCATTGCAAAATCTGGTTGGTTTTTTTCATTCAGTGCCAGTGTGTTTTGTATTGGGCAGTAAAACAACACAGCAGGAGGTAGTATGGGGTATACCACCCATCTATTAAGCTCCGTAAAACGATATAACAAAAATTTATGTTCACAATTATGGGGATATACCATCCCACTATTAACGTCCGTAAAAAGATATCGCAAAAATGTGTGTTCACGCGTGCTCGCTAAGGCGACAGGAGGATTATGGTACGTTATGTGAAGAACCGTACATAAAGATAAACTTACACGGTCTATTATTATGCTTTATTCAAATTAAAGTAGGATAAAGTCAAAATGCCAAACTACTTACACAAATATTTCCGATATTTTTTGTATGGCTTGCGAAAGAACCACGTGTAAACACTGGAATCTGATCCTAAATGACACGAATTTACCCACCGTACCGGCATGCAGGTGGCTCGGCTTTGCAATACAACACTATCTGACATCCACAAGAATGATACCAACTGTTACAATTGCACATATGTATGTATGTATGTTCTTTGGATTCAACAATGAATAAAGGTTGTGAAATTTCCCCATATCCCATGGTTACATGCTCTCTTGTCAACGTAATAAAGCACTTTCTACCTCGACCACGTTCTGTATCATTAACATCATGGTTTTATTGAAATATTGTTGTACATTCTTCCACGTTTTCATACAGTGTTTGATTTTAAACATGTCATGTAGTTTTTATATTGAATTGACCTATTATCTAGAAAACTGAGATTTACAAATATTGATTCATTTCAATGCAATATATGTATATAGATTTAGTTATGTATACATGTCAAAGAGAATGAATGCAAATCAACCTGTCCATATTCGTAAGCAAATATTCCCTCCAACAATAACAATCAGAGAGAGAAGTAAAACTAAAGTAGTTTAGTCTTTGTAAATGTATTCACGAAAAGTTAAGCAAATTTCTGTTGTTTTTACAAGAGGCGATGTATGTTCGACTGGATAAATTTACATCAAAGAAACCTTCTTCCATAAAGCCGTTCATTGCACACATACGTGACCCAGCGTAGTTCCGGTAGAAAAGTGGCACTTGCTTAAGTAACAGACGAAAAAATTCAAGATGAGCTCTCCTAAACAGCTCGAACTTCTGTCGTCAATGCAATACAGTTATATCAACGGACAGTTAGGACATTCAAATAAACAAAAAACACAGGAATAGAGGAAATGCTTAATAATAATGAGGAATAATAATGAGGACTTTGTATAGCACCTAACCTTTAGAAGCTCTAAGCGCTTCACACCATCTCAGAATTTAAAAAAAAAAAACATTGAAGCAAAAACAAACAAAAAACATGAAATTGGAAAACTAAAAATAATGAAAATATTTAAGGTAAGAAACATTTTTAGGTCTTTATGTTTGTTCTTGCAATCGAAAAAGGTGAGTTTTAAGAGTACTCTTGAAAGGGATCACTGTGTCTTTGTGTCTAATTTCAATGAGCAATTCACTCCACGTAGCTGGGCCCTGGTATGCAAAAGAACGTTGTCCATATGACTTCGTTTTCATAATGGGAATAATGAGTATACGACTGTCAGAAGAGGAGCGTTAGTATCTTGCTGGTGTGTACACATGGTTGAGGCCGGGTAGGTAAGGTGGACTGGAGTCCGTCATTGACACGTAGCACAGATAACACAGTTTGTGTTTGATTCTGGATCGAATAAATAGCCAGAGGTACAGAGCATTGGGGAGGTGTGCTCTGATCGTAGTACTCTAACATAATCCGAGCTGCTGTGTTTTGAACTTTTTGAAGTTTCTGGAGTAGATATTGAGACGAACCAGATATAACTGAGTTACAATCATCCAGTCTTGAAAGTACTAATGAACGCACAAGTGTTTAAGTGGCATCAACTAAAAGATATTTGCTAATAGAGCTGATGCTTAAAACTGATTTATATTTTCATATCGGAGGACAAGCAGAAGACTCGATGGTTTTGATTGAATACGTTTTCTTTCTCAAGATTCTCTATTATATTAAGAAAAAGAAAGTAACATGCAGACATAATTTGCTTCCACTTTCAATACCAGAGTACAAACATGATAAAAGCAATCAGAGATAAGCAAATCTTAGACGTGTCTATAGGTTAACGCGTGAATAATTCTTTTTCCTTGCTCTAGTTATCCAGTCCATTATTCTTAGAGATAACAAGAATGTCAAACGGTATTCTAACATTTATTTGCTGTTTAAATTGATTTTACCTCAGACGTAATGTTACAGCGTACTATGTCGTGAAATTATAAATTTTAGACAATTTGCGGTACGTATGAAGACTAGTTTACGTACATATGAAGACTCGGTGACAGACTGT
Organism: Unio pictorum; assembly: GCA_030141615.1. Lineage (NCBI taxonomy): Eukaryota > Metazoa > Mollusca > Bivalvia > Unionida > Unionidae > Unio > Unio pictorum. The sequence goes on from JARLTB010000122.1 coordinate 11,533,166, forward strand.
TACTGATTCTTTTGTGAAATATTTCAAACTAAAGTCAGTAAATAAAACAAAGAACAAAATTCATTGAAAACAAAGCTTAAAGAGAGCATGCTATGTTAATAAGACTTTTCATCTGACATTAAACTCAGTATTATCGTAAGGTTGAAATATGTATTAAATTCTGGTACGCGAATCCAGTAAACAATATGTCCAAGAGGCAAAAGTATTAAATACATGCGCATCATGCATGGATGTCATAGAGATAACATGTGACCAGTTTTAAGGGAAATATAACAAGAACACAACTAGAAGAACAAAATATACAAATTTCATCCATCAAACATTTACTTGCTTCAGGTTTCTTACACGTAGGTTCATTACTATTAAACATGGGATGACGTCTTACTTCCGGTTGGTGAAAATTTTGTACATAGTAGTTTCTTATCGCCCATCCTCTCTTACATTTTTCTCACGGTACAGGAATGTAATGTCTTAAAATTTACGGAAATAAATGCTAGCAGAATATACGACACATTTATATCCTTTATGATAAAAGTGATAATTAAATATTTAACATCGTCTCATTAAATGCAAGTGTAAATTTCCAGGACAGATTCTGATTTGGTCAATGTAGACTGAGGGAAAAAATCCTTAAACTCTGGATTGCACGGGTAGATCACTCAAGTTGTCTTCTATCCGTTAATACCGCATGTGTACTAGAAGTCAAGTCACGAAAACGAAAACGTTGGATAACTGGGGTCAGAGATCAAAATATTTTTGCCTACTTGTTTTGGTAATCGGATGAAGAAAATGTTTAATTATCGTTGCCTAGTCGTGTGTAATTAGACAACGTTCAAACAAAATACCTTTCTTTGAGATAGTTCAAAAGGATCCAAAATATTAAAAGTAAATAAATAGATATCCCGTCCAAATCGATTGTATGGTGTTAAATAAATACTGGTAAATAAATAAATATAATAATAAAATAAAGCAAAAAAAATATATATGATTTATTATATTTGTATACGAATTATTCACTTTTTTCCTATTTATATCACAATTCATGTAATGATATAACTTGGTCGTACTTGATTCGACAGACCTGACAAAAGGTGAATTTGCTGACATTATTTGACACACACACACACACACACACACACACACACACACACACACACACACATATATATATATATATATATATATATATATATATATATATATATATATATATATATATATATATATATATATATACGTGTATGATCTTTTTGTCGATCAATACCAAATTACGTTTCATTTAAAATCTGCAATTTAAGAGACCATTCCGCCCATATCCGTCTGTCAAAGCCTTGAAAAGTATTCGCTCTGTTAAACAGGAAAAAATACTTTGAACACGAGGCTTACAATATGATATCGGCATAGGAGTAGGCAATTCGGCATTCCGTTGTTTTTCAAAAACAGTTTCCTGTCACATACCAGCATATGGTATACACAAGCTTCGAAAAGGATGTCTGGCTAATATGAACGTTCCGCACATTGATGACAGGAATACCGATGTCACCCAGCGATTATGGAAGACAAGAAAGTCCTGGGGGGTGGGGTGGAGCTTTTGTCTGAGGTTAAGCCCGAGTGCTTGCACGAGACATACCATTTGTCTGTAATCATAGGGAGCTTGACAAGGAGTGCGCTGTGTTTCCTGTCATCATGTTTTAGACTGGAACGCGCTGATTTTCATGCTGTCAAAACACATAGTGGAATTTAATGACACGTGTTCCCAGAAGGATTGGTCGTGAATATCTAGTATCACAACACTATATTGGCCAATCAACTGTTATTTCTTCATATTGTAGTCGCGAAGAAGATCAGCATGGGAATGTTTTCTTTCTCATTTTTCGTGGATATCTGCTAACCAGTGAATAATGCTACTGGATTTCGGTATAAAACAACATTAGATCTTAAATAGAAAATACATTGGCAAAACTACTTTTTTGGTTTTCTCATTTCATACACACATTCTTTAAAATTGTTGAGCGTATACTTTTAAAATAAATTGTTATGGATTTTAAATTTTATTTTTTTTAAGGTGTACGTAAGCGGGCTAGGCCTAAATATATACTGTGCGATTGTGTTGGGATGGTGATTTTATTCATTAGCTTTGAATTTGAAGAGAAAAAATAGTATGGGATATGATTGGATTTAAACAGATATTCAGAGGCAAAATAGGGTTGCACTTTACCTCTCAAATGGAACATAATACTTGGACCAGTAATGACCCTTTTTTATTACACCCACCTTACTGAATACGAATGATTAAGTTCCTGACAAATTTCATAAACCGTAATTAAATACAGTCCACTTTATAAGTTAATTAGTTTCCAGTGCTTTCAAACTCTCTATTTGTATGCGATCTTTTAATACAACACATTATTGTTGCATTAAACTTAAAGGTGAAAAGTTAAGCAAATATTTTAAAAGAAAACATTGATTCCGTATCTTTCAAACATGCGGTCTGTCATTTGATATTTTTAGCAAGACAATTTTATATAATATTATTCTGATTACTTTTTTGTGTGTTTTCCGTGAACAGTCGCAAGAATTTAACGTGTAAACAAACATATACTTCCACTTGTGTGCCCCACTAATGACAAACCTGAACAAGAGTGTAATTCTAAATTTACGTCAGTCAAAACAGATGTTGCTCTCTGTGATAGGTGTTATCTTAATGTTGCAAATGTTTGTCAGCTTAATCTTCAGGTTTATTAAACAAAGTTGATTCATCAATAATATTATTAGACAAGTTGAAATTTTCTTCACTTACACTTGTTTCTTAAAAAAATATTTTAAAATATTCCACAAGCCATCCAATTTCTTTAAAGTAACCAGGTAGCACTAATTTACGTGTCTAATTAAAAATGGGGTAAATTTTTCTCCAAACGTTTGGATATTTTTATCCTCTCATTGAATCTTGACATCGCTCTTTAAATCTTTCTTATTTTGTCAGAAAATTCTAAACACTGTCAATACAATATTTTGGAGGCAAAGTACTTGCTTTCTCTCTCTCTCTCTCTCTCTCTCTCTCTCTCTCTCTCATATTTTTGTCACTTTTCACGCTAGCTTCATCTGAGAATGCATTGTCAAACATGTCGTCTAAAATATTGTTGTCCGCCTGAACCAACTAAAATTTCTCGGCGGTAGAAACCGTGAAATCTCCATAAACCGTTCGGTATTCCTCCATTATTCCTAACAGCGGCCATGTTTATTCAATATGACCGCATTTCTTAGGACTACAAACATGTTCATCCTATATGACCGCATTTCAAAACACTACAAACATGTGCTGACATTTTTTTATCATTTAAAATGTAAAGCAGTAAATCATTCCCGATATTTTATAAGTGGACGGTTCTGTACTTCAACTGTAAAAGTAGTTTTAGGATGGGTGTGTGATACGGAATCACAGACTGAAAATCCGTATCGAACGCCAGCTCATCCATATAGGTATGCAATAAAATGTTGATTGAGTTCAGACTTAGACGTAGGATGATAAAGCAAACTGGTATGATTTGACTGGTTCTGGAAAGGTCCTGACTTAGACGTAGCATGACGAAGCAACCTGGTATGATTTGACATGGTTCTGGAAAGGTCCTGACTTAGACGTAGGATGATAAAGCAAAATGGTATGATTTTACTTGTTCTGGAAGGGTCATGACTTAGACGTAGGATGATAAAGCAACCTGATATGATTTGACTGGTTCTGGAAAGGTCCTTACTTAGACGTAGGATGACGAAGCAAACTGGTATGATTCGACTGGTTCTGGAAAGGTCCTGACTTAGACGTAGGATGACGAAGCAACCTAATATGATTTGACTGGTTCTGGAAAGGTCCTGACGTAGACGTAGGATGACGAAGCAAACTGGTATGATTCGATTAAATCTGGAAAGGTCATGTGTACTTAAACTTTTAACTGGAGTTTACTAAAATATAGTAAAATGAAAGAAATATGGAAAACTTTATTTTCGCTTATATATACCTTCACTGGTTAGGTTTGATGCTTTACGGGACAGCAATACAAGCAGTTTATTATAGTTCTAAAGCGATTGTAGTAAAGTGCCGTCCCAAAAGAACGACATGGTAGCCGACCCAGCTAATCAGATTGTAAAATTCGAACGTGCAATTTTCAGTCGCGAGTCCTGCAAGCTAGCTGCTGAACCACCCCAGCTCTTTCATTGAACAGCAAAAGTCGAGAATTCCACACTTTCTGTCAAACTTAAATTTAAAATAATTTTGTTTAGTCCCATTATACTAATACCAATTTTAGTATGTTGTGAGATGAATCTGTCTCTGACTAGTTGACAATTGTTAGTTTCAGACCCTGAAAATGTCTACATAAACCAATTTTAAGAATCATGGATATGGGTCTGACTATTATCTAAACAATTTTAATTTACAACATCATTTTCCTCTCGTTGTAATATTTTAATTTAAACTACATTATTCTAATAGTTCTGTATTTTAATTAAAAAAATATTATATAATTTTCAATGTTAATTTTAAAAAAATAGTATTCTATAGGTTTTGGTATTTTCATTACAATAGCATTATTATATGGTTTTATATTTTATCGATAACTAAATTATGCTATGGTTTTGCTATTTTCAGGTAACAAAATATATTTATCTATAGTTTAAAGACTTAATGTAAATAATATTATTCAATAGGTTTGGTGTTTTGTTTTAAATAAAATTATTTTCAAGTTTAGGTATTTTAATTTCAAATAACTTCATTATATAATCTTCGTATTTTATTTTTCATGGATGTAATAAATGTTCACATGCACAAATAATGTATGTTGCTTGAAACTTTCATTTGAATGACATGCTTTTCAGCAAAAAAGTACATGTGAGATTTCTTTTTAAAAATTTGTTTGTTGTTTGTTTGAGTTTCTTCATCACTATTGTCGTTATTTTTAATAAAAAGCTTCAAATATCAACACATCTTATGAAAATTAATTTCTCATCATTTTCTTAAATCTCCAGTCCATTGAACATTTTCCGAGAGCCATAACAGTCTGTGAAATCGTCACACACCTATTATTTTAACTACGAGTCGTCCTTCTTCCTACACATAGGTAAGCTATGCTAGCATGTTCATTTGTACGCTGATAATATCATTGATCAGATTTAAGATTTATTTTAATTGTTTGACAGTTAAAAACTGTTAATCCTCTAGGCTATAATAGATATACTTCGCACGTTCTGTAATTTTGATTATATATATATATATATATATATATATATATATATATATATATATATATATATATATATATATATATATATATATATATATATATATATATATATATATATATATATATATATATATATATATATATATATATATATATATACGTATATCGGGCAGTGAGTGTATGTGTGTCAACATTTTTCATTACTTGAAGGTATTATAGTCAACCATTTGTTTGCAACGTATTGTAGTCTCTTACAAAATAGATTATATTTTTGTCTGATCTCTCAGGGAGATTTCTAAACAACAATGAATGTTACTTGCATTGAACAGAAAACAACAACCGAAAATAAAACATTTATTGAGTTGAACCGCTTCGCGTTTCCGAATGATGACAGAGCAACAACTGTGATTGATTTGCACACATACTTCCAGTCATTTTTTTAAAATGCAACTATTTTGATAAAATGCAACAAAATTGATTTCTTGATACGTTGTGTCAACTTTAGTAATAGCGTAGGCAAGATATTCTTGGTACATCCGTATGCATAACCAAGGAACTGGATTTCATATCAAACATTTCAATGAATTAACGGAATTAACTAATAAATTAATTTAAATCCCTATGCATCCCTAGGCACAGTAAAAGAAACAATTGTTTCTTATATCGTTCTTGTTTCATTACAAGTTATCAAACCATTAAGTAATTACGTTTAATTGTTGTATAATAGGTTATCGAACCCAGGTAGTAATTACAATTGCGTTGTTTCATTACAAGCTATCGAATAATGAAATAATTACATTTTCTTTGCTATGATATTCAAATGGGTACTCTATTTTACAAACTTTGACGATTCGAATTTTTCTTTCATCCCAGGCAACGCCATATCCAAGATCCCCGAGTGGCCGAGTGGTCTAAAGTGCTCACTGTTCCAGATCACTGCCATCTCACTTCTGTGTGGGTTTGAGTCTTAGGCTCGGCTAACGTGCGCACGTGAGAAATGTTGCCAGTAGCTTCATATGTCGATGGTTCTTCACGGGGGTTTTCAGGGTTCTTCCTCCACCAGTTATAGTGGCCGCCATGTATAGCTTATCTGATGCTGAAAAATGGAGTTTAACCATACAACAACAACATATTCCCTACACGTTCTGCTCTACAGATTATATCACCTGAAGTAACTATGACCCGAACCAGTTTCATTTCCGCCGCCGAGTTGACAAATCGCCTGAACGATGTATTTTATTCATCTTTGACATTGACCGAAATTGGAGGATGCTTCGAAAACACATGGGGGATGAAGGCAGAGGGCGGGAGGTATGACTTGAAAGTTGTTCTTTGTTTCTACCCGTCCTATTGGTGGTCATTGGACGAATCATTTTTGTATTAGAAAAAAGTTCTTTCACTTATTGTGCAGAATGTATCGATCTCATCTGTAGGTTCATTTTACCCAAAACTTGAGATTTAGAACTATTAACTCGAGGAAATGTTTTTAAATGCCTTGGGAAATATATTTTAGCATGATCCACGGTAATAAAGGGATCATGAACCAAATCCTCTCTGTGTATTTTTCAAGATAGATTTGACACTAAAATCATTCAATATCTCTCTTGTATTCTCAACAATTCGGTCTGTATTTTCTTCCTGAATATATTGTTTGGAGAATTAACATTTCAATAAAGATAACATAAAAATAGAGGAAATCGAAATCTGAGCGATCTCTTCAACAGTACGAATGTAGTGCTAGACGAAATTATGTTTGGTGAGAATACCAAGAAGGAAACAAAAGCTCACGAGAAATTGTCTGCAGCGGCAGGGAACTAATTTGTATAGTTATGGAAAACAGGAATAGATGTATAGTGACCACATACGTTTTCGAAAAAAAAGACGTTTTTAGAGTTATCGACAAAGACAAAATACATCCGAAATTCTTAGAAGAAAACGAAAAAGCTAGATCATGTTTTCGTTATTGTACCCGTTAACAAAGTTTGAAATTCAGACTTAGTTTGCGAATACAAATGAAATCAAATAGAACGAACCAAAACAATTATGCCGATAATATTCCTATTAACATACAATTCAAACAGTTAATAACCAAAATATTTCATCATTGCAGTCCACTATATAGTTTCGTATCAGTAATTAAGTGGGCTTTGATACATTAGTGAAAGCTACTTCGCACGTGGTCCGAGGGGTGAAGCGATAAGGCCTCCCAGGCTGGAGCAACCGTGGAATGTTAGATGTGTGATGAAAGGTCAAACTAATCCAGGGGAATCCTTCAACAAGTCTTCACACCACATGGCAAACACAGCATGAAGTGAAATAGCTTGTAAATAAATAGAAAAGGCCAATAGCGGATATACTTTTCCTGATATGCAACACGCAATGGACATGAAAGCAGACCAACGGGTCTTGATCAGATATATGACAATGGAAAATTAATCTGTAAATGTCCAGCATGGTTGCTCTTTAAGTCGAAACAATGAGGTATGTGCTGAATTCGCAATGAAAGTCAAAGATAAAACATATGCTAAGCATTTCAGCAATGCAGACTAATAATGGACGACTGCCTCGGTTTGTCATATATACCTAAGATAACGTCAACGACAATCAGTATCCACACTAAGCGAACTATGTATTAAACAGACAATAGTATAGAAATAGTCTTCAGACATTTTATTTCTTTCCCTTCCTTTTTTCTTGTTCTGTTTTATTCTTTATTGCTTTTGTTTTAATTAAGATATTTTAACATATGTAAAATGGAGATAATATGACATCTAAAAATAAACTGTAAAAAAACAACAATGCAGCATGACTGAATGCACATTTTTATTTACTTTTATTTCCGTCTATTTGTACTAGAAAGGTGACCATTATCCGACAAAGCCTAGGTAAAAAGAATAACGGCCTCCTTAGATTGAAAGAGGATAACTGGAAAGCATCCATCTTCAATTCAACAATTTCCAACCTGGAGTAAATGTTATTGCGGGTAACAATGTACGAAATCTTTTGAAAATCGAACCCTTCCAAATAAATATATGAATGTAGTCCTTGAAAATCGAACCCTTCCAAATAAATATATGAATGTAGTCCTTCACGAAAAAAAAGGTAAATAACTAAAAAATGATAAATGTTAAAGATACTTAATCTCCTTAGAGATTAACCCTTCGAATTGAAATTAAATATTTTTAAAACACGATTTTGAAAGTTGTAACATGAACATAACAAATTGCATAACAATAATATAGTTCATTCACAGTATATCATATAGTTTTTATTTGTTTCTACGCCTCCAATATTGTGTATTAATGCTCTGATTACTGTGTCATTTACGTTATGATAATTGTTTATATATAACACATCTAACACAACCCTGTATCCTCACAAGTAGCATAATATTTGGAAAGAAGAAATGACAGTCGCATCTGAATGCATTTTATAGTCATTGTACTACACTGTTCTGTGATTTGGTCATGTGTTTATGTGATTTGGTCATGTAACACCAGTATTTTCAATGTACAATAAACGTAATCTAACACTTGTGTTCAAAACAAATGAAATTGATCAAATGTGTCCATTAATTTCAATCTATTCCTAGCCAAGCCTTGCATAAGATGAACACTGTTCGACTGGTTTCGTAAATTACATCTAAATCGATCAGACTGGTTTCGTAAATTTCGCCTGAAATGATCACACCTGTAAGATCTTCCGTATTTACTTCAGGTCACGTGGACCTGATATCTAATGTAAATATTGTTAACACTATGTAAACGACCGTCCTTTTGTACTGTACCGAATATAGAAATCATACACGATTGCTACGTTACAACGGTTGCCAGGTAACAAAGAGAGAACTAGAACCCAATGGTGTAATGTCTTCTCAGAGTAGTCATCTATGAGTCTGAACTTTTATAATTCGTGTGGATCTTCTTCTAATAGACCCCCCAACCCCAACAAAATGAATAAATTATTTACGAAACATTTTGCATTAAATATGTATTCATTAAGCACATGCTGTTCGAATATTGAATCTCAAACCAGTTGGAATCGGCCATATCACATATAAGGTCACATTGAAGAATTAAGAAAAACATACGAGTATTGTTCAATATCCTGAAGAAAAGACGCACCGCCTTTTTGTCTGATTTCAATTGTAAAAGCGAAGATGTAAATCACTTTGAAGACGACGACCTGGTCAGAGGTATACTAATGACTTTAGTCCAACAAGTCAGCCGTGAAAACATTGACGTTTTGGATAACTCTTGGTCTAAGAGACGGCGGTCAAAGCAGTATTTTTGGATGAATATTGGTTCAAAGAATCTTTTCTCAGAACAGTAGGACATTTTTGATGACTTTTGGCCCAACAAGTCGGCCGTCAAAACTATGCCACTTTGAATGACTTTAGTCAACAAGTTGGCAATCAAAACAGTATGTCGTTTCGGATAATTTTGGTCCTACATGTCGGCCGTCAAAAGTTATGACGTTTTGGATGGCATTGGTCCAACAAGGCTGCCGTCAAAACAGTATGACGTCTTCGATGAATTCGGTCCAACAAGTAGGAAGTATAAAAAAAAAAGTTTGTCGTTTTGCATAGTTGTATCAGTACATACACAAAAACTACGTTTTCATCTAGATTAAGTCGACATCGTATTTGTTTTTTCGCATTGATAATTAGCATGGATAAGATTACACATAGTTAAATAATAATGTTTAATAATAATAATATTATGCCCTGTTTGTTATGGGTGAAGTGAATATTTAAAACCTTTACTTTCTTAGCATAAGATGACGTCTGTCGTTCGAACGGTTTTGCCAGTGAATTTGATATCTTAAGTTCTCGATTTGGGATTGTGAAAATGCAACAACAAAAAACATTTTTAAATAAAAGCCTTATTCAAACACTAAAGAAAACCGAATTTGATTCGGTTTTCTTTATATATATATATATATATATATATATATATATATATATATATATATATATATATATATATATATATATATATATATATATATATATATATATATAAATATATATATATATATATATATATATATATATATATATATATATATATATATATATATATATATATATATATATATATATATATATATTGTAGTCTTAATGAGTTATGTAGAAATTCTGATTTCACGGCCGATTCAGCATCATGTCAACCATATGAGATTAAATATTGATGTAATAACAAACAATTCCCACAAACACGATTTGAATAAACGATGTTGCTTTTGAAAATCAAGCCTAGCTCCACTATAATGTTTCACTTTGGTTAATATAAACAAACGGTAAAGACAGGCTCAGAAATCTTGTTCATTTTTCCTGCTGTTGTTTAGTCAGATTTATATTTCTTAAAAAAAAGAAAACAGTACAACTCGACATTTTTTAAGTTCCTATCCAAAGCATGGACAAACATACGCACTCCTTTCCCGAGTCTACGACATTGTACGTCATAAACAGGGTTTCACTAGATTCATGAGAGATTTGTTTACTCGTCGAACCTTGGAAAGATTTACGAGTTTGGTAAAGGCCTAATAATGTTCACAGGAATAACGATGAGCGAATTCGTTCTTGTGAATGAAAAGAAACTATATCAGAAGAATTGCCCAGATAGTATACCATATGAGAGAAGAAAGGTTAATCGTTTTCCCTTCGCTTCAGCGAGGGACACATCTTCCGTCTGATCATCTGTCCCACTATCTGTCTTAAATCAATGGGTGGAATTCTACAGACCCTGTAGGTTGTCCACGTGACAACTATTTGAGGGAGGTATATAGTTTTTGTGCACCCCTCTTGGATTTATTGGAAGAGGGTCAAAGGTCAAATATGCACATAATGTATGCACTGCGTTTGGGGTAACAACCCCTGGGTTAAGATGGGAGATTATTGGGGTAGGGACGGGGATACGTAACACATAGCGTATGGATTAGCAATGGAAAGACATGGAAGTTTTTTGTTATTTTAAGTTTTCCGATCAAAGCTAAATTACCTTTAAGGTCACCACTGTACAGAGGCGGATTCTTTCGACCATAATGAAGAAAAATAGTGGTAAACTTCACATTTATACAGATTTATGGATCGTACTCTCACTTTTTCTAAACATATGACTAAATGTCGACGAACTTTATAAATTTTCGCTGATAAAAGAAACAAAACCCAAATCAAACCACCGCAATTTTTTCGGACCACATCTATTTATACGATTTAAATCCGTGTATCGTAAATAGACAAGGTGGTCCGAATGACAGCTATAGTCATACCCATTCGCGGTATGATCTCGTAGGATTGTCCAAGTTGCGAATGATTACCATAATCAGTAATGATTTCCTGTGTAATACGTCATCATAAACAAAGGATTTATACAGCATGCATAATACATTATACACTTTAAAGAAAAACGTTATCTATCAAGGCAGTATATTTATATCAATGTGTTGTGGGATTGATACTTTGGTTTTCGTATTATGTATACACCTTCCTACCGCAAGTGCGAGCAAATTCAAGGATATTTTGTTTGTTCACAAATGTTTGTCCGGTTGTCTTTTAATCTGCCTTTCTTTGCGTCTGTCTGTATATAGTTTTGTATGTATATTTGCATCACTCGACTCATATGGTTACCAAGAAGTGATTAATAATACTATATATCGAGATGTGTATTGCACATTCCAGATTGATTCCATGGTGTCCAGTGGTACACATGAATCGCCATCTAATTCAAACAAAGTCTAGCCGTACATGGCTCTTACGTTCCTGGCTCGCTCATGCTAAACTACTTCAAGTGTTGACCGAACAGTCTAGCGGAAGACGACTTCTCACACTCGCTGTCCTGTATGTTGGATGCAAACCTGTGTTCATATATTTTAATACAAGGACGCAAATATATAATTGATTTGAAACAATGAAAATACAAAACAGGCTCTTGATACATATACAGTTTGTAAGACATTTCAATAAAGAAAGAAAAACACTTGCCTATCAGGCGAAATATTTGACATTGAAATGACTTGAATTAATAAGACGAGCGCCTCCTTTATTTGAATGGAAATGAATGGTGCCAAAGAAAGAAACATTAAAAATAAACCATGTTAACTCACCTTTGATATGCGCAACCGTTTATTATGCGCAATCGACTGATCTGGGTCTATGCAGTTCTTGGGGTAATCAGTAGAACACACAACCATAGAAACCTGATCGGCCGGTGCATTATGCGACGACACATTCGGGTCATTGTTCTTTGCGGTTGGGGCTGAGTTATAAGCCAGTATAAATGGTCACTAACTATCCGCTGTATGATTACAATTACATGGTGAATATAATTTAGTGGATTTCGTAAGAAGTATGAAATCTGAAGAGATATGGAAAACGTAGAAAGGCATAGAAAGGAAAACTAACTTCCTGATTGACTGACTGACGGAATCCGTTAAAAAAAAACAACTAATTAATGATAGATGCATCATGCAATAAGCTAAGAAAATCCCTTTAAAAGCTTTGAAACTATCTGGCTGACGAAACGATGACTTCATTGTAAGACTGACTTATTGGATTTTTTGGTTTTAGTTTACCTATTAGTAATTAAATGGAGTAACGTATATTTATGTCTCAATTCTTAGATGTTATTTATTGCATAGACTTATTTTGAAGATAAGACTTTTTTTTCTTCTTCAAATTTTCCTTGCGTTCAGCTATGGATATAAAGTTAATGAAACTGAGGCAGAAAATATTATCTTAATGATATGGTCAAGTGACGATCATTATATATATATATATATATATATATATATATATATATATATATATATATATATATATATATATAGCGTGATGTGTATTCATTAATGTCACCGTGATGTTCCATTTCTATAATGAAAATGACTGGACGTAATCTCTTCTGTAGAGGCTATACATACAAACATACATACATACATACATACATACATACATACATACATACATACATACGTACGGATAAATGAATCAATGAATGAGAGCATAATGATTGATTTATAGACATCAGTAAATATTATTCTCCAGGCTACTCATTCAACTATCCACTTAAGTTTACTTACCTTCTTTTTGATATAGCGGATGACAAATTTAGTCGTCGACGTGGTTTCAATTAAGAGATCAAAAAGCGCTACATCTTCATTTTGCTGATTCATCAAAACTTTAATCTTGACAACAGCCCCGAAATAGGTAGCTGGCTTAAAATATGAATGGGCTTGAGTGAATTGATGCGGGTAGGGGAGTTTATTAAGAGATTGAACCCTGGTAAAGTTGATACAATAAAGTGTAAACAGTCCCACAAAATCCAATAAAGTAAATCGTAGACTGGTTTATCGCTCCGTGGGGGAGGGGATGTCAACAGGGTGCCCTTCCAACTACAAAAATAACCAGTCTTGGATTAGTGCTATTGTTGTGTTTTAGGCTACTGCATTGATCCATTCACGCCAAATAATATCTCTAATGATTGATAATAAAGATTCATGAATACAACGTTTTGTTCATGTTATACACTGGACAAAATATAATGCTTTTCAACAGGGTTTCTTGCAATAACAAATGTCCTATATAGAAGTAAAAGGAAGCTAACCAGAGAGAGAGAGAGAGAGAGAGAGAGAGAGAGAGAGAGAGAGAGAGAGAGAGAGAGAGAGAGAGAGAGAGAGAGAGAGAGAGAGATATGCAACAAATGCGGCTCTCCACTGCCAATAGTTCTAAGTCACAGATTGTGAATGAATACACTACTTGGTAGCTAGCAATGCGTCTTTCTGGATGACCTGTAGGCTGTCTGTTTATTTGAGGACTTTAGTTAAATATTGTTACACTATCCATATCTGAAAGATACCAGGTTTAATTAACAACATCTAATGCATAAAACGATACTTATCTTTAGAGCATTTTTCTATCAGTGATGAAATTATGACGTTGAGGTTGGTGTAAGGGGTCAATTATAATTTCCATATTCCAGATACATTTAGTCACGATTAAATTTATATTATTCATTCCAATATCTTTAAAATAAGTTTTATTTGAAACTACATTTTCTTTAATAGAAACCTAGACAGAAAGCTAGTGCTTTTTATACAGCCGAACTTTGAAAACGGCTACCCTGCTGTTTAATATCCGTATGTGGAAAGGTGCGAGAATCAAGTAAATGCGCTTTAATACGTCACCCCGCCATCGAAATCGTCACATTTGTTACACAGAAGTTCTTAAGTGATCATGACCTTTGCCACTATATCTGTAAAACCAAAAAGAAAAGTTAATCTGGCAAGCTAGCAATCCATTGACTAACCAATAACTAGGCACTCCCAAACCAATCCAGAAATCTATGTATCTGTCCTTACTTTCCTATCTAGCAAGACATCTATAAGTGTCATACTCCTTTTGGGGAATTAAGGTAATTAAATTATATTGAATATGTATATGGGTCCAAAGTTTCTGAAGTTATACTGTATATAAGCTGGCGAGTTAACAAAACTTAATATTTACAATGGTCATTTATCTAAGAAGAAAAAAGGACACGAATTTCACGCTCACCTGTCTAGTCAGCATATTATTTTCTTTTCCTTCATTATTATGGTTTTGGTCCACCTAACTTCTTCCCCTTAGCCACACCGCAATTCCACGCTCGTACAGGAACCCCTTCTGTATATGTCCTACGACTTAGAGAAGAAGAAGAAAGAAAAAAAAAATGGCCAAAGGTCATCGGGTATTCATTGAGTTTTCTGTCGTTTCGATTAGCAAAGTAATTTCATTCGTCATTATCTGGGCATTAACAACTCCTATGAACTCGTGGACTACAGACACGAGTGATTTAGATTCCCTTTTATGTCAAACTTGATACTACAGAGGCTGCAATAAGCTCTATAGACCAAACTACAACGTTGTAAATCACCTTGTTCAAGCTCATGCCGGGTAACGTGTGGCCCAAAGTTACTAAGGAAAAAATTAGGTGAAATAAATACATAATTACAACGTAACAGGTGTTCGTTTTTGGAACAGAATAGTTCTTCTTGGCTGTAGCTATTGAGAGGTCGCTGTATTCCACGACCACACAGGAGGGCCGTGCGCGGAGCTTTAACTTGGAGATTAAATAGCGCTGTCTGTGTCCATTTTTTTATATTTATTTGGTGTCAAATAGGAGCGCACTCTTCATTGAAATTTTTATGCCCGATCCAGGGTCGCTCTCATGGGGAACATTTTGGACTTCTTGATCATCCCTGATACTTCCACGTTGTAATTCTTTTGCTCAATGGCGTTACTTTTCCCATGGAAAGTTACTGCTTCATCTTGGCACAGGCCTTTAAAACTCTATCATTATTGTATAAAAAAAAACAAAAAAAAAATTTTAAAAAAATAATAATTTAAAAAATTTGAACAAGATTTTTTGCAATAAAATATCAAAAACTGTTTGATACATGTTTCAAAGGCCTGTGAACATAACGAATTTCTCTGAAGCTTTGTAACATACAGCGTTAAATCACGGAAGAGCCACAATATGGTCAGTCAACATTATGAAAAATTTCGATACCACATGTATTGTATAAGTTACTCTCTCTCTCTCTCTCTCTCTCTCTCTCTCTCTCTCTCTCTCTCTCTCTCTCTCTCTCTCTCTCATGTACTGGTTTGTATGAAACGACAGCAGATAAGGTAGTTTGGATAAACGCTCTGGCTACTAGACTACGGAAGCTCTTATAAGCAAGAGTGTTTGGTACAACAAACAAACAGAAAAAAGAAAACATTGAATATCGGCAATAAATAAAGAATACGTCCATTTTGAGTGCATGAATGGACAAATACCACTGTCAAGAAAATGAGTTCGGAAAACTGTTTGATAACGGTTTCACGCAAAATATCTTTTTACCTTGTTTTGCAGCATGACGGGTAATATATAGAGTTAGCAAGGAGAAAGAGAGAATTATACGAATGATCAGCAAATCTTTTTAAAATGTAACGCTGTCTTTCTTGTTCTTCCTGTTTATAATGAAGCAGCTTTTCGACTGATAATGTACAACACATAATTGCAAAAGAGCATCGTTACCACAAAATGCCAATACATTTTCATATCATATAGTCTTATGTATATTTAATTTACATCGTGTACTTCATGTATGTCTTTGATTGAGAATTGTGGACATTTTCTATACCTTTTTTTCGCCATAATTCCTGATTTTTGTAATATGTATGTAGCAAACAGGATTTTTCAGCAGAAAATGATTTTAAGAGTTAGTTGAATTTCGAATATTTTCTTTTAAAATTGCTGAAATTCTGTTGCGACGGAAGTCAGACGGGGATGTGTCTATAAGTGGACATGGTAAACAATCATTCTTTCATGTTTTGTGATTAATATGTGGAATCGTTTACAGTTGAGTTCAGATATAAATCTAGTACTATTTATTTAAATTATTCATTAAAAATTACAAAGTGCTCTTATAATTTTTGCGCTTAAACACTACTTTGGAATTGCTGAGAACTCAAAGACATTATGAACTGTATCATTGCGGTACATCAGGACACTACTAAATTATTCATTAAAAATTACAAAGTGCTCTTATAATTTTTGCGCTTAAACACTACTTTGGAATTGCTGAGAACTCAAAGACATTATGAACTGTATCATTGCGGTACATCAGGACACTGAAGACTACCGGATTTAATAAGGAACATTCGTACTTGTAAGTGGACATTTAGGATTATTTGGGATTTACTCAAGTAATACCGTAAGTGTCTGTTATATTTTTGTTTTGTAGTTAAGAGAAATAAAGTTTTTGTTGCTTTTACTAAACTTGTTTATTTTCTCCCTTCTATTACATTGTAGGGTTTAACGCCATTTTGCAGCACACGATAGGCTATGCATGGCGGCCAGGATTAATATTGGAGGAAGAACCAGGAAAAAACCACGCAAAGAACCACCGACCAGGGATAGACTACATTTTCAACACACGACATGCTATACATGGCGGCCAGTATTAGTGGTGAAGGAAGAACCTGGGAAAACATCCGGAAAGAACCACCGACCAACGAGAAGCTACTGGCAAGCTTTCTCACATACCCAAATAGGCTGAATCTGAGACTCGAACCTAGGCATACAACAGTGAGATGGTAGTGATCCGTAATATACATATATAGCTCGTTTTTATGAGATTTCCTATGAGCATGCTTCTATATGAAAAGCTTTGAAAGAATGTTGATTACACCCCCTCCCCAACCTCGTCTGATTCAGGAACCGGTGTGGTTATTGAATGTCAGGTTTTGAGAGTAAACGATTATAAGAAATAGAAGATACTGATGTAAAAGGATTATCCACAGTAAATGTTACAGCTCTGTGCACTCTTCTTGCGCAATGAAAGCCTCTTCCAAAACATGCATAAGAACAGAAACTGTTAGAAGCAAGTAAATACTTTATTCTTTCTTGGTCAGACAAGAGCGTCAAAGAAGAACAGTTTCATTTTTACATTTTCCCAATTATGTTTATGATACTGATTGATAATGTGTGGGCAGTCCCGGATTACCCATTAGGCAGAGTAGGCAACTGCCTATGGGCCCCGCGACTTTTATGGGCCCCATTAGGGGCCCCCATGAGACCGTGACCGTGGGTCTGGGGCCCCAAAAGTTTGACTGCCTATGGGCCTCCACGGTGCTTAATCCGGCGCTGTGTGTGGGTCTGGTATCACGTGTTTATTAAAATGGGAAATAGTGTGTGTGTGTGTGTGTGTGTGTGTGTGTGTGTGTGTGTGTGTGCAGATTTTAACACACAGTTTGTATTAAGAGAGTTTGTGATAATACAATTGTTCTGATGTACCTTTGGTTCCGGTAATAGCAAAAAAAAAAAAAAACTGCTTTTGACTGATCAAAACGGTTGGGTCATTTTGATTACACTTGTCTGAAATGTACTTACAGAACATGATTCACCAAGTTCGTGTCAAATGCGACGTTTCTAGTTACAACATAGCTTCGATAGAATCCAGGCTTTAAAATGATCTTTCTAGATTGAAAATATGACATCATTAAAGGAAATGGGTGTTATATTTTCAATTCCAAGCTTTCTTTCTTAAGAAGACATTTTTTGTTCCGCGATACATTGTCACACTAAGCAATGATGTTATTCGTGACGTCATAAAAGTGTTGTGTTAAATGAAAAGTAGCAGCTCATGCATCATGACCTCTCCCCCACCCCCTATATTCCTGTATAAATTCCTGGCATAGGCATCGTCGGCAAGGATTTTAAGTGCAATGGTTTTAGAACAGATAATGTAATACAAACTGTTAAAGTATTACAATTGAACGTAAATGCAGTACTAACCGATAAGCTAGTACAATTTAACATAAATGTAATACTAACCGATCAGCTGGTACAAGTTAACATACATGTAAAACTAAATGTTAAGCTATTACAATTTAACATAAATATAATATTAACCGATAAGCTAGTACAATTTAACATAAATGTAATACTAGCCGATAAGCTAGTACAATTTAACATAAATGTAATACTAACCGGTAAGCTAATACAACTTGACATGCATACAATAAAAACCGATGAGGTTGTACAAATTAACAAAAATGTAATAATAACTGCTAAGCTAGTGTAATTTAGCATTAATATAATATTAACTTATTATGTAGTACAAATTAACATAAACGTAATACCAATCGATGGCTTAGTGAAATTTAACCGATAAAAGAGTATATATTTTCAACTGATGATGCAATACCATCTCTGACCAATAAATTCCTGTAATAAGAGATGTAAGTGATAAACGTTTAAATGTACTGGACTGGTGCTGTACAACAAAATGGATACACAACAATTGAATGATTCTGTGGAATAGGACTCCCAGAGTAAGACTGTCTTCCAGTCACTTATGAGCAATAAATGTAAGGCATTGATTCAAACTGCCTGTTGCGGCGAATACAAAATAGTTATATGTACGATCATCCCCCAAATCCAGTAAATTTGCCCTCTTGACATGAATTATATGAAAGCTGATGTCGATAATAATTTTGAACACAGACCTATTGCTTCTTGATCTTTACCTTCCACTAAATCTGCGCTTTGCTCAAAATAAAATCTATTTAGCACCCCGTATTCCATTTAACTGATATAAGTGTAATAACTAGCACCCCAAATTACATGCAACTGAAAAATTAATAATAATTAGTGCTTCCATTAACATTTAAATGTTGAAAATGTCATAACTAGATGAAAAAAGAATGTCAACGTAGTTTTATTGTCAGGAATGTCTCCTTTTTAAAATTAAGAATACCTGAATACTTAAAACATAAACATTTGCAAAAATGTTGACTCTAAAAGGATTGTCTAATTTATTAATATTTAAAATGCCCAACTTAACACACACACACACACACACACACACACACACACACACACCACTCATAGTCTACATTCCACATATTCTTAAATATTCACGGGATTAATACTTCGCATTGTTGAGTAATTAAATGCGTAAGTTAGCGTTCAAATTAGAACAATAACAATATATTGCCTCTACAAGATCAGCGATGCAGAATATGTTCGATGCCACCTCCTGCGTGATTCTTGAGGCACGTAATGGAAGCAATGGCTGAGTTGTTTGAGTGTTAAGTGTGCAGTCATGTGGATAAAAGGGTGCTGGTACGATCCTACAACTGGACCTATCTTAATTGAATCTTTTACGTGTCCTTCCGAATTGCATTTGACTCTATCTACGTAGACACTAAATAACCAGCTTGTGTTGATGTGCCGTAAAATGTAAATTCAAAAACCAAATCAAACATAGTGTCTATGTAATGACAATTGTCGCAACTTCTATGAAAATATAACTCACACTAAAACAATTAAACTTCAGAAAATAATAACTTGATGAAACTATGGTTTATAGGTGGGGGTGTGTTTTTTTTTGTTTAGATTACATATTGTAGGAACCTTAATAAACTAGTATAATTTTGATACAATATTTAGAAATGTTTAAAAACATACTACATTATATCTGTAATTTTCCAGAATGAATAAAAGATGATGTTACGGTACGCATATTAATGAGAGTGGATACTAAAGAGAATTTAATAGACGGGTTTTAACCTATCTCGCTGCCATACTGTGAAGTCTCCGTACCGCTAAGATCTGGTATTCTTAATGTTTAAAAAGGAGACACTCCTGACAATAAAACTACGTTGACATTCTCTGGGAGAACGAAATATTACATAAATGTCCATATTATGACGACGAACCATAAATCCTTTTTCTACTTTGGTTATACGTGCATTATGCATGTCTGTCTTTTAGACACATGTACGATTAAAGGTGTGCGAAAAAGGATAAATATGTAGACTTCAAAGGATTTAACGTGCTCATATGGCGTAGCTGGGGTGGGTGGGTGCAGGGGGGGGGGGGACAGATGTCCCCGGGCTCCAGACTAGTGGGGGCGCCAAAATGGGTTTTGAAATAGGTTGTATTGGATGATGGTGGTTTTATTGATGAAAATAATGAGTTTCAGAGTTTGTATGGATGTGATGTGAAATATATTAATCGTATTTGATATGTGTGTAATGGTGCAGAATTTCGCAGTGAATTTTAATTAGAGTTCGTTTGAAAACGATGAAACAGATATATTAACGTAAGTTCATGTGGCGGGAAATGACAAAGGTGAGACGAACAACACAACAGCCAACATTTTGGGAAATAATGAGCCATTTAAAACAGTGTCATGAAACAATTTTTTCCAGAATAGTTCACAAATCAGCCTTTTATTCAGCCAAAATCAATCATTCTTATTTAAAATGTGTCTAGACAGTCTAAATGCATATGCACTATAAAATCAACATTTAATCTGATAAGATGTATATTTATTCTTATGTTTTTGCTCTTTAGATAGCGTACGTTGTATTTTTTAAAGTATACGTTTTGCACATTCCCTTCCCAACCATACAACAATATGTGCACAGGAAAAAGAAAAGAATATATATATATATATATATATATATATATATATATATATATATATATATATATATATATATATATATATATATATATATATATATATATATTCTTTTCTATTTTTTTGGAAAACTAATTCGAATGGACCGAGATTAGGGTAATTTAGGGTTATTTATTGACTGTACACTCAAGCTATCGTCATATGAGTAATAATCATAAATGGATATTTAGCCGGATGTTACATCCTGAGTGAAAGATTGAGGAGTCAAATGTTAGACTCAGTTTCACCAATCATTAAAATGTAATTTTATTGTAAATTGTGACAAAACATTCTTAAGTGTCTTTGTTGCGTATAGGGTGTGTGTTTATTCAAGAATGTAAGTTATATCGATGAATAAAAAGTTTGAACTCAAAGAATTTTCAAGAACACAAATGCATGCCATTTGGAAAAAGCAAAGTACGGTACAAGCATACACACAAAAAACAATAACAGCAACTGCAAGAAGAACAATACCAACAATAAAGAGAAAACTATTTACCTCGTACATGGAACCTGAATTAAACAGAGTATTTATCCATGCAAATGCTACATATTTTCTTTCAAAAGTGAAATCTTAAATCTCCGTGGGGTTGAAAATATTGTTTTCAACACCATGTGTGGCGAAGTCATAAAAAGGAATATGGAGCTATATAGAAGCAATAATCAGTAGACCCACGGTCTTGTAGACTTATCTTCAAAAACGGTGATACTGTTTTAAACAGTGCTTTATCGCATTTTTAAAATCAATTTATATTCATTTTATTTTGCGTTAAAAGTACAAATACTGTTGCATTTTACCCATTGTTGGAACTTTGCGTGGTCACGTCTGTGTAGTTTCATTTTTCTGTTTGGCGCTGCGCAATCGCCATTATTGCTTTAATGTTTTGATATCTGAAGTGCTGCTCTTATTCCTTTTCCTTCCAGAATTCATTTCTTTTGAATTTCAAGATTTCTCGATAATGAAATTTTGAGTGAGGTTTTCTTGAGAGGTTAGTCCCACCCCTTTTATGTAAGGTCGGCCAGATCTTACCAGTAGCTTTTTACCAAAAGGTGTTAAGTCTGGTTGAAGTTTGCAATTTATCAAATGGTCAATTACTGACCGTAGTTTCATCCAAGCTGGTTGCAAAGGACGTAGTGGCGGTCATGGGGGTAATTGAAATACAAATAAGAACTTAATAGGAGATGTATATTATCATTTATTGGCTTAAAGAATCGTCTTATCTAAGAGTTGAACACATCGGAGTATGTTAGGAATTTGAATTAGCTTTTTAACTCCCAAATCGGACCACAGCGGATGTGAATGTCGCCATATACACTTATATCAAAGTTCGTCTTGGAGATAAGACTAAACTAACCGAAGCAGAATATAGTTTGGTTAGGTGCTTTACGGTACAGCAATAAAAGCAGGTTGTGTAGTGCCAGTCCATTGGAGAAAGTGCTTTTCCCAGCGACACACCACGTTAGCTGACCTAGGCAAATATGATGGTAAGATTCAAACATGCAACCCCTCTGTCGCGAGTCCAACACGTTAACCACTGAATCAACACGGTACATTAAAAAAAGATGAATTATCTCGCTAAATAATTCCAAACACGGTCTGAGTTTAATATGAATTTGAACGCAATTACCAAAATAGTCTCAAATCAGCATCACTGTTTTAAGATGATTTTATCTCTACCGATATTTTAATAAAAGGTCGCAATACAGGTTATCAAGAACTACATGAACGTTGTAAAATTGCATGCGTGCCACTTCCTACAGACGACTACGTCTGTCAAAAATCAGCAGCAACTTAGTGTTATGGACGTGATGAATGTACGTCTCTTATGGGTAAGACGGAGAAGGATGTGAAAATGGAGGGGGGGGGGGGGGCGGGGGGTGCACTGCAAGTTTCTGCCAGGCAACGTAATGGCTCCACTTTTCAGTCTAGGGAACACGTTCCATGCTGAACAGTGTCAATTCACCAGACTATATATAAGGATAAATTATAAGTTTTCATTAGACAACCAAGCACTATTTTACAGACTCGAAGGCAATCCGATTGATTTTTTAAATCGATTTTACAGTAAAAGAGATGGTAATGGATAATATTAGAGGTAAGCTGTCTGAGATGCTAATTGCAATGGATAACATCAGACGGGGGGCTGTCGAAGAACTCCTGAACTTAAGAAATGGACAACACTTACAGAAAAACAAAATTAACATCAATAACTAATCTATAATAAAGAGTGGATTGTTATGTCCCTATTCGTCTTTAACTTGGTAAATAAGACATAAAACTAATTCTGATTTCCTTTACGATCGTTGGCGGAACATGGCGGATAGGCAGGTTAACAGACAGACAGAAAACTAGTTATCATCTCCTGTACGATCGTTGCCCGAACATGGCGGAGCATATCAGTAATTTAAAAAAAAATTAGGACGTAAGAAAGTCAGTAAGTAAGAAATCTGTGCATAAATACGTTAGTGATCTGAGCGAATGAGTAAGCATCCAATTAAAGCAGGTATACTAATAAATGAATAGTCCTGTAAGTAAGTTAATAAGTACCAAACTATGGCGGTGTATAACCTAACAACACACTTTATGAAGTTTAAAACAAATGACTATATTTTGTTCTCCACTCGTCTTTCTTTCTAGTTTTATTTATATATTACCGATTTGTTAACACATGTTTCTTTAGAAAGCTCGATAGCTATCTTCAAATAGATTTAAACAGCCAGGGGAAAAAATATATGAAATATTAGAGCAGGTACGGTAGACTTTAAACGTCACTCATTGATGATGTTCAATCAATAGGGATTTGACGTGTTATGGTCCTGACATAAATCTTCCCATTACATACCTCCACGAATATTTGTCTATCAAACAAGGCGGAGCCAAATTAAGGCTTTGGATAAAGTAGATACTTTTATCACTGTCACCACACACGCTTTCCGAGCATCACGAGGTTTAATTTGGCATTTCCGCTGTAAAAATCAACAGTTAAATCGTAATTGGGTAAAATCTCTGAAGAGAACTGAAAAACGCATAAGACATAAAAAATAGTATTTAGTCGGGAAATATTCAGAAATATTTTGCAGAGATAACCTCATATAATGGATAAATGTTATCACAGAGAAAACAATTCCTGACCTAAAAATAATATGGCATTAGAAATACCGACTTATTTATATTTTATTGTATATCATGTATATACTGAATACAAATATATGGGATAGTACATTCTTTGCTTTTTACATATCATGCCTATACATATTTTTTCTCCATGAAACTATAGCCCACTTCACAATGAATTTTATAACAATGTCCCACTTCCCAATGAATGTTATAAAACTATTAAATCACAAACTCTCTTCATTTGAAATCAATTTTCTTACATCGCTCATCAGTATGTGTGGGCTTGAGTCTCGCGCTCTGCCAATGCGGGTACGTGAGAAAGCTGCTGTTATTTTCTGTGGATCGGTGGTTCTTAAATCCAGTTTCATCGGGGTTCTTCCTCCACCAGATATACTGGCAGCCATGTATCTTGCACTGAGCAATGGCGTTAAACCCAAAATAACAACTAAATCATTGGTCGTAGGTAGGCAATTATACTTTTTGACTCTCTAGGTTATCGTAAACTGACTGTGATCGAATCCACGACATCAAGCATCCGAAACGAACGCTCTAACCATTAGGCCACCGGAGACATCTGACGAAAAGAAACTGCCGTCTTTACACACTTTTACGTTGGGACCACCTACACCAAGTACACATGCCCACATCTAATGTTACACAATGTGCTCTCAGATCTGATTCCGTACAGTTTTTTTGTGTTAAATTAGTAAAATAAATAGCCTAAACCCTAATCTGCCGGTGTATTATGCGCCGGCGGCTTATGATCTATTTTGTTTTTAGTTGTATTCGACCTATAATAACGTTAAAACGGTAAGGTAATTTGTTGCGATTTGCACATTCACACTTTCAGATTTTGATGGCGCCACATATATTTGCTAGTTTGGCACAATCAATATAAGCTTTTTTTGGCCATTCCTCATGGTGTTGAATGAGTTTACGTTGTATAGTGATCCAAACTTCATGGATTAAAACAGAAGACTCATACATATTCTTTCGTATATTTATTTTTATATTTCGTATACTTTATTCATGAAATGTTAAATTGCGATAGAACCAATTACACGGAGATTTACATATATTTGTGTATGCTATTCGTTTCTTAATATTTTTGTATTTCGTGATATTCGCTTCTCAATATTTGTGTATTTCGTGTTTTAATAGTTGTGTATTTCATGTTATTCGGCTCTTGATATTTGAATATTCCATGCTATTTGTTTTTTAATAGTTGTGTATTTCATGCAACTCGTTTCTTAATATTTGTGGATACTGATGTTCCAATTTGCTGTATACATGTAACTATAATACTGTCGGTTTGTCTACGTGACTATTGTGTGTGCATTAATTAGGTCATATCAGAAATCACCCCTGACATATGACTGGTCAATTCTGATGTCGGGCAGAGGGGTGGGTGGTAGGTCAGTTTAATAAACTAATCTGATTCAAGGAAACTGTATTTCCTCATT
This sequence comes from Unio pictorum, assembly GCA_030141615.1. NCBI lineage: Eukaryota > Metazoa > Mollusca > Bivalvia > Unionida > Unionidae > Unio > Unio pictorum. The sequence goes on from JARLTB010000122.1 coordinate 11,558,974, forward strand.
GCCGCATTGTATAAGATGATGACATATGCAAACAACGAGGATGATGGTGGCGATGATGAGTACATCGATGATGATAATAGTAGCTATGAGGACGACGACGATGTTGATGATGATGAAAACGAGTACTTAGCCATTACTCTAAAGCCTGTTTTCTAACTGGGGCAAATATAATCTCCATATGGCCAAAAAAAACCCATACTATCTGTCTCTATCGTTTTCTTGATCGTTATAGCGAGTGAACCCTATCACGTAGGTCGCTAATTTTATCATGATTACACCAGGTCGATCAAGGAACAGCGGCCTTAAAACAAATCTGATGCAACCTCTTAGTTGTCTATTTCACCCAGAAGTAAAACGTGCACCATCGTATTTAACGCGTAACCCCTTACGAGCTCAGGGAAGTAGAATTCCTCCTGCCTATCGTACAATGTGACTTTTGGAAGCAGCCCGCTTGCCGCGGCTTGTGACCTGTGTGATAACAGAAGATCCTGGTAGTTGCGCAGAGGACAGGCAGAGTTTGCTACTCAAATGTACTTCACCGATATTCGGGTGGGTGGGGTGCAACCGTAAAAAAAACATCTTTAAATTTTTAAAAAAGAAAACGTTTGCTTGAACAAGAATTAAGAATGGTCCTGGTGTTTCTTCCTCTAGGGACGGTGATTGCTCGCTACTGCCCTGCCAAAGTAACACACTTTAAGCCTGATCTTTTGGTCAGATGGATTCGGTCTGATAAAAAATTTAGTCACACCAAATTTCATGTACTTTGTTAAACACATTTAGCTTCACTGGTCTTCATACTTTATATAGGTCACCAATCAGATTAAAGTCATGTTCTTAGAGCCATTTAACCTATATAACCTCAAAGTGCGGTTGCAAAGGCTGAGTAAATTTTCTTTCTTGATCGAGTATCGCTGTTACATGAGAAAGGCAACAACTTAATATGGTGAGAAAATAATAGTATTCCATTATAGAAAAATTCGTCAAAACCTCAACAAAAAAATAACACTCAATGTACCAGGAAGAATTCAATTTAAAAAAATCAGAACACGGCATTCTTTCTTAGTCTGGAAACTTTTCCACGATTTGTCGTCACTGAATATCGTGCAGAAAATCAACAGTTAACTTTCCGGGGTTGGCTGCATAGCTATAAAGTGTAAAAGCCATTATCTGTAGAGCATTTCTGCAAAGCTAACTCTGAAAATATGCCTAGCTAAAAACGATTTATGGAGATACCCATTAACTAGCATCATGATACTCAGCTTAACTCATCCAGATATCTTGTGTAGTCTACAGATCTGGATAGTTACATACAGTCAGACTGAGATGGTCAAAAATCGCAGATCTAACAACATCTCCCAAGTGAAACAATTCAAAGTTTGTGGCAAAAGTAAGTTGATTCCCACAAACACTTTTATCATGACCTTCGACAGCGCCGCTTTGATTTCACTGATCTATGCTGGGGACATGAATATTCATGTAGATATTTTTCATTCCTAATCCTTTACGATGCTAGAAATTCGGCCATCGCAAAGATGGCGCAAACAGAAAGTAGTAGTTTGTCCAGGATGTGGGTACGAGGGTCATGCTATATTGTTCAAAGAGAGTCTCTTGTAGGAATTGCATGGAATACTGGCCAGACTCCTCTCAGTGAAAAAAGACACGAGCTTTATAAGTTCAGGAAAGTGATAGAAGAGCTCAACACAGCCGACAAAATATACGTCAACAAAACTAAAAGGAGATATGTTGCTATGTTGTTATGGGGTTTAACACCATTTTTTAGCACAAGATGACGGCCAGTATGGCGGAGGTAAAACCCGCGTAATCCCCAGGAAAAAAATAACATTGTTCCACTAGAAGCAACTGGCAAGCTTTCTCCAAGTCCAAGACTCGAACCCACGCAAACGGGGGCAGTGATCCGTTTTGGTACGCGCATTAGACAACTCGGCTAGTCGAGACCCCCACTTAAGAGAAGAAGAAGCCACCCAAGATGACAATGAAAAGAAGATAACTCTAGTCTCACTGTGGCAACGTAGCAAATAAAAAACTCGAATGCCACTTAAATCAATCCTATCAAGAAAAGTCGAAGACTATTGGCCTCAATGGTAATATAAACAGCGTGGCAGTTAAGCTACCGATCTCTACGGGCTAGAATCCGTTAAATACGGCTTACGAGAAAGAAATCAGCGAACTGATGACACCAGTATAAATGCATGTTACAAACTGAATAAAAACAGAATAAAAGAAAGTACTAGATTACGAAAAGGATCTGAAGATTATATCTAGCTCTGACGTAAGTTTGGAAATGGAGAGATCGTGGACACCGATACCAAACCAAGGAACCTCCCACAAGTCCGTATACCAAACACTTCCATAAGTATATCTGACACCATAATACAATGGCATTGCCAAGTTTTTAAGACAAATGTAGACAAAATAATACTCTTGCTTAAAGAACGTGCCTCAATAGCTGTCTGCCTTTAGTTTAACTTTTCATTGAAAGTGATAGAGTTTATCTATTCAGTTTCACTGCCTACAATATACCTTTTCAAGACAATGTCGCCGTGGGAGTGTCGATCATCATTAACAAACTCCTTACAGCGAAAACTAATCGTAAAACTAGAATTAGACTAGAGCCCTTTGGGTGTCCATATAGAAAACTGGTCAGTGTGTGTGCCTTCAAGAATTCCAATAAATTATTCTGATATTAACCATCTTAATCACTAGTTATTCATAACTTTCTTGTTTTATAGGGCGACCTTATAGGCAATCATTCATTTGAGTGCTGTAAAGATATCATTGAGAGAGGAAAGAAAGGAAAAGACGCCTTAAACACCGTCTTTGTCTTTTTAAAGGATAAGTCGAAAAGCACCACGTATCCAACCACGTGATCCTACTCACCCTTGGATGTTGTTATATGCAATCCATCTCTTTTATTTCACATATCGCGCGATGTTGGTGATGGCCTTTGTACTTGTGACCACTTTCCAGTATAATTAAGAAGTAATCGTCGCCAAACCACAATGTATAGGGCAAAAATGCAAACTGAACAAATCATATTAAAGTTTAAATTTCATTTTTGACACTTTATCTTTTCGAACACGTAGTAGATATGACGCTCTTATTTTTTTTAATTTAAAAAAAAACAATACTAAAGTATATTGATGGTGATAGAGCACCAAAAACACGGGCGATTACTAAATCTATAAATGAGCCCTGGTTTATATTGCTTTTCAAAGACGCAATGAGAGCCACAAAAAAATGGGTCCTTTAGACATTCCAAACTAGTACATCAGCTGAATAAATAGACAGCTTGAACTTGTTGTACCATTAGAAAAGGCAAGGGGAAACATGGCAAGAGGAAACATGGAAACCTATGAGGCGCCGTAGCGTACAAAACCTTGTCCAATTAGAACGTTGCCGTTGAAATTTTAATGTCATATTCTAGACTTCAAATTTTTATGTGTTGTTTCAAAAGTGCTTGTCCTTAAAGTCCCATTTTCTAGGTCGAGATTTTAGATTGTTCTGATTAAATTAAACAGTAGTGGCTTAAAGTTATATTTTCTATGTTGTGATGTTAGCTGTGTCTTTTGAATTACACGGCGGTAGTTGAAATTTCAATGTCATACATCGAGAATTCTTAATTTACGTATTGGTTAAAAGAGTGTATGTTGAAGTTTCATTTCACATGTTGAGTATTTACATTTCATCTGTTGAATTACACAGCGCTGATTTGCCATTTTATTGTGCTTGTCAGATTTGTAATGTTTATGCGGTGAAATGATGTGTTGGTATCAGCAGTAACAAAACACAATGTCATTTTAACAATTCAAAATAATACCGAGTTTTAAGATGCATCATTCAATTATGAAGCGCCATTAAATTTCATGCATTTACAGTTTCAAAGTTACCGTTCAAAGGTCCAGAATTACTAATTTCGTCGCTAAAGGTCGCTCTCGTGAACTGACCGCGTTATTTTTAAACAAGGAGGATGCTTCTCGTTGCTGTGAAATTCAACAGATGAAATCTAAATACTAACCATGAAATGGAACTTTCGTCAAACAGTTGCATGCAACGTGTGAGTTAGGATTGTCAACATATGCTATTGAAATTTCGACCACCGCTGTATAATTATAACTATACACTGTAAATGTCAATAAAGGAAATATAATTTTAAACCAACACTGTATAATTCAATATATAAAATCTAACCAGAAAATGGAATTTTAAGGACACGCAATTTGATCCAAAACGTCATATATGATTTCTCAACATACGACATCGAACTTTCATCTGCACCTTTCTCACTGGACCACCATTTTGTCCGCTAAGGCGCCTGATAAAAACCGTAGAACTATCGCTCCTATGTCAAATAAGCATGAGATTTAGTCCGAAAAATCACTGGCAATAAATTCAATACAATCAAACAATACAATCGTTGATTGGTTTTGCTCTTTTACGGCATATTAACGTAAGTAGGTTATTTAGTGCCACCACTATTGCTGTTAAGCTCCTTGTCCGACGACGCACCATGATAGCTGACCCGGCCTGGTCCGATAGTTGAATTCGAACGCGTACACTTTCCTGTAGCAAGCCGGTACGCTAACCATTCAGTCATTGGTTTCCTTACAATCTTTAAACGTTTAAATAAAAATTTTGAAAAATGTTTGAACAAATGTTAACATGCTATTCAAGATACACCTTTAATCAGCAATCGCTGGCTAAAATTTATTGACGAGAGTGCAAAGTAACACTGGTCACACACTCATAATATCGACATTTTCCATCAAAGAAGAAGGTTGACCCTGCATTTTTCTTTTGCACATAACGTTCTAAATATTTTGATTTTCAAAGTGGCCGACATCTTTAAAAGAGGCGAGGCTTTATAGCAGAATACCATAAATGGTGTACGTTTAAAAAGCAGAGAGATCTGATTTTGGCATATGCATGTAGATTTATATCTCTCTAAACATTGCAAACTGCTTGATCACCACGTTCAGCTTACTGAGAGATGAAACAGTAATATCATTCTGGGAATAACATGGCTACAGCAGAGACTGTATTAGTAAACGCATATGCTAGGAATCTATTGTGTGGGTTTTTTTTTAAAAGAGAAAAAATGGCGGTTGATCCAGGAACCATGAAGTAATAGTTATATTGGTACCGATGCGGGTGTAATGGAGTATTTGTTTGTAATAGATCTTCCGTATATACTCGCTTATAAGCCGAACCAAACTGCAAAAACAGACACCGAAGCCGGATCCTAATACGACCGAAGATCAATATCTATTTGTGTTATTCTACTGATTGCTCCTAACAGGATGCGCAGGCATATCTGTGTGCAGTTGGGCTCGACTTGCACAGGGGATGGGAGTGGAAAATTAACTTAATGACATCTTCACGCAAATCTGGCACTCTTACAATTCCTAAACTTTCTTTCAAGGTCCAATGTAGAGTGAACAGAAGAAATCGTTCGTTCTACATGTTACGAAATTATTATTTTTTTTTAAATGAAATGTTCGACGTTCAAATGGATATAATGGCGTCCCAAAGCGTATTCCATAATAACGCTAATTACCAACGCCGAGGGACCGCGTATTGCTAAGAAGTAAAGGTTCATTATCATGGTACTCACATCCACTGCGTGCATCCGATTATGGCCTTAAATGCCTATCATTGTTAATGCATACCCATTTGTTAGTAATAAAACGAATCTTCCCACCTATTCAAGTACCGATGTGGCTATACAAAAGTTTCTCTTCCTTTGCTCACTGCTGAACACGTACAAAGAAGTGATATTGGTTAATCTGAGCTTAGGTGAAGATCAACATTTTCTTTTGAAGTATCCGATATGAAAGGTCAGTTATCTGTAATTTAAGAGCGACTACCCCCTACTGAGAGCGAGCAAGAGGTCACTGGAGGTTAACATACAGTTTATGTACATGCACTGTTTTTACAAAGATGGTAAACGTAAAAAAATATAGCCTAGAAAATAGATATGGCTTGCGTAGGTTCTACAAGACAATAACGTCAGCAGTGCCGTCATAGAATGAGCAAAGCATTACTTTATTGAGAGACAAACGGCAACATTCAGTTTATGTCCAAAGATCTGGGTAATTCTTCCTCTGCAGATAAGACGAGAATGGTTTTAAATGTCTCATTATTCATATTTTTCTTATTATGTGTGTCGTGTTCTTGTACTGTATGTGTCGTTACTGAATACAATAATTGAAATGGCTTAGCCAGCCAAATTAATACTTCATAATGTTAAAGATTTGAGCTTATATCATTGCAAGTGCGAACATTGAGTTTTTTTACATGATGCATTGCAGCTGATTCCAGTCCAATTCAGTCACTAAACAGCGAGGAAGTCCTCCAAATAATCGTAGTATGCCCGTTCAAAGGACGTCGTTCCTAAACTTTTTCAATCAAAATACAATGTATGTTTTCCTTATTAATCTAGGATTCGTTAGTCTTTGATAACCGGTGTACTACACAATTTATTCAACTTAAATTTTGATTCTAAAAATTATGCTGTCAATGAACCACACTGATATGACTTTAGAATAACTATTTCCTTCCTAAAGTATTGATAAAAATCGCTTACTAGTAGAAAAATAGCAGGAACAAATTGTCGATTGATTTTACTTGTGAAAACTACGGGACAATACCCTTGCAAGGCCGAAACAACACCAGACATGCGCCGTATTTATGGTCTAAAATAGTTATTGGCAGGGACGTCATTTCAGTTTTTGTCGGGGATAGGGGGAGGTGGGTGGGTGGGTGCGGGCAAACGACAATTTTACAGAACATACAAGTTTGGGGAGATTTGCCCCCACCCCACCCTAATTCTGCCTTATCAAAATGACGTCTTTAGTTATTTGCAGAATGTTTGTTTCGGATTGTAAACAAAATTAAGATTTTTTTTAAAAGTACACCTTTATTATATAACTTTAAATGGAACATCAGTTTACACAGTACCCTATAACAGTAGTCATGTGGCTTGACGATTAAACAGCGTCAAGGACGGACGTACAATCTAATTAAACCTGATATATTTAGACCAGTAGGTATGTTTCTTTTTTAAAAAATGTTTTTTTTCCCGTGGCCATTTCTCAAAACTATTGCCTATGTGCCCATGTATATATGAATAGCGTGATTATTATGTAAGCCAGGAGCTTGTGGATTATATCTATTTACGACAATTTTTATTTGCATTAGGACTAAGGAACGTAATCATTTAGAGATAGCGTGTGGATGGCAAGTTGACACAATCGCGAGTTGTTTTGTAAAAGTTGTAATGTTGGTAAATAATTGTTTCTCACAGGTCCTGATCAAGGAAGAATCTTAAAGATAACCAGACAATTATTAACTGACTCTATTCCAGATCTGGTCTAAATTATACTATGTCTTTATTAAGGTATTTTTGATACATCTTAATGTTCATGGTCAATACGGTTGCAACCGTATTCATGAAATAAAATAGGTTGGATGTACAATGGCATTATATGTAAGAGTGATTAAAGAGATAAAATTTTGTGTAACACATTGCGTTTTTACTATACAATGCCACATTGTATTTGACGTACAATGCCATTATACTTATCAGAGATTACAAGAGACATAATTGTGTAATATACAATGTCATTATAATTACCAGAGATTTCAAGAGACATCATTGTGTGAAAAACGTGTATTTGATGTACAATGCCATTATAATTATCAGAGATTCCAAGAGACATCGTTGTGTAAGGCACCGTGTATTTGATATACAATGTCATTATTTATAATTATCAGGTACTATGAGAGACATATAATTGTGTAACGCACTGTGTACCAGAGGTACAATTCCATTACAATTATCAGGTACTATAAGATACATTATTGTGTAACACGCTGTGTATTTGATGTACAATGTCATTATAATTATCAGGTACTATAAGATACATTATTGTGTAATACACTGTGTATTTGATGTACAATGCCATTATAATTATCAGGTACTATAAGATACATTATTGTGCAACACGCTGTGTATTTGATGTACAATGTCATTATAATTATCAGGTACTATAAGATACATTATTGTGTAACAAACTGTGTATTTGATGTACAATGCCATTATAATTATCAGGTACAATAAGATACATTATTGTGTAACTCGCTGTGTATTTGATGTACAATGCCATTATAATTATCAGGTACTATAAGATACATTATTGTGTAACACACTGTGTATTAGATGTACAATGCCATTATAATTATCAGGTACTATAAGATACATTATTGTGTAACACGCTGTGTATTTGATGTACAATGTCATTATAATTATCAGGTACATTAAGATACATTATTGTGTAACACACTGTGTATTTGATGTACAATGCCATTATAATTATCAGGTACTATAAGATACATTATTGTGTAACACGCTGTGTATTTGATGCACAATGTCATTATAATTATCAGGTACTATAAGATACATTATTGTGTAAGACGCTGTGTTTTTGATGTTCAATGTAATTATAATTATCAGGGACTGTAAGAGACGTAATAGTGTAACAATGTGTGTTTGATGTACACTGTCATAATTATCAGAGACTATAAGAGACGATTTGTGTAGCATACTGTATTTGATCTTAATGCAAATCTAACTATCAGTGATTATGGGGGACATGTTGTTTTTAGCACAGAGAAACAACTAAGGTACCAGACAAATAGAAAGATTATCATAAGCTAGCTTTGTAATTGTTGTTGTTGTTGTTGTTCTTGTTGTTGTTATCTGGTCAGTTTCATTGTCATTTATATTGTTGAAGCTGTCGGTTCTATCTGGCTGGTTTCAATATCGTTGTTATTTTGTTGCCTGAGATTCCAATTTATCTATATTGAGAAAATAAGTACTATTTTCAGTTTAATTGAATTAAATTATTCAAAATGTTAGTGTCAATGTCTTCCTTTTCAGTTGATTAAGTCAGCAAAGTCGTTTAACTCATTAAAGCATTTGAAGTCAAATTGCTTGTATCTCTGACATCGGTCAGGTGCATACAACTGTTTTATCATTCTCTAAATGTCGTGGCCTTGTAATAATATTTATTAAAATTTGGCATGATAAAAGCAACAATTTACGTAAGCTTCAATGATCTATTGACCAACAATGTATTATTATTATTATTATTATTATTATTATTATTATTATTATTATTATTATTATTATTATTATTATTATTCATTGTGTCGTTCTATGTACGTGTCACTGAGTGTGGACGCAATTTTACTTGGCTTTGGATTGATTATAAGAATATTGTCCAGTACAATTGACATGTTACGATATTGTTTGTGAACCCGTCTATCAGCAGTTTGCCTCCAGCGGTGCAGATTGTAGATGCTAAGTAATGACCCGATAAATTGAGTTCAACTATTTCAAAGAATCTCAGATGTTTTATATATGAGGGTTATCAGTTTAATTAGCGTTTAGTATGCTATCAATTGACTCCGTTAAGTGACCTGCATACATTTTGTAGGTGAAATCTCGCGAATACCGGATAATTGGCATAACTTGTTACATTAGCGTCGGAATTCAACTCTCGGAAAGGTAAACAGATCGAATGCATATCCATGAATTACAAGACGCAAGTACGTAATAACCATGGTAAATTCCTGGTGTTTTCATAAATTTTGTCTGGCATTTCCGGTAATAAATGTGCCAGTAGATCTGGATATTTGCAATTTATGAGTTATTAGTATAACAAACCACACGCACCCTGCTTTGCAGGCGCATTATGTTATGGAAGATTGAGGTTTTAGTTGTTTTGTAATTTGATTCTACTTAAAAGCGAGTATATACGATAATCATTGAAATTCTAATAATTGTTAGTGATTTCGGTTCCGACGTTCCACTGAATCAAAAAATTCATATAAGTTTACTGACGGGAAGTTGATTATGCCGCCTTTTTCGCACCTGCTTATATACATACGTAAATATCTTCACAAGTCATAACTATTCAAAATAAATTTTGATACATTTAGAAGCATTATCTATCTGACTTCTTACCTACCATGCCACCTACTAACCTACTTTTCCTTTCCATTCTTTGAGAGTAGTGCAAACAATAACTTCGGTTAATATTATGTTACCGAAACTTCAATAAGAAAGAAACATTTAAGCCTGGACAAATGTTGGAACCAGATATAAGAGTACGACAGTCTTATTGGTCATTATTGAGCTTATCAAAGACTATGATACATAAAGCATTTAAAAAAATAAGCCTTTGAGCGTAACGTTGGTGTAGTAGGGTGATACTAAGAGGAAAATGGATCCGCGGTAGTTCATTTGTTACAGTATTATAATGGCAATAAGGTAAACACGGATTCGATACTAGCTCAGTCCAGGCCGGGTCACTTGCCTTAATGTGTCCTCTGAAAAGGAACTTCACTCCCGATTCCTGGGCATGATATAGCCAATAATACGCTCAAAGTGCCGTTAAATTCCAGCAGTCAACTAAGGGGCATTATCTATACTGCCTGCCAAGAATCATATACCTTACCAGGCTAAATTGTCCCTTTCTGAACATCACTGGAACATTTACAGAAATATGCGTAAGTCGAACAATTATTTTCAAGACGCCAAACTGTGATCGAAAGAGTCTCATGTCTTTTATAGACCAGACAATTACCAATTTTCTTTGACTGAGATAAATTAGACTAAACAATACCATCCTACAGGGAACGTTTCAGAGGTGTGACCACATATTTATGTTCTGATCAAGACAATTGGTGACTAAAAGCTTATTCTTGATAAATAGCTAAATCACTTCCTGCTGCAACAAATAAGACTTTTAGAGCAACAATTCATCAGTTAATGTCAGAATCGATCTTTTCGACTGCGTTCTTCAAATGTTTTTAATCTTTCTTTACTATTATACCCTTTGCATTGGTTTTGCATATTTTTTTTTTATCTGACCTTAGTTTGCCATTTTCTTTGATCTGACCTTAGTTTGCCATTTTCTTTGCTCTGACCTTGGTTTGCCATATTCTTTCATCTGACCTTGGTTTGGCAGAATATTGTATCTGATCGTGGTTTGGCGGATTCTTTATCCGACCTTTACCACGTTATCGTCGCCGAGTTTCGTGCATGGTTACACATAAGTCGGAACAATGGATTCATTTTATAATGACTAAGATAAACAAAACAAATTACAATCACAGAAACAATTATCAAAAGTAAAACGCATTTTAGGTCCCGATTAATAATGCAAGATTGAGTGGAAGTGCATGTCATTAATCAGACGAGACAAAGAATCGACGTAAATGCATTTTAGTGCCGATGGAATGTAAAGAATCTAAGAATTGTTATGATTGCATTTAATATGCGCGGATATCATGAAGTGTGGTTGTTGTTGTTGTAGGGTTTAACGCCATTTTTCAGCACACAATAGGTCATACATGGCGGCCAGTATTAATGGTGGAGGAATAACCCGAGTAAACCCCCGGAAAGAACCACCGACCCACGAGAAGCCACTGGCAAGCTTTCGCACATACCCACATTGGCCGAATCCTAGACTAGAACCCACGCGGACAGAGGTGAGATGGCAGTGATCCGTAACGGATAGCGCTTTAGACCACTCGGCCACTCGGGCCCCCCTATGGGGTGTGGTAGGGTATGTCACGTGATTGATTTACTGCACTAACATTAAAATAGGTCTAAAGAATTTGAAGATATTTGACATGAGAAAAAGTTAGTTCACTGATGAGTTCCTATGTGTACTTTTGATGCGTCTAAACGAGATCGGCCATTATTTTTTTAAATGCCTTAATTCCGTATTATAAAGAAAGAGATAATAATAATAATAATAATAATAATAATAATAATAATAATAATAATAATAATAATAATAATAATAATGTTTTGCTAACTGACATTTATCCTGATAGGTGTTGAACTGTCCAGAATTATCTTAACATGTGTTGCACTACTCGAGGCCTATCTTGACAGGTGCGGCATTATTATACAGATGTCGCACTAGCCAAGGTCCGTCTTAAGTTTTTGCCTACCTGACATTTGGTCATAACTTTAAGTAGTGAACAAGCTGCTTGATCAGAGTTAGTGGAATTACCGGTACCCATCAGGAATTTTGGTAGGTCAAGTGAGTATTTGTATATAGAAAAAGAATTTGGTAAACAATTATTCCTTATTGTTTTATGATTAGTATATCGAATTACTTTTAATTGTGTTCAGATATAATTTGAGAGGAATTATTTATTTAAATTATTCATAAGAAAAACAGTGTCCATTGACTTTTTGGTCTAAAACACTACTTTAGGATTGTTGAGAGCGCATTCAAAGACGTTGTACCGTTGTGCTACATCATGAGAGCCAATACTATTTGGTACATCAGGACATTCAAGACTATTGTAATTCATTTTTTTTTGGGGGGGGAGGGATTATATTGCCAACACAGTCTTTTGCACTTAAGCCTTTTCGTTCAGAGAAATAAATTGTTTGTTGAATTGTACTAACCGTTTTGGTTTCACTTCTTTCTGTTTTATAGTTTCAGCACCTAGAGTTATAATATTAGTCCAGTCCCATCATGACAGATGCGTGCGGCATTTTGCTCCAGGCAAGACTTGACAGGTGCGACAATAGTCCAGGTCCATATTGATGACAGGGGTAGCACTATTTCAGGCCCATCTTAGAATATATGTGTGTACAGGAAACGCACACCAAAGTTGCAGTTTAGATGGGCGAAGCTCGCCTTACGGTTGTTTGTCATGAGGTTTTGGTTAGTCTTGTTGGGCAATTACATTATCATATCTTCATCAAGGCCACTAAACAGTAGCCGACCCAGTCTAATTTAAGTTATGACAAACACCTGCTTTAGGTGATATCATTAACTGACATGTTACATTAAATGTACTTTATGTTTATATACGTGTTTATCGATAAATATATTCGGGATGTATTATCAGCCTTTTCGTGTTGAGTTCTGCACCAAAGCCACGCATACTGATAACGGCTTACATGTCATGAATGTGGTTTTCTGTGTCAAATCGATCCGATCCCGTTACGGTATTATGTTGTCTAAGTTTAATGATGTTATTGAATGAGATATATGATTGGAAGAAAAGTTTGGTCCCCTGAGTGGGCATCTAAGAGTTCACGCCCCGAGAAAAGAAGCTTTCGAAATTGAAGAACTTTAGGAGTTTAAAATTCTTTGATATCCCAACAATGTAAGTAAATATAATATGATCGCTATGATGTGTTGAAGTAGTGGTTACAACGAGAGAGACAGAGAGACAAACAAAGTTAGGGGATGGGTGGGTAGGTGGAATAAAAACATGAACATTTCACTGCCACTTTCTCCGTGAAAGATACAATTTACATCTATGGACTAAAAATACACCATCTTTGTCCGTCAAAGATACAATTTACAAATATGGGCAGGCGAAATGGCCAGCCCAAAAAGTATCATCTTTAGTTCGGTTTGGTGGTGCTTTGGCGTCTCTGCAACACAATCAGGTTATTTAGTGTCGAATCAAGTCAAGTCAAATACCTAGTCCAAAGGCAAACAACGTAGCCGACTCCTGCATATCTGATGATATGCACGCTAAGCACTGGACCACTGCAACTCCTATCGTCAGTACCCTCCTTCGTTCTTATGACACGAAGGAGGGTACTTCAGGCCTATTTTACATCCGTTGATCATTAATATAACACACGTATAATATATAATGTGGGGTCTTGGAATAAGCGCTCAACTACTAGTTGTTCAGCGTGGGTTTGATAATTTTTATTATTGATCCTTAGTCTTTCCTTCTCACCCCTCCCACTCATAATTTGACGCTTTTCGCAAACGTGGATGAATCTATGATGCATCCCAGAGGGCAAATATATATATGTATATATATATATATATATATATATATATATATATATATATATATATATATATATATATATATATACACAGCTGTATATATATATATATATATATATATATATATATATATATATATATATATATATATACACAGCTGTATATATATATATATATATATATATATATATATATATATATATATATACGGATCGTTTGGTGATTCACTCATGTGTTACATTAAAAGGGCATTGAACTTGGGTCCGCTTTTTAAAGTGCTCGAGTCGTCACTTGCATAAACACGCAAGAACTTCCAACCCGCGGCACCATCTTTAGAAAGCTGATATTGACCGAGTCGCTAAGTGACGGCATCGAAAAGTCCAACGATGACAACAAGGACAACGAAGATCGTCAAGCGTAAATCAGTTAGAAAAATGCATTGGCAATAAATCAATGGCATTCACCGTCACCAACCTTCATAGGCTATACGAAATGATGTCCAACGTTGCAGAAACAGACCCTCACGTCCAATGGGAGAAAATGTACAATGCCATTTCAAAGTCCAATAAATCAAAAAACAAATGATAGGCTGATACACACAAGAACTCCATGACATTTGGTATTGCTGGATACCAGCTTACAAAATCTGGCCGTGTTTGAGTCGGTGCAATAATTAGTTCGAAAGATTTAAACACATTTGTGTCGACTTAATGGAAATCATATCAGGGCATGCAAGCCGACTTTAGAATTATTCTGGAAAGAACAAACCTGTTTTTTTTTGTGTGCAAAATCCATTCGAATTACAATAAAGCAAAATTATTGTACGTCGCTTCATGGACTCTGTAAAGTTCCAACCTATGATCTGGATTATCTGCTTACTTCATCAATCCATGTCTCGCCGTGTACAAAGGGTGAAATTAAACAACCCCGACGGATAAAAGTAAGAAAAGACATTTGAAAAACAGCATGTATATTAAACGTTTAACGGAAAGAGTACGCAATAGATCAAGAGCGAATGCCTCGGAAAACGTTAACTTGGTGGTTGAACATGTCAATAAAAGTACGGTTAATCACACTCGTTCGCGCTAGGTGTTGGTACTGGCGTACGAACATACCTAAGAGGTTAAGTCACGTAATAAATGATGCCGAACATGAGGACCTGTACACGAGTTTGTTTTTTTTTCAAGCGCACCGGTGAAGACATTCCAATGTAAATACCGTCCATGTTGTTGAGGAATATGTCCTGTTGGAAAAAAGACAGATAACGATGAATTAACATAGATAACGATGAAATTAAATGCTGGACTGATGGAAGTTTGGTTTGTAAAGTAAAAACAATATTGCTAAATCCTTTCAATTAGATAATTCTTTTTTTTTTGGTAAGAGCATGTGTACCGTTAATCAGTTCAATCAAAATAAAGCTGCCAAGAGGTGAATGGTAACGCTGTTTTGACTTCCCCCAGACGAACTGGATCGGTCTGTAAAGCAGATGAGTAGTACACAGACATGGTTACGTAACAAAATTCTGTCTCGGGCCACTCGGGCTAAAAGCGCATGTGCGGTTGCTGACGAGGATGCTCGCCTTCGTATCGCATCTGAGAGATTTCAAGACGATCACGAAAAGCAAGTTATCAAGCCAGATGTAGCGAAGGGGATAGGAAAAAAAAAATAAAAAGACGAATGGGACATGTCTCAAGCTACGTCTTCTCCATTATCAAGAGTCATTATCTCTTCCTTTTATGACATCCTCACATACTCCCAAATGAGTAGAAATGAATGTTTGGGAACAAAATAAGTCCACACCGTGTTTAATACAAAAAATAAAGACAGAATGGAATACAGTAGTGAAAACAGACACCAAGAAAGGATCAACATCCTACAACCGGTTCATACTGATATTGATCGTAGGGCACAGCAAGACACGTCCAAAGCAATACCAAACGGAGCTAAATGTAGTATCTAACAATGGGCCATTTATTCAGAGGTGAGAAAAACCCCAGCCATCTCCAATCATACAGACACTTTTAATAAGCATTTACTATAATCCTGCATAATCTGAAAAGTGACGGTGTTTGCTCGATTGTTTATAACATCACTTACCACCCAAATAGAAACACGTCGGGTTGGCATTGAAACAAGAAAATGTACATTGAACCTTGGTTATGTACCGTGCTGAAAAACTGAATTGTTTTCTGTCAGTGGACAAGTATGTGAACATGATCTGTTTATTAAAAGAACGACACAAACGAAGATGTGTAAAAACGAACATTTCACTTATTTCACTTACAACGTGTGCTATATTGACCGCACTCTAGATCGAAGAACACTCGGTAGGTCAACCCAACTTGAAGAAACGAAAGTGCGTTGGAATGAATATCTATTTAGGTTTGATTCTTGAAGGAACATTTTACAAGTCAACAACTAGAAGAAGAAGAAGAAGAAGAAGAAGAAGAAGAAGAAGAAGAAGAAGAAGAAGAAGAAGAAGAAGAAGAAGATGATGATGATGATGAAGTAGCAGTAACCACTGAGAGTTCATTAGGTTCAGACTAAATGTATTAGACGAAACCGCTAATGTGTAACTGGAACTAAAGTTTCACCATGGCTAACCTCAAAGAAATATCCATTCCCGGATTGGTTGATGGATCGAAACTTCTAACTTTTTCAATATTAGTATTAATCAACATTGGTGAATATAATTATTAGGACAGAATTTCCGAGTAAAAGTATTAAGACTGAAAATTTCTCTAAATTGTCTTAACAGTATTTTTTCAGTACCGGTAAATTATATTGAAATTATTTAGAGAAAATTTTAATCATAATATTTTTATTCCAAAATTATGTCCTAATAATAATTAACATATTATATTGAATTAATTTAATGAAAAATTACTTTTAATACAATTTAGAGAAAATTTCAATCTTAATACTTTTACTAAAAAATTCTGACCTAATAGAGTTACAAGCGAACAATATGTATTGGTATTTTCTTCATTGTGAGGTGTTTTTTTTGGGAAATCGATGACAAGCTTTTGCAGGCCGACAATATCAGTCAGTCAGTAGGTATAAGTGTTGGATTTGTCAACAACGGTATCAGTCATGGCGTTCTTCAGCTGCAAACGATATCTTTTTCGATGGAAATAAAATTGAAGCATGTTTTGGACATTCATTGCCACGTTGATTATCGGATTCACCGGATACAGTGTCAATTATGTGCGATCTGCTAGTCCAACTCTGATTTCATTAAAGATAAGGCCAAGTATCCAGATGGTTCTGAAAAAGACGATTGGAGTATCTACAAACAGGTAAAGGTCTTCGAAGCGGAAGAAATCTTCGGTTGTAGCCTCGCATTTTTTATTTACTCACGATGACATATCAACCAAACTCTTCCGTGGCGTATTATTGCGTCTATGGTTTCTCTTACGAGGGAAACTGGCATAGTCAACATGGACTGTTTTAACTGGACATGGAATTCGTTTGGTCTTATACACGATAACGCCTCACAACCTTTTGTATGTTGACTCGTTTGGGCATGCACCGCACATGGAGTTGTCTATTTTTGCTTAGAAGAGAGTCGTCGACCGCTCTTTTGTTCAATGCTACCGTTACAAACTCGAACAGATAGCGCAATATATGGTCATCTCACCATTGGAACAATGAATGCACTTGAGCGTTCAACGAAACAACAAGGGCTTGTCTGCGCTTCTTTGTTGCTTGGAAATTGGAGCTGATGATATACAATCCCAGGTGACATTAACGGATGCACGATCGTAGCCACTCGACGAGGCGCTGATGTGGATATGATTAGGTTTGCCACAAAACTGTGTTGACAGAGCTGAAAAACAGCGATGTCGTCGGTATAGATTCAAGAAGCTCGTTACATTTCAAGATCACATTTTAGGCCAAGAGGTGAAAAACATGGCCGAAATCACCGAGAACAGATAGAACGGCCTGTCGGTGACCTTTAACAAAAACAACGTCCAATCCAACTTATTACAAAATTGAAAGTGAAAAGATCCGGTGAAGAAATGAATGGAGCCCTTGCGAAACCGAATCCGACTTATGCAAGCGACCAACGATGATGTTGATGCTGCGACGTAACAACATGTCAGCGAGAGATTAAGTGATATCAATGAAGAGCGACCCCGCGAGCAATTACTCGTTGGTGTGCACGCAGGGATTCAACGTAAATTCATCCGCATTTGCGACAAGTGTCAAATCTTCGGTAGGTGAGGTGGACAGAAGGTTCTAACCCAGAACAATAGCAATCTCACACACCACTCTATCACTATTCTACTTTGTGTTTGAGATGTAGATGCCAATTTATAGTTATAATTTCATGTATGTACTTGAATAGAAATCAAGTGGGTTGTGCATATAACTGAGGGCTAAATACCGCGAGTTCCTGTGCCTCGCAAGTTAATGCCTTTAAACTTGTTCCATTGTTTTAGCTTGGGTGGGTGGGTGTAACACGAGGTGCGCATGGCAGAGTGATATAGATGCTACTAGGTGGGAGCTAGGCAATGCTCCGCTACTGGCGCCAATAGTTCAAGACCTGTTTATAACGAATCTGGTGGATTGCATTGGCATCACTCTGTGTGTGTGTGTGTGTGTGTGTGTGTGTGTGTGTGTGTGTGTGTGTGTGTGTGTGTGTGTGTGCGTGTGTGTGTGTGCTTAAATTTACGCGAATGATACAGGCGAAAAAATTCTAGTGTTGATTTGAAAATAAATTAGTTTATTTTTCTCGCTTTTTATTTGCCAGAGTTCCTTAACACAGTTGTATCTTTATTTAAAATTTCTGGTTAGTTTGCCAACGGTGCCAACGGTGTCAGACACATTGTATTACCTAATGACGTCATATTAACATCAAGGGCTTCAGCAATGACCATTATTTTTCAAATTGTATTAGAATTAGGTTCCAGCAAACACTTTAAGTACAAACACGAATACACCCACCCACCGAGCCACTCCACGCATTTAACTCTTGCTATGCCCCATTGTTATGTAGCTCACTGATGTTAAAGCGAAGTTTACATCTTTAACGGTACACTTTTATATTGAGTGCTGTACATTTTCGTGATGCTTCGATATGAACAACACTATAATACTCATTTGATCTACGAATTATGCAGTGTGGAAATAGGCGTGGGTGTACAAGGAAACATTGTCGCACCTGTGTAATTGAGTCTGCTGCAAATCAAAGGCATGCATACTGCAGTCGGTTTAGATCCATTAGGTAACGAAGACAAATGCATCTTCATATATATTTGGGGTTATCTTTTTGTAATTCAAACATCTTACCGCCGAATAAACAGGAAGAAAGGGTGGGGTAGAAGCTTAGTTGAATTAATGGAGAATATTATTCAACAAGTATACTATGGTCTCTATATTTTTTATACTTATAATACATCTTTTTAAAAATTTATTTCCATTTCATTAAACAATTATATTTGTCGTTAAATGCACTCTTTTTGCTACACCTTTTTATGTACCTGATACACTGTCTTCACTTTTTTTTAAAGATACGTTTGGTTTACCTCGTTATTAATCTACATTAAGGCATATTTTTCAGGAAAATATTTAAGTGTTTACAAGAGTTAGGAGGAAAGGAATGTATCCAATACACCCAATTTCCATTGAAAATGTCCAAAAATATACTAAATTTATCAAAATATTGAAAAACTTATTAGTGAAATTTATCTAATTATTGTAATTACTCTTTTGTAAAACGGGTCCATCTGCAAAAGAACAAAGACTATGATTACCACCCTGCAATGCGTATACAGATCAGAGTCTATGTTGATAGTTATACTGATTATACAGATCAGAGTCTATGTTGATAGTTATACTGATTATACAGATCAGAGTCCATGTTGATAGTTATACTGATTATACAGATCAGAGTCTATGTTGATAGTTATACTGATTATACAGATCAGAGTCTATGTTGATAGTTATACTGAATAATCCTAATGAACTTTTAAAAAAAAACAGATCTGTCGACTCATTACGCGACTAATATCTAGGTCTATGCAGTTTGCGGTTAGATTTGACTTGTACACGAGTAGATTGTATCTATTTTGTGCACGTATTTTCATCTTCATTCGTACCCGAATTTCGTCAAATACTTCGTTTTTTCTATCATGGATTAGAAGTCGTTAACTTGTCGTGCGAATCTCAGATCAGTTTATAAATGGGGTTACTATTAGAATAAGACGATTGGATCCATCCGAAATCGATAGATGGTGATGTCGATCTCCTTCAATAAAGGTAGAGAAAGCAAAGTAAGATGAAAAAGAACTTTTTAAAAATGTACAGAAAAAGAAAGGCAAAAAGTAAATGATCGCACGTGATACTGCTATTTATGTATTTAATTATTTTTTGTAATAATTGGATGACTGTACATTTCATATGCTATTCAAAATATAGGGTGGAGGAAGGGCAGTGTATTTATGATAAATTGCAAGGAAGTAAATATTGGAAATTCGTTCAAAGGGTAAAAGGTGCCTTTTCTGATAAGACCGTAACTATACTGTATGTCAATAAAGTAAAAAGTAATTGGGCTATTGCGTCTTTCGGCAAAGGACACTTCGTAAATAGTTCACAACCCATTATGCAAGTCATCTAGGTTATTAAGTGTACCTGTTTCTTATTTATTCAACTGCAAAATAACGTCAAGAATTACAGACCTTTTCTTAAATATTTTAAAAAGGATTCTTCATTGCCATTGCGTGTGATTAAAATTCAACGTTTATCTATCTTCTTCCAAGCTGTTAAGAAGAAACCATTTGGTAGAGCCTCAGATTTTTAATCCAAGGATCGAGGACTCAATACTCACTCACGCCAGCACGTGTCGACTGTTCGATGTGTCATTGGGAACGGCAGTTAGCTCCCATTTTCTCGGTATGATATAGCCAATATTGTGTTAAAAGTACCGTTTAAAAAAAATAACAACATAAATCAACATTCTGTAAAGTGCATTTTTTTTTTACAATCCAATGCACACCATAACACTTCCTAAGACTGTCTATCAAAGAGGCAATACTCAGATTGAATTATAAAACATAAATCATCTTCTTTTGATATAGGGAGATTGTACATCACCTATGAAATTTGAATCCTTGTGAACACCGAGATATCAGAGGCGTAGGGAGGGGAGGGGAGGGGGGCGGGTAGAGGGGACAGACGTCCCCGTGCGCCAGACTAGTGGTGGCGCCAAAATGGGCGTTGAAATAGGTTGTATGTGGAATTTTTGCTGCAAATAAGCAACTATTCATTAGTTTTTTTCTTTCTTCTCTTAAATAGCCGTTGGCGTTACATTGTGTGAAAGTGTTTTTATGGATGAAAATAATGGGTTTCGGAGTTGAGGGGGTGGGTGGGGTGAAAATGAGTCTTGTCCCTGGGCTCCAAACACTCTAGCTACGCCTCTGAGGGACATATTTAGAATTTTATGGCAATACCAGAATGTTCCGTGTCGTGCTTGAGTGTTCCGAACATGGTTTCAGATTAACAAGCTGCATGTTATTGATATTTGTAATTTACCAATTACCCGATGCAAATATTTTGTTACAAAATCCACTATAACAATGTTTTTTTGTCTTCTGTATGTCCAGTATAGATAACACATGAAATTTGCAAGTTGTAGAAAAAAGGAAGACTATATATGTTGTCCACTTGTATGATTAGTCACACATAAACATACATACACACACACACACACACACACACACACACACACATATATATATATATATATATATATATATATATATATATATATATATATATATATATATATATATGGGAAGTTTTAATCAATATAAGCGTGTGTGTGTTTTCTGCTTGAAGAAAGTAACTGAGCCAATTCTTTCACTTGTGGAGAGATTGTTTTTTTTTTGTTTTCATCAGCAGCTTTAACATATTTTATATCATAGCGAGGAAAGGTGAGCAGCGTGGAATTCCTAAGGACACAAAGATGCAGCCGACACAAGCTGGCTCGGGATTGTTTAGTACCCGCGACCCTCTGATTGCGCGTAGGATGCCCTACAATTTTAGATACCACAGTCACCAGGCTGTGGAGATAATTTAGGTACGCATTATCATCTATCGCCATCCCCTGGGTGAGAAGTATTTCACCCCTGGCATAGTGAAGCCATTCCCCCCCCAGACATAGTCATTTTTCAATTGACATAGTCTTGTTATTTCCTCAGACATATTCATACCGTTTTCTCCCTAACATTTTCACCTGATTCAGTCAAGCTGCAACTTTTTTTTTCAATCGTAAATTGGATGTACCTGTGATTAGGATTTTTAACGTAGCTTTAAAATTCTCACCTCCACCCCCGTCATATCGCTACGATGTCTGCAGAGTGGCAGTTTTTTGTGATGTCTAGCACTGGGGCATCAAGCCGCAAACATGAAGCATGATCTCCCAACCAATCACATTATCCTGACACCAGGCCGACCAGTCCTAACACTAACCTCTTAGTGCTGAGCGCCTAACGAGGCAGCTGTATGTTCTATTTTTGTAAGTCTTTGGTATGGATCGGCCGGGGTTCAAACCCACAACCTCCCGCTTCTGAGGCGGACGCTCTAGCCACTAGACCACCAGAACAGTCCAATTGCATTCTGTACATGTTAATGTAACTTTCAAAACATTCGAGATATTGTACTTGAGTATAAGATCATGGTCAGTTTTTAAATGCTTCGAAAATGGCATTTTCATTATGTATTGTCTATTACGGCATGGAATGCTGCGATTAGAACGTAATATGGGTGTGTTTATACGTCTGATTGTTGTTTATGTTTTACAAGAGGCATTGTGTATCTTCATATTTATTCAAAGCTATAACATTTCCTTTATCAAGTTGTTGCAATGAGAATGTTGTGTGCAGACCAACGCACCCTACAATGTATCGTTAGGTCATACCACATTTTTCCAGGAATGACAGGTTACAAGGTAGGTGACAGCGGCCTCTGATCTCTTAAATCTATTTGGTACGCTCATAAACTTTAGATTTGTAGGTTTATTTATATAATCTGATGTACTAAATAGAAAGAATGTCAAGCAGGAGGTCCTTTTCAATGCGTTAAATAACATCTCCCATATTTTTTCGAATGTGTCACTTTTTGTAGCATTCGTATACATTTTGCATCCTAGTGTCTGTACACGGCATTGGTGATAAGGAAATCCGTACGCTGCACCCCATTAAGCCCTATCCTTGCTGTCAAGATGTCAAACGGGTTATCGGTCCACATTCCTCCATTGATACCTGTAACTTAAGCAATGTAATACATATCCGCACGCGCCAAAATGGCCCCAGAAACTTACATCAAACGCTTAAACAAGACTGTGCTTCCAGTTTGTGCAGTAGTATTTGATATGATTGCAATAAAGCAAAACACCGTCTAAGCCATCAGATTTACTAAAGAGATACTTCACATTAGCGGTTATTAAAATATATCCATCGGAATCTCGAGTATTAGAGAGGGTTGCCATTTTGTGGACAGTATCTTTGAACTCAAATTCTAATATAAAGGTTTCCTGATAAACAATTAAAGGAATATCGAAGGATTTATCGGGTTGTGTAATCTTGAAATATGGGGCTAAAAATACAAAGACTTCCAAATTTATGGACGAATTTTAATGGTGCACTTAAATTGCTTTTTCAAAGTGCAACCAATATGTCAGTGCATATTTTGAATGCATTGCATGAAGCAAATATTCTGCTTGCTATCAAAATAACTATATTATCGAAGAAGACGCTGTAGTGGAATAGTTGGGTACCATGTGCCAGAGCTCAATAGATTCATATCAACTAGCAAGCATAGCGCCACTGGTAGAAAGCCTCTACTCCACCCTTCATTTCTTGGGCAAATCTAACGCCGACTTAAACAATTTGTCTACATTCTTCTCATGCGATTTGTATAGTTTAAGTATTTCATGTTCAGTGTCACTCAGAGAGATCTTTGGGACAATCACATATACTTTTTTTTCTCCATGCATCAGTTGATTCTAAACGATCGATATTTCAATAAGGAAACAACCTAGAAGCAAACAAAATAAAAGAAACACAGTAGCGTGCTTGGGACCGACCAAAAACTAAAATCCACTGAAAATTCTAGACAGTTGTTGCGGCAGTGGTTCTTTCTTCTTCTGTTTTTGACTCAGAACAAAGACCGTCTACCAAAGTAGTAGTCAGACTTGGATAAGTGGAATGTCAAAAGTATTCTTCATCATTAGGTGTCAGCTTCAAATATGCTGAATAGATGTGATCTAACAATCTGTTTATTCCACCATTTACATCGTTGTTGAGAGACAGAAACTGGTTTTCGAATTTTAATAGTAGCAAAGAGCTTCGTAATGCGTAATCTTGGGAAAACAACAAGAGGCGGAACGAGATAAAGAAAGAGAATGACAAGCATCGGGGCGAGAGAGAAAAGAAAAATATATTCAGCGGAGCGAGAAAAGGAAAATAAACTCGGGATGACCAGATCGCAATTCGAGGAAAGAGCAAAGGAACGCGAACATACATTAATAATGAAAGGATGAGTATCGCAGTCAGGTCAAGAAGGAATGATGACTTGAATTTTCCTTCACGACTCAACATTAGGCATCTGGAAACAAACACCCAATACAAATCACCATGCCAATGATTAATGACAAACACCCAATACAAATCACCATGCCAATGATTAATGACAGGGGCAATATCATCTATAACTTTTTGACGCAATTCAAACAGTTGGCACTTGTTCATCATATATACACAAAGCTTATGGGCTATTAGCGTCTCAGCAATTTTCAGGAGCCGCGAAAGTCATATACCATAATATGACGTCGACAACTACGACATCTTGAAGAAAGCGTTGCTACGGCGCTATGAACTGTCGGATGTAAAATAAAATATCCGACAACTCTTCAGAAACTCATCACAAAGAACTACAGAATTACAACCCCAATTTCATATATGGATACGGGTACCTTTTGATAAGTGGATCAAAGTGATGGGGGCTGCGCTATCGTATGAGAGTACACGCAAAGAGATGTTGAAAGATCAGGTTTTAACTAATCGTTCGAAATATTTTATATTCTCTTTAGCGGAGCCACGACCTGGACGTCAAAACATCTGGGATGCCAGGGACTGACCCAGCATCGGTGAACCTAGGAAGGCCACCAATAGGGCACCCCGAAGAATGAATGGTCAGAACAGTGGGAGGCCAAGAGCCAGTAATCTCGTCCGTGATAATCTTTGTGAGACAGTGAAGATCCGACAGTTCAGAAAAGTGTGTCCTCGGGCTTAAACGAGATTTCATGTGATATGGCGGCAACAAAGCAGGCAAGGTTGTCAAGGTAATAGAAATATCGTCGGACAACGATTAATGAGGTAACCCTGGGAACTGTTTAGAAGCGGAAAGAGTGGAGTTGACGTATACAAGGCGGTACCTACAATAAACAGTGACTCGGAAATTGTCAAGCCTAGAGAATACACAAGGTGAGACGATGGAAGGCCAGTTTTCTAACAGGTCTAAAGTTTCGCTCTTGGTTCCGGTGGGTACATTTGAACTACATTCGCCGTATGTAAAGGGCGATTTGAAGCAACATGTGTGTAGGGGTTGTCTCATAACGTGATGCTAGGATTTAGATAGGTGTTGATACAGCCTAACCCTGTGACCTGCACACATGTGTACGTGAGTTTGTTTGTGATCCATGTGATGGACGAGGTAAACCAGTTACTGTCCATGAAACACCTACCCTGTGTCACCCATATTGCAATGGTCAATTAAACTATTTTAATGGGACCCTAAAGGAAGCTATGAAAAAACATTGTTAAGGTCGACCCATGGATTGGGATCGATATCTCCCCGCGATACTTTTCGCGTAACGCGACGTACCACAGGTTAGTACAGGACTCGTGTCTGAATTGAAACAGTTATGGATGGTTCAACAAGCATCCGAGGAAGTACTTTCAATATATCAGTATGTTGTTGATCTCCACAACAAACGTGAGAAACGTTGTAATTTGGCCAAGACAAATCTCCGAGACGAACGGGGGCGTCAAGGAAAGTATTACAACAGAAAGACGATGGAGCGAACGTTCGATGGGGGATAACAAAGTGTCTTGTTGTTGTCGTTAGAGCAGAGCAAACTCAAGGTTTCTTGGGGACCGTTCGTTGTAATGTAGATGGGTAGACATAACTACCATATCAGGGTAGGAGAAAAAGATAAACTATACCACGTCAACTTACTTAAGCGTCATAGCGAAATACAAACGCCTACATAATTATTGATTGCTACATTTGTGACTGTAGAACTGACGACAACGGAAGAGAGGCGGACGTGCTTCCTTGAGGAGGGAAAAAACTACGTTTATGTTGTCCATGACGACAACCTAACGTGAGAGCAACGTAAAGACGTGGATTCGATACTCCAAAGATTAAATTCTTCAATAGGGGGCTTATGTAATGGTTGCAGCCAGAGGCGTAGCGATATTTTTGCGCCCGGGGACGAACTATAAAATTGGCGCCGCAGCGATCTTGTGACCGATTTATTACCCTTGTTTACTTATTATACTGTAACGTTGTAAGCCTCATTTTGGCGCCCTGTACCTTGGCGCCCGGGGACATATGTACCCCTGCCCCCCCCCCCCCAGCTACGCCTCTGGTTGCAGCAAATGTCGTCGTGGTCAACGTGACAAAGTACCATTAAAATTGACTTGTGGACTAGACTCTTAATAAATTGGTAGCTTGCGATTGTTAGCCTAACTTTGTTTTATTTTTTTATTATTTTATTTTTATTTATTTTTTTAATTTTTTTTTTTTTTGGGGGGGGGGGGCATGAGTGAATTTTAATTAGGGTACGCTAGATAACGGTCAAAGTGAAATGTTAACGTAAGCCGAGAAGTGGAAGATTACAAAGTAGAGAAGGCCAGGAAAGTAGTCGTGCCATTTGGAAACAAGTGCCCAAAATTATATTGTTCAGGAATATTTTGTTTTTTAAAAGCGGACTAGAGAGAATTTTTTTTACTTACATATGAGTGCTCACATCTTTGGTAGAGGACGTTAATCATGGTTGACTTAGGTAAACGAGTGGCGTCTTTCTCAGACGAAATTCAGTGTGTTTGGTAATTGCCCTTGCACAATTGGGCAGTTCAGGTTTTGCTGCCGACAGGAACGTCTAATGGACTCTGAGGATATTAATAAGTGCTTTCTACCTTCAAACGAATCATCAAAAGGACGGGAGAAGAATTTGAGAGGCCCAAAAGAACAGGGAAATTTGGCTCAATAGAAAGTGAAAGTCTCGAAAGGGCGCAAAGGGGAAAAATAGCTCCATCCATGTGCCGACAATAACCAAGTTAGCGTTAATGACCCAAAGAGAGAGAGAGAGAGAGAGAGAGAGAGAGAGAGAGAGAGAGAGAGAGAGAGAGAGAGAGAGAGAGAACAGCTATGATTTGGCAATGACTGGAACCCATCATGTTATGATGAAATTCCGGCAGTTTGAGTTCGAAAGTCACTTGCTTATATGCTGAAATTTGTTTCATTGGTGTAACAGAACGGCTAACTGTATTTCTCATACATTTTGTAATTCTGTTTCGTAGAAACAGTGTATCGTTCGATGTCATGTTCAATTTCATTTGTCTAACATAATTGATTAAATTGTTATATTTTAGATACGGGGTCAGTGTTATTCTATATGTGTTTTCTCAGATTTCTGTTATTCCATCCATGAATTTCATATTTTATACTATTAATTGCTCGATCCGGGCAATAAAACCGTGATCCATCATCTTCTAGCTAACGATAAAAAAAACCACTAAAAACTGGGTCTTTTTGTTTGTTTTGTATGGTTTAACGCCATTTTTAAGCACAATTTTTAGGCTATACATGGCGGCCAGTAATAATGGTGGAGGATGAAGCCGGAAAACTCCCGGAAAGAACCACCGAACCTCAAGAAGCTACTGGCAAGCTTTCTCACATAACTTTGTTAGCCGAATCTTAGACTCGAACCCACGCAGACAGAGGTGAGGAAAAACAAAAAAAAAAAAAAAACTGGGTCGGGGGAGGGCATACAACATATCACCCATTCATAGCTTCAAGTGATATAATTACAGCAGAATAATGACTTGCATCCACTTGAAATATATTACAATAGTTTAATTACCCTTTCTTCGTTCGTCATTTCACTAAATGTTTCTATTCCACACTAATTCCCATGAATCGCTAATAAAGTTTTGAATTATATTTGACCGTTAATCGAGAGTTGACTGACATATTAAGCTGATAATTTATAGAAACAGCGTGGTGTGTTGGTTTATTTAAGAGGAATACGTATGTCATGTTCCAGTTAAGAATGCAAGGAACCGCAAGAAACGACATAAATTCACGTTAATATAATTGTATACCAGCATCAGTTTGCGACATGGCCATAGCTAGTTCTTATGAATACCAAAAGACTATATGTGGCGCTTAAAAGAGAGTGGGAATATTGGTTGATCCTAGAAGAAGAGGGGAAAAAACGCACACATTTTTGGTGGGTACTATATTTTTATTCAAGAAGAGATAGCTTCCTACGTGAATGCACATTGGTAAGAGAGCACAGCCTGCAACCAAGACCTTAATGACCCGAAAATGAATGGAGAGAGAGAGAGAGAGAGAGAGAGAGAGAGAGAGAGAGAGAGAGAGAGAGAGAGAGAAGAAAAACAATCGCCGACCACAATCAACAACAGTGATTTGGAAGAGATAGGAAGTAAGGAAGTAACCGGTGATGCTGACACGTCCGCAATTTGTGTTCGATCAGTTTATTGATAAAATTTGTTTTTATCTGTGTAACAGAACGGTTAAATGAATGTCTACCTGGAAACATGTGCAATTTTGAGTGCATATATTTTCAATGAATTAGCATAGCCCATTGCTGAAGACTTGTCAATTACGGAATGTTTGGTAAGTTCTATATATCGTTATACTCATCAATGTTACGACCGAATCTGTCTCATTTCAAACGAATACCTTTTGAATGTGGATATGTCTCTCTTCCTCCCTCCCTACCCCTTTAACTCTCTCACTCACAAACATATTATGTTTTCATCCAAAGTTATTGATGAAGTGCGTATTGATAGCGCAACACCCACACCCACACTTATTTGCAAACCCGTTTCTGCCCCAAAGAAGATAACTGAACCAACCTCTGTGAATATTTATTTAAACACCCCCACCTTCACACACACCAGGACAAAGCATGCTTGTCGAGCTGAACCGAAGAATGCAACATTTTAACGAGTTACAACTCTTTGTATTTCGTGCATTTTCTAAATTATTTCTGAAAATTTCGCATTAACAAGTAAGCTATATGCATTTTGTCCTAAATCATTTGTTCACCAATGTTGTGTTTCCGACACAGGAAAAAGAAATAGGCTGACTGTTCGAGAGTTGTTCCTCTCAAACTGAAGAACTTTGATTACTTTGATAAGAGGACTCGTTTTGATATGTCGTGTATGTTTGTTCTCTCTTTGCCATATGCTGATGCACACGCGAGCGCGTGCTAGCGTTCGCGCAGAGAGAGAGAGAGAGAGAGAGAGAGAGAGAGAGAGAGAGAGAGAGAGAGAGAGAGAGAGAGAGAGAGAGAGAGAGAGAGAGAGAGAGAGATCAGTGCCATGAGAGAAAAAAAGCTTTGCGACAAACACGTTGGTTACCGGTATTTTGTGATGGAATAATCAGTTAAATAAGCGCTAAGAATAAAAACACGTTGTTAAGACTATTATTTACATTTTGAATTAATAAGAGACAGCTAGGCACAATATGACTGAATAGGAACAGTGGAATATATATATATATATATATATATATATATATATATATATATATATATATATATATATATATATATATATATATATATATATATATATATATATATATATATATATATATATATATATATATATATATATATATAAGAATGTGATATACACGGAACATCGTGATAATTATAATTTGTACAAATCATGAAGCGCTGGATATGAGAGAGGAATATATTTTTCAAAATAGTTACACACCTACTTTGAGAAATGCAAAATTCCTCCACTTAGGTCAAAATATACTGGAGGAAAAAGCTGCATTCCTTTGGGAGCTGCAATATATGCAGGCATGCATCCGTAAGGTCCGTCTTTCAATCTGTCCGTCCGTCCGTCCATCCATCCAATAATCCATAGAAACCGACTGACAGAAAGACTTGAAGACAAAAACAGAGACGACGAGACAAAAAACATATTGGATTAATGTGAATAGTTTAGACGTTATGCTTTTCTAGTGACAGGCACATGCGAAAATGACTTATTATTATATCTTTAAGTTTTTTTTTTAATTGGAATAGTGAATGAACAAGTCTTGTTCAGAAAGTCAGACAATTCTTCAAAGGACAAAATCGATCTGGTTCGTATTTTTTCATCTTCATGTGATGTCGTCGTAGGTCAGAGATATTAGCCAAATTTATAAAACATCTACATATCAACACCTAATCCCTTTGGTTGTAGATGGATTTGAAAGGTGGCTTGTGTGTAGGATTTATCGTTTGTTATTACAAAAAGGTCTCAACCTCAGAGATTGTGCGGTAAAAACAAGTAATGCAGAGGCAAATATAGATTGAGAAGCCATCTGTTTGCTTTAAAGTTTACAGGAGTCGAATTTGTATTGACTGGCTTTCATCTATTACCTCTTGTAGTTCAAACGTGAATTTGAAATTGAAAATGTAAACCGTTGCAGTTCAATTACAACTAGACATCAAAGGAAATATCACTTTTCTCCTGGTGGCCTATGCATTAATTTGTAGACTGAAGATTTAATCTGGAATTTCAACACTTTGACAGGTGACAAGGGTTAGAGAGCCTTTATCCTGTTACGCAAGTGGGAGAAATACCACATGTCACGTTATACTTTGTGGGGTGTTTTCCGTGTTTTGCCGGGGTTATGCAGGGTGACGACGTGTGTGCTGATTTGTCATAACAAGCAGTGGGCAAATTGAATTTCAAATGTCAACAACTTTTCAACGAAAAGGAATGTATGCGAAACTCTCTCCTGGCGAAATTGAAACATTATATATGTGATATAACACAAGGGTGTGTTGTTCCTTTCTTAAGCACCTTTCACCCGTGCAAGTCTTTCCAAGTGGTGATATTTACCACGTCCTCTTATCGACACATATAGGTCATCCGTGCCCTTCAATAAAGAGAAAGCCTTGTCGTTGTCAGTATCATCATGAAATCTATAGTACTCTCTTTAATTGAATAGATCAGAGTACCGTTCATGACCATTTTGCGAAAGCGAAGATTTCACGTGCAAGTAAAATTCAGTCGGTTTTGATTCAACGAATAGATTAGGTCGATAAATATATGTTAAATAAATTGTGCTTCCTAAAAGCTGCAGCAACAACAACATGGTGATGAAGAAAACAATAATAAGATTTGTTTCTGACTTGAGTAAAATGAGAACCGATAAAGCGATACTTATACACTAGTTGCATTTTTTAAATTTTAAATTGGTGCATACATGAAGTGTTCTAGTAAGTACATTCAAGAGCATCAGCTTCGCGCAAGGAGTGAGCCATGTCCGTAATAAAACTATGTCAAACAATACATATTAACAGTAATTTTTTTTTAGAGTCCTTGTGCATTTAAATGTTGCTTTGGGTTGAAAATGGCTCAAATATGCACCGACTAGTAACTATGAAGGACTTGATGTAACATATACCAAAATAATTCCCACTGCCATGGATGTATCTTAGTCGTGATGGTGCCGTTCTCTCGGCTGAAAGTCGTGCAGTTTCGAATTCTACCATCGGATTGTATGTCCAAGGGCAAGTCACTCTACTCCAATTACCCAGCACTAAATGACCTTCATGCGTTGACGCGCTGTAAAACATCAAAGAAAGCAAACTAAACTAATCAAAAGAAATGCATGAAGATCTGACATCTCATTAGACCGAACACCATGTCAAATTAAACATTCGTATTGACTCAAAATCGTTTGTTATTGCAGACATAATATGATTATTTTTTTGGGAATATCTATTTCAGTCACAGAATCGAGACTATGACAAGAAAGCGACTAATCCAACCAATTACCATTAAAACATGCTTCTCCGGTACTTAAATAATAACATGTCCATACCACAACAGTTACAAATCTCTGTGTTGAGAGATTCCCCGGGCGGGCAGCTTTGCGTGTGTCAATGTACAGGGGTTAATTCCCCCTCGAACTGCCAAACAATGTTACACTGATGACACTCAGAACTTTCGGCTCACAACCCCACGCATAGGCACTGTGTCGGCAATCATCAGCTAATGGCGCTGCTGATAGATCTCCCTCTTTTTCCTACACGCATCAACAAAAGGTTAAGCTCTCCTGCTTCGTAAACACGAAAAGTCGATGTGATACTCTTTAATGGTAAAAACAGATTTGCCACACGCATTGCATCAAGGTCAAATTGCTCAGGTACACGCGGCTCACAATTGTGCACGTAAATGTATCGTGTATATAATTGTTGTTGTTTCCTACAGCAAAGCAATTTTCGTCACAAGGAGCCCAATGGATGTGAGGATGTTTACATACAGACCGCTCGAAAAGCAATCAAACGATGTTCTCATTAAAAATTTAGTAAAAACTACTCAGAAGGTTTTAATAGTGAAAAACAGAATCACAAGTAGAAATTTCTAGTGAGATCACCTCTGAACACTGCCTATTAAGTAGTTTCATGCGATTTATGTATAGTTTGCTGCTGTTTTTTTTCTTCAAAAGGTTTGCTCACAAGAGAATATTTGTATTGCAGTTACGTCATTCCTCGCATATGGTTTAGCTTCTCTACACTACGTAATATGGTCATGTGACTGATCGTTTAAATCATTTATTATCTGGAATCCAGAAAACAGACTTGGTGTTGAAATGGTGGATATATATTTATTTTTTATGGAAACTAATTACATCTATCAATCATCTAATGGGTGTAAATAAATGTTTTAACTTCTTTACTTTGATATTATACTGATAAATATGTGAAACCTTTTGCAGATTAGTATTATTATTATTATTATTATTATTATTATTATTATTATTATTTTGTTGGTGTTATTGTTGCTGTTGTTGTTGTTGTTGCTTGCTTAATTCACTAATGCCGACATATGTCTTATTATGCTATCTAGCTAGTTAACGATGCTACATCATCCTGAAGGCCCTGTTCTTGCATTAGTGTTTGACTGGTATACTTTTTTTTTAGTTAATATGCATGTCATCAGTTATTGTTGTTGTTGTTGTTGTAGGGTTTGACACCATTTTTCATACATGGTGGCCAGTATTAATGGTGGCGGAAGAACCCGGGAAAATACCAGGAAAGAACCACCGACCCACGAGAAGATACTGACAAACTTTCTCCCATACCCACATTAGCCGAATCTGAGACTCGAACCCACGAAGACAGAGGTGAAATGGCACTGATCCGTAATGGAGAGCGCTTTAGACCACCGGCCACTCGGGGCCCCTGTCATCAGCTGTAAAGTTAATATCGATTGGATAGCAGGCAAACATACTTAATTTGTTAAACTGATCCTACTATTATTGAACCTTTTATTCAAGTTTCCCTATTGAATGTGCTCTCTCTCTCTCTCTCTCTCTCTCTCTCTCTCTCTCTCTCTCTCTCTCTCTCTCACACACACACACACACACACACACACACACACCGGTACGCAGATAATGGCAAATACTTGAAGCTTGGAGGTAGGGATGTCGGTTATGTCTTGGTTTGTCTTTCGGTAGTGTACCCACCCACACTCACCACCTCCAAGTACTGTTTTGTGTCTACAAACCATTTAAACATAATACTGAACTGGATCCGAAAAGCAAAATACCACATGCGAAAATACTTGGGTTTTCAAATCGGGCTCCTTGTGTCAGCACTTGTCAATTATGATAGTCAGGGATAAAGCTACGTAAAGCGTACACAAATCTCTCAAGTAGCTCCATGATTATGGGATCAAAATGCCTGTCTACTATGCCTATGTGTTACGCAATGCGCATAGAGTAGGGCAGGCAATAATCGGTCCCATTTTTTAATACTACATCAAACTCTTGGATAAATTTATATTAGGATCATTCTCCTTCACATTATGTTAATATAGCATACAATTAGGCATACCGTTGTCAGTTAATGAGAGCCTGACACAATAAATATCCCAGTTTTTAAATCTCTGAAAGCAGGAAATGATCTGATCTGATACGGCTCGTTTATATAACAGTTATTCAGATGTTAAGTGGTATAGTAATACAATACTTTGTTACGCCCCTGTGGTGTTAAATTAAGTAAAAGAAAAGACCGAAAACCAAAAAGTTAGTAAAATTCAGCAAATAATTAATTTTTCTAGAATACAAAAAGAAAATTTAAAAAGAATTTTTCAATATTGCGAATTAAATCCCAAATAGTACTAAACGTTATCACATGTCCAAATCAAAGAGGTTCCAATTGAATGCCAGCATTAATTTAAAAATTTAATGGCTGATGTAAATGTATTCTTGAATGTGTTAATATGCCAATAGCCTGGATTGTGAAGGTGTACTAACAGTCTTTTGATGTATAAAAATAATATAATCCAAACTGTCCTTGTCTGAATTCACTATCACTCCAACTTAATGATTCTGTCCAAGAATATTATTGAGCACATTGTAATTCAGGTGAGTAATAATTTGAATGAAGAAATCCAGGCAAATGAAAAACTGAATACAGCAATAAGACCGATTTTGCTTCAAGATGTTAATGCAAGAATACGTATTTTTTTCTTCAAATAAAGAACTTTATATAGAAAGATAAGACACACAATAATCGAACCATGATGTAGAGCAGTTACCCAAATAAAACATTAAAACCGTCAACAAATTAGGGATTTCCAAGTGAAAATATGATGTCCTAGTCTCAGACCCAAATAAACATATTTAATTCCATTGATAACTATCTGAATATTGAATCCATATTGCTATATAAATATTATTTATGTTATGTTGTTTAGAAAATGAATAATGCTGGTTAGGTAGACCATCAGGTTTATTTTGGACAAAGTCAAGTACAAAATACAGATATGCATAATATCCAAGCATTAAGAAATGCCAACAATCAATATAAATTAAATATACATAAGAACTTAATTGAAAACGTTGCACAAAGAGTTTGAGAAACGAAATATTTTTCAGAGGAGGTAACAACACAAATTGTTGATGGTGAATATAGCTTAAATCGTCTTCACAAACCAATAGTCGTCAACCCCTTCGTTATACATCGACCGATGGGCATACGTTAACCGGAAACTGGTTTTTAAAGCCACACCACATGATGTTTTAATGTATCAAGATAAAATCTGATCGCGAGCCAGATGCGCATGCAGGTTGCATGTGGATGGTATACATAATCAAATTTTGATTAAACTCTGAATGAGTATGGTTGACTTCATTATTTTCTCCTGACCTATAAAGTTAAATTAAACATTATTTTAAGAGTGCAATATGTTGGAAGACCTTGATGATGTTTTACACCTTTCTCATTCATCTCATCTTTCTCGTCTTTTATCCAATACTGTAAAGTGGAAAGTCTTAATTAGTCTATATGTTTATACCTGTGTGCAATGCGTTAATTAATTAATTCATTATTTACTTTATAGACATTCCTTTCAGTCTAACGTTGTTGTTATTAATCGATATTCAGCATTACTGTACGCTTAATAAACAGTCCCATTAGCTCAACGCTGTTGACATGGGTAACAATATCAGCATTAATATACGCTTAATAAGCAGTCCCATTAGTACAACGTTGCTGCTACAGATTGATATTCAAACTTTTCCAAGACTTTATCAGAAGTTACATTAACTTGACCTTAGTACCGAATTAAACCCTGTGGAGGCCCTTAGGCAGTCGAAATCTCGGGGCCTCCCTAGTAAATTACATCTTATCAATTTTACTTTGATCCGTTGTCGATGAGCCCCTAAATGGCGTAGAACCCATAGGCTGGTACCTATTCTGCCTAGTTGGTAATCCCGCACTCATTAAGGTTGTTAATATGGCGTCATTATCCAGCGGTAAATTCCGGTATTGTCGTTAGTTAAGGACATATATTTACCATTTCATTATATGGCAAATACGCGCATTCGTTAAATGAATTATTTCTGACTACGGCTAAATACAAAATGTCTACAGAAACACTAATCACGTTATGATTCTGGTGCCTACCAGAGATAAACAATGACAGTAACTCTTTCTATCTGACACAAGTATGCAGAATTGACAGAGAACAATGATGTTTGTTATTGCTCTCTATATACAAGATCTGCAGAAAGTATCTTTCATCCTAATTAAATTTTAAAAAATTAGATACGGGCAAAGACTTGGATTGTGAGGAGACAAAATGCAAAGGATTTATACAAATATCGAAAATGGGCTGATAGTGATTGCTAATATGGTGGTAGTGCGCGCGCGCGCGCGTGTGTGTGCGTGTGTGTGTGCGTGAGTGTGCGTTTGTGATTGTCAAAATGACCTTGGTGTAGTATATTTATAAACATTTTTTCACGTAAACAGAC
Organism: Unio pictorum; assembly: GCA_030141615.1. Lineage (NCBI taxonomy): Eukaryota > Metazoa > Mollusca > Bivalvia > Unionida > Unionidae > Unio > Unio pictorum. The sequence goes on from JARLTB010000122.1 coordinate 11,595,444, forward strand.
CGCACTGAATAACATTTTTGACTGTACTAGGAATTTAATGAAATACAAGCGACTCCATATCGAACAATGCACATTTACATTTCGTCCCCACCAGCATTGAATAAGGACAATTAACGACCAAACTTTGATGAAATTGTTCTTACTCATCTTTTCGTAACTGTATCTTTACTATTCACTGACGTATTGTGTCATTTCTCACTGCGCTTATTTGACTAATTGACATTATATATTTTTTTAACAAACTTCATTTTGTTCGCTGCTGAACGAGAAACAACCCACATATGCACGAGCTTCAACAGCAGTGAAGTAGCATGTTTGCCCCGATTTCTCAGGTTTCATACAATGAATGAAGTTTTAAATGTTCAATAAAAACTACACAAACTATTTTGTTTCAATTGTGTTATTCCTATAACATAACATAATGAATAATATGCTTTTTCAAGTATGTAACAAAACGGTTATTGACTAAATATTAGCTATATAATGAAAATCATATCTCCGCTGTCTGCGTGAAGCAGTCCCGGATTACCTATCAGGCAGAGTAGGCAACTGCATATAGGCCCCGCGACTTTTATGGGCCCCATCAGGGGCCCCCAGGGGCCCCCATGAGACCGTGACCGTGGGTCTGGGGCCCCAAAAGTTTGACTGCCTATGGGCCTCCACGGTGCTTAATCCGGCGCTGGCGTGAAGATATGACGACGACCGCTTAGGGGTCATGTTCTGGTGACCTTTAAATTAGACAATGGAAATGAAGCTTTCAAATATCTGAATGTGAATCAAATCGTTTGGTACACATTCGTGCTCTTCGTCCATGCTGCTTCGACTCCAAAGGCGAAGATATACGACTTCATCTAATTGGTTGATACACTTGGCGATTATCGTAATAGCATAGGTTACCAGACCGTGATTCCTACGCGGTCACTCTCATTGAATATCTGATTTTGATTGGATTCGAATCGTGCATGTGAAGTTGAATGCCCTGTCCGGCTCGTACATTCTACACTAAATGACCTCGAGTTCAGTATTTTTAAATACTTAGCTGATAATCTGTACGTATTGACCTAGTATGTAAAAACAATCACGGCTTCCTTTTAACGTAAAACACGTGTCCGCTTTCGATGAACTATTTCTGGCTCAGGCTAAATACAAATGTCAGCAGAAACGTCCAACGCTCACTACACCTTAAATCTGACGCCCACCAAAGGCCAAGTGTGACAGCAGACCTTTCTATCTCACACCATTGTATGAGAATGATGATGTTTTGTATCACTCTTTACATACAATAAATAGATCCAGCTATCGTCCAAATAACATATATCTGATACAACTTAAATAAAGAAATTCTCAATACATTACAGTCAAAAGGTCAAAATTCGAAACAGAAAGAAAAACGTATGATTTATTTTAAACAATAACGGAAATGGACCGGTAGTAATTGCTAATTAATCTTATGAGAGAGAGAGAGAGAGAGAGAGAGAGAGAGAGAGAGAGAGAGAGAGAGAGAGAGAGAGAGAGAGAGAGAGAGAGAGAGAGAGAATGGGGGGGGGGGGTCTTGTGATACAGGGTATCAACGAAAGACTTCGTCACGTACACAGTGCACTTTGATCCACTCTCAATAGCATTGTTCAATCCTGTACAATAAATGTCACGAAACAAAAGCAACTCCAAATTCAATATATATATATATATATATATATATATATATATATATATATATATATATATATATATATATATATATATATATATATATATATATATATATATATATATATATATATATATATATATAAAACTATAGTAACTGCCTTAGACTGAAAATCTTGCCCATCTATTTATAATCGTTTCTTCCATTTTCATTGACGTATTGAATTAGTTTTCCTTATATCAACACAATGCAGTGTTTATTTGGTTACAAGACATTACTGCAGTGTTTCTTTGCTTACAAGACATTACTGCAGTGTTTCTTTGGTTACAAGACATTACTGCAGTGTTTCTTTGGTTACAAGATATTACTGCAGTGTTTCTTTGGTTACAAGACATTACTGCAGTGTTCCTTTGGTTACAAGACATTACTGCAGTGTTTTTTGGTTACAAGACATTACTGCAGTGTTTTTTGGTTACAAGACATTACTGCAGTGTTTCTTTGCTTACAAGACATTACTGCAGTGTTTATTTGGTTACAAGACATTACTGCAGTGTTCCTTTGGTTACAAGACATTACTGCAGTGTTTTTTGGTTACAAGACATTACTGCAGTGTTTCTTTGCTTACAAGACATTACTGCAGTGTTTCTTTGCTTACAAGACATTACTGCAGTGTTTCTTTGCTTACAAGACATTACTGCAGTGTTTCTTTGGTTACAAGACATTACTGCAGTGTTTTTTTTGCTTACAAGATATTACTGCAGTGTTTCTTTGCTTACAAGACATTACTGCAGTGTTTCTTTGGTTACAAGACATTACTGCAATGTTTATTTGGTTACAAGACATTACTGCAGTGTTTTTTGGTTACAAGACATTACTGCAGTGTTTCTTTGGTTACAAAACATTACATCTTCTTTAGCACACCTTGTTTCATTCAAGGGACAAGGAGAATCATCCACGAACGCGCGCCCCAATAGCGGTAAAGTTACGCGTGATACAACAATGTGCAGACGTTTCATTCATGCAATGAAGGCCATGTAAAATGTTCAAGAAAACGTTGAAATACATTTTTTTTTAAGTTGTGATTAGTTTTTGTAACATAGCAGAACATTTTATATGCTTGTTTAAGCATGTACTAGAAAAGGTTATTGACTGAGAATTCAAAAATATTGGTTCCTCATTCATATGGGTAGAATGCCCTCGAAGGGTCCAGCAATCTCTGCCAAATGACGTAAGACCGAGGATTTGTCACTACCCAGCGAATAACCTGTACATATATTGTGATCATTGCTTATTATTTCATGAATATAAATCTAAATCGTGAGCATGCAAGATGGCATTTACAAACATTGCCCCAGTTGCCCGATCGTGAGAAAAAAATATTGAAATCACTCAACAGTTATATTTATGAAGCGAAAACACAGTTAGTTTATTAATCAATAAAAGTGTGATAAATTGTTTGAATCGGGGAATAAATATTACATGAAACTGTGCTAACAAAAACATGAATGAAAGAAAACAGGATGGAAGCCATTGAATAACACTTAATAAGTACAAGTAAGAATTCATAATTTACTAATATATCATTATGTAATGGTCAGTTTGACCACTAACGTTAAAGAAGTTTTTGCGCGAGTTACTGTATGATTTTTGTTCCTGCTGTTTTTCTTAAAAAATAGTTTTTAAGTTTCTAAGAAATATATGTATCAGATGAATGCCGCAATCGTTTTGTTCAAGCAAATCTGTCCCTATTACAGTAGTAAGAAATCTGTACTATCAACAATAACTGGGATATGTTAAAAAAATAACTTTATTGCAGTGTACATAAAGAAAATAAATTTCAATCAAAAGCTGAAAGTCGTCACCGTAAAGAAATATATATTTACAAAACAAACACCAAAATATAATTCCCATCTAACCCAAACCGAGTCCGATAAATCAACCCCACAAATCTGTGTTGATACTAATTGGCGATATGTGGGTATGATGTCACGTGTTCATTAAAATGTGTAATTTCGCTGCATGCAAATCATTCCGTAACGAACATACGTACACTTTTAGCACATAATGGTAATTTGTAACATCCATATATATCTAGCGCGAAATTTAAAATGGACACAGGACAGAGGCCGTGCTATTCCACGTGGATTTTTCAAGTCACCAAACATAGGATTTACTCCGGAAATATAGATACATGTCACAAAAAGAACCATTCAGCCGACGGTAGCTCTACAGCCACGAGATATACCGGTAAGTGTATAAAACGTGCGCCGGTTGTGTGCAGACAAAATTGACAACAGAAACTGCAGCTTTTACTGAACAGATGGCATCAGCCACTAACCCGAAAATCAACATCATCACGGGCGACGGGATGATTTATTGGCCTACCTCAAACATACCCTTTTATCACAAGAGCTGCATTATGGACTCGACGCCAACCACTCATTCTTTACCGAGCAGGGTACCTCGGTCTCCAAGTGGATCGTGGATAGGGTGGATGTGCGCATGCGAGTGGTACACGGGATACCGCAGTTATTCTTATTCTTATTCTCAAAGTAAAGGTCATTTTTTTTATAATGTAAGAGTAGGATTTTCCATTTCTAATTTATCAGAAACTATTGTTAATTCTTTCAACTATTTTTACATAGATTATTTAGATTTGTTTTCACGCAGGGCAAAATTATCCTGTACCTATCTGATGCAACACTATTGATTAAGCTTTGACCTGTGTCCCACTGTAATGATATTTTATGCTGATACAATGGCGCGAAGCATCCCGTTTTATATGTTCAGAAACTTTGGACTAGAACTAGATCAATATTGACGCAATAATTTCACTTTTTTTGAAGTTGCAATTTATTTTTTACGAAAATTATTTTTCTTATCAAAACTTCAACGTTGAGAGAAGAGTAATTCGTGAGGAATCACGTGACAAACATGATCTAAAGAGGTACAATGTAATATCTCCACATATTTCCTTTTTTTATTTTTTATTGTTTGGACGTTTTATTTCCATCGCACTTAGGAATTCCAGAAAGAAGGGCTACAATGTAATATCTCCACATATTTCCTCTTTTTTTTATTGAGTGGACGTTTAATTTCCATCGCACTTAGGTATTCCAGAAGGGGTACAATGTAATATCTCCACATATTTCCCTTTTCTTTTATTGAGTGGACGTTTAAGCGCTTGTGTATTCCAGAACATAATGACTTTGATGAGCTTGTAATAAAACATTGTATCGGCTATGTTACTCATTCAATTCGTTCAATACTAAAGAAATGTATGACTTCCAATACAGTGTAGTTCCAATATTTCACGATGGATGGATGGATGGATGGATGGATGGATGGATGGATGGAATAAAAAAAGAAAGTATTTCATTTTTTCTCTAGTTTTCCGTTAATGTGCAGTGACAAGTTTCCCTATTTATAATGAAAATAAAAACGTGCATGAAATACATGCTCCTGTTGTGAACTGTTGCAACCTAATACCGTGTTTTATTCTCTAAGCCCTGTTGCAACTTAATACCATGTTTTATTCTCTAAGCCCTTATGTATATTTTTAAGCAGGTTTCAACATTGGTTTAGCAGACCTTCAATAGTCATGACCATATTAATTCCAGACTTTATACCCTGCCAGTCCCTACTGACAGTGGGGCAAAATTTATGGTTGAAGGTATCGACTTCCAAGCTATATTATGTCAGTACCTATTGACATTGGGGCACATTTATGGTTGCAGGTATCGACGTCCAGGTTATACCATGCCAGTGCATACTGACATTTGGGCACAATTGTTGTTGAAGGTATCGATTTCCAGGTTATACCCTGCCAGTGCCTACTAACATTGGGGCACATTTGATGTTGACGGTATCGACTTTCAGGTTATACCCTGCCAGTGCCTTCTGACATTTGGGCACAATTGTTCTTGAAGATATCGACCTTCAGGTCATATCCTGCCAGTGCCTTCTGACATTGGGGCATATTTGTTGTTGAAGGCATCGACTTCCAGGCTATACCCTGCTATGGCCTATTGATATTGGGGCACATTTATTATTGATGGCATCGACTTCCAGGTTATACTCTGCCAGTGCCTTTTGACATTGGGGCACATTTATTGTTGATGGCATCGACTTCCAGGCTATATCCTGCCAGTGCCTACTGACATTGGGACACATTTATTGTTGATGGCATCGACTTCCAGGCTATACCCTGCCAGTGCCTACTGACATTGAGGCAAATTTATTGTTGATGGCATCAACTTCCAGGCTATATGGAATCACATCACAATTAATACTTCCAGTTCAGTACCCACGACTGTAGTTCTAGTCTATTTTTAGAACATTGTTTCCGCTCTCATTTTGGTGGTGATAGAAGAGTTATATTGATGCATCTTTGGTATGGATTTAAAGGTAATTGTTTATTCTTGAGAATAGGAGCTTTGAGAGTGGTTGTTTATATGTATTTTGGCGACAGTGCACACTGTGTAATTAGGCCTTAGTGATGATCTGGAAGTGAAATCTGTGTTCTGTTTACACGCTGCTATGTTTACAGTGCAGCCACTCAAAAAAATGCCAGTAAACCCTTGACAAGAACTTCACCATGAAGTCATCTTTGGATGTATTTTAGATTAACATATGATTTGTATTGATTGTCACACTGTGGAAAGGTCAGTACTGAGAAATATATGTAGAGAACATATAGTAAATTTAATTGTGGTGTATGGCCTGTACAGGCAGTATTGATGAAACTTTAAATTGCTATAAAAATGTTATTATTAATGATAAACACATGAAATTTGAAGGTGTTTTATATATATATATATATATATATATATATATATATATATATATATATATATATATATATATATATATATATATATATATATATATATATATATATATATATATATATATATATATAAACATTTAAAATAGAAAAACGACATTAGAAATTAAAAATCGATTTTATTTTTTAAAATTTTAATAAATGTTTTTAAAAAATTAAAAAATTAAAATTTGCCCCTTAAAATGCACATAGATAATATTTTTGGAAATTATATCAAATGATATCAGCATGTTTATACTTCAACAACATATAGAAGCTACAATGATGGATATTTGTCAAATTTTATCTGAGAAAATATCTTTGTAAGTCAAAATGAGACATACATTTAAAATATATGAAAGACAGTTTCTATTTTGTATTGATCATTCAAACTATTTAGTAGGGGTCCAATTAGTTAATTTATGTGTTTATGATGGGGTGACTTCCTGAGTAACACATATCTGCTTATATAGCCTTTAGTAATTGTTAACAAAGGGTGTTTAGTGAGAGGACAGTGATGAAAACTTTATACTAGAACCTACTCAAGTTCTCTACTAAATCAGTTTCAACTTTCTGAGAATGAAATGCAGGTTGAAGGGATAAAATATACTTTCCACGTGTATATGTACCCTTGGATGTAAGAAAACAGCAAAATGATGTAAGTTTAACACAAAATGCATTCAATTTTATTGTTCAATTTGGTTAAGATATTGATTAGTGAAGTGCGGCATTGTGGCCTGTATGATGTTATGTGAATTCTAATGATCCATCTTAATTTATGCATTGTTAATTACTAATAATATTTGTTAACTGACAATCTAAAGATTGCATAAGATACATTCAAACAGATATTTTGAGTTTAACTGTGTACAACTGATCTTAGCATGGTTACATATCCCACATGAACAAATATTCACATATTTTAGAATGTTAGGGATCCAAAGTTCACATTCAGTATATCATATAGGCTGATTGTAATGTGGTGCTGGCGGGTTATCAAGTGTTATCAGTACAATATTGCACAAGGCCTGGTCAGAGGTATTGCGCAACTTGGAAAACAACACTTGAGGACCGCCTCCCACTAATTATCGTTATCTAGAAGATGATCTCTACGGTGTAATCTGCCCGGTCAGTGAATATAGTAATCTGAGATGATACTTTGAACAAGACAATACACGAGCCCCCGTAAAGATAAAATATGAATTTAATTAAAAATACAATTAAGCAAAGAATGACACTGTGAATTACAATTTCTCACTTTCTGAATACACTTAGTTCAGAAAAAAATACATAAACTGAAGCTTTAAAATAATGGATACATTCATAAGAATCCAAACACTAATAAAAATAAATGAAGTTAGCCGTTAATACTGAGAGTAAATTTCATCAAAGAATCGAATGTTCATTTAACATTGGACTGTTGGGTGATTCAAAATGACCTTTTTCGTCGACTGGTTTTTCTTTCTTTTCCCTGCGTGCGTCCGACTTCAGCTTGCCCTTTGATTGAACGGGAATTCCACACTCTGACTTCTTACTTCTTTTTTTTCTCTTTTCCTTTGACTTCTCGCTGATTCTCCCTCTTGCCAAAATAAACTATTTTCCTTTGACTTCTCGCTGATTCTCACTCTTGCCAAAATAAACTATTTTCCTTGTGTTTTTGGCGTCTTACAATCGTTCCACATTCAGTTTAACTGGAACCCACTTTTACGAACGTCTGTCTTTCAAAGCACGCTCGGAGTCTTGACTATGTAGTTTCTACTTCCTCTCTTGCAGAGGTCTTCCTAGACTGACTAACCTCGTTTGATACGAAGTATATATTTCCCCGATTCTGGGGTCTGACATACCCCCTTCCCTATGCATTCGCCCAATCGGAATAAATGCTATTCTTACTGACCTTATGAAAACCGTCTATCAAGATGCCAAAAATGCCACTTAGGATCGAAATATCACCTTATCATTTGTCTCAATCATTTTTGAAAGCTCTGCGTGAGGAATCACATAATTTTAACGTGTCAAACACTCAGTCCGTTTTCACTCTAATTATTGTAACAGTCTGACCGAGTTAAACTAACATTCTTTCCGTTCCAAAACTCTACTCCAAGACAGTTGATTGTCGGCTAGCCTACGAATTAATTACTGGATGTCACTGACGAAAAATTTGGCACTTGACACTGATATTGTACCTACAGTGAATCTGTAAGACACATTTCTGGCTGTGTGCACTAAAAGTATCCCAAAATGTTATTTTCTTCATCAATATGCCCATGTATGGTAACATATTTCAATTCAGTACTTGGACAGAGTGCGGTATTGTAATATCAGCTGATATCTGATTCTACTGAACCATTGAGGTTAATAATTGGTATCAAACACCCTTAAAAATACACTTTAAATGTTCAAACAGATCATTGGAATTATTTTTGCACATTTGATCATAACAATTACATTGTATATGTCCCACATATGCAAATTTCCATTCTTGTTTACAAGTTTTGAGGATCAGAATTTCACATTTAGTTTATGATATAGGATGTATTGGTACCTGTAGTTGATATGTGTGGCCACATTTATTTGTATTCTCTTGCAATATCCATAATTATTATTTCCCTCATGAATATGATTGCTTATAGTAATATATTCTTTTTTACTACATTGTCGCTTGACTTTCCTGTATACTGGCATGTACTAATGTTTCCACCAATGATCAAACCTCACCGTCCCAACATTTCCTTAAAGTTTGTGATGCATAGTCTACCTGATTAGTTATTTAACCTGTAAATGACCAGATATGCTTTTAGAAACTTCATATACTTTTAGGATGAATTTATTACTTTAATACATGACTATTACTTCACATTTCTGAGTGTCACTCTGTCAAGTTTAATATTTCTTTCCTATGCTTGCAGCCTGAATGTTATTTGGAAATCACTATATCTAATACATTTTAACTTCATTTGCATACATCTTACTGTTTTCTAGATATAAGTGAAACATTTTATATCTTTTCAGGTCTAGGCTGGTATATGGAACAAAGTGTTAGTGGTGGATCAGCTTGGAAGCTCTCCAGTAGTCTGGTGGTGATAGCAAGGTTTCATAAGGACATATGCAGTGTACTGCCATAAGTGATCATGATATCACCACACTAATATATAGCACCTCAAGGACATGGCTTATATTTTCATGAGAGAGATTAGCACCATTGTTCAGTAAGGTAAAGCCTGCCTAAAAACTGTATTTTCCTATCTTATTGTCGCTTTTTGTAGTTATCGACACTGAAATGTAATGCAGTTTTCCAATAAAATATGGAAATGGTCCCATCAGATGTTTAAATCCGAGTGCACTATTAGTTAAACAAATAACTGCCTAAATACCTGACACAATAAATGTGGAACATAGTACCTGTTGTTGCTTCTTTAGTGTGTACACCTATAGGCACCTTGACAGGCATATTGCGGTTTGTTGCCAAAATCACTATGAGTCATGCTACTTCACTACCCCTGGGAAAAATGTTCTCAGTTACACAGACCCAAACTACCATTTATTTTAAATACCATTGATTGATCAACTTTTCTGTCTAAACTTTGTCAAAATCTGTTTTAAAAATTTTATGAAAATTTAATTTTTCAATAAAATTTAGTTTATAAATTTAAATGTTTATTTAAATTTCCATTACAATTTTAATTGATCAAAATGTATGAACTTTAAGCATATTTTCAGACAGGCCTTATCTTGTAGTACAATTAGGTTTTTACAGCATTGAAAAAGTCCTATAATTAAGGAAGGTATAGCAAATTTAGTTTTGGTTTCTCAAAAGCACATGGATCAGCACGTACACCCTGTGGAACACCAGCACTACACACTTTTCAGCAGGTGTCACATGTCTTGTATGCAAGAAAATTCAAAACGACTTCATGTATAAAGTTCAAATAGGTGTGGCATTCAAATATAAAAGTTTTACTAAAATGTTGGGCCTGTCAGGAATCACATCACAATTAATACTTCCAGTTCAGTACCCACGACTGTAGTTCTAGTCTAGTTTTAGAACATTTTTTCCGCTCTCATTTTGGTGGTGATATAAGAGTTATATTGATGCATCTTTGGTATGGATTTAAAGATAATTGTTTATTCTTGAGAATAGGAGCTCTGAGAGTGGTTGTCTGTATGTATTTTGGCGACAGTGCACACTGTGTAATTAGGCCTTAGTGATGATCCGGAAGTGAAATCAGTGTTCTGTTTACATGCTGCTCTGTTTACAGTGCAGCCACTCAAAAAAGTGCCGGTCAACCCTTGACAAGAATTTCACCGTGAAGACATCTTTGGAGGTATTTTAGATTAACATATGATTTGTATTGATTGTCACACTGTGGAAAGGTCAGTACTGAAAAATATATGTAGATAACATATATTAAAATTAATTGTGGTGTATGGACATATATTTCCAGTGCCTACTGACATTGGGAAACATTTGTTGCTGAAGGTATCGACCTTCAGGTCATGAGCCAAAACATTTGATGTCATTTCCAATACGTTTATTGATGCTGTGTTACCAGAGAAAATATAGACCGTTTTGCAAGAATGTTGTTTTTAACATTGGGTCTTCGACATCAGCAAGTACATATATCAATATTTTGATACATAAACAAAAAAAAGGTTTATATCAATCATTTTAAAACTATATTAAATCAAAGTGACCTTAATAATCTTATTTTTTATTTTGTACCGTTAAATTTTAATTTATACCGATTTAAGAATCTTTAGTTGATGACGATGTAGAATTTATCGTATAACAGTAGGTGATTTTTTTAAATATTCCAAACAGTATATCTTCTAAGCTTTTAGCAATATTTTATTTGATCATTTATTGCACCTATTGTTTATCTGGCACTTTATAGTCAGAATTTTGCCGATGCACCGTTAAACCATTAAAATACTTACCTACTCGACCGGAGACAATAGATCGTCGCTACATGCTTGTTAATGACTTACGCTGACCCATTCACTTACAGTCAATTGTAGTTTCAGACAAAGTAAACATGTGCATAAATTAAAGAGGTAATCTAAATATATCTCTACATATCATACCGCTTTACTATCGAGCATTCAAGACTGAAGTGTTTTGTTCCCGACCACGTGGCTAGCTTGGTGTGTACAAATAGCGGGAACTGGCGCGAGAAAGAGTCTAAAAGACTCGCAAGAAAGTCTTATCTCAAAGTTGAGTCAATGTGTCTTCTTTTAAAGCTATTTCATCGTTACATCTAAGATGTTGATCCCAATATATGTCTGGCTAAAGTTCGGACATCCCATAAATTACGAGATTAATGTAATAGTTTTAAATTATTTAGCACAACAAGTTGGTATTTTAATAGTCTTCCCCTCTTAACAGGAACATGTGTGTCGAACTTCATCCAGTATTTTATTAAATATATCATGGCTGTACGATGACATTGAAATTCGATGGAAAATAATTGTTCAAATACGTCTGTATAACTAATACTGAATTTTGTGCAAGTTTAATAGTGATGTGGTCAGTGATACAAATGTACATTCCAATATACGGTCACTAACAAATATATGGAATCCCTTTTTAAAGATATACACCTCGAGTAATCGTCCTCTGTTATTTCCTTCACAATATGGGATATTAATTTATATTCGTGTCCTGCATACACGATGCATATTTATTTGTAATTGTCTATATATCCTCTGTACAAAAAAATCTTTGAGACAGCTAAGAAAAGTCAATATATAAATGACAACTTTTCTCCTGCCAAAGTGCAGATATTTTTTTAAAAAAAACGCAGTGACTAAAAGACGTTACTAGTAAGATTGATGTTAATCTACCGTCAAATATTAAGATAAATAAGAAATGAAAATTAAACAAACAAATCTTTTAGATCATCATCATCATCACCACAACCACCACCACCATGATCATCATGATCATCATGATGATGATGATCATCATCATCATCACCATCATCATCATCATCATTAAAACGAATATCACGAATAGAAATCAATCTATACTTTTAGAAATAGTGAAAAGTTAGCTTTAAAGTCATTTCTCTATGGAATGTGTATAATTTATATGCAATTTGGAAATGATTATGTTTTCTGTCCGAAAAAAACCCTTTGTTGTTTCAAAATGATCTAAATCAAAATAGGTAATATTCGAAGGGCAAAAAGTGGTTGATGACAAATATAGTATTGACCTTATACACGCCCGCTGTTAAATGCAAAATTATCCACATAATCTGAGGGCAAAAAAATGATGTAGTCTCATTCAATTAGAGTGACTGTTTTGCCATAATATGGTGTGGTAAAGTTTTTACCTTTAACGCTAGAACAAGACTTTCATAAAATAAAATAAAAAATTGAAAAGCTATTACATTAGGTGATAGCATTAGTTGATGTCTTACGCACTTTTTTTATAAATAAGATGACGTTTTACACGTGGGCGTTTTCAATGGCTGATAGAGATACACGCTCGGCAACGGTAGTGGTGTTAAAGGATATCTTTTTTTTTGACTTGGAAATGTCTTTGAAGTTTAACTTTTACAAAGTTGCACTGAAGCGTCTTGTTATCGGTAAGAGAGATTGACGAAATATTTTACAAGACCCTCGTAAGATCTAACAGAACAACGTGAGTCAAGTAGAACAGGGCTCGAGGGGACGAAACGCCACTTAGCATCAAGAGCGTTTCAAGGACAAGGAGCGTAACTCTATGTAGACCCCAACGACCTTGCTTGGCAAGGTTACTGGTAGTCAACATTAAAAAAGACAAAAATAATGTTGTAAAGCATGAAAATTGCTAGAGCAAAACTCATTTAAAATTTTGCACGGAACCTTGGTTTCGAAAATTGTCTAAAAACAGACCTTAAAAACATCGCATTTTGAATGCAATAAATTGATTAAAAATCCCTAAATTCCACAATCCTTAAAAGGTATGATTGATTCTATCTTGAATCCAGATCTTTATACGAATAAAGCATTGTTAGATAGCAATAATACCAACTTAACTAAATTCTATAATTTTTCCTGTAGGTCAACGCCTAGTTTAATGCAGTAGAACATAGCGGGTAAAAAAAAGGCTACTACATCATGCTCTTAAATATTTATATAATTGTACTTTTGGAGATCATTAAAAATAATCTTTATAGACCTATTTATAACCTTTTATTTTCCCTTCTCGGTCCGAAGTGGCTGTGTACACGTGTCATTGAAAAGCTTGGTGCAACATACGTTACAAAACTGTAACACGTGTTTAAGTCAGTGATGATTTATGAAACATGTAGGGAGATAGTTTACTTCAACCATTTTGAAAAGGGACGATCAACTAGTACTCTGCTTAGCAATGCGAAGAAAATGGATTAAAAGGCTCTCCATTTACATGTCAACGTGACTGAAAAGGGGATATGCACGGGCGCCACGGGTCAACTAATAAACCAGCTAATATCCCTATTCCCTACCCTGCATGAAGTCACCCTCGTTTGTATTATGTATCATAATATATAGAGAAAAAGAAAACGAATGTGTCTTGCTGATTCCGATTGATAACCCCACCCCCTCGCGAAATACGCCCATTTGTATAGTAACACAAAAATTAAATAATAGTAGGAAAGGGTAGGTATCTACATAAAGATCGACATGATATTCCGCTTATTTCACGCCAAGTACCCATCTAGGGCTTATAGGCAGAACTTTGATTACGTTATGCAAGATCGACAACCTTTAATAGGTTTGGGTTGTTGTTACGGTTGTTTCGTTTTTCACAATGACGTTAAATGATTGAAATTCTTGCGGTCTTTTTTGGGAGCGGGGGAGGTGGATGACTATCAAACGGTACACTTACACAATGTTCTGATTTATCCTACCAATGTCCTAATTTAAGTGAATTTAGGTTTCTTAATGCAACAGATTATCAATGTGTTGGAATTAAGTCGACCCCTTAGCCTTGTTCTGAGTGAACCCTACCAAACATGCTGGTTGTCAGAGTTAATTGACATAACCAGTTGTGTATTGCTTAACATGACTTTACCAAATAATAAAGAGTGTGTAATACAATAGAAATACTTAATGAGGAGGGGATACAACTCATAACTTCCGTTCGAATCTAAATTTGTGTTCCAGACCTTTGACCCATTGTATATACTATCCTATAGGTTGTGTCCAACTGCAAAGACCCATTTTGTTGGCAGAACTATGTCTGCATAGGTTGTTAGTAGTAATCAATAGAACAAAAAAGTACAAAGACACTGATTTGTCGGCGCATCACGCAACGGATGATCAGGGGGTTATGTTTTATGCTGTTTGACTCGGCTTATAAGCGATTATTACGGAAAGCAGATTCATCATATATTCTATTTGGCCCCATTACTGGTGCAGTAATGGAAGATGGCGGTACTTTAAAAGTCATCAAAAATGAAGAATCCAAGTTATTTGAAAACTGGAATATGGGCACTTCTTTCAGAGACACCGTTAATACTGCATGCACAATTACGTTTCAGTTGAATTTTGTGATTCGAATGTTTACATGTTTAAAGTTTTTGACCGTCCATTTCGTACTGCAGAAATGTAAGCAAAATATCGCGACATGCTAAAATCGTATCGCGATAAAATTAAGGCAGAGGCGGTTTTCTTGGCGTAAATTTAGCCCTAATAATTGAAGAAACAAAAACATATCTAGCGAACGGTTCAGTTGTTTAGCGTTTAGGTTTATAAAGCAGTGACTTTTTGATGTGATAGACGCCCCCCCCCCCCCCACCACCACCACCACCATTTTCACGCCCTGATTCTGATGATACGTCATTCGGCAGTGTAAAAGCTTCAATCAGCAACAAAATACATTTTTGTTAAAAATAACATAAAAGTGAAGTTTCTCTTATATAAAAAAAATTGAAGTGAATCGCAAAATATTAGACTTGCAAGATTTATTAATTTTGGCCTAAGTGGTTAGAGCATCCGCCACTGATGCGGAAGGTCGCTGATTCGTAAGCTACAGGCCTAGTCATATCAAAAGATATATAAAAATGGTACTAGCAGTTGCCTCTCTAGGCGCTCAGCATTAAGAGGTTAGTGTTAGGATTGGTTGGCCTGGTGTCAGGATAATGTGACTGGGTGGGACATCATGCTACATGTCTGTAGCATGATAATGCTACATGTCTGTAGCATGATACCTAAGTGACGGACATCACTAAAAACTACCACAATGCAGACATCGTAGCGATATGACGAAAATTTTCAAAGACGTTAAAAATATAAATATCACGCACACACACGCACACGTGCACACACACGTGCACACACACACACACACACACGCACTTTGTTCCAAAGTCTTTATCATGCACTTGTTTGTACAATGCAAACTTAATAAATTCGTCAGTGTATTCTTGTTACCCTAGATATACATTAGCATGATCATTTTGAATACATGACTTACTTTCTAATAATATATTACCTGCAAAAATAATATTAAATTTCATGACATAACTGGCTGACAAGAAATAGAATTTGTCGAATTCCCTTGTATTGTATTTTCTTAGTAAGGCGAACCCTGTTTATTTGAGCACATAAAATTTACATTCGTTTAGTCCAGAACGTGCAAATTTATGCTCCTTGTCAGGAGACATGGAATGTTTCGTAGTGTGAAATTTCACACCATGTGCATTTTCGTTGCATTTACCATTAGTGTGTTTTATGAGGTTAAATGTCGAGCCGAAACAGTAATTCAGTACTTTTTGATTCAGTCAAGAAAATTCCCTAAAACGATCCGAAAGAATGTCATTATTCAGATTTGTTTTACATGGTAGAAACATGGTATCACTTCAACAAGCCAATCACGGGAAGAACTATTCATACAAATAGTCGACAATTACCGTATCCAGTAGCAGTCGCTTCGCGGGTAGCAGTGGAAAGAAGAAGATTTTTTTTTTTTTTTTTTTTTACAATTTATTAATAAATTAACACGTTACATGTTTGCGCTAGCTTAGAGACCGTGCCATTTAAAATAATGCCCACTATCGCCTTGATAAGACATCACCATCACAATTAAGTAATATCCGCTTCGCGAGTAATGGTGGAAATGAAAGTAATTAGTTTTTTAAAATTATATATATATATATATATATATATATATATATATATATATATATATATATATATATATATGTGTGTGTGTGTGTGTGTGTGTGTGTGTGTGTGCAAACCTACAGACCATTACAGTTAAAATTAGACGATTCTCACCTTCAGATGACCTCACTTATTTACTTACGTAATTCAGTAAGCTGTGTAATTCAATACAAATTTTCAAATTATAAAAGGTGGGTGTTTATTTTGACTTTCTTAGCAGTTTAAAAAAACAACCATATATCTCAAGCCTGTTGAGGCATGTCAACCTATAACCAGAAAGCTTCGATGTAAACTTAGGGGCAGACGACAGACTTATAAAACATTAAGTTAAAAGTGGGAGCAGTATGACAAAGTGTACACAGGACTCTAAAGAAGCTATACTATTAAAATTAAATTATACAATAAGACATTTAACTTCAATACAGTCGTTTAATAGACTTACATGCAGTCCCGGATTACCCATTAGGCAGAGTAGGCAACTGCCTATGGGCCCCATGACTTTTATGGGCCCCATCAGGGGCCCCCAGGGGCCCCCATGAGACCGTGACCGTGGGTCTGGGACCCCAAAAGTTTGACTGCCTATGGGCCTCCACGGTGCTTAATCCGGCGCTGCTTACATGGCTATATTAATACTAGACTTTTTAATTGAATGATACATACATGTTTAAATCATATGCTATGGTACCTTATCCTTTGAGTTTTTGAAACTTAGTTTGTGGTTAAAGGTGGTAGGGGATATCTAATACAGAATGAATCTGACATAAAAGGTCGATCTCATGACCTGGCCACACATTGGGTTTGTTTTTGCCGTTCAAAAGTATCCCACGATTTAAATTAATATTCGAAATTGAAAATTCATATGCTCAAAAAAGCGTGATTACCACGAAGAATCATTCATTTCTCACCCACGCGTTTCTTTTAAAATTTTACACGATTATAAACAACTTGATCACCAGGATCCGTGTATCCCACGTTGGTATTTAATTGTTGAGAAAATATTGTCACATAAATCCCCAAACATGCTCATTTTAATGTTTTGGGCAGGTCCTATTCGGGGTTTAGTACTGACATCTGAGGCAACAACCAACGCCTCTTTCTTTAACATTATTACATATTTGTTTGAAAAATTCAATAAGCGAAGAATCAACATGACGTTTTATTTAAAATGTTATTGAGTCGGAAAATTCAAAGGTATCACAATATCTGGTACTGGAATTCTCAGGTGCGTATACGCAGACGACATTTCGTAGCATCCCCTCAGAAGATTAGCAGCGTACAGGTGTTCGACCTGCATTGACCTTTACCATTGAGATTATCTTCAAATTCAAAATCTTGTATAATTCTACACTTACACTCGTCTTTTAACGTTTCTGAAGTGTCTCAACGGAGAAAATAAACAGAGTGTATTGGTCGTGTTATACTCGCTATAATATTGAAAGATCAGCATGAAATTGGTTTCCAGTCCTCTTTTTGTGCCAGGAGTTCCGAATTTTGAATAAGATTTAGAATAAAAATTGTCAACTCAAGAATTAAGAAAAAAGCCCATCAAACAAACGAAAGACATTTATTATCCAATTGAGTCAAATTTCTTTGAAAGAGAAATTAGAACAATATCCTGATATGACAAAGGTTGACAGGAGTAAAACTATTATGTTTTACAGTCATTACAATGAATTCTCTCAGGGAATAGTCATTTTACTGTTGGCGAAAATTTTTACTTACGATGGCATCTCACAGTCAAATGGATTGAATAAAGGCATGCAAATTAATGACAGACCAGGATAAAATTAATTTAGCTATTTTTGTTTTGTTCTCAAAATGTCATAAATTGCATCAACCAGAAGAAATTGTTATTTTACAACCCTCTCGAGTATAAACTAAAGGTATTTACAGCAAAAACAAAGTAGGAAAGAACATAAGAAGAGATGGACATATATAATTAGGTAGGAAAAGTTTGATTGTTGGCTTTAAAGGCAAACTGTACTTTAAATGCAAACTGAACTATAATGTATTCATTGTTTTTCGTTGATATACGAATGTATCACGTTATGATAGGTTTAGCGCTATTATACAACCATAATAAACGGAACAGGTAAATGAAAATAAACGGTTTTAATCAAGACCTTTTATGTTTTTTTTTTCCTACTATGTTATCATTTGAATTTTTGCAGGGAAATGTCCTTATATAGGCAGACATGGAAATTGGAATAAAAACTGTGATTTGTTATTATATGTATAGGCATTACTAGTGTATGAAATCTTTATTTCTTCCTGAAATTTAAACATGTACAGATTACAAATACAAATTACTGACAAGAGACGAACAGGTGTCAAAAGAGGATACTTACCTTATTTTTGCCAAAGGTATATTTTGCAATCCTCCTAATTCTTGAATCATTCTTTTTATGGCAAATACACTCAAAGTTTCCTCAGAACACAGATGATTCGATATCACAATGTTTGCTTAGAACAAGAATGATTCGATACCACAATGTTTCCTAAGTACACTATTGTTTCCATGTCACAATATTTTCTAAGTGCTCGGATGATTCCATATCATAATGTTTCCTCCATGCAATATCTTGCACGACTAAAATTGTTTATATATATATATATATATATATATATATATATATATATATATATATATATATATATATATATATATATATATATATATATATATATATATATATAGTAAACAAATGCTCTTGACATAAAAGGAATAGGGGCCCAATTTAATTATTTATTAGTACCGGAAGTGTTATTTTGTTTTCTTCCTCCGTTATAAAGAGATCGTGCATTGACTCTAGTTCACAACATCCCCTCTAATAATTTCATTATACATTTGTGTTCATGAAAAAAGTAACGATCTTAACGTTTTTATTGTGTTTAAGTAGAATATACAAGACACTATATACTTTCCTTTCAAAAGACTCTTTTTCATATACAAAACATTATACAGATTTTAATCTTTGGCAGCATTACGTATTTGAATAAGAACAACTTAAGGTTTACTAACATGAAGCTAATTTAACAAACAAACAAAAACAATATCAGGAGAAATGTCGAAAGCAAAGAAGAGTTGGCATAAATGAAGTGATTATATCAGGGTGGGGGAAAGTGAATAATACAGGAGAATGTAACCTTCGTTTAATTAGAGATTGGTCGGGACCTGGGAGTGACAAGTGTGTACGATAGATTAAGAGTCGAACACTCAACTTTACAGTCAAGAGGCGATATGCTATCGGTCAAAAAACGCTTCGTGACTTTGCAATTTTCCTATTCAATATTTACAGGCTTGGTTAGATTCCTGAGAGGAATACTTTCTTCTTTTCTTTTTCTTTAATTTGTATAAAATTTGTCTTTCGTAGTACATCCACAACAAGTGAATAATACATTTAAGAGGAAATGAAACTTAAAAAAAACATAAAAGCAAAATTTTCTAAAATTCCAAGGGAACAAATTTTAAAAAAGCAAGTGCAGCTGCAGTGATATTAGTTCGAATCTTTCATTTACGTTAAGAAAAGAGATGTAAACAAACGTTTTCGAATCACGTTTGAATTTTATGGAAAAAAATTATCTTCGTTAAAACAAGGTTGACATAAACGAGCACTTGAAATAGGCTCACCTTTTCATAGTATTTATTTCATATTATTTATAAGTTCTAAGTTTATAATGGATTGTACCGCGATGGAAAAGAATATTTTCTGCATTTCAATGTAAATCCTATATCGTTCCACAAACCCACTCGTCGACGTAGTCGGATAGAAATGTTATAAAAAGGAAATCCCGCTTAAGTATATGCTAACATAAGATATAAAGCAGTAAGCATATATTTTTTAATAGGGCGGACATGGTGGCGCAGCAGTATCATATTGGCATGTAACCTAAGACAAGACATCATAAACAAGCATATCGGTTAGTTGGCAGGCATACTATAAGAATCTCTCACATTTTTTATTTTTCTTGGGTGATAGTTTTAAATGCTGATATTGCGGGGGAAGAACAAATGCTGCCCAAATACTTTATTTTTTTTTTGAAATGACGATCTATAGTTGTGGATTATGTTTTATGGTAACTTAGGAAAGGAATCACAGTAGGCAAGTGTCAAGTATCTCGAACATTACTATGTATCGTACAACATTTACTTGTAGCATGAATGGAATTTCTCATTAGATCATACATCTGGAAACAGTACATTTGAAGTTCATCGGCTTTCTAGCCCAGCGTTCGAATTCGTTCATTAAGATTGCTACATGTGTTGCCGAAAAATGCAATCAGAGAAAGGTTTTATGTAACAGACATATAAAACTGGGGCTTTTTTTTTTGGTGAATGATAAAGAAAGGACATAGTTGTGTCAAAGACTGATTCAGAGAATAAACAAATGAATGCGATGAAATGAATGCGATGAAACTAACCCATTGGGGGAAAAGGAATCATCTTCACGTAGACTGACTGACTGACTAACTGACTGACTGAATGAATGAATGAATTAATGAATGAATGAATGAATTATGCAAAGTTATACATGAAAATATAATCAAAGGAAGGAATAAGCGAATGAACAAACAAATTGAATATATAAATAATGAAACTAATAAATTAATTAGTGCGGAGAAACTTGAATCCAACCCGTAAGCTCTTTACCTCATAAAATACACGTACACACTAATCCTTCTTTGTACAGTTCAAAATTTCCTTCGGTGAGCTTTCGTAAGTTTGGTTTTGTGCGTCTTATAATAAAGCAACACTTTCGGAAAAGGAGTAGTATGATAATGGAGTTTTGTAATACTATTATTATTTTTTTTTTACTGATCTGGGTAAATCTAATTAAAGTAAGATCTTATATGTCCTACGTGAAGATCTGACGACGGCCGCGTAAGGGTCATGTTCTGACAACCTTTGAATTAGCCAATGGAAACGCAGCTTTAAAAATTCTGAAAGTGGGTGTAATCGTTCGGTACACATTCATATTCATCATCTACACTGCTCAGTCTCCAAACGCGAAGATTTAAGACTCCATCTGATTGGCTGATAAAATTAGAGATTATGACCATATCATAGGTTACTAGAACATAACCCCTAAGCGGTCGCTGTCAGATATTTTTGTATAACAATGTAGGAATGATTTTAATCAGATTTTGATCTAGGTTAAAGAGCCTTCTACCCATCCCAGTGAGCATGCTACACATTTGAAAGATACTCATAGGTGCTACTGCACGAAGAAAGTCAGCGTGAGGTAGAAGACTTAAACTTAGTAATCAACAAAACCACTATTATCATACTACTCAGTACATTATCTATAAGGACCACAAGGTCCACGGTCACAACGACCATGCCCCACAATGTCCATGACCATAACGTACACACCTACGATTGTCATACACTTCCGTCAGTGGAAAGTTGGGGGTTCGATTCCTGGCCGAGTCATACCAAAACAAAAATGGTACTATCAGCTGCCTCGCATGGCGATGAGCATTAAGAGGTTAGTGTTAGCACGGCAGACATCGTAGCGATATGACTGAAAAATTGTTAAGACTACGTTAAAAATCATAATCACACACACATACACAAGTACATATGCGGGTGCAACGCATTTGTGGCGTGAGTACGGCGCGAGCTTATCCAGTGGCCATTTATGTGATTGTAATCAACGTTCGCGTTCTAAACAATGTGATCGGGTAAAACAATAATCGGTATACCAACCCGTTAATGATTTGTCTTATTCAGCAAATTTGTCTTTGATTTCTTGCTTAACTTCACCATATTATTCTTCTGTTAACCGTTTGCGTCCTTTTGACCATCGTTGTTTGATAAACTGCTCTTGATGTTTTCATTAAAGCTTCCCACAATTCTTGAACCTATTGTAAGTATTATGAGCTTATGTGATGGTATCACAATTGTTTTGTCTGTTTCTGATATATTATTTTTTTCCAGTTCCAATACTTGTCTTCCGCAGCATTGACTCTATGCTGAGACTACCAATTTGTGGATGTAGATATATTTTGGTGATATCAGAGGTTTGGATTGACTTAATGCTATCAATCATAGGCTTTAGATCCTTTCTGTCGATACCATGTTTGTATTGACCTAAAACTATCAATTATAGTATGTAAATCATTTTGAACGATGCCATTTGGTTTTACAGCTGATCAAAATTTAAGAGCATTCCATTTCTGATATATTCTATTTGAGCTGATTCCATATATATCTTGGACTTTATTTCCATGAATGAAACCAGGTAGCCTTCTTATTTCCACAATAACATGAAGAAAAGGGACTGTTTATTTTCTTGGCATGTAAATAACTTTTTGCTATGTTTCAAAAGGGAATTGATTGACTTTTACTGCCTGTAAATCTGCTATTTAGCGGCTCCATATGTGTGCTTTGAGTTGCCAGTATTTTTCCATTTATGCTGACAATGTCTCGAACACAGCCATGATAATTGTTTTGCATTTAGTGACTGTCGATTACAGTCATTGATTGTACTGATATTTGTTTCGAGACGGCATCAACTCAACGCGACATTTTTACAAAGATGAGATCTTTTCTTTACAACGTTACATGTTCAATTATGAAATTGAGAATATCGTTCGAATTTTCCCCTTACGTGTTAATGATTCCCATTCAGCCACTCAATCCTTGTAACAACAGGTTTTTGACTGGTCTGAGAGAATTGCGTCAATACATCTATACTCGGCGTTTCCGGATTCTCCTACACGTACTAAAAGTAGCTGTCTATCCCAGACCGCTTAACCAGGTCTAGATGCTCGAGTGAAGTAAACCAATGGCTGCATAGTAATCTCAATCAAGATATTTCATCAACCAATGATAAGCACGGTCTTCTGATTGTGTTTAAAGAGGAGCAAAGCTGATTCTTGTTGAGTGTTTAACCTCAGAAAGACCTCTGTCACGGCCAGTCCTAATATAAGCATGTAACTTACAATTTGGATGTTTATAATTGCCAAGAGTGGACATTCTATAAATGTGTATAGTGGTGTGCTAATATTTTGTTGGGTACTTATTTGCCATAAGAATTCGTGGCAAGCACTGTTTTGCGTTAAATCTATTGTCATCTTGAGGAAACAGAGATATTTTGCCCGACCCGGTGAATGGTCTCAAACGTTCGCTATGGCTACTAAGGGTCTCGTTCAAGACATCCAGAGCAAACGTTTGGATAAGTAACATTTACCGTTGGCAGGGCCAGTAGCATGAAGCCAAAATCGATCCTTAACGTAGTTTTTACAAGTTAACGTGACATTGTGTTTGGCCCCGAAATTAATCTCACGAACGTCTCTGAAGAATCCATATATATGCGAGAGTGAAAGCATGCAGAAAAACTCTCCGCTATCATTAAGTTGTTTTCGTCGCGTTGAGGCAAGTTCCGCAATTAGCTCCAAACAGCGCAGGGTCGCCACCAGTACCTGGTTTGAAAAGCATACCAGCGAGTTGTGGGTACACGAATGCAGTATGTGTACGTAGACTTAAATATATGCAATATATTCGCTATATGAGCAGGACGGTTGCTTGTGTCTTTGTCAAACATCAAAGATGGACCATAAAACGGATCTTGCATAATCGTCGCTACTTTGGCTAGTCCGATAATTTTTGTCGCAATGTTAACTTTGTCCAGGCAGGCTTTAATATCTCTTCCCCATCCGTAATATACAATGTAAACGGGATTTCTCCTGTTAACAAAACATTCTGTTTCTTCCCGTCCACACATGTTACTTTCATTCTATTCAAACGATCGATCTCATACATATATTTGAGTCGTCCATGTCTCACTACGCAGATCCGGTATGTGCCCGTCCTGATCCGTCCTGATCCATGAGGATGAAAATAAGCTTTGCCATCCGGGAAATGTCACATGGAAGATACATGTGCGTGTGAGTAATCGACACCCAGAGCGCGACGGCCAGAGCTCCTTTAGTGCTCTGTAAATTATATCGAGACTAGTTTCGTAATATTCAGTGTAACGGGATTTCTCTTGTTAACAAAACATACTGTTTCTTCACGTCCACACGTGCAATTTCATTCTATTCAAACGATCGATCTCAAACGTATCTTTGAATCGCCCAGGTGTAACTATGCAGATCCGGTATGTGCCCGTTCTGATCCATGAGGTTGACAATAAGCTTTGCCATCCGGGAAATGTTGCATGGAAGATACATGTGCGTGTGTAATCGAACCCAGGTCACCCGGGGGCTGAATCAGGGCAAACCCATGTAATGTATAACCCTTTCAATGCTTGCGTTGTTGATAATGAGGCTTTATAAATGTTACAGATAGCTTCCAAAGTCAGATTACCCTGAGTCATGGTGGTAGTTCTGACAATATTAGGCGTGCACGCAGAATATCTTTCTCTTGTTACGTATATGTGATGTAAGTCATTTATATTTACTTTTATTGTCTGTTTGTTAGATTCAAATTTCACATTTTAAGTTTTAAGATTCGTTCATTGAAGGGGGTGTGTGACCTGTACTTTTACAGAGTAAACACCAGGTGTTGACCGCATTTCTGACCTGGTTTCAGAGTTGTAAACAAGCTTTTAAAATGATTGGTTGGTTCCAAGGACAAAATGGAGTAAAGTATAAACATCTTTCTAATTTAGTTGGGTCATACGCTGTTTACGTGATTTCTTGAACGTAAAATTGTTCTGAGAGATTATAGCAGGTCGTGACCCATTTCATTCGATTTTTTATCATATCTTGATTTCATTTCAGATTGAGCAGAGTGCAGATTTGCTCTTGCGACCTCACAAGACTTTGACAACTTGTATCTAAAATTGGAAACATAATCAAGAAGAATGATCTCAGTATCTTCATTAGAGAGAAGTTTCTCTTTCAATAACTTCAATGGTCCACGTACAGTGTGTCCAAAAACCAGTTCAAAGGGGCTGAAGCCTAAAGATTCTTGAACTGATTCTCTAACAGCAAACAATAGTAAATGAATTCCTTCATCCCAATCTTTATTCGTATCAAAAAAATATGATCGGATCATATTTTTCAAAGTCTGATGGAATCTTTCTAATGCCCCTTGGCTCTCAGGGTGATAGGCAGAAGATTTGAATTGCTGAATGCCTAATTCATACATAACTTGTTGGAAAATTCCAGACATGAAGTTTGAACCTTGATCAGACTGAACAGATTTGGAAAGTCCATACTAAGTAAAAAACGTTATCAAAGCTTTTACTATTGTTTTAGATTTTATATTCCTCAACGGAATTGCCTCTGGAAACCTTGTTGACGCACACATAATGGTCAACAGGTATTGGTTACCTGACTTGGTCTTGGGTAAGGGACCTACACAATCTACCAAAATTCTACTAAATGGTTCGTCAAAGGCAGGAATAGGTTGCAGATGAGCCTTAGGTATCTTCTGATTGGGTTTTCCTACCATTTGACAAGTATGACAAGATCTACAGTATTTGGCAAGATAACTTTTGATTTTTGGCCAATAGAAGTGAGTCAAGATCTTGTGATAAGTTTTATTAATCCCTAAATGACCAGCCAAATGAGTTTCATGGGCCAGATTAAGTATTTCCTGTCTGTAAGGTTTTGGAACTACTATTTGATAGTTCATCGACCACTCATCACCAGCAGGTACCTCGGGAGGTCTCCATGTATCATAAGAATTCCATTTTTAATGAAATAACAGACAGGAACTTCAGTGTCTTCAGTCTCACTTATGGCCCTTTGAAACAAACAGGAGATCTTAGAATCTTTTTCCTGTTCGACGACAAGTGAATGTCATTTATCACCCTGATTAGAATAAAGAGAATGAGTTGTTAAAAGTGGATTACTATGATCAATACCTTCTGATTGATCTAAACAAGGAGTAAAAGTGACCTCATCAAAAGCCTGACCTATACACGTGTCAGCTAAAGGAATACTGGCTTCACCAACATCATTCTCAAGAGCTTTCTTTGCCATAGCTCTGGTAACTGCACAAGCTTGAAATATATCATGGAATTCTTTTTCAATTGGATCAACTTTCTGATTCAAATCAGGCTTGTCAGTTACAAGTGGATTAACCACAACCTTGTCTCCAGCTAAGTCGTTGCCTAGCAATAAATGAATGCCCTCAACGGGTAAAACTGAGGCTGTTCCGACTGTCACAGGTCCTGATACTAAGTCTGATGACAAATTTACACAATGGAGAGGAACATTAACAAAGCCGCAATCTACTCCCTGAATAAGAACACTTTCATTAGAAGAAGACTTCTCAGAAAAAGGCAAAGTACCTGACAATAAAAGACTCTGAGAAGCTCCTGTGTCCCTTAAAATTTTAATTGGGGTGGGATTGGCTGAATCACCCAAGAGTGATATAGAACCCTTCGATATGAATGGTTCATAATTCTCCATAATAAAATCAGACTGGGATTTATTAGACCCAACAAATGTATTGCTTTCAATACATGACCGTGACCTTGACCTCTTAGAAATAAGAGCATTTGGAACAGTTCTGTCTTGATTCTGATATCTATTTTTCAATTTGTAGCAATCAGAAATAACGTGTCCTTTTTTCTTGCAATAGGTACACGTCGGAAGAGACAAGGATCTAGAATCAAGCTTCTCTGAAGTTTGATTTTTAAAAGTTGTGCTAGTCTGAGTTTTAAAAGGGCTTGTATTAGGCTGAAATACTTTTCTGCCAGAAGACTGTTGAGTAGAAGTCTTGTTAACAAAATTAACTTTATGTGTCAAAGAATATTCGTCAGCAGCTCGAGCAGTATTCTCCATGGTTTCAATCCTATGTTCATCGAGATAAGTTTTAATCTATGGACACCGTTTTTGAACTCTTCAATTAATATCATTTGCTTGAGATTTTGATAATCTTGTTCGACTTTCTTGGCTAAGCACCATCTATCAAACAACTGCTCTTTTTCTCTAGCAAATTCGACATGAGTTTATCCAGCTTCTTTTCTGTAATTTCTGAATTTTTGCCGATAAGCTTCAGGGACTAACTCATAACCCCTTAAAATGCATTCTTTAACCACATCATAGTCACCACTTTGGTGAACAGACAGTGAAGTGTAAATCTCACTAGCCTTACCGGTGAGTACACATTACAATAACTGAGTCCAATGCTCCCTTGGCCACTTTAAATTTTCTGCAACTTTTTCAAAATGAATGAAGTATTTGTCTACTTCTTTTTCTCTGAAAGGGGGCACTAATCTAATATTCCTTGTTAAATCAAAACTTAAATTTGGATTTGAAGTATGAAGGTGTTTTTCACTTGCCAGCTCTAATTCTTTCATTCTAATTTGATATTCCCTTTCTTCCCTCTCTTTATCATATTGTAATTGTCTTTCTTTCTCATCTTTGTCATATTGTCTTTCTTTCTCCCTTTCCTGAAATTCCAGCTTCTTTAACTCTAATTCCATCTTGAATTTCAATTCTAATTCCTTTAGTTTAATGAGAGAGTCTGATGCAGACTTACTGACCGAAATCAAAGCACTTTTTTTTCCAAAACATTCCCTTCTACCAAATACTGGACCAAAATCTTTTTGATATCTTGTTTCGTTAAAGAAGCCTTTACTTCAGAAAGATCATATTTTCTGGCAAGTTGAATCAACTAATCTTTTTTGAAAAGATCTAATTGCTCCTGACTAGGATTAGAAAGAAATATTTCTACTTTAGATGTCATTTTAATACAAGCCTGTCAATCTCACTAAAAAAAACTAGGGGTATTCAAACGTTTTCTGAAAAAATTTCTAGCCAAATTCCAATTTATCTCAATTTCGGACGAACTCACCAATTTCTATGTTACGTGCTTAGGCTCGGATAAACAGTAACATAGAAAGAGTGAAAATAACAAGCTTGAAAAACTTAATAAACAATTTATTGAGTACAAATATTTTTCAGAAAAGAAAAAATAAACTTACGGTTTTAAGAATCAATTCCAAAATTAATCCAAAATAATTAAAAATATTATCCGCTAGAGAAATGACAAAAGTCCTGGTAATAAAATGTCCAAATAGTTCTAAGTTCGAATTCCAGCAAAGTATCCAATATGGAAGACGATGTCACTTGATGAAATCAGTTCTTGTTAATCAATTCTTTATGAGCACAACTCTTTCCCAGATAAATAATAAAAAAAATTCATCTTGATCCAAACGAATCGACACAATTTCCAGTACCAGATAATTTATAATAACTCAAAAAGACACAATATTCTAAAAGCGCAATTTCTTCTACTGAGTAGCTCACTTCAAAACATAATTTATATAGCTTGTTTTTACGTAAACAAGGAAAGGGTTCACGACCTTCTAGAATCTCTCAGAACAATTTTACGTTCAAGAAATCACGTAAACAGCGTATGACCCAACTAAATTAGAAAGATGTTTATACTTTACTCCATTTTGTCCTTGGAACCAACCAATCATTTTAAATGCTTGTTTATAACTCTGAAACCAGGTCAGAAATGCGGTCAACACCTGGTGTTTACTCTGTAAAAGTACAGGTCACCCCCACTACTTCAATGAACGAATCTTAAAACTTAAAATGTCAAATTTAAATCTAACAAACAGACAATAAAAAATAAATATAAATGACATATCACATATACGTAACAATCTTCAGAAATCTTATTAATGTCTTCAGGCCAACCAAAATACTGTTTCAAGCGACGGCTGTTCAATATCCACCATATGCTTTGGAGATTAGATTAAGATGGTATGTAGGGTCATGCTCATGTATAAAATTTTCGTAACGTATTTAGTAACCAATGTGATCCTTCGTCTAATTTCCTCATTTATTGATGTAAGCTCTTACGCTTCCATGGCATGGTCAGAAAGGTTTCAAATACCTTCACGGCCATGTCTATGGCGAAAACACAAGCGAAATTTTCGCGGCGAAGCTCCAAAATGTACACGAGTGCCAGATCGCCCTGAATTGATTTGTGTTGGAAGACTAAATTAACTTTTGGTTTTCTGGTGAGATCCTAATTAACATTTATTTCACGCCTCAGAACTCATCGCCGGTGTGTGACCTTCGTTCATCGTATATATCATTAATGTCGTAAACAAATTCATGCAATAACAAACGAAACGTCGCCGCGTCCATGATTTTGTTGGTAATTAGCCGCTAAAAACATATGCGATGTTACCCGCGTGAACCGCCCCCACACGTGCTTCAACGATTCGCAAAGTCGCTGAGATCACACAGTCTTACAGTGCCTAAACCATATTTTGGCGAGTTTGAGAGAGAAGGTCTTTGTTTATCAACATTTTTTCCATGTTTTTACGGCATTACCGGTGTCTATTGCTTTTATTTTTTTTTCAAGGGCTTTCCACTTCTCGCACTTGTTCATTTGCTTGTCTGTAAACTTCCTAAATACCGTTTAAAGTCATTTATAACAATTCTTCTTTCTTTCTTTTTCGAGATTGGGCTCCGCACAATTGTTTCCCAGATTGGGAGACGAGGCTTAGAACAGTCGTACGTATGGAGCTTTGAATGATCATAGCTCAAACCTTATGGATAATTGAAGCGATGCTTTGGCTGCAATATACCTTGTTGGTTTCATCAGTGGTGCAAGCCTTCGCTCAAAAGTTGCATTGAGCTCTCCCCGTTCTGACTATGGCGACAAAGGTATATCTCTAAAACATTTATAGACATTTGTCACGTTGAAGAAGTGTTCGTCGATCATGGACAACTAAAACGTGTCGATCAGTATACTAAACTATGACATCGCTGGCGGTTTCCTTAGTTTTTTTATTTTAATTTTATATTTATCATACATTATTCAATTGTTGTGTCCACACCTGCGCGATACTTGAGTGGTTAACCAGTAAAAAAGATTCTGAGGAAACTATGCGGGTCATGGGTGATCTCAACGAACATATTTGAAACTGATCCCATGAGGATTCATTAGCACACCAGCTTCAATAACCATGAGCGGAAATGACACGAAATATCATTCGCATGTCGCTGTTGTCACAGGTCACATCAGGCACGTGCGTAAATCGTTGCGCTACATAGATCACGTCTGTGGTTTGTGCCAGTCACTGGACATTATTTTTGGAGGATTGTGTTGTTCATGTATCATATTATTTCACATGACACGTGTATCTTCAAAAGAATCAACGTCATCAATGGCAGAAGCTTCATCGACGGTAGAAGACTTGCACTACCGTAAAATTCCTGACTACATCAGAACACGACTTATCGTCAGCAGTTGAGTTTTCCTTGATCCAGCTGGGATAATAATCAACGCACTAAATGAGTAAGCAAGCATGTCAACGGGCTTGGGTGGTTTGAATTGTAACTAGGTAGTAAAGTCAAACCTTGTCTTTTTTTTGGTAATGCCATGTTGGGTATCACTAGTTATTTTATAACACATCCGTGCTTTCATAATGCCGCATGAAGACGTGTACTCCAGTTTCAACGCTGGTTCAAACACGTAATAGTAAAATTGATCACTAGAACTTAAGTCCGGTGTACACATACATCCGATATTTCTTTAATCGATTGAGATTCGATGTGTGTGTCGTTGTTGTTGCAAATATTTTTTTATACATATCGAGCTGAAGATCGCTTTTCAAAATCACGCGTTTAATCTAGAATTAAAAGTAACCATTTACAAAGAATTTACAAGTCCAATGTATGAAGTTCCAACTTAATTCCAGTGTTATTCCATGTGGAATTTTGATGTTCGCAATAATATAATCAAAAATGGTCTTGTCTGAATACATTATAATTCCAAATTAATGCTCAAGTCCAAGAATGAGAAAGCCCAGTGATTAATAATTTGAATAAATACATTCAACCAAACTAAATAATGAACACAACAATAAGAATGATTCTGCTTCTGGTGTTAAAGCAGGAATGGGTAATAAGTAATGCTTCAAGTAAGCAACATTGTACAAAAAGCAAAAACAAAAGAGCCAGGATGTAACAAAATCAAAGAGTTATATTTAATAAACAAGATCAGTCTTCTTGATAAAACATTCAAAGTTGTCAACAAGATTAGACAAATCTAACTAACAATCTGAATGTCCTATACTCACATTCAAACAAACAATTTTCCATTAATAAAGATATGAATATTAGTCCATACTCAGAGAAACTTTAGCGATGGATTATGATGCTTACAGAATAAATGTTACTTGTCAGGTAAAACATGGCCCCAATGTCGAGTACAAAATACAGATCTACATAGCATATATTTATTAAGAAAAGCCAACAAACAATACAAATCAAATGCATCAAATACAGAGATTATTGGAGTATTCGAATGCAACGTTTACAGAGAATATTGGATTACTGGTAGCGTACTTCACAATCTGAGTATTTTGGAATTGTGTCCATATATAGTAACATGAATTTCGCATAAACTTTATATGATGCACTGATTAAATAAAACATCAAAAAAGTAAGAAATCAAAAGCAGCAGGAAGCCTCTACCGACCATTTTTCTGCAGACCTTATTTTTCTAAAACAACGGTTCCTTGTAATTTAACAATACAGCCCTCCATTTGGTAAAATAACAGTATTTCAGCGATGATACATATTTAGGTTTTCAGCATCTCCGATGAATTAATGTTATACGTGATACTATATGGCAAATATCGGAGAAGCACATATCACTAGATTAAACAGAGAGAGGTTGGCTGCTATTAAAAAATTTCTTTCGGTGAGGGATTCTTTTAGAGATAATCTCCAAGCGAGACAACAACAACGATTTGATTTTGCTGCTGATACTGAACACTTATTTAAGCCGATAACTACAGCTACTGAAAAGGCTGCTACGGCTGTAGAAAACGCTGCTACGGTTACTTAAAAAATAGCAAAACGATCAAAACAAAAAAAAAATATCTGCAAACACTTCCATGTGATATAGTAGCAGCTGCACAGCCTCAACCAGCAGTTGCACAACCTCAACCTGTACAACCCGCTGCAAATATCCCTCCGGTGAAAGCATTCGAAATATATCCACCGCAACACATATTTACAAAAGATACGATAAATACAATAAATGAAATTGATACATTTAATGATTTAGCTAATTTTGCATTTCCAAAGAGATTGAAATATATAAATCCAGGGTTTGAAAAACCAATAAAGCACTCAGAGTCCTAGCAAATAAAAATATTTTTTGGCAAAACACGGTAGAGATAAAACTTCAAAGAATGATCCCAATTTTATCACGTATATGAAAAAAATAGATGATATAAAATTGGGTTTACCTTCATATAAAGCATCTCAAATACCCGAGGAAATAAAACATAGAATGTTAGCTACTCCAACAGAGGGCGCAACTGTTGCAACTGGTAAGGGATATTCTATCGGTGGTGATCCTTGTTCGCGAAGTGTTCTCGATGATATATCACGAGTGCAAGTTCTCATCGGAGAAAAACGAGCCGGAAATAATTCCCCGGAGATAATTAATGAAGCAGCTCATATCTGTCAGCGACTATTTCAAGGTGGTTTTATGGATATTTGTCTATATCGTGGTTTCAATGATGAACTAGATGATGATTATCACACTGACGAATCACCTCATTAGATAAATAACATCTAAATAAAATGATCAACTATTGTAGCCACAGCAAACCAACTAGAGTTTACGTCATGAATTCGAGATTACCCGTATACAAAGTATACTACGGAGATGGATTGGGTAATATCATCTAGGGTTTATTCACTATGATTGCTCCAAGAATTATCCACGTTGGTAAAGAACTAGCATCAAAAGCTATTGGCGTTATTGGTAATAAGGCTGTCAGCGCAGTTGGTGATTTAGCTGGTAGCGCGTTTAATACCATCAAGGAAAAACTCGTTATTTCGAGGAAAACGAAAACCTGTAAAACTACCGTCAACGGAATTAATGCCACCTCGGGTAAGTAAAGAAATAAATGATATAGTAACTCAAAGAATGGCCCCGTTGGTAGATGATGATGTTCAAAGAAATATTGCTGATAATTTGGTAGCTGGTTCTGGTCTTAGAAGATTAGAATTTAGTTCAGCGGTTATATAAATAAATGTTCCAATCGATTTCAGATGATGCTTTTGATATGGATGCTCCCGTACAAAGATATGATTCTTTACGCGATTTTCAATTTTCTCGTATAACGCGATAGATCCCAATGCTAGATCACGAATTGAACTTCGATTTGATGATACCTCTAAATATTTCTTGCCGTGTCAAGCTTTCATCGAGGTGGAGGGGCAACTAGTACAAAATGTTCCGCTTAATACTCCATATAATAATTTCTCAACTACCCCAATCGGTTTTGTCAACAACGGTATAATGGCGTTATTTAGTAGATATTAATACATTTCGTGTAGTAAGAACACCACAAGCTACTGCATCTAATACTCAACCAGCTGGATATCCAGCTAGACCAGGTGCTGCTTTTGATATAGTCGTAAGTAATAATAATAGTTTTAATTTAGGATTTGCAAATAGAAAAGCAATGTTAAACCGTGATGGAAGGTTTTCATGTGTGATTCCTCTTTCTCATATATTTGGATTTTGTAGAGATGTTAGAAAGGTTATTTTTGGATCCATTCATACTGTTGTGCTTATGAGAAAATCAAATGATGATGGTGCTATTTGGCATGGTGCTGGTGTTGATGATGGTAAAGTGATTCTATCCAAGTTAGCACTATAAATGCCAATAATGACTCCATCGTTAGCTATAGGAAACACGTTTGTTATCTTTTATGGATCACGGAGGAAAATCAGTATTGTCGTGGTTGGATGTTACAACAGTTACTGCTACAAATACCACTGTTGATACGTTTACCTGGTAGGTCGCGTTAACAAAAATTATCTCCGCGCCCCGATTTATTTTTATCGCGCTACAAAGTAAAAATCAAGTAGAAGGAGCTAAAAAAAATCAACAGCGTAGTCATATGATATTTAATAAATTGAATGTCAATGAGGTATCATTGCGAATAAGCAATCAGCAGAAACGCGCCGAAAATCTTTTGATCGATTATTCTAATAACCAAATAGGCCGTATGGATAATCATTTGTGGTCTTATATGGGACGCGATCAAAATATTGATACCGGATTACAGATATCACAGTTGGATTTCCAAAATTTATATATGATCTATTATTTTTCATTGCAACAATTTTATTTATCTAAGCACTCCGTCGTCGATGTAAAATTTCAAATTCGTATAAGAGAACTTCCTATTATCTCAGCGCCCGGTGTAGATCCTCCTGAACGTGGGCCATTTAGGGCAATCGCTGTAATTCTTAGTAATAAGACGATGACACTCGAAGGTGGTGGTGGAAAAATGAGATTAATTGATGCACCAGTAGAAAACATGTAATGGAATCCAAAAACATAACACAATTAGGTGATCTGTTACTTAAATAGAAATGTCGTATAGTCATGTTGATGTTACCTTGACACCTGGTCAGATAAAGAAACTACAATCAAAAACATCTGCTGCGTGCGGAGCAAAGATAACTTTGAAACGTGAACAGATAGCTAACGAAGGACCAAATAAACTATCTTTGACGAAAACTCAGCTTAAACATTTTAATAATGCTAAAATGGCGGGTACAGGAATACAGTTTTTCTTTTTGTGGTCTTCATCCTCTGTAATTTCCAATATGATCAAATCCGGTGAATTTTTTCCTTTCATTCCTATCCTCGCGGCACTTGGAACCGGTGCGCTTTCTGGTGTTGCTGGTTGGGGTGCAAGCAAAATTCTAGATAAAGTTACCAGAAAAGGATACAAAAAAAGTGAAGAGGCTTTCGATTACCTGGCAGCCGCTTCACCAGATACATACGCATCGGACATTAACACCCATATCAAATTTTGATTTAATCGACGCAGTGAAAAACTCCCCGATAAAACATTTCAGAGGTGTTTTTATGAGATCAATTACCAAATCGTCCACGTATCCCAGAAACGGGTATACTTAATTTAGATGATAACACCGGAACCAGAACTCATTGGGTAGCTTATGCGATACATCCACGATCAATTGTTTATTTTGACTCGTATGGACTAACACCGCCAAATGAATTTCTCAAATACATAACACAATTAAAACTACCTGTTTGGTATTCATGCAGACATTAACTGATCCTCCTATATGCGGCCGAGAGGTCATTAACGTGTTAACAGCGATATCAACATCTTCCAATCCACCTCATAAAACCGTACATGAATACACCAGCGATAACTTTTTAAAGAGATCATTAACGTATAATGGCAGATATTTGGTGAAGATCATTACCGCGTATACCAAAAACCGTGGGTGTTTCTCTCAAACAAGTAAATGGACTCATATCAAGAGCGATAGCAGACAGAATAACGGCACTCAGTGATAATTATTTATCAACGGTGGATTCGTTAAAAACCCTTAACGATGAGTATAACGCCCAAGTAAATCAATTTGTGGGGATAAAAAGATCCGTTACAGATCTTCAACTACCTATTTTCAATTTCTTTGGAATTCCACCGGTGACTACGCCGGAGCTCACACAGATAAAAAGTACCATTGATGAACTAGCAACGTTACAATCCGCGTATGAAGACCACGTAAAACAATTTATAAATTTTAGTAAAAATATAATTACTAAGTTCTTTGGACGTCCAATAGATAACATAGATGCAAAACTCCCTGATATAAAAGCATCCATCGATGAGATCAAGAAAACTCACGAGGCCATCAAAAACGATTTTCCGAGGATGATAACCACGCTTGAAAAAACAAAAATTCCTCACGAAAAAGCAAATATTGTAAATGTAGTATACACGATCCAGCATGGATCATTCATTTGGACACCAGAGAATAACACGCTAGAAATCACCGCGACCGTTAAGGGGATTTACAGATTAACATTTGTATCTCGGGAACGGTTTAATATTTCGGCGGAGGTGTGGGCATCCGGTGTCAACAATTTAATATCGAGGGTCATAGATAAGGATTCAGCTGAACGGTTCACTATAAACCCCACCCAGATAAGAGGTTATCAACTAATTCTTCGGACACCAATAACATGGTACGTAGAACTTATAGCGGATTTGAGTAAACAACTTAATTCAAATCGTCTTTGTTTAATAATAATAACAATGACAACGTCATCATCATTATCATCGATAACTCAACAATATCGACATGACCAGGTGTTAACACTACAAGCTAAACTCAAGCCACTCAGCGAGGAATACCAAACAAAAATAAAAAAGTATCGACGAAGGATTACCGTCGTTGATGTAACCGTGTACTCGGTTTCAGGTGTAATTACCTCCCTGGGAATAGTACTTTCTTCGGTGACAATGGTCGCTCCGGTAGCTATTCCGAGGACAATTTCCATAATAACAAAAAAATATCATCGTGTAGTCAGCGTAAACTACAAGACTACATAGTTAAGTTCCATACGGTATCAACCGCATACTCGCAATTATCCGCGATGATATCATCGCCGTTCGACGACACAAGAATATCCGATAGCGAGTTCTCCGCGATGGTCCACATTTATGACTCCGCGATGTCAAAATTAGAAATACGCATAGAAGATAATGGCATCAACACAGGAACTGCCTCAACCAATAGCGGAGAACACCTCTCCGGTGAAAACAACATTGATATTAATGGTGTCAAAGAAACCCGAGTTCACAGTTGAATTTCCAACTCCGATTCCAGCAAAAGAGATCGCGTTAACTCAAATTCGAGTAGATTATAGCTAGCCCAATGTTAGATCGGAGCCATTCGGGAAGAAACACCCAATAACAGTTTTGTATTTTTGGATAAAAATAAACCCGATGGAACTCCTGATTGGCAAAAAATATATATTTTAAAGGGAATTTATGATATCGAAAATATCAACGCTGAAATTCAACGTAGAATAGGATTAATCACCGGAAAAGATTCCCCCATCAAAATAACTGCCCATGAACCATTATTATCGGCCTCCATTGATATAAACTCACCGGAATACGTCGTAGATATATATCACAGCTCAATCAAGGACGTATTAGGGTGGCCTGAAAACCCACCGACGGAAATAGATATTAATAAACCGCGTTTACCCGAACCAAAAAGATCTGATTGGATCACAGAAGATAAACCTGTCCCTGAACTTGACTTAGATTATGGATTTTTATCGTTCTTTTCATTTTTTTAAAACCGAGACAGATTCGTCATACGAATATGATGTTTACGATGTACCAAGAAGTTATGAAGAGATAACACGGGGTAATATAGTATGGCGTTTTGATCTTCCACTTGATCGAAGAGGGTTTATTATTACATCAAATAATTTACGTGGTATTTTAAGTAATATCAAACAACTATATCAAACAAAATTACAACAACTACAAGATCTTTTTCAACAATCAATCCGTGTTAACAAAACACTTTCTTCTGATGGAGTAATTTAACAGATTAAGATATTAAATCAAATTACAGCCGATATGGTTTATCTCAACGATAGATTACTTAAGATAATAATTGATGATAGCGGTCCTAACAAATAAAGATTATTAACAATGCTTTCATTGTCGAATGATACATTACCCAATTATAAATTTCCAGGATATAATGTTTCCGAATTGAAAAAAATCACTTAATAAACTTATCGATGAATATTTCCCTCGGATACATTAGTTATGGGTTAAATCGATACCCCATATAGATATTCTCCGATGGGATAATGCTCTCGATGGAACAGGCAGACATTTATCACCGAATAACGTAGACGTAAAAGCAGTCTTTGCGATTCATCTAATTTGTGATGCCGTGATAGGTAGTTATGGCGTTAATGTATCATCATCAGATCAAGCAGATCAGGGTTACATCCTGTACACGTTTACCCCAAATGTTTCCCCGGGGTGGGTGGGTTGATTATATATAATCCGATTAATCTAGTATACCTGGAAACGAGTAATTCCTCGATATCAAGAATGAATTTCAAACTGGTTGATCATGAAATTAACTTTATTGATCTATCGGGGGATGAATTACAAATCACCCTCGATGTGAAATCGTAATAAAATCCAAAATATATTAATAATGTACTCTCACGCACAAGTATTCATCTACGACAAGGATAAACTTGAAGATGATATTAGAAAATCATTCGATGAAACAATCGTAGGTAACTTCGAATTCTACGTAGACAGATTTGGCAACGAGGACTTTCTGTTAACGGATCATCAGATGAAACAAAGTCAACGTGATCCTATAACAATGATCAGTTGTAGGCGCGATCAGATAATGAATTATGTTCATTCGTGTATGACCGTGGATCGTCTTAAAGAAATACTCAATGAGGAAATTAAAGATTTTCAATGATCGGAAATATAGATCATTGATATGATTCCAGCGTGAGATGATTTTGCATGTGCGTGTAATTTCCGAGTACACTTTCCGAGTACACATTTTTTATTCCCATGAAAATCGTTTACGATTTCAGAGTAACATTTCCCAGTACAATTGTTTTTGGCACGAAAATCTGCGATTGATATATGAGAGCGCCAACGTATCTTATCCCTGACGACGAAAAACAGATAGTATCGTTGAGAGGAATTAAACGCCCTTTTGAAGTGTCCTGCTAGTACAAATCGGATTATCGCGATTGTATAAAATATAGTCAAAGGGACCGATGACAGCTACAACGAGTGGCCGAGGAATATCGCGCTGCAATAAAACATCAACGTATAACACAACGAGAACTTCGTGATGAGAGTTCTAAACTGCGGGAGAAAATTGCGAAGTTAACTATGGAACGGAGTCAACTTAGGGCAATCATGGAAAATATTATGACCAAATAAAACGAAGAAAAAACCACCATGGAAACAACCATTGCACAACAACAACAAGATATTATAAAACTAAAAACATATAAGAAAAATGGTATAGCAACTATCAAACAGTTAATGCAAGAAAGAGATATATTAAAAGCCGATTATAGAGCTTTAATAGCAGAAAAAAAATTAAATACTATAAAATATCAACGAGGAGAAAATTAATTTTGAAAATGATATCGAACTAAAAAAATAGGAATTTTATCGAAGACTCATAAACAGGTTCATAAAAGTTATCTTCGGTGAAATTCAAAGAATTTCCATTTTCAATCATTCAATAACACCTTTTCAAATTCGTCAGTGACAACCTTCTTTCGACGCTCTTCGGCAAATATTTCCTTGATGTTTTCAATCTTTTTGATTATTTTACAAAAGTGTACAAACGATTTTAGTTTATCATGATTTTGATAAATGACCTTCTCTCGTGCTTCCGTCATCAGTTTTATGATTCTGTATTCATTTTTATGTCATGGAACTCCCTTTTCCCGCATCGATTTAACACCTATGTATTCCTTGGTGATAAAATCACTAGTAAATGTTTTGTTGGTACCGACCAAATCTCTTACTCGGTCAAGTTCAACGATGAGCTGAGCAATAATTTCGTCGTTCATATATCTATATGAAATCTTTTGTTTAATTGATAATATGTCTCAAGCAATTTATTGGTGTATTATTGAAATCAATCATCGTAGAGAAAAGAAACCCAACAACGAAATATTTTTGAGTACGCGGACAAACATATATAATCGGCAACGTATTGTATGCATCGGTTATTAATATCATAGTATCAACCAGTGGAACGTGTTGATGGAAAATATTGCGTTGTGTTATCCATGTATGCAATTATAGGTCGACATTGTTTTGATTTAATCTTTGGAGTTGAATTCAGGCGATTTTTACTTTGAGTCACCGCTCTCACATTTTCTATTTGATTTATCAAGTTTATTTCTATTTATGTGATCGATAACGAATCCATCACAGATCAATCGATTGTAACATTCAAGGATAATTCGATGAGATAGATATGGTTTTCCATTGATCGTAACCATCATATATCCATGGATATTCATCTAGCCAATCCTTTTCTTTAGTCGGCGATGCCTGATAATCCCACAACGAGATGCTTCGTAATCGATGTAGATCGGATGAGAAATGAATTCAATCTGATCGATATATTTCCTAAGTAAATTAATTATTTAATTGTTTTTTATGATAATCTCTGGGAAGATAACCCATTTCATCGATGGTAATGTTATATTTCCTAGAATAGTATCTAGCTAGTTCACGAAAACTTTTTCCACCGCAGCCAAGACATAATTTAATCTTTCCTGGTAATCTGAAACCGCATTTGATACATTTTACGAGTCCACGAGAACCTTTCTTGATCTCTTGATTATAAAACGCACAGTACTCTCCAACGCATCTTCGTCCACATAAACCATTATTGGCCTTCCATATCCATCAATAGTTGTTCTGTGCCATTGCTATATTATACATATAACGATGTAAATTTTAATTGAATATATAATTTATAATATTTATGACATCGAGGATATTAAAATATATCCCCGGCAAAGAAAAACATTTGACCTTGACGGGGAAATAAAACCACGACGATGGAAATAAAAAAATCATACATATTATCAAGGCAGCAAAATATGAATTTCTCAGAGATGGCGATGATGTTACATTTTCAACATTTTCAACATATCGAACAAGTTCCAACGACGATAACACCATGACGAAAAAACGCGCTAGATAAATACTATCAATGATAAATTTTGAGAACATCAAGTATGACATCCAGGTCAAATACACAAAAATTTATAGAAAGCATCAATGGAAAAAATCATAGGAGGTATTTGATCATCGTGAACGCGTAATGACTTCAACGCGAGATAAAAAAAAAGAAATTAGTAATTTTGACCGATAAAACAAGACCTGGAGCGTAATTGAAATCGATAGCAGATATTACAATCAAGCATATCCGGTAAACGCAGTAATATATGGAATCTTTAAAATAGATACCCCAGATATTAAAAA
Source organism: Unio pictorum (assembly GCA_030141615.1). Classification (NCBI taxonomy): domain Eukaryota; kingdom Metazoa; phylum Mollusca; class Bivalvia; order Unionida; family Unionidae; genus Unio; species Unio pictorum. The sequence goes on from JARLTB010000122.1 coordinate 11,636,879, forward strand.
AACTATCCCTGATGAAGATTTCAACGGTGTTGAATTGTGTTGCAGCGCGAATAATGGAGCATTTTAAAAACACTAAACGAGGTAATGGATTAACCGAATTGAGAAAATCAAAAATAATTACGATTGCTGAATCAGTTAAATCCACAGGAGCATCCATAAACGATGTTGCAACATTGGACAAAAAATAAAAATTCCAATAATTATAAAATCTCTCACAAGAGAGGTTTTACATGAATCTGGTCACTATAAATCAAAAGGATCTCCAATCGAAATCATCGATCATAATTCTCATGCATGGAGTATTTCCGTGCTAGTATTTCCGATGTCACGAACAGTAAAATACTATCGCGGAGACATAATTGATTATATCTACGATATCAATAAAACCGATCCTGTTTCCGTGTGGTTGCTTAAGAGCGAACGAGGAGGAAAATACAATCAATTTGTTCAGACAAACGGAGATATATACCGAACAAAATAACTTCAGGCGGAAATGAATAATCTCGCGTTAAAATACACCGACAACCCCGATGAATTACCCGAAATTGTTTTACGGTGCCATCAGTAGCAGCTCATTTTGCCAGAGAATAGAACTCGTGGAAACCAACCCACACTGATTTTCTCAAAGATGTTAGAGCTAGAACACGACGGCGGCTGTCTATGGAATACAAAATACAACCTCGATGATATGATGTCCGTTGATATGGCAACGTGTTCCCCAGCAAGCTTTCTCGGATTGGGAGAATGTCATGAATATTTTACACGATTTAGTAGTCATCCCACACACGAAATGACGAGAGTTGCAATAAATGGACCATTACCTGATTTTGATCTGACTGGTTTTGCCAGGGTGACATCGTTTAAATTTGCGGATGGTCTTCATCCGATATTTTATCTCTGGGTGGGAAAACATCTCTGCGTGAAAAAATGGGCTCCGATAGCACTATTGAGGTTTTTGTTAGATAAAGGGATGTTGACCTCGTTAACTGTATCCATGGCAATAATCTCATACCGGAAACAGCTGATGTGTGGTTACCAACCCCAGAACAATTTGATGATTACCATATTGTATTTCTACGTAAAATCATACAGGAAGATTGCAAAAACTTGGAAGAATAATAATTGGGAAGTTTACCGAGTTCGGGCCCGATAATAAATGAAAATTTACCAGATTGATACTTGATACAGCAGAATTGGACTTTATCATCGCGGATACAATAGCAAAAGAGACGCTTTTCTCTCAAATAGCTGCTTATTTATAAAATAATGAACGAATTGGAACCATCGTTGAATACTACGAAGGAGATTCGTCACAATATGCTCATTTGAGATCATCTATGCTAGGTTATGTCTTAATAAATTTATTATCCATGATAAACAGGTTTTCTGAATCGCCGTTAGAGTTGCCACGGACTCATTCTACTTTGATAGAAAGTACTACAAAGATGTTAAGAAATATCTTACGGGGAACGGTGATTGGGGAATATGGAGAGTTAAAGATGAAATATTTTACGAGTAAAAAGAATCTAATGATGTTCCCGTGGAAGATAATTACCGCGAGAACACCGATATGGAAATATCGTCGTATCCTTGTGTGTATGATCCGATAACTCGATATAAAACAGTTTATATAAACGGTCCAGGAGGATGCGGAAAGACAACTCGAGTAACTGATTTATTCGGGAAGAATTCTGACATGATCGTGCTGACTCCAGTCCATCGTCTTGCCAGAGAAATGAAATCCCGAGGAGTTAGCACGTGTACATATCATAGTTTCTTTAGATGGAGCGGAACTGAATGGACCCGGGATCGCATGGGAACAAAATATGTTCCCGGGATAGTTATGTGGGATGAAATCGGTACAGTATCATTGACATTGTTAAAAACATTTCTGAATTGGTTATTAACGAAAAACTCTGCTGTGATAATGTGCGGCGATCATGGTCAATCACTACCATTTATTGGATTATCGCCACATTGTTGGTTAAAAAACATCGTTGACTACTACGAAGAAATCAACACAGATAATTGATCACTCGACAAAGAGTTGACCGCGTTAAACTCCGCTATAAGATTACAACCGAATAGCATACAATGCGAGATAACACGAAAAACGATTTCTGAAACCCCATTGATGAGTTTTTACACACATGTAAACCAACAGATGTTGTTGTCGCCAGCAAAAAAAGAAACAAGAGATCTACTTCAGAATACAATTTCCCAACGACGAGGTTCCATTGTGCTATAGACCAAAAGATACACGACGACAAAACATCCTCGTTGATATCCCTGGAAAATCTGAACAACAAGAACTAGTGTTGAAAGATATTGTATGGGTTAATATCGCTGTAGTTAGAAATGTAATCAATGATGATAAATCTCCGTGGAGATTAGGTTACGCGATGACGATACATTCATCACAAGGATTAATTATCACTGATACAACTATGTAGATCGTAGATGACTTCATCGAGTGGTCAAATTTAGTATATATCGCTGTATCACGAGTACGAAGAATAAATCAACTTCGGCGAATTATATTAACTGAGTCCAAGAGGTGGTAATTGAGTATCATCTGGAATTACATGTAATTATTCACGGGTAAAACTCCGTTGTGGCGCAGTTCGTTCAAGTTTGTAACCTGCTGGTCTGTTCTTAGATGTTATCGTGGAAAATATTTTATGTACGGTGATACTCCATATCGGATCAGTTGATCTTCTTCTACCACCTTCAAGCTCACCGGGTTCGTATAAGTATCTCACTGTGACATTGCTAGGTAGAATCTGTGATTGGAAATCCTTGATTTTAGGTCCATTTATATATTTTTTTGTTATTGCGATAGCCGGTTTCATATTTATCGTCCTGGTGACCACATTATTGATCGCTGCAACTAATTCCGGTAATCGTTTGACCCATTCACGACATCGTTTATCATCGATGAATTCCTTCGCGTATTGATAATTAAACAACTTATCCGCGATAGTTCTGTTAAAATGTTCAACACTTGCATGATCGCGATGGATTGCAGTATGTCCTAGTCGTATTATGGTGTTATGTTGTTTTTTTCGTTGATAATACCTCAACCTGAAATTCTTTACCAGGATCAACCTGGAGAAGATTTGGCCATCGTAGACCACCTTGTGGTCTAAGACCTCGACGATAAATCTTTTTGAACGCAGAGGCAACCTCGGATGACGATTTTGTTGATAACTGTTCAGCTTCTTTGTATCTACTCAAGACGTCAACTATCGCTAACACGTATTTGTACGTGCATTGACTTTATCATGTGGTAGAAATAATATATCAGCCTGTTGAACTTCATTTTGGGTATTAACAACAATCGATGCATATTAAATCTTTTTCGGCGGTGGTAGATAAATTTGCCATATAGCTTGTCGGTATAACCGATCTGCCGCTGTTGCACTAGTAACTTAGCCGCGCTGGAGAGTTTATCGATGGCTGATTTACCCATGTAGTATCCGGTCGGAGAATAATAAATTGATTCCATATTAAATACCTAACCCCGCAACTAATTTACCCTTCATGGCGGCTTTTATTATCCAGGATGCTATTTTTTTCTCTGAGGGATTTATCAGGAATAGAATTTAGCATGTGGATCAATTTTATATCTGCGAGATGACGCTGTTCGAGATCACCACTATGATATGCGATATCATGAACACGACAGGCTTCATCGATGGCGTTTATTGGATATTTACTCGGACAAGGGTTGTCTTGGTCATCGAGTCTGATGTCTAATCGTGTTCCCGGACCACAATGACTATACCCTGGAAGGTGTTTTTCACCTGGATACTTCGCCCACGGTGTTCCAGGGAGTTTTGTTAATTTGGCCGCGATATCACCTCCCTTTTTTAAACAAAATAAACCTAAAACAATTGTACCACACCGCACGCACTTACCAGTGATTGCTTTTTTTTTTTTATTACTCGTTGTGGTAGGAACCGGATCAATTGTCGGCGTACTAGCTTTACATTTCACACAATATAAAATTAATAATAATAATAAGTTTAATAATAATAAGTTATTTTTAATGGAAATTACCGAATTTTCAGCGTTGAAATGGCGAGTGCCTGTCAAGTACCATCCGATGTTACCTAACTCCGTCAGGATGATAATTATTGGACAATCGGGTGGCGGTAAAACGCAACTGTTACTTAACCTCATTATGAAATGGATGAAATGGGATAAATTGTATTTGGTGGCACCGAGCGTAGATGACCAACATTGTTATCAGGTGCTAAAGGATTATAACGAGAGAGCCTCATGGATCACTGGAGAAAATATCATTGAGTTTATCACAGATATCGATGAAGCACCTTCCGTGGAAGACATTAATAGAGATATTAACAACTTGGTCGTATACGACGATGTAATGCTAGATAAACAAAAAAAAACAACCTGCAAGGATATTTTCCCGCGGAAGACACAAAAACACAGACGTGATAAATGTTACACAAAAATATACACAAGTACCCAAAGTAATCAGAGAAAATTGAAACATGTTAGCGGTATTTAACGGAGTTGATACCCGTACAATCAGAAATATTTGGCAAACTTGGTGCTCCGATTACGACTATAACAAATTCAAAAATTTCTTTAGTGGTACTCAGGCAACCCCACACGGATTTGTAAAGATAAATTTATCTGACCCTGGAACACGATATCGGATAGGACTGGTTAATCTAGTGATCTGTGCTTCTCCGATGTTTGCCATATATTATCACGTACAACATTAATTCATCAGAGATGCTGAAAACCTAAATATGTATCATCGCTGAAATACTGTTATTTCACCAAATGGAGGGCTGTATTGTTAACTTACAAGGAACCGTTGTTTTAGCAAAATAAGGTCTGCAGAAAAAATGGTCGGTAGAAGCTTCCTGCTGCTATTGTTATTTCACCAAATGGAGGGCTGTATTGTTAAATTACAAGGAACCGTTGTTTTAGTAAAATAAGGTCTGCAGAAAAATGGTCGGTAGAGGCTTCCTGCTACTTCAATAAAATTAGATCCTATACATGAACATCTTCAGTTTAGCATTAATTTGGTGAAATGGTATGCATGAAATTTAAATTCTACGAAATAGACACATTCTCTATATTGTGTTAATCTGTTTAATACGATGTATAATCAAACTAGAAATGCCTTCAGCACATGATGTGTCACTATGAACCTGGCAAGATAACAGTGTATATTTTACCCATTTTGTGTTTTACACATCTTGGTCAAACGGATTCATACTTTTCAAGGTTTTTCTTAGTTGTACCCATTTGATTGTTATTCAAGTAGAGTTGAGACCGTAACGGAGAAGGGATCTTTAGAGAAAAGTACGGTTTTAAAGGGCCATGTGACCTACATATGCTTACTCTCTGCCTTCGGGTAGTATTTTCTGATAAAGTCTTTGTCTAACATGTAATTTTGGTTGCAATTATCTATCTATCTATCTATCTATCTATCTATCTATCTATCTATCTATCTATCTATCTATCTATCTGTCTGTCTGTCTGTCTGTCTGTCTCTCTGTCTCTCTCTCTCTCTCTCTCTCTCTATATATATATATATATATATATGTGTGTGTGTATGTGTGTATGTCTATTTAATTATCTGTCTGTCTATATATCTATATATCTGTCTATATATATATATATATATATATATATATATATATATATATATATATATATATATATATATATTTATCTCTCTATCTGTCTGTCTGTCTGTTTGTCTCTATCTCTCACACACACACTCTCTCTCTCGATATATATATATATATATATATATATATATATATATATATATATATATATATATAGATAGATAGATAGATAGATAGATAGATAGATAGATAGATAGATATGTGTGTGTCTATTTATTTATCTATCTGTCTATCTATCTATCTATCTATCTATCTATCTATCTATCTATCTATCTATCTATCTATCTATCTATCTATCTATCTATCTATCTATCTATCTATCTGACCGCACTAGTAGCCTAGTGGAGCGAGCGTCCGCCACGGATGCGGGAGTTCGTGGGTTAGATCCCCGGCCGAGTCATGCTAAAATTGGTGCTAACAGCTGCCTCGCTTGGCGCTCAGCATTAAGCGGTTAGTGTTAGGACCGGTCGCTTTGGTTTCAGGATATAAACTGCGACAGTGCAGACATCGCAACGATACGACTAAAACATTATGACAGAAAAATTGTTACAGCTACGTTAAAAATGCAAATCACACACACACACACACACACACACACACACACACACACACACACACACATATATATATATATATATATATATATATATATATATATATATATATATATATATATATATATATATATATATATATATATATATATATATATATATATATATATATATATTAAATTAACGCATGTTTCAAACTGGAAGGAGGAAGGTAGCAGCCAAGTGGGTTCAGTGTACAAACAGTTTCTCCAGGTGTCGTATTCACCAATCTCCTCAGTTTGAATGTATGCTATGTTCGAGGTACCTCGCTCCTTTGTAAATATAAATAACCTTCTGTGGAAACCAAACAATGATCTTCCAAAACATGAATAGTTTTGTATCGACGAAATTGTCACTTGTCAATAAACAACAACGATTTTTATCTACGAAAATGAACATATTTACAAAAATTTTGTTGTTAAAAAGCAACGTCGCTTTCTTTATAACATTTGTATTGATGTTTTTCTTTGTTTCTCTGCTTTTCAATAGCCTCGAAAGGAATTCGCATGCCTGCAACCTTGAAAAGTACACACGCCTACATCCTGCAGCATTGTAAATGTGATCCATCGAATTTGTAGTCACAATCCTGTAGTTCTCAGTTTCTTATCCATGCTATAAAGAGTCAACATTCTAAATACTTTGTCTTCCTGTCTACATTTCCGTTCTCTGTAAATTAATTTACCACATTTTTCAAAGATAAATCTTCATGTCCTTGCATTGAGGGGAATGTTGACTGCACCGCATCGCTAACATTAGTCTTTTGTGTCTTACAAAAAACATCTCCCAGTAGATCGCATAACTTGATAATGCTGCGTCTCTACATCACAAACCGGATCCAGTGCACTTTGTATGCATTTCCTGTCAAACAAACAACATCATCGTACAAACATCGTCTGACCTAGTCTAAGAGTAGATACCGTCCATTTTCTTTAATGTGTGGTTGTTTGTGTACCAGCTATTTAGTACACGTGTTGCTGTTTTATTTATTCATTTATTAATTTATTTAGTTATTTTCATTTGATGATTGTATCCCGACATTGTACGATTTCTTGTGATCACACATTATCTCAGCATTAATAAGACAGACAGTTATCACAGTCCACTAAGATTACATATAGTTGTTGTTTTTGTTGTTGAATGGTTTAACGTCATTTTTCATGAAACGAAAGGCTATATATGGCGGCAAGTATTAATGGTGGAGGATTAACCTGGAAGGAACCACTGACCCACGATAAGCTATTGGCAAGCTTTCTCACATACCACATTGGACTAATTTGTGTCTCGAACCCACATATAGAGGTGAGATGGCAGTGATCCGTAATGGAGAGCGATTTAGACCACTCGGCCACTCGAGGCCCCAGAATACATATTGGCAGATCCTCCAAAGTACGCAATTGCGCATGTTCAGATCCTATTGGGCTGGGCACTCACTGAATGATACGTACTGTATGAATGTGAACACAATCAATTTTCACGCTTAACAAGATTATTTTTTCAACCAGTATTTAATCACAGTTGTTTGATTTTCTGTGTCAACTTTCGAATTGAAAGATAAGTGATGGTTATTTGTGGCGATATCTTAATATATCAACAGCAATATAGATCTGATGGGCACATGAAGAAGTCTAGAAGTTCCAGACCACCAAAGCACAGTTCCATCTACCCGCGCACCACGGAGATAAAAAAAAAAAACTTTGGCAAAAATTTAACGGAAGAATTGTTGTTTTGTGAACTTGACACCATTTTTCAGCACATGATGGTCTATACATGGCAGCTAGTAAATTTCGCGGAGGAAGAATTCAGGAGAGTCGCGTGAACCACGGAACAAAAGGGAATTTAAAGCTTTCTCACAAATCCACGCTGGCGGAGACGAGACTCAAACCTTCGCGGACAGAAGTGGCATTTCAGTGATCTGTTAAGAAGAAGGCCTTAAACCACAATAGGCTACCCATGACCGCCTTATCGGAAGGACGTAAACTAACTGAAAATAGGAGATTCAGCAATAACCAAAAACATTGTCAATAACAACAAGAACAAACAACATAACAACAGCAATATGAATACTCCATCTATTTATAACACCAATGTCATGTTTATTTATTAATTTTAATGAAAGACTATTATTATCATCAGGGTAAATGTGTCAACGTTAAGGTGGTGAACACGTATCCACTTGTATATGGTAATGACCGATATCTCCTTGCAAAGAGATTAGCAGATTAGAGATTACAGAAGATTGTTCTCTTCCTAGCAACCCATCCTGTTTCTCACCCCTTTCAAAGTGTCGCGCAGCTGCGGTCCAATAAGAGGAGACAGCCAAGGTGAGAAAGACATGTTGATAGGCTGAAAGAGGAAGCTCGTCGGACAAAGAAGAAGTCATACGAATTATAGACAAAATAAATCTGTTTGGTGGATGATAATAATATTCGCACAAAGTTCTGAATAACCTCAAATGAAGGACAACATGTAGAAAAAAAATGCAAAATGATGATGACAATGAAGAAATGACAAGTATTATCAACTTTATTACGATAATAATAATAATAATAATAATAATAATAATAATAATAATAATAATAATATCACAATCTCCAAAAGTGGTTTGTTTGTCGACTGCTATTCATCCGAAGTTCAAAAGTTCAGTGTTCGTTGTATAGTAAACGCAAACAGCTTTGAAGGGTTTGTCGAATTACTGTTTGCTGTGTTTCAAAGGTGTTGATCATACATTACACTAGTGTAATATGTTCGCAAATATTTGTATTTGTGATCTGGAAAGTACGGCTGAGATTTGCCCGATGACCCAAATAATCGGTTTGTGATAAATAACAAAGAGTGTACCGTTATTGCACAAGCAATGTAAGGGACATTACTCGTAACTGTCTTTTTTCTCAATTATGTTAGGGTACACTTCCCTTGTATCAGACTAGAGCTGTCTCTTTGAAATTTATATATATATGGTTAGAGTTTCTTTGTTCAGGTATTATAGCTGAAAAAGGAAAGAATATGAGATAAAAACGCTTAAGATCAGAATGAAATGATGAAAACGCAGAGAGAGAGAGAGAGAGAGAGAGAGAGAGAGAGAGAGAGAGAGAGAGAGAGAGAGACAGAGGGAGAGAGAGAGAGCATTCGGAAAGAAAAGAAGTGAGGCAAATGCAAATGCAAAGAGAGAAAGAAGAAATTTAAATGTAATTTAGATTAAACGAATAAGATCTGGCGGAAAGCACACATCATCGTTTACACACAAGATTAGGTTTTGATATGATAAGAAAAATTAAGTTTGTTCCATCTTTTTAGAAAAAAAAAGAAGTTGATAGCTATTTTCGTCACCTTGAGAAATTTGGAATGGTCAAGAAAGCACTGGATTTTGTGATTATAAAGTGTACTTTTTGACAGAGCATGTCATATTTACATTTTAATGTCAGTACACCAGAGTGCTGATGATGATGTGGTTAAGTAATATATCCTGAAGAGTGTTGGCTTGGTACATAAGGCATATAAACAAAAGCCTACAAAGTGTAGAAACGGGACAGACTTATTGTGTCGAATTCGAGTGGGAAGGAACCACTAATTTGAAAAATGGTACTCAGCCCAAAAAGTTGAAAAAGATTATGAACTCATTCAGCTCATACTAACTTATAAATTCAGCAGGTAAATACATAGTAATAGTAAGACCTATCTGGATGAGAAGGTGTACACCTTATTTACAAAATCTTTCTTCTACTACTGATGACTATTCCTTTACGCACAAAATTTTTAACTGATAAGTTGTCCTCTCAGTCTTATACTAGTTATTCCAAATCATCTACGTCATACTAGTAGTTCTAGATCATCTACGTCATGCTAGTAGTTCTAGATCATCTACGTCATACTAGTAGTTCTAGATCATCTACGTTATACTAGTAGTTCTAGATCATCTACGTCATACTAGTAGTTCTAGATCATCTACGTCATGCTAGTAGTTCTAGATCATCTACGTTATACTAGTAGTTCTAGATTATCTACGTCATACTAGTTGTTCCAAATCATCTACGTCATACTAGTTGTTCCAAATCATCTATGGCATACTATTAGTTCTAAATCATCTACGTCATTCTAGTATTTCCAAATCGTCTAAGTATTTTACTAGTTGTTCCAAATCGTCTAAGTCTTTTAATAGTATTTCGAAATCATCTAAGGCATACTTTCAAATCATCTAAGTCTTACAATTGTAGTTCTAAATCATCTAAGTCGTATACTAGTAGGTCCAAGTCATCTAAGTCTTATACTAGTAGTTCCAAATCATCTAAGTCTTATACTAGTTGTTCCAAGTCATCTAAGTCTTATACTAGTTGTTCCAAGTCATGTAAGTCTTATACTAGTAGTTCCAAATCATCTAAGTCTTATACTAGTTGTTCCAAGTCATCTAAGTCTTATACTAGTTGTTCCAAGTCATCTAAGTCTTATACTAGTTGTTCCAAATCATCTAAGTCTTATACTAGTAGTTCCAAGTCATCTAAGTATTATACTAGTAGTTCCAAATCATCTACGTCATACTAGTAGTTCTAGATCATCTACGTCATACTAGTCGTTCTAGATCATCTACGTCATACTTGTAGTTCTAAATCATCTAAGCCTTATACTAGTAGGCCCAAGTCATCTAAGTTTTATAATAGTTGTTCCAGATCATCAAAGTCTTATACTTGTAGTTTCAAATCATCTAAGTCTTATACCTTTAGTTCCAAATCATCTACGTCATACTAGTAGTTCTAGATCATCTACGTCATACTAGTAGTTCTAGATCATCTACGTCATGCTAGTTATTCCAAATCATCTACGTCATACTAGTAGTTCTAGATCATCTACGTCATACTAGTAGTTCTAGATCATCTACGTCATGCTAGTTATTCCAAATCATCTACGTCATACTAGTAGTTCTAGATCATCTACGTCATACTAGTAGTTCTAGATCATCTACGTCATACTAGTAGTTCTAGATCATCTACGTCATACTAGTTATTCCAAATCATCTATGTCATACTAGTAGTTCTAGATCATCTACGTCATACTAGTTATTCCAAATCATCTATGTCATACTAGTAGTTCTAGATCATCTACGTCGTGCTTGTAGTTCAAAATCATCTAAGTCGTATACTAGTAGGCCCAAGTCATCTAAGTTTTTTAATAGTTGTTCCAGATCATCAAAGTCTTATACTTATAGTTTCAAATCATCTAAGTCTTATACCTTTAGTTCCAAATCATCTACGTCATACTAGTAGTTCTAGATCAACTACGTCATACTATTAGTTCTAGATCATCTACGTTATACTAGTAGTTCTAGATTATCTACGTCATACTAGTTGTTCCAAATCATCTACGTCATACTAGTTGTTCCATATCATCTATGTCATACTATTAGTTCTAGATTATCTACGTCATTCTAGTATTTCCAAATCGTCTAAGTATTTTACTAGTTGTTCCAAATCGTCTAAGTCTTTTACCAGTATTTCAAAATCATCTAAGGCGTACTTTCAAATCATCTAAGTCTTACAATTGTAGTTCTAAATCATCTAAGTCGTATACTAGTAGGTCCAAGTCATCTAAGTCTTATACTAGTTGTTCCAAATCATCTAAGTCATATACTAGTTGTTCCAAATCATCTAAGTCTTTTAATAGTATTTCGAAATCATCTAAGGCATACTTGCAAATCATCTAAGTCTTACAATTGTAGTTCTAAATCATCTAAGTCTTATACTAGTAGGTCCAAGTTATCTAAGTCTTATACTAGTAGGTCCAAGTCATCTAAGTCTTATACTAGTTGTTCCAAATCATCTAAGTCTTATACTAGTTGTTCCAAATCATCTAAGTCTTATACTAGTAGGTCCAAGTCATCTAAGTCTTATACTAGTAGTTCCAAATCATCTAAGTCTTATACTAGTTGTTCCAAATCATCTAAGTCTTATACTAGTAGTTCCAGATCATCTAAGTCTTATAATAGTAGTTCCAAATCAAATAAGTCTTATACTAGTTGTTTCAAATCATCTATGTCATATACTAGTTGTTCTAAATCATCTAAGTCTTGTACTAGTTGTTCTAGATCTTCAAAGTATTATACTTATAGTTACAAATCATCTAAGTCTTACACTGATAGCTCCAGATCTATACTGATAGCTCCAGATCATCTAAGTCTTATACTTGTAGTTCCAGACCATCTACGTCCTATATTTGTAATTCCAAATCATCTAAATCATAATAGTTGTTACAAGTCATCTAAGTCTTTTACTTATAGTTCCAGATAATCTAAGTCATACTTCTAGTTCCAAATCATCTAAGTATCCTAGCTGTTCCAGCTCATCAAAGTCTTATACTAGTAGTTCCAGATCTCAATCTGGCTGAACTTTAGGGAATCAAACTTCTGTTAAGTCTGGTTAGAAATCATTACATCATCTTACGTGCACTAATGGACATGTGTTTTTTTTCCTTCCGGATTGCTACAAATTGAAGAAATAAGCAGCAAAATAATGGCGGGGCTATTCCAAATGTTGTTAATTTCAAGATGACACGGTCACAATTTTGTATAGAAATCAATATCAGACAGACAGACAGACAGACACATTGAGGCAGAGGGCATATTACAAAGTCTTTAATAATTTTCATTAGCTGAAAATTGCAATTTAAGTTACTAAATACTTTCGACCTATTCTTGCATTCGATGAACCATTTAGCATAATAACGGTAAACAGTGGCTGCCCCTTACCTCAGGCAACCATTACATGTTGACCATAATGTGTGCATCCACAAATGTAATTTTTTTGTGGAATATTAAAACTAAATAATCATATTTAAAGTTTGTATTCTGACTCAAAACAAATTGAATAATTTCACCAAGACAGTGACATTTCCAATGTCAATAATAGATGACTGCACTGACAAAATTTTGAATGCAAAATAGGTCACCACATTTGAAGTTTTGAAAGGATTCAGCAAATTCCACTCGTTTGTAACTTGTGATGAACTTTATCAATCTGACGTGATGCCGCTTTGGATGAAAGAGTCTCCTTCAAGTTTACATCATCCAATAAACATTATAACTCTGATTTAGATAACTAAGACACTTACCTCGATGACGCAATCATCTACAAACATAACTGGAACAATCATTTGGAAACCAATAAGTTTTTTTTATAATTGACTCGGTGATGCAGATTTAACAATTAATGCAGGTAAAGGTTAACGTTGCCGCGCTTGTGTTACATTTCTAGTAAATGTAGTGGGACACTATCAAGTGTAATCTGTAGAAGATCAGGTCAATGATATCGTATGCATATTAGTAAAAAGCTGCTAATGTGATATTGGGACATGTTTGGGTATGATCAGAAATTTTGCTCCAATTTTCCATAATTTATTAACATTTGTTCAATTTTGCTGAGTAAGAAAAACAAATTTCATTGGTCCGAAGACGGCAGGAGGCTTAAGAGAGCGCCAGTTCTTTACCAGCTTCAAATTTAAGTAAATCATTTCAAACATATGCTGATGCAAATGATGTCGATGTCGGTAGAGTATTGTTCGAAAATACGAAAATGGTATTGCTCATCCAGTTTGCTATTTTCTAAAAAGAAATTATTCCACAATGGAGAAGTTATATTTGACTTTTTGCAGTACATTAAATTTTATATTAGTTCAACTTATTATCCGATTTTAATATTCATTGTTTACAGCCCCCATAGTTGCGTTTACAAAATAAAATAAAATAAAAAAAACAACAAAGAATGCAGAGTTGTAGTTTGATGTTCCAGGAATACAACATGGACATTAGGCACATGAGGAGAAAGTATAATCAAATGGCAGATGCACTTTCACGTTTATAGAAGTAGTATATCTCCTTATTTTATGTATATTTTGTAACATTCATAAGACATCTGCCTATATATTTTGATTATAAGTGTATCCAATGTCGATTAACTAATGTTTACAAGAAATCTGTTGCATAAATCTTTCTTTTTATGGGGGGAGGTGATATGTATATTTAACTTGTAATGTGTGGTTGACCTTTGTCCGCAATTAATGGTAAGAGTTATGGCCTACCCGACTAATGACTTTTGTGTAAACAACATATTTTTATGTTTATCCTTTGTGGAATATATAATAAACTAAATATTACTTGTAGGTGGACCTCTCCGGTGACCAAGTGGTTAGAGCGTCCACCGTTGAAGCGGGAGGTCGTGGGTTTGCTCCCTGGTCGAGTCATACCAAAGACTTACCAAAAAATGTAACTAACAGCTGCTTTGCTTGACGCTCAGCATTACGATGTTAGTGTTAGGACTGGTCGGCCTGATGTCAGGATAATGTGACTTGGTGGGACATCATGCTACATGTGTGTGGCATGATGACCCAGTGCTAGACATCAAAAAAGAGAAAGAGAAAAGAAAGAAATAGTCCGCCTCGGATGCGGCATTTCGTGTACTCGGTGCCCGTCCGAGTCATACCAAAGACTTATTTTTTTTTTTAAATCAGCGAGTTTTGTCATTCCTGCTTTATATTTTTCTAAACAGCGTTGCGTTTGGGTACATTATTATTTTACAAAGTGGAGCTCGTTTTTTTGCATTAATTGATGTGCAAAGTAAACTAGCATAGCATTTGTTTCCAACTAGTGAACTAACTCGATCATCTTTTTCTCGGTTACTGCTATACACTGCAATATAAATATATTGAAGTGACGTCATGTTGAACAACAGTGATAACATTCGCTGAGAGATTTTGTAGAAAAGCAATTAGGACAACGTTTAAATTACTGAACGAACATTTTTAACCCAATCGTGAAACACATCAGTACAATTTCTCTAAACAAATCATGGTCGTTACTGGGTTTCTAATCGAGTAGTGAAAATAGGTGTGTCAAATAGGTGGCATTCTGTTGGAAGTCACTAACCCACGGCGAATTCAATTGTTTAGTCAACACCTGTACGTGAGAAATTAGATGAGCCATACTTTTTCACAGTGACACTCACACATTCTATTGCGGTAAAAATACGCTGTATTGATCTTGGACAGCATCACATTCCTTTTTTCTGTACAGAGTTGTTCTTTCTTTCGAGAAGTCTGGTAAATGTGTCACATTCCTTTAACTCGCTCGTTTTATTCGCAATGGTTTATTGTATACGATATAAAGGACCTTTTTTTCCTAAAGGTTTAAGGGCGAAGCCCTAGTCTGAAGAACTGAAAATATTGTGTGGATCTTGGGTTGTTTTTACCAGAAAGTCTTTATCTTGCCCTGCTGGGTATTGTATGTCAACGTTCGTTAATTGACTAAAACTATGGTTGTGTGTGTGTGTGTGTGTGTGTGTGTGTGTGTGTGTGTGTGTGTGTGTGTGTGTGTAAATAGGATTTTTAACGTGGCTTTTACAATTTTCCAGTCATATGGCTACGATGTATGCAGTATGGCAGTTTATAGTGATGTATAGCACTGGGACATCATACCGCAGAAACATAGCATCATGTCCTACCCACCCACATTTTTCTGACACCAGGCCGACCATTCCTAACTAACCTCTTAGGGCTAAGCGCCTAGAGAGACAGCTGTTAGTACCATGTATAAGTCTTTGCTATGACTCAGCCGGGGCTCAATCCTGCTATCTCACGCATCCGTGCAGCCAAGTAGTGGAACCTGTTTATTGTATACGATTTAAAGGACCTTTTTTCTAAGGGTTTAAGGGCGAAGACCTAGTCTGAAAAACTGAAAATATTGTGTGGATCTTGGGTTGTTTTTACCAGAAAGTCTTTATCTTGCCCTGCTGGGTATTGTATGTCAACGTTCGTTAATTGACTAAAACTATGGTTGTGTGTGTGTGTGTGTGTGTGTGTGTGTGTGTGTGTGTGTGTGTGTGTGTAAATAGGATTTTTAACGTGGCTTTTACAATTTTCCAGTCATATGGCTACGATGTATGCAGTATGGCAGTTTATAGTGATGTATAGCACTGGGACATCATACCGCAGAAACATAGCATCATGTCCTACCCACCCACATTTTTCTGACACCAGGCCGACCATTCCTAACTAACCTCTTAGGGCTAAGCGCCTAGAGAGACAGCTGTTAGTACCATGTATAAGTCTTTGCTATGACTCAGCCGGGGCTCAATCCAAGTAGAGGAACCTGTTTATTGTATACGATTTAAAGGACCTTTTTTCTAAGGGTTTAAGGGCGAAGCCCTAGTCTGAAAAACTGAAAATATTGTGTGGATCTTGGATTGTTTTTACCAGAAAGTCTTTATCCTGCCTTGCTGGGTATTGTATGTCAACGTTCGTTAATTGACTAAAACTGTGGTTGAAAGTGCTTCATATTAATGTGCATTTAGAATGAAGTTGTATTTTCTTATCTTGTGCTTGTACTGAATGCCGTTTTCAGCACACGTACGACATAATGAAAACACTAGCATTCCGTTGCAATCATGAGACAAAATGCGATGGCACAAGACCATTAGAGGATTGTGTAATCAATTCTGCATATTGTCGAATTTGTACGACGTCGGTATGCTCTTTTATAAATTAAGTGTGGCTCGTCGAAAATGGAGAACATTTCCATATCCAACAATACAGTAAAAGCAAGTCGATGCACTTAATATTTTTATCTCCTTCAAACTCGTCTGCAGCGTATAACAAGTGTGTGGAATTGGTAAGTCACACACACACACACACACACACACACAACAACAACAACAACAACAACAACAACAACAACACACAACAACAACAACAAAGTGATATTAAGATCTAATAATTCGATTTCCACTATATCGTATATCATCATCATCATCATCATCATCATCATCATCATCATCACTATTATTATTATTATTATTATTATTATTATTATTATTATTATTATTATTATTATTATTTTAATTTGAGACTTGTTTGTTTTCTGGGTCTTTTTAACAAGTATTTTACAAAATGTTCAATTTATCTTCGTTTCGTGTGCATTTTTAGAATATGCTGATGTGCCGTTATGTGCATAAATATCCCACGCCTGCTGACTATATGTTTCTCATTTTATATTTGTACTGGATTGGGGAGTGTTCTTGATAAAACAAACAATGAACTGAATATAGCGGAAACTTCCAATCTTTGTGGGAGCTGAGGTGGCTTATTTGGTAATCTAGGTGTTGCAGGTTCGATACCCATCCAGGGCAATGTGATCTACTGTCTTTGCTAAGGGCGTTTAGTCCCCATTTACTCAACATGATATTGCTATATATGTATTAAACGTGATGTAATATAAAACGATAAAGAAAACAACTATTGTATTGGTTATCATCAGTTAAGCAAAACATATTTTGTGTCTGTTTTCTTAAACCCGTTAATAGGTGTTTTCCTAAGATGTTTTGGGTTATTTTTCAACGACATTGAGAGTTTTTATTTAGTTTCGCATGTTTTTCGTTTTAGAAATCACAGAGAATTATTTTAAAGGAGCTAGAAGTTTAGTAGTCCTCGATTTCAATTATATTTATTCACTTTGCATTCACGGTTATTTATTCGAAATCAAGTCTATTGTACAAGGAAACAACCTCTCAAAAGTATTGTTGAAAACGATTGTTTAACACGTGTTTTGTCTCCCTTGACCTATCATTCTGCATACGTTTAGTCCTTTCCCATATGACTCGCTGTGCTAATATGGCTTCTGTAACAAAAAATATGGAAACATTTTTATGTTAAAAATTAAATGGCTTTAACTTTGAGAATGCTCATAATCAAATCTACATTTCTCATCTGATGCAAACTTATATTACTGTAAAAGTAAGTTAGCAGTGACATTTTTTTAAAAGTGTATTTGAATCGTGTTTTAAGTTCCGAACGTAAAGAATCAGGTACTAAACTAAAGTCTGTAAATGGACCAAAATTAAACCGATAAAAATTATGTTTTCTTCTCAGTTGCAAATAATACAAGCTCTCAAAATATTTGTAACTGAAATAATAATTTCCTTCATCTACCAATCGTGCCCTGCCAAACCAATATATAATCTATGATACCTTTCGATTTTTAGACTGGTTCCCATTTGTCGATATACTTTGTACTGTAGGTCCAACATATCAGCTGAAAAACGTTTACATTTGATTATTGGAATTTGTTTTGATCCCATGCTTATTTCTCAAAGAAAACTGTATAAGTATGTAATTCTTAATTACACGCACGCACGCACGCACGCACGCACGCACACACACACACACACACACACACACACACACACACACACACACATACATACATACATACATACATACATACATACATACATACATACATACATACATACATACATACATACATACATACATACATACTTTCATACATACATACATACATACATACGGGGCTAAGGGGGGGGGGGGGCATTTTGCACACATTTCAGATAACTCTTAAGTTGTTTATCTCACATATATATGAACTGGCTGGTGTTGTCATGTCTCAAGGTGTCCCCCACACGTCAGACACACACATACTAAACATGAAAAGAAAAATTAAACAGTTAAACCCCTAACAACATTGCCCTCCTCCCCCCCCCCCCGAAAAAAAAACGGTTTTGAGAGGTTTTCATTTAATTGAGGTCTACACAGATGTAAAGAAAAAAACTTTTTATCTAAGCGTTAATACCACGAGAGAGAGAGAGAGAGAGAGAGAGAGAGAGAGAGAGAGAGAGAGAGAGAGAGAGAGAGAGAGAGAGAGAGAGAGCATGACTGTAATATTGTTGGCACTATCTTAGCTAAACAACTGTAGCAGAAGATCATTTCGTTTATTAAATTTGCAGGCGTTGTTTAAACTATGGTTTGCATAACTTTTGTTTACAAATTTATTCTTGTACAGTTCCAGTTTCGTTAGAACACTAGATGGTCCTGTGTCGAATTTGTTATTTCTAATTAAGTATTTGCACAGATTCATTTGTACTGATCAGATTAACTTTCCTATATGTATAGTTCAATCTTGTGATGCGTATCTGGTCAGTCTGACATATATACTGACGTGAGTGTCAATTCAAACTGACATTAACTTGGTCTCATATCTCATCCTACGGGTGTAACCCCTTGGGTTTTAACATAGTAACTATTGAGATCGACATCGCTATTTATATTTAATTTGGGTTAGGCGTTGGCCTATACGTTATTAATATATCTATACTGTGTGGTTGACATTGACCAGCAATTGAGATTTGGGCCTGCATGACCTAGTGTCCTGTTTTATTTTTCAACAACATATTAATAGCTAATATTTATTTATGATTTCAGATTATATTTAAAATTATTATTACCTGGAGGTAGAAATGTTTACATATGTGAAGTTCAAGGTTTAGCTTTTCTTTATAAATTAAGAATGTTCTGGAACTAATTTGATGGAAAATTCCATTGGAAATGACCTAGGTCCAGGGCATTTTGTTTTGTCATGTCAGGTGACATTCTATATACAGGTTTGAAGTCAGCAGATTTATTTATTCCATGTGATTTTAGAGTATTTTCAGGTGAAAGGATTTAATTTATTTATTTAAATATTTAACTTTAATTACAAAGTGTTCATTAATACTTTTCGGACTAAATCACTATTTTGGGATTAATCTGAATTAATTTATATCATTGTCACGCATCAAAACTTCTAGAACATCCACACAGTTCCAGGCTATTGACACATCAGCACATTCAAAATTGGAATTCATTTGGAACATCACTGAACTTCATTTGGAATATTTTATACTTTTGGACTTGCGATAGAACTTTGTGGAGTATTTGAGATTTAATTCACAATAGTATAAGTTCTTTTTTTTTAAATTTTCACTTTGTATTCAAGGGAACTAAAATATTTTTTGAATCTACAAAACCTGTTGGTTTTCGCTTTTATTTTGTTACTTAGTATAAAACCATAGAGTCGTGACAGTATATACACTTGCATGACCGGATGGAGTGGGGCATCCTTAGCTGTCAAGATACCAACACCTTGGGTCATATATTGTAAACTATTAACATCTCAAAAAAAATATAACTATGTACAGACTTACCAAGCAAGCAAAAGCAGGTGCACAAAACGAACTCACATTTGCTCTTAGGAGATCTCTTACCCAAGAAGCACAAAATTCGAGATTGACATCAAAACCGACAAGCGAGTGAATACATGTTTTACAAAAAACAATTCCAGTTTCAGCGTTATTATATGTCCACCACACGTTCCAGACATATACCTGTAAATGAACCGACAGTGATCAGGAATATTAGCAATGCATGCAAAGTACGACTGCACGCAATGACAAAGTCGTATCGATTCTATGGAAATTCCTGCAAATACTGGCTAAGCGCTAGAAAAATCGATGTACACGCGCCATCATAATGTAACCCAAACTGAAACTGAAGTTCATAATTTCAGGTCAAGAGGTGAATCCACGGATACATTCACACTCGTCAGGAAGCGAAGTGCTTGTAGAATATTGACTTTCATGCCATCAATTTAAAATATAGTTGAAGTGTTATTAAATTCTTTTAATTCGAGAAAGTCTATCCCTTTGCCTATAAGACGTTGAGCTTCTGGTGTTGTAACTGTTCGATAGGAGGAGGCTGAACTACAGAAGGAAACAAGTCTTGAAACCATTTTGTGTTTGTGAACGCTGTGAGATGCAAGCAGTACGCTGGTAAGTAGCCATGCTGACCCATGCATATTTTAACCGAGAATATTCATTGACACACATTATGGACGAACGGATAAAATTCATTTTGATCATGTGCTTTATTACTGACAGTAGATATGATCTTTCCTTAAAGAGGGGGAGGTGGGGGCCGGATCGATAAGCCGTAAAAATGCACAAGAGAATTCAGTAAACACGTTACGATTTCACTAAGTTTTAATGGATAATATCATATGTTTCATAAGAAGCAATGGTCTTCGTTGTCTACAAATCGCCTTATATTTTAGCTCAATCCAGGTCGAGGGGCGAGGGGCAAACTGGGATATATCCCTGGGGCCCAGACCTGAATGGGGTCCCGGAACGAACAACACCTATTAATTTTATAAAAGAAAAAAAATTGTTTCAACAAAAAATTAGGAGAGGTCGGGTCTTTTTTACCCCAGCGCCTGTGATCTCTCTAAACGACCCTTGCTCTATCAACGAAAAGCGCCTATGACTGAATTTTGACACCTTTTAATTTTTTGATGTGAAACAGTGGCTTTCGCCATGCATTGACATGGAACATTTACATTCGTATGAATTCTTACTTGAACTAAAGACTACTTTGCAAACTTAAAAAAGAGAGTATTTGTTTTAATAAGAGTAACCAGGAAAAGGTTGTAAAGAATGTACATGCTGTAGTAGTCAGAATTTGTAAATTTAACATTAATTGCGCAGTATAAACTGATACGACAATTACAGTACGACCTCATCAATAATACATCACGCTTTGCTCATTTATTCAATTATTGGGATATCTTCATCTCTTCCCCACGCGGATTGAATAACCTCGGCTCGTTCAAAGTTGCTCAACGGTGATAGTAGTGATACTTCCCAAATTGGAAGGTTTCAGCTATGTTTATTTCATTTAATTTATTTATTTAATTTAATTGTTTGTTTGCTAGTTTTAATTTTTTAAAATTCCATTACTTGCTATTATAATATAGTTTTTTTTTTTACTGGATTTGACATCTTCCAGACATTCAGTTCAGTTTGACCTGTTTTTCGTACACTAATAACAGAAACTTTGTATCTAGTGCTGACCTTGATCAGAATCAGTGAGAGCTAAAGTAAACAATTTTTTTTTAATTTCTCGACAAAATTAATTTTTAGTGTTAGATTCAAAAATTGAAATCGAGGCCATATGAAGTTAGACATGTAAAAAGATTATATGTTATTCAAGAAGGGTAATCATGTGACTCCAATACGGGAATCTATTTTGCGTCTTAAATTATTGTAAAACTGTTTTCTATAAAGCAGTTGGGCAGTCGGACTTTAAATCAATGACACTAAAATGGGTTTAGTTGTGACTAGATTGAGTTGAATATTTAAATTTTCTTCAAATTATTTGGATTCTAAGATATTATTTGCCTCGGAAATACGTGTGTTCTAAATTAATTCTTGAACAAGGAGTGTTATCGATGTACAAAGAATTCAATCACTGGAATATTATATTCTGTGATTCAGCACATAACTATTGACACATCAGGAAGACGCTGACTAAAGAATAAGTCATCGCCTTCCATTTTGGATTTGTTTGGGATTTAAACTCAGTTTCATTAGGACTTTTTATTATTAGGATTGTTCTTAGATTATTTTTGGATTTGATTCGTAGAACCGTAAGTTATTTTTCTAATTTTTACTTTGTTTTTCTCGGGAAATAAATTGTTAGCTAAATTGTACAAAGCTTGTTGTCTTAACTATTTTCTTGTTGCGTTTCGTAAGATCCTAAACAGGCAGACGAAAGTACAGCTAATTGTTTTTAAAGACAGATTCATGTAAATCAATAGAAATTGCAAAAAAAACTACAATCAATTAAATGCCTGCACGTTCAGTTTGAATATAATAAATGAACGAAAACAAAATTAAGAAATCGTTAAGTTTCAATTGCCTCAAGCTATTGCTTACGTTGACGTTAATGATGGTATGCTATCTATTCCTGTTGACGTCGATGACGTTATTATTACGTCATAAAGTTATTATTTCGTAATAATAACCATGGGCACGAGTGCAGTTCAAAAGGGCTATGCTGTGTGTAAGTGAAAAATAGTAGATTAAATGACAATAAATAGCTATAGTAACTTGTACTTAGTTTTAAAGGAAATATATATGTTGTACAAAGTTTTACAGGAAATATATATATATATATATTGTACAAAGTTTTAAAGGAAATATATATTTTGTACAAAGTTTTACAGGAAATTGTTACGTGCTTAGGCTCGAATAAGCAGCAACACAGAAAGAGTGAAAACTAACAAGCCTGTATAAATTGAACAATGAATTTATTAAGTACAATTATTTTCATAAAATAAATAAACTTACAGTTTTAGAGAATCAAATCCAACATTAATCCAATATAGAATTCACAAAAATAATCCACTAATGGAATTGTAAGAGTCCTGATAAATAAATGTTCTAATAGTTCCAGGTTCGAATCTTGACGATGTAATCCAAAATGGCTGACAATGTCACGTGATGCAGTTCTTGTTTCGTTGTTCTTGTTTTGTTATCATCCAAATGAAAATCATAAACATATGTCCTTTTTCCAAATAAATAGAATAATTCTTCTTTTCCAACGAATTGACACAAAGTCCAGAACAAAAAAATAAAATTTAACACTCAAACATGAAATACACAACTAATATCTTTAAGCCCAAAATTCTACTAAAGTTAGCCTCCAAAACACAGCTATATATATATATATATATATATATATATATATATATATATATATATATATATATATATATATATATATATATATATATATATATGTAATTCCCTCGTAAACAAGAGGAATCATGTGATTCTGGAAGGTCACAGAAAGAAGCTACCTTCTCCAAGTCACGTAATCTAGATATTTACTACCCCTAAGAACTAAAAATAAAAATGTTGTCCTTGAAATTGACCAATAGTTTTAGAGGCTTGTTGACAATGTCTAAAGCAAGGTCAGGATTTAGGTCAAACAAGCCAAGGTCAAAACTTGTTTACAATCTAAGTCAGCCTAAACGTTTCTAGAATAATTTCCCAATTAATGGATATTAAACCCTAAATGATAAATTTGGATTTAACAATTAAAAAATAAATAAATTAAATCCAATAGCCGTAACACCTTCCCCCATGAAATAAAAAGAAAGGTTTATATGATAAAACTTTCTTTTTATCACAAACCAATTTACATCTGAGATTAAAAGAGCTAGTACAAATTACACAATATAATAAATTATACATGGGAAAGAGTGTCTACAATTATATTATCAAGAAATAGCCTCAACCTTTTAACTTGTCCATATCCCACAAAATGTCCTAGGAAAGGCACACAAGCACAGCAGAACTCACTTTTAGACAAATTAATTGTCAAACATACATTAGTGAGTCTGTTAAAGAATTATCGAATTGTTGCTAGATGTTCTTTCCAGGTGTCGTTGTAGATGATAACATCACAAATCTCTAGACCAGAGATGAACATTTTTTTGAGACGTTGAAATGGACTTTCTTTATATTGGTAGAGTCCTTTTGGAGTCGCAATGTTGAGTTTTCCTTTGCTCTTTCCGTAGTGGAATCTGCCAAAATCCTTTCAGAAGGTCAAAATTTGGTGACGTACTTGGCGTTCCCAATTTTATCAATAGAATAGTCAATTCTTGTTAATGGGAATGAATCTGTTTTTGTCACTCTGTTCACCTTCCTTTAATCAGTGCACATACGGAAAGTTTTATCTGGTTTTAAAACAAGTATGCATGGTGAACTCCAATCACTTTTACTGGGCTTGATAAAATCATTCTCCAGCAAATACTGAATTTCCTTTTTCAAGTATTCCTGTTTGAGTGGACTCGTCCAGCATGGATGCTGTTTGGAATTTTCAATTTCAACGTCATGAAAATTTTTGTTTGTCCTTGTAAAAATATCTGGACATAAGTGCTCATATAATAATAATAACTTTCAGTTCATTTCTTTCTTTCACTTGCAACTGTGAAAGTTTCTGGTCTAGAATTTTTTATAATTTCTGAATTCCATCAATTCGTCACTCCAATGTCAAGAGAATCCGACGATATTTCTTCACCGAGTGGGTCAGATACAACTAAATTAATTACATATTTAACATGGCTATCTCTTTCAATATACTGGTACTCCTATAATTAATTTAGATCCCAGGAACACTAATACTATAATTTAACTAATTCATTTTCTTCTTAACTTTGTAAGGGCCGTAATATCTAATTTGAAGAAAAGCAAGAAGAATGAACAAGAGTAACACAACTCCATTATCAGACTCAAAAGTTCTCTCCCTTTCAGCTCTTTCAAACCATAGTTTCATTTTTAACTTTAATTGATTACTTGACTTGGTCTTGGGTAAGGAATCTACACAGTCTACCATAATTCCACTGAATTTTTCATCAAATGCAGGAATAGATTGCAGATGAGCCTTAAGTATCTTCTGATTGGGTTTTCCTACCATTTGACAAGTATGACAAGATACATGTATACAGTATTTGACAACATCACTTTTGATTTTTGGCCAATAGAAGTGAGTCAAGATCATGTGATACATTTTATTAATCCCTAAATGACCAGCCAAAAGAGTTTCATGGACCAGATTAAGTATTTCCTGTCTGTAAGTTTTTGGAACTACTATTTGATAGTTCACTGACCATTCATCACCAACAGGTACCTCGGGAGGTATCCATTTTCTCAAAAGAATTCCATTTTTAATGAAATAACAGACAGGAACTTCAGTGGCTTCAGTCTCATTTTTGACCCTTTGAAACAAACAGGAGATCTCAGGATCTTTTTCCTGTTCGACGACAAGTGACTGTCGTTTATCACCCTGATTAAGAGAATGAGTTATTAAAAGAGGATCACTATGATCAATACCTTCTGATTGATCTAAACCAAGAGTAAAAGTGATCTCCTCAAAAACCTGACCTATACAAGCGCCAGTTGAAGGAATGCTGCCTTCTGTAACATCACTCTCAAAATCATCACCCTGATTAGAATAAAGAGAATGAGTTGTCAAAAGAGGATCCCTATGATCAATACCTTCTGATTGATCTAAACCAAGAGTAAAAGTTACCTCATCAAAAACCTGACCTATACAAGCGTCAGTTGAAGGAATGCTGCCTTCTATAACATCATAAACCTGACCCACGCAGGTGTCAGATAAGGGAATACTGCCTTTTTCAACTTCATTCTCAAGAACTTTCTTTACCATAGCTCTAGTAACCGTACAAGCTTGAAGTATATCAGGGATTTCTTTTTCAATTGGATCAACTTTCTGATCCAAATTAGGCTTGTCAGTTACAAGTGGATTAACCACAACCTTGTCTCCAGCTAAGTCGTTGCCTAGCAATAAATCTATTCCCTCAACAGGTAAAACCCAGACTTCCGATTGTCACAGGTCCTGACACTAAGTCTGATGACAAATTTACACAATGGAGAGGAACATTAACAACGCCGCACTCTACTCCCTGAATAAGAACACTTTCATTAGAAGAAGACTTCTCAGAAAAAGGCAAAGTACCTGATAATAAAAGACTCTGAGAGGCTCCTGTGTCCCTTAAAATTTTAATAGGGGTGGGATTGGCTGAATCACCCAAGAGTGATATAGAACCCTTCGATATGAATGGTTCATAATTCTCCATAATAAAATCAGACTGGGATTTATTAGACCCAACAATTGTATTGCTTTCAATACATGACTGTGACCTTGACCTCTTGGAAATAAGAGCATTTGGAACAGGTCTATCTTGATTCTGATGCCTATTTTTCAATTTGTAGCAATCAGAAATAACGTGTCCTTTTTTCTTGCAAAAGTTACACGTCGGAAGAGACAAGGATCTAGAATCAAACTTCTCTGAAGTCTGATTTTTGAAAGTTGTGTTAGTTTGAGTTTTAGAAGGGCTTGAATTAGGCGGAAATTCTTTTCTGCCAGAAAATTGTTGAGTAGAAGTCTTGTTAACAAAAGGAACTTTATGTGTCAAAGAATATTCGTCAGCAGCTCGAGCAGCATTTTCCAAGGTTTCAATCTGATGCTCCTCAAGATAAGTTTAAACATCACTATGAACACAGTTTTTGAACTCTTCAATTAATATAATTTGCTTGAGATTTTGATAATCTTGTTTGACTTTCTTGGCTAAACACCATCTATCAAACAACTGCTCTTTTTGTCTAGCAAATTCGACATGAGTTTGTCCAGCTTCTTTTCTGTAATTTCTAAATTTTTGCCTATAAGCTTCAGGAACTAACTCATAACCTCTTAAAATGCATTCTTTAACTACGTCATAATCACCACTTTGCTGAACAGACAGTGAAGTGTAAATCTCACTAGCCTTACCAGTAATTACACATTGTAGTAACTGAGTCCAATTCTCTCTTGGCCACTTTAAATTTTCTGCAACTTTTCAAAAAGAATGAAATATTTATCTACTTCTTTTTCTTTGAAAGGGGGCACTAATCTAATATTCCTTGCTAAATCAAAAGTTTGATTTGACGTATGACGGTGATTCTCACCTGCCAGCTCTATTTCTTTCATTTTACACTGATATTTCCTTTCTTCCTTCTCTCGCTCTCTCTCAATTCGCATCTGCTCTGTAATTCAAATTGTCTCTCTTTCTCCTCTCTCTCATACTGTAATTGCTTTTCTTTCTCCCTTTCCTGAAATTCCAGCTTCTTCAACTCTAATTCCATCTTGAATTTTAATTCTAATTCCTTCAGTTTAATGTCAGAGTCTGGTGTAGACTTACCGACTGGAATCAAAGCACTTTGTTCCAAAACATCCTGTTCTACCAAATACTGGACCAAAATCTTTTTGATATCTTGTTTCGTTAAAGAAGCCTTCACTTCGGAAAGATCGTATTTTCTGGCAAGTTGAACCAACTCGTCTTTTTTGAAAAGATCTAATTGCTCCTGGGTAGGATTAGAAAGAAATATCTCTACCTTAGATGTCATTTTGATACAAGCGTGTTAGTCTCACTAAAGATTTAAATTTTTCAAAAACTATGGGAAATTCAAATTTAAATTCTAATTTATCTCAAATCTCAATCCCGGACGAGCCCCCAATTCTATGTTACGTGCTTAGGCTCGAATAAGCAGCAACACAGAAAGAGTGAAAACTAACAAGCCTGTATAAATTGAACAATGAATTTATTAAGTACAATTATTTTCATAAAATAAATAAACTTACAGTTTTAGAGAATCAAATCCAACATTAATCCAATATAGAATTCACAGAAATAATCCACTAATGGAATTGTAAGAGTCCTGATAAATAAATGTTCTAATAGTTCCAGGTTCGAATCTTGACGATGTAATCCAAAATGGCTGACAATGTCACGTGATGCAGTTCTTGTTTCGTTGTTCTTGTTTTGTTATCATCCAAATGAAAATCATAAACATATGTCCTTTTTCCAAATAAATAGAATAATTCTTCTTTTCCAACGAATTGACACAAAGTCCAGAACAAAATAATAAAATTTAACACTCAAACATGAAATACACAACTAATATCTTTAAGCCCAAAATTCTACTAAAGTTAGCCTCCAAAACACAGCTATATATATATATGTAATTCCCTCGTAAACAAGAGGAATCATGTGATTCTGGAAAGTCACAGAAAGAAGCTACCTTCTCCAAGTCACGTAATCTAGATATTTACTACCCCTAAGAACTAAAAATAAAAATGTTGTCCTTGAAATTGACCAATAGTTTTAGAGGTCAGGATTTAGGTCAAACAAGCCAAGGTCAAAACTTGTTTACAATCTAAGTCAGCCTAAACTTTTCTAGAATAATTTCCCAATTAATAGATATTAAACCCTAAATGATAAATTTGGATTTAACAATTAAAAAAATAAATAAATTAAATCCAATAGCCGTAACAAAATATATATGTTGTACAAAGTTTTACAGGAAATATATATGTTGTACAAAGTTTTAAAGGAAATATATATGTTGTACAAAGTTTTAAAGGATATATATATGTTGTACAAAGTTTTAAAGGAAATATATGTGTATTCTTGAACTTTGACAATCTTTGACAGCCATCAACACCAAAAGTACACATATGTAACATTTCATACTTTGCTACAGAGGCTGAAAGTAGGTCTGATCAGATAGATATTATTCATTTACAAGTTAACAGAACAGCACAACTTATTACCGATATATCAATGATGAGAGAAAACAAATTTCAGTCACATCGCTACGATGTCTGCAGTATTGGCAATTTAAAGTGCTGTCAAGCACTGATGCATCACGCCGCAGACATGTAACATCATGTCCCACCCAGTCACATTATTCTGACACCAGGTTTACCTCTTAATGCTGAGTACCTTGCAAGGCAGCTGTTAGTACCATTTGTATAAGTATTTGATATGACTCTGCTGGGGATCGAACCCACGACCTCTCGCATCCGAGGTGGACGATTTAACCACTAGGCCACCGGAACGGTCAACGCATGACTGAATATATATCTAGATAAGTAAGAATATATAGTCATCTATCTCAACTAGGGTCAGAATTAGCATCTTCTAAGAAAAGAAACTATTATCTAATTTAATATTTTATTCAGGAAGGTTGCAAACGATTTCAAGATAAAATCTTAGTTATAATTAGAACGTTGATCACTAAAATTATAATATAAAATGAGGTAAACAGCAGGCAAATTCGACATTTACTCAGCAGTTTCCAATATTAAATGTCAATATAAAATATACATAACACATCCCGTCATAAAGAAGAACAATGATTTATGCAATAAAGCTTTCTTTTAACTATCAGTGAAACATATATATATTTAAAATTGAAATATTTAAAATTGTAATTCAGTCTTCTTGTCTAAAGACCAATCCAAATTTCCATGTGTACACACCTTAACTTTCATACAAATGAAAGAACCATCCGCTATGAGTAGGATTTATGTTAGTTTACTGAAAATTTCAACATTTTGGGATGAAACTGGCATTTTATCCTGGTTTCATATGTACAGTAAACAATTACTGTAATTAGCAGTGAACATCAGCACATTCATGATTCATTTCTGATGTGAATCATGGATAACATTTAACAAGCTGCAGATGAATGATGATAATACTTTCTCATTCACACTCTTTACCTCAAACCATAAATATCAGCAACTCCAACATTAAATTCACACATTCAGTATAAAACCTAGGTCTTACTCTGAACAGTACTCTCACATTGCACCAACATGTCAAGTACTAATGCAAGGCTGCATATCTTGAGCTGTGACACATCAGCTGCATTCGCAAATATATTTTAGTTGATGCCACTAAAACACTTGTGTGATCATTAGTACTTTCAAGACTGGACTATTGTAACTTAATTATGTAATGGTTCGTCTCAATATCTACTCCAGAAACTTCAAAAGTTCAAAACACAGCTGCCCGAATCATTTTTAAAGTACCACGATCAGAGCACACCTCCCCGCTGCTCTGTAACCTTCACTGGCTATCCATTTGATCCAGAATCAAACACAAAATGTGTTCTCTGTGATACGTCACACAGATGGACTCCAATCCAGCATACATATCCGGCCTCACCCATGTGTACACACCAGTAAGATACTTACGCTCCTCTGACAATCGTATACTCATTATTCCCACTATGAAAACGAAGTCATATGGACAACGTGCTGTTGCATACCAAGGCCCAGCAACGTGGAACGAATTGTCCATTGAAATTAGACGCAAAGACACAGTGGTCCGTTTCAAAAGTGCTCTCACATTGACTGCAAGAACAAGCTTAAAGACCTCATAATGTATCCTACCTTAAATATTTTCAACATTTTTTATGTTTGTCCAATTTCATGGTGTTTGTTTTTGTTTTTGTTTTATGTAGTCATATAGATGTTGTAAAGCGCTTAGAACTTCTAAATATATTAGGCGTTATACAAAGTCCTCATTATTATTATTATTATTATTATTATTATTATTATTATTATTATTATTATTATTATTATTATTATTATATCATCATCATTATTATTATTGTTATTATTATTATTATTATTATTATTATTATTAAATTTATTATTATTATTATTATTATTATTATTAGTAGTAGTAGTAGTAGTAGTAGTAGTAGTAGTAGTAGTAGTAGTTCATATCTTTATAGAAGTATTTTGCATTATTAATAGCAAATTTTAAATGTAGAAATACTACGTTTGTAGTGTGGTTGTCTTTATGAGATGACTTTATTTTGTAATGAACTATTTGGAGACCAATGTTTAGAACGGAGGGGGAATTGTAGTAGAGACAGTTGGTGTGATTGAACAGCTTCCAGTTTTCGAGTCTTATACATATAATCTTCACAAAAGAAAGCGCAATCTCTACAGCACACTCACCCCATTACCATGGTGATAT
Organism: Unio pictorum; assembly: GCA_030141615.1. NCBI lineage: Eukaryota > Metazoa > Mollusca > Bivalvia > Unionida > Unionidae > Unio > Unio pictorum. Next base: position 11,668,195 of record JARLTB010000122.1, read on the forward strand.
TAATCGTTATGTTTCACATGTCTAGCTCTGTGGCTTTTTATATGTGGTGTTGTGATAGGAATCCATTAAATGCATGTATCTATCTCGAACAGTTTATTGGTTTGCTCTACTTGTTCATTCCCCATGTACCATCCTGATATATACCATAAGCGTAATGATTAAGTCAACAAAAAGTATGAAGGACCTTTGTAAATCTTTCAAATGCTGATTTACGATTCTCAAGCACCGTTCTAACCGTCTCTACTCGCTTATAAGACGAGTCAAACTGCAAGGATCAATGATCCTGATAGATCGTAGCATAATGCGCCTACAGGTCAGCATTTATGTTGTTTGTTCAACAACTTACTCCTAACAAACTGCACAGAGCCATATCTGTCTGTGCCTTTATGCGACAGCAGATCGGGGTCTGTGCTGTTTCCATTTGTATTTATCTTATAAGGGAGTATATTAGTCAATGTGGAAAAGGAAATAAGCTTATTGTTCACTATACATGACCTACCTAATTGAACACTTACGTCAGGAAAGTCACTGTTTCTGGTTTGGCTGGTTGATTGATTGTTGATGTATGTATGTATGTATGTATGTATGTATGTATGTATGTATGTATGTATGTATGTATGTATGTATGTATGTATGTATGTATGTATGTATGTATGTATGTATGTATGTATGTATGTATGTATGTATGTATGTATGTATGTATGTATGTATGTATGTATGTATGCATATATATATATATGTGTGTGTGTGTGTTTGTGTGTTTGTGTGTGTGTGTGTGTGTGTGTGTGTACTTATTGGACATTATTGTCTTAATTTGTAAAATGGTTGATGTAATAATGAATGGCTAGAAATTCATTTAAGCCATGTATGACTTTTTGGAACTGATTTACTGTAACTCCATTGTCCCATTGTGTAGCGAACCTCATTTCATGTATGGAACGGGTGTGTTGGCGTTTTTTTTTATAATTAATTTTGTGGTATCACTGCATGGTCAATTACCAAGATATCTTAACCTACCAAATGTACTTAACTGCAGTATTGGTCTTAACGCCACTTTCAGTAATCATAGGACACATTCAACACTTTAAGAAAAGACGGGATGGGTGGGATGGGGTGGGGTGGGGTGGGGTGGATATGGATGAAATATCATTTCTAGACAAGTGATATTACTCTGATAAAATATTTGTTCAGGTTTAGTCGTAATTCATTTAACAACTCAGGCATGTACTTATGAAACTCTGATATCCCCAAAGCAATCAACAGGGTCGTACAAATTTAAACGCTAGTTGTGTATGAACACTTGATTAATACCAGTGTCTTCAAATATTGTAAAAGTGCCCCGTGTATGTGATGTGTAAAGAATTAATATTTAAAAGAAGGGCTCTGAAGAACACACTGTCGGATCTTGCTCGGACTTGTGAGATTGTGCGATGTTGAACATTGGCTTTTACACACACACAAAATTGAACATTAACTATTGCATATACATTTTGTACATTGACTTGTACAAAAACTTTAACGCAATACAACATTGCTTGAACAAAACCTTTAAAACTAGCTTGACAAATTCTTTAATGATGACTTCAAAAACTGAAATATTAAGTTATCATTACGTCCGATCACGATAAATCTCCATTATATTCCCTACAAAATGTGAGACGAAAACTTGTTAAATATTGCTTAACATTTTTCAAGTACATGGCATTTGTTCATTGCAACATGTCACTTGTTCATTACAACATGTCACTTGTTCATGACAACATGTCACTTGTTCATGACAACATCCCTTTTACATTACAATAAATCTTAATTATAATATTGATGTAGTAAACATCATGCATGGTTATATGGATTGACTACAGGTCACTTACTCTATACAGCGAATTTATTTGTGAAGTCTATTTGGAATGTTTATCAATTTGTAAATGTAAAGTCATTTTCATTAAGATATATATTTTTATATGAATTCTGGGCACATATTTTTTGGATGCGAGATTTGTCTTCCCGGCCCCCACATAAAACTTAGCTGTTTATTTACGCACCACCACCACCACCGTAACGATACCCTGTTACAAAGTACATTTATCTGATCTGAAGCTTAAAAATACGTATTTAAATGAGTTTTGACAGTAGAGTGGCTAACCTGTATGATTACTGAACCCGCAACCTTTCAACTACGAGTCAGACGCTCTACCAACTACGGACATCCTGTTGTTGTTAGCGATACATTAACGGTCGTTCGCATTATATGACGTTTATGTGGTCGTACAGTAATTGTGTAATGTATATTGTTTTGAAGTAGGTGAGTCAAAACACACTGCGAAATGCAGATTGTTTTGCAAAAGGAGAGAGAGAGAGAGAGAGAGAGAGAGAGAGAGAGAGAGAGAGAGAGAGAGAGAGAGAGAGATGTATGCTAAATATATTTTTTTATTAAACGTTACTATGAATGTAATACTTCCAGATTTTCGTTCTCTATGCTATATTAAAAGCACAGATGCTAGTGGGTATGTGATCGAAATTTAAGTCTCATGGAATGGTGTGGAACTGTTTTGTTCTGACCTATATGAAGAGCTGCAAGATCCGCGGTTTTTCGCCCAATTGGGTTCCTTTCTAAATTTGGATGCGGGAAATATTTCTAGATTGCGGGTTGCGGTGTTTTTGTGTGCTGGTTTCTGATTTGTGTCGCCATAATTTGGGCTGCATAAAATTGATATTAAATTATCCGCATCCCATTTCAAAATTGGCGCTAGTGACGATAATATCTAAAAATATGTCTGAATGAATCCATTATTCTGGATGCATCTCCATAGATGTTATCTAACAAAATTTTAAATTCCGGAACCGGAAGAACGAATCGCGTTTCTAATTCCATATTTCAATTAAGTTAGCATCAGAGTTTCCAGATACGCGTTTTTTTTTTCTCTCGCCCAATTGAGCTCCTTTCTAAATTTGGTTGCGGGAAATTTTTTAGATTGCGGGTTGCGGATTTTTGGGCTGGTTTCAGATTTGGGCTGCATCAATATGGTATTAAATTTTCCGCATTCAATTTCAAAGTGGCGCTAATAACGATAATATCTAAAAATCTTAATGAATCCATTATTCTGGATGTATCTCCATACATGTATCTCACATTGTTAAATTTTTTTTTAAAATTCCGGAACATGAAGAACGAAGCGCGTTTATAATTTCAAATTTCTCTTAAGCTAGCATATCAATAACATATCTGTGCTGGTAACTGTAGCTTGTAGGGCAGATGCACTATTATCACGTTATCAGTGTTATAATATTGTTATAATATTGTTATAATATTGTTATAATATTGTTAAATTTATGCTATTTGGTTCTTATTCACTCTTCAGATTTTAATATATAAATTGGGCGGTTTTTGGGCTGCTTTTTAAAGGTACACGGGCGTGAAGTGAAAAAAGTATCTGGCAACACTGCCTGCCAGATGAATCTTCATTGTACGGATCAATAAAAAGCCGAAGTTTTGATGGGCAGAGATTTTATTAAACGAACAATTGACGTGATAGTCTATATGGAAGCCTCTCTTTTCACTCGAAGCATTGCTTTCACAAGATCATGCAATTTGTAATAAATATTTCAACTTATCAAGCACATACTTAATAGATCGACTTACTTATTAGTAATGAAATTTATGTATTCAGCTTCACCTTACCATTCCTTTTGGGGCAGAACATCTACCGGTATTTATTAAAACTCTTATGAAATAAATTTTCATTTTGATTTGAATATGGGGCGGGGGGGGGGGGGGATAATTTAGACCTTGTATCATTCCAATGGCAAAAGCCCATTTCCTCGTGCCATCTAATCATATTAGACGGCATGCCATTGGTTAGTTTGATTAGTAGGCGGATCAAAACATCTGAAGTTCAATTAATAGTTCCGGTCAGTATAATTTCTGCGGTAGCTTACCTCGAGTCGAGGCACATTTTAAGAAATGAAAACCCGCTTCGTTTGATTAAAATGGAGATATATTATAATTGGATGTCGTGCAGTTTTGAACTGGAATTAGGAAGGAAACTGACCCACGAGAAGCTACTGGCAAGCATTCTCACATACCCACATTGGCCGCGATTGGACATGATCTTAGTTCTGTGCGATTTACGATTGGACATGATCTTAGTTCTGTGCGATTTACGATTGGACATGATCGTAGTTCTGTGCAATTTACGATTGGACACTATCTTAGTTCTATGCGCTTTACGATTGGACATGATCGTAGTTCTGTGCAATTTACGATTGGACACTATCTTAGTTCTATGCGATTTACGATTGGACATGATCTTAGTTCTGTGCAATTTACGATTGGACACTATCTTAGTTCTATGCGATTTACTATTGGACATTATCTTAGTTCTATGCAAATGACGCTTGACATGTTGGTAATATTAATCTTAACGTTCAGCCAATCAAACACTGCTTTACTGGCTTGAAGAAACATTATTTTACAATTAAGTCAGCTTGTTTGCAAACTTCTAATTGTCTGGGACTAGAGAACGTATATTCCGTTCAGTGGTTTGGGGCAGTTTGTTTTGGACAACGTTTTTACTCACAGTCGAATACGTTCGCCTATCGCTTTAACGTTAGGAATATAAACCTCAAACCTTCCGAATCCAGAGCTACTAAAAAGACGAAAATTCTTCTTCTCTTTTTTGTATGTCTATACCGAGATTCGGATCAAGTGTATTTGTTCTATAAAGTCTCTTAATTTATTTTGTTAGTACTAAATTTTAAAGTTTGTCCGAATTCTAATAAATAAATATGTCAGTAAAAGGTATTGACTCACAGTGAATTCTTGACATAGGTAAGCATGCGTTGTTTTTAAACACTATTTTTGTTTGAGAGGCTGGGCAGAAACAAAATCAGAATGCAGCGAGCCATATATTTCGCTTTTTGACCAGCAACAATGCCACATTGCTCACTGTGCACTGTCGCCAAAAATACAAAAACAATTTCCTTTGAATTGAAACCAAAACGGCCTAAATTTAAATAGTTTAGTTTTTAAAAATAAAAGAGGAAACAAATCACCCCAAAATAGCAGAGCTACATTTGTGTGTACTGACTGACCGACGTGTAATAGTTTTGACCATAATCCAACATTTAAAAGAAGAGAAGTAATTTTTACCCATTAGCTCCCTTTCCGCAAACTTCGTACGATATACCTCCCGAAACTCCTCCTAATCTGTAAATTATTTTCAGGCATCCACCCAGAAGTTTGAACTTTTACTGTGTAATTACTATTCTACCGCAGATGGTATATGCTTTTCTATTTGGACCAATATTTTACTGAAAATATAATCTTGGTCTTTGTTCTGACCATATGGTCCATCACGCTATCGTTCTTGCTGTGTGATTCAAATTTTCACGCTCCCAGTTGATTGCTTGTTCACTCGGTTAGTAATGGGTGCTGTTCTGGGGGCTTATTAACACGCTGCGCTGTTAATTTATCCGTTGTTTAGTTTTTGTCGTTTTAGCGCAGCATAACGACGAGGTATTCAAAATTTAAGACGTTCAAGACCCATGAAGAGACTTGTGAATTGTGTCTTGCTCGAAACAAGTGCACTTTGTTGCTGCCATATAGTGTCTGCGCCAAACATTTTGGGGTCCACCACCCCTACCCATCACCACCAACAAAGTGAAACGTACACAACCATCGGCATCGGCCTCTATAAAGTCTGCCGAAGTAGAGGACCAAAGCGCTGAGGTTATGAAGTCAACACAACTCAGTATGCTTTTATGCGAATTACAAATATGTCTTTTGTTGGAAGAGATGATACAATTACTAAAATCCGGGCAACAATTGCCTATTTGTTTATCTCTTACATCCTAGATAATTTTGACATGATGGGTGGGAGTCCCCTCCCTACATAAATTGTAGACACCATAATGAGTGCTTATCCCCAACATGTCCGAGCATGGCCTTCGGATCTGTAAGTACGAGCGAATGTTTTCTGTTGATTTTTGTTGTTGTTTTATTTTTTAACGGATCCTTCACATAATATGGTAACACCACGCGGATCCATCCAGCCCATCCATTTGTCTGGTCATCCATATCACCTGCCTAACGACCGTAAGTCGATCGTGTCGGCCACACCTGAATACAGTTACGGGGATCTTATTTATAGATCGATCTTTATGGTTAGGCTTTTGTTTATAGCCCGAGGAGACACATAAATGACCCAGGAATCACATTGCAACGTGAACGTTGTTAGAGTTCAGCATCAGGGAAGAAATAATAACAAACTACATAATTGTTGCTGCAGGCCACTTTCAGTGACTTCATTATATATTATATATAGAAATAAAACATAATTATAGTCAAAAGATATACAAATGCATACTATACATACATAATGAAGCTCAAGTGCTTGAACTTTTGGGCTCCGACCACCCTTACAGACCTAGTAAAGATCAAGTACTTGAAATTGTATACGTATAATCACGATAATATGCGAAACTATATAATAAAGATCAAGTGTGTGAAATTTTATACATCTACACATACATGATAAAATTTAAAACTACAACACACATAATAAAGATCAAGTGCTTGAAATTGTAAACATATACACACGATAAATTACGAAACTACTACCATTCGACATAAACCAACAGTGATAAACATATATTTATGATATGCAGATTATATGGGGAAAAAAAATTGGTTGGTTGTATAGGGGCGGAGGTGGGACTTAAAATTCCGCTTAAAATATTTCCCTGGAACCAGGATAGCGTCTCTACAGCTTTGCAGTTAAGTTGAAAAGGACGCTGATTACAATTCAAGTAACTGTGCGCGGTTGCAGGCCCTGACCCCTGATTGGCCAATGAACCCATGTGACCAACAGGGGGCAATTCGATTGGCCCTTCTCTGCCCAGCTCTCTGTTCCCACATAAAATAATATAAAATCTAGACCCAACCTCATCACACCACCCATAAATGTACTTACGCAGACGTAAGTAGTTTTATGGTTAGGCGTTTATTTATAGCCTGAGGAGACACATAAATGACTCAGGAATGACATTGCAACGTGAACGTTGTTAGAGTTCAGCATCAGGGAAGAAATAATAACAAACTACATAATTGTTGCTGCAGGCCACTTTCAGTGACTTCATTATATATTATACATAGAAATAAAACATAATTATAGTCAAAAGATATACAAATGCAGAGCCGGACCTGCTATAGGGGCCCAGGAGGCCCGCCCCCCCCCCCTTAAGAAAAACCCATTCACTGCTTTTGATAAAAGATGCAAAGGGGGTTCCGAATTTTTTAATTTTTTTTTTTTTTTTTTTTTTTTTTTTTTTTTTTTAACATTTTTTTTTTGTTTTTAAAACATTGCAGTTTTTAGTCACTTTTGTTAGATCCCATTTTCAAGGTTCAGATAGCACCAAATTGCACCATTTTGCATCCTTGAAAAAAAAATTCCGGGGGGGGGGGCATGTCCCCGGACCCCCCTTAGAAGGCTCAACGCTTTGCGCCTTCGCTTAACCCAATAATAAGTTTGGCCCCCCCCCCCCGAAAAACTTACGTCCGGCACTGAAATGCATACTTTACATAAATAATGAAGCTCAGGTGCTTGAACTTTTGGGCTCCGAACGTCACCACACAGAGAAGACCCGCCACATCAAGCGCTCTCTGTGTAGCCCGAAAGGAGAAAAAAAAAAAGGGGGGGGGGGTATACCTGCAGCAAGCCAACAACAAAGATGGAAGGAAATTTAAGCATAATGTTATAAGAAAAGAACTCTTCAAAGCAGCCAACATAGTCCAAACCTTTAAATACAGATATAAAGTAGAAACATTGTTGTTTCTTTTTAAAAATTACAAGAAACAAAAGAAAAACAAAAACATGTACCAGTATACAGTTTAAAGTAAAACATTTAAGCATAACAACCATATATGTCATATGTACAAGTATACATTAAAGTCCAATTTGTGTAGCCCCCATGTGAAGTGCAGTGCTCTTCAATGAACCCATATGAAGAGCAGCAACTTGTCACATAAGGACCACAGAAAGTGAAATGCTCTCCAATGAACCCATATAAAGAGCAGTAACCGTAAGATGTGGACAGCTGTAATGGTCTGTGCACCCACGAGACCTGATTGGAAGAACGACAATCGGTAAACAGAACCCGCGGGAAGTGATTAAAGTCTATACTCCTAAATTAGAATATAAAGTAAAAACAAAGTAAACATAAAACAATCTAACCATCCTATAGACAAATAAGCAGATAATGCTGAATTGTGCACCCTACACTGTGAAAAGAAGATATTACATATCGGATCGCTCTCTAAAATTCTGGTCAGCCCGCTGGTCCCAACTTCGATAAAAGATTGCGAAGTGATAAGACCTGCTCTTCAATGAACCCATATGAAGAGCGTTGACCTTGCGTTATGGTCTGTGAGCCCACGAGACCTGGAAGGAGAACCGAAAGTATGTACTAAATCAGAGATTGGAAATTCTATCGCTCAGGCGTATATATTTCTTGAAGGCATCGGACCTCCACCGACCCAAGACGCGAATAAGACTGTCCGAGAGACCCTGCATAGCACCCTCTGTGGCTGCCCCTATCCTAAAACTATGTGTTTTATACAATGGAGGGTTAAAACCGCATTGCACTAGCGCTGTGCGCAGAGATTTACTGAATTCTTGCCTAGTTATGGGCAACCCCACAGAGGTAATGAAAAGTGGTCCCGCCTGACAACCCCGCAGCTGCAAATAATGGCGCAGCGCTTGAACAGAGCATTGATCTTGTAATTTTTGGGGCACGATCCTTAAGCGAAAAATTTTACCATTGGAGTGTTTGTAATTTGCAAAGTGAACCACTAAACCGCTGTCATTGATAAGAACCTGAGAAAATTGAAGCAAGTTGGGATTGCTGCAACCCGTCTGTCTAACAGTAATTTCCCCCACCGGCAGAAAAGCATGAAATGCCAGAGGAAACATAGATTTAAATAAAGCCGCACGAAAAGCATTGTGGGTAAATGTCGGCAGGACTAGCACGAGTTTGTTTAGCATACATTTATCAATTGGTAGTCTGGCATCTGTTTGTGGTAAATGTTTATGAATCGTTTGTAGTAGTTTTTGAATAGGAAAGGAATTGGTTGGGTCATGAATATTTCTTAGTTTGTGCACATAACCAATAGCCGATACATATGTAGATATGGTTGATGGTGCGTAGTGTTTTCCAAAAAGGTACGAGATTAAAAGTGCCAGATTGGTACTTGCAACGGAAAAATCACTGTGGATATTGAAAGCTGTTAAAAATTCTATGTAATGTTTCCAACTGCGCCTGTAAGATTCTACCGAGGATGGAGAACTACATGATGTATCCCCAATTTATTGTTGGCTATCCAGTGCAAAGCCCTGTTAAAAGTTCAAAAATACTACAGCTCGAACTGCACCCCATTGGTAAACATTTATAAAAATAGAACTTGTTTTTCCATTGAAAGCCAAGCAGGTGATATTGGGAAGGCATGACCGGTATGATTAGAAAAGCACTGGCTATATCAGTTTTGTCCATATGACACCCTTTTCCTAACTGTTTAATAAAAGATATAGCATCTTCAACCGTAGCATACTGGACTGACGACTGTTCTGGAGGAATATTATCGCTGACCGAGTGTCCTAGCGGATATGACAAGTGATGAATGAGAAGGTAAGTGCCACTAGTCTTTTTCTCAATCAGTCCTAAGGGAGAAATCTGCATTACCTGAAATGGTCGAGAACAGAAGGGACCCGCAAAGTTCCCAAGTGTCAATTCCTTTTGGATTTTTTCCGTCACTATTTCTGGCTGTGCCTCAGCCGAAGGCAAGTTGTTACAACCCGATGTGTAGATGGACCCAATGTGACCGATGTCAAAGCCCAGAGTGAAACCATTGAATAGATATTGTGTTGAGAGGGGGTCGAACCCTTTTAACCAGAATAGAAGGCGATGTGGTGAAATTGACGTAGGTAACGCCTTACTTGAGTAGTCTAGTGGTGCCTGATGGGGCACTGCCCGCACTATTTTGGGTTGGTGTTGCTCCCGATTTTGGGATCCCATGAAAAAGCAAAGGTTTATTTTGACTTTCCAACTTTTGAGAATAACGTGGCAAAATTTTAAACGGCTGAGTAACATTCTGTTTGCACGCTGTAAAGGGGTGGTTACCGAGACAGTTGAAACATTTGTGCTGGAACGAGCAGGCCACACCAGCTATACAGTTTCTACCCTTGTGATAGGTGAAACAGACCCCCCTGGGATATCTAACTCCTGAGGAATTTTGATGTTGAGATTGCTGTTGAGATTGTGCAATTCCTTGCACATGTACAACCGACTGCAGGTACAACTCTAAGTGTGTTGTGCCCCATTCGGCTTCATGGCGACTGACCAGTTGACGGAACTGTTCGTCATAGTAACGCCAGTTAGCCTTTTTGTTGAAAAGAGTCATGACTGTCTCCTTATGTTGAGACAAACCCGCAATTGATACAGTTTTAGTCCCGGCGAGAATTGCCACAAACCTATTCCAAGCGAATAGCCATAGGTGAAGAGAAAGAGGGGTTTTCTTCAGACTAGGCACCAATCTAATTTCGGGGGAATCGTGATTGATGTCAATTTGCATTTTGAATGTCTCCTCACTCCTATCGGGAGAAGCAGAGACAAATAAATGTATTGACCTTCTAAAATAAACTCCTTTACCTTAACATGGATAGCAGATGTTATTTGGGTGGAGGCACTAACAAATTTAGACTGGTTAATACACAGCTGTGCTGACTGAATGTGATTATATTGATAGGGGTGCACAAAGCAGCATTACCTAACCCTGTATTCCCCACCAATGCAGATGTTTCGATATCGACGGCCTGGTTGACCACCTCGTGATTCCCCAGCTGTGACGTAGATGCCGCCGGTGATAGATTCCCAAGTTGTGACGTCGATAGATTGGCGACTTCCCGGGTCCTCTGCTGGGATGTAGATGCCAACCGGTGCTGGATCAGCAGTAGCAGCCGCTTGGTGTATCGGTTTCATGCAGTTTAAAATGTTGGCCAGTCTGTCGTCCACGTGTGTTTTGATGGTTTCGTTGACCTCTCTCGTTATATTTCTTATCGTCGCCGTGTCGAAGTTGAAAGCGCCCGGAGATGTGGTCGTAGACGTTCTCTGCCTGACCTTCCTGGTGTTCCCCACCTGCTGCACCCCTTTTTGACGCTTTCCGTTGCGGAGGCGCTCTTTTTCGTGCAGTAGTCATCGATTCCACTACCCTCTGCACCCCCTTCGATGCTTTTCTCTATGGAGCCATTTTAAAACAAAAAGAATCAGAGCAGTATTGCCGTTCTGTGAGATTATGAGCGAAATTGTTACCTGGTGACAGCAGCACCCACTAGGTCAGAGCATGAAATTCCAAAAATTGGTAGGGCGGAGGTGGGACTTAAAAATCCGCTTAAAATATTTCCCTGGAACCAGGATAGCGTCTCTACAGCTTTGCAGTTAAGTTGAAAAGGACGCTGATTACAATTCAAGTAACTGTGCGCGGTTGCAGGCCCTGACTATCAATACAAGTCGCAAACCGCAACAATTTATTTATTATACAGAGATGCAAAACTGTGCATGAAAGTGCCAGAAGGAGAAGAAAAAAAGAAAAAGAAAAAAATAATCAATTACATTACCTAAAGAGGGAGTTAAACATGTCTAATATCCAGTCAGAGATAATAGACTACCCTGATCTTGTCCCAGGGAATTACAAAATACCAAAAACAAAACAACAACTAAATGCACTCACATATGGAAATAAACAAGAAAATCCAATAAAATTTGGGAACTAAACACCTCTGTGATATAGAACGTAGGCATGACGGGTTTTATGTATATTTAATTTGTATTGTTTTGGGGGCTTTTCTTGATGATTACATATTATGCACATCTGTGGTTTTTTTACTTGACCTTTTCAAATATCAAATTTAGTGGTGTAGCTGACCAGTGATATTTATTTTGTAAATAGTATTGTAAATAGCTAATATTCCACTAAGATTATAAAATTTTAGATTACATATTCAGATCATTATCAATGGTAAACATGTTTTACTTGAATCCGAATCTAAAACATTAATTGCTTCACTTGAAAATTCATTCACTTGTTGACAACTTTGAATATTTTACATAGAAGACTGGCCTACATCCTAGCTCTTTTATTGTGTCCTAGCTTTTAATAAACCGTTAGTTTTTACTTGAAAATGAATAATTCCTTTTTGCCTTAACATATGAAGCAAATCGGTCTTACTGATGTTTTCGGCTTTTAATTTAAGTGGATTTATTTATGAAATGTATTATTCACTGGATATACAAGTGTTCAATAATATTAATTTGGAATTACATTGATTTCAGATATGATCATTTTGGAATATTTTATTGCAATAGGTCGAAAGACTGTAAGCACATCCCCACACTCCAGATTTTGGTCACATAAGCACTATAAAGACTACAGGCACACCAGCACATTCAATATTAGAATACCACTAGAATTCATTCGAAACATTTGGACTTGTGGTAGAACTTTTAGGAATATCTCTGATTTAATTCTCAAAATTGTAAGTTTGTTTTAAAATAAATTTTAACTATGCAATCTTTGTCACAGAACTAGGTGAAAATTGACTTTATTTCTTCTTGGATACAAACTAATTTGACCATTTTTGTTTCGTCGTACATGTTACCTGGGGTGAATAAGTGTTTTTCAAGGTAAGCGACGTGTAGCGACTTACATGTACCTGGCTGGAAATCACTTGAAGTCAGGAACATTATAATCACGGGGTGCACGGGAATTTTGCCCTGAATTCTGCTCACCTATTTGGGGACATATAAGGCAGAAAATTTCTAAAAAGATTACGAGTCAAAAGTATCTTGTCAAAGGAGAGATAGCTCGTCATTTTCTTTCTCCAGCCAAAGGGTTGATTGTGCCGTGATTGTGCTGTTTGATTATGCCATTTGATTGTGCAATCAAATTGAGGTGTCTGACTGTCTTTCTGTCAGACTGTCTGTCCGTCTGCGATTGTATCTGGCGTGAACAGGAGGTCATGATGTCTGAGGATATCTGTCGAGATGTGTAAATATCCGGAACTATCTATGTCTAAATGTCCGAGTGTCCGGAGCTGTCTAGAGGTGTAAACGTCCGGGTAGCATCAAAGTGTTTGGGACCGGTGGTTCTAATAGGTGCTGTATGCTGTCTGTACGTTAGTGTGACGTATAACTGTAGTGGATCCGTGAAGGGCAAGCGGCCGATAAAAGTATTGGGTCAACCCTAGGTATTCGGAGAAGCTGTGCGGCGATTCAACAGTTGGTGAATCGTACGGTTGTACAGGGTCGAGACGCATGTGTGTGTTTCATTTGTGGTTACAATTGAATGCATTGATATATTTACACGGAGTTACTTGGTATCTCGGTAGTATTCCAAGGAATTACATGAATGTCAAGAACAGTTAGAAACTTGACTTAATACATATAGATGTTTGTACTTGTTATCGCAATTCATACGTGCAATAATATAATTTGAGGTTTATTGTAATTCATACTTGCGATAATATAATTTTTGTAAAGGTTCCCTTTTTATTTTAAACATTTGTGCAGTCCAGGAGGTTCCTTGGATCTGTGTTCATTTTGAATTAATATTTAATTTTATTTTCAAATTGTGAATGGTTGTGAAGTGTGATTGTGGGTTGAACGCATGAGTTATTGTGTTGATACATCATTATTTTTCATTAATAATTGCTGAAGTCTAAACAGTGAAAATGACCAAGCCGAAGTAGCAGTTTTTGAAAACATACACATATGAAGCAAGTCCAAGCTTTATACTCTATAACCGATATTACACCCATCAATCATACACCAAGCTATATACTCTATAACTGATATTACACCCATCAATTATACACCAAGTTATATCCTCTATAAACAATATTACACCCATCAATTATACACCAAGCTGTATACTCTATAGCCGATATTGCACCCATCAATTATACACCAAGCTATATACTCCATAAACAATATTACACCCATCAATCATACACCAAGCTGTATACTCTATAACTGATATTACACCCATCAATCATACACCAAGCTGTATACTCTATAACCGATATTACACCCATCAATCATACACCAAGCTGTATACTCTATAGCCGATATTGCACCCATCAATTATACACCAAGCTATATACTCCATAAACAATATTACACCCATCAATCATACACCAAGCTGTATACTCTATAACTGATATTACACCCATCAATCATACACCAAAATAAATGGAATTAAAAAGTTTTTTGAACAATAACTAAGATGTACAAGGTCTTTTAAGTAGTCAGTTTAATCAGTGCGGACAACTGGGGAAAATGGTTTTCATTAAAAATGTAACCCTATGCAAAATATGCGAAACTGCAGAGCGCCAACTTAAATAAAATATGAAAACTTTGTCAAAGCGTCGTATTTGCAAATAATCATTAATAATATTCTGAATTGATGTTATGCTGGTCAAAAAGCTAACTATGTTTATTGTGATGTTGCTTACACAATATGCATTGAGGCAGTAGTGTGTATGCAACCAGCTTGATTATATAGGGAAATTATAAAAGTCATGGGGCACAGGAGTGAAGTCAACTTAAATTTAAATCTATTGCATTTAAGCGAAAGAAATATATAGCGAAAATGGTTTTGTTTCTCTCATTTATTTATAATTAAATTAAGAAATAAAGGATGACGAAGCAAAATCGCTTTCTTCCATATTTTGGGTTAGAAGAATATACTAATATTTTAATCTGTGGCATTTGACCTCCACGAACCTCATCTGTTCTGTCTTTTTCCAAATTGTAAAATTTATTAGTGAGAGGAAAAATTGGGACAAATTTAATAATATTGTTTGCCATGTTGACAAAATGTAATGTGAAGTTTTAAAATAAATCAATTTTCATGGGATGGTAGGCTGGGCTTGTGTAAAACACCAATAAATATTGCTGTGTGGTGTGAAATATGTTGGAATATTCACAAGGACTGTTTTAAACTTGCGACTTAAATGGTTCAGCCATGCAACCAAAATTATATCTAATTACGATTATAATAGCTATATGTTCTAATGGGGTGAGGGGTGGGGTGGGGTCATATATTATGAGAGAGTGGCGAGTGTAAGATGAAGTTATTTTTAAAACATGCTATCTTTAATGATTGAAACGCGTTCTCAAAACTACATTCTGAGTTATTGTAAAAGCAACACCGTTTTTTGCAATCATTAAAATAGCGACAACTTATTTTTCTAGACTTGATAATACCAGCGTCGGAAAGTGCAACGAGTAAATAATTATATATATGAAATATAAAACAACGGAGAAGTTATTGGTTCTTTTTAAAAATTACAATTTACCGCCAAGTCCAGGAAGCAGAATTTGAAAGGCGCACTGAAAGGCGCACATGTGAAGGCCAACATGTATGCTCTATATATAACCAGTATTTAAAAAATATCAATTATACACCAAAATAAATGGAATTAATGTTATTTGAACAACACATAAAATGTAGGCGGTCATTTTTAAATAGTCAGTATGACAAGGAAAACTGGATATTCTCTTTCTCTAATAAGCAAACTCTATACAAATTACAAAACTGTAGAGCGCCACCAATACATTTTTTAACAGCAATCTTTCTTTAATTAAGATAATTTTTTCGCCTTTTATAACACGATAACCCAAATGAAGTAAATCAAATTGGAATATATTTATGATGAATTCATTATTCCACAAACTAGCATAATAAAAATATGAAAAAATAAAATATGAATAGTCTACAAAGCTATAGAAGAGACGTACTGGGTCAGGCAGTCTTAGGGATGCTAAAACTTTAAATATCTGGTTATTGATGCGTCTCTCTTTAAACACACAATCGATATCTAGTGTATTAGTCAGCTTCCTGTTTCACTTCTTTTATTGTTTCACAGATTACACAATATGCGCTCTTCACGACCTAGTTATTTAAATGTACTGATAATATAAATAGTCTTCCAGTTTGTTACTTTTATATCGAAAAAAAATTGATAAATATTCTGTTTATAATAATCAGGTTTATATAAGCACTAAGAATATATTCACATTTTATCTATCTTTACTGCCTGTATGGCTTTGTAAAAAAAATTGGGCTTGAATCAGATGACTAAGGGGTCATGACCTTGGTGTTAAGTTGGAAGCTTCATTCTTTCCAGTGTCGATTGCTTGCGGTTAATATTTTAACAAAGCCTGGTGCAGATGTGAAACGAAAAAGCTAACTTCTGGCATATCCTTAAAGAATGTGGTATAGACGTCTTCAACTTTTCAACCGATAAAGCCTTTCTGTTTAACAGTTGTCGTAGAAAATGTGGCTGCTTTCGGCTAGTGAAATAATTGGTCGAGTTATGTCCTTCTCATGTTTATTTACAGATACCAATTCCGATGAAAAACTAGTGAAGGGATCTACACGGAGACACACGAGTCTTGTGATGAGAATAATATATTGCCGGTACAAAGCATTCAAATGCTTTGGATTTGGGTTTTGTGTCTTTCTTCTAACGGTTGTCTCGTTACACAATTTTCAATGCAAAGATCCAACATGCAATGAGAGGAAACACTCATTGGATTGGTCCTCAAGGGATGCTGATATACTAATGCATATAAATAAGTTTAAAGTCAATCAGTCTATTCCTTTTAAATTTATCAAAGGCAATCAGGGAAGATATGTGCGGGAAGTGAATTGCAAAGCAATTATCAATGGAGAACATTCAGAAATATTAAAAGCAGAAAAGCTGTCGCCATCTCACCGCCCCGTCGTCCCTGACGCTAATTTTTCCGTGATTGCCTCTAATTGCGACGTTTTTAAACAGAATAGAGGATACTTAGATTACCATGTAACTGAAGAGGAGAAAGAATTTCCTATATCTTTCAGCATTCTTATGTACAAAGAGGTAGAGCAAGCCGAAAGACTTCTTCGAGCTATATACAGACCACACAATTTGTACTGCGTTCATGTTGATCTTGAGGCAGATCCTGTTGTGCATTCTGGGATTAATGCGATAGCTAGCTGCTTCCACAACGTTTTTGTTGTCTCCAAGAAAGAGAGCGTTGTATACGCGGGATTCACGAGACTTCAGGCTGATTTAAACTGCATGAAAGAGTTGCTTGAAAAGGGAAAATTGTGGAAATATTTTATAAACCTACCGAGTCAGCAATTCCCCTTGAAAACAAACACCGAGTTAGTCAAGATTTTAAATATTTTTAATGGTACTAATGATATCGAAGGCATTACGGGTCCACGAATGTTACATTTTAGATTTAAATATCACTACAAATATATTTCTAGAACAAATCTGAAACCTAAAATTGTTAGGACGCCGAAACTAAAACCTCCACCGCCATTCAATATCTCAATCGTGAAAGGCAGTGCATATGGCGCTTTTAGCAGGAAATTTGTAGAATTTATTCTTACTGACAGGAAGGCTAGAGCCTTTCTTGACTGGACAAGGGATATATACAGCCCCGACGAGTATTATTGGGCAACTTTAAACTTCAATACACAACTTGGTGCCCCAGGGGGCTACTCAGGTAAGAGTCACACTCAAGTTTTTAACAAGCATAATATATTTTACAATGTAAATGAAATCTTGCTGCATATTACATACATTACAGACCTAGGTAAACAATGCATGAAATTGTTAATATTGCACTGTCCATATTTTTGAAGTTCGTTTATAAATGTCCCCGTATGCCGCAAAGTTAAAGAAATTGTTTTCCTTTTTCTTTTTTTTCTTTTTTTAAAGAAAACAGGAACTCAGCAATATTTGTAAAGCGGGGTAACTGAAAGCAATTGAGTTATTATATATTTAATTTATATCTTACGTGTATTCCTTCATTATGTTCACAGGCCACCCAGATGGGAAGAAATTCCTAGCAGTGTACGCGGACTGGGGTAAGGAATGTCATGGTAAATACGTCAGGTCTATCTGTATCTTCGGCCTCCGAGATTTAAAAAGACTAACGAAAAGAAACGAACTATTTGCCAACAAATTTTATCTTGCTTACCAACCGTTTGCATATGACTGTATTGAGGAATGGCTGTACAACAAATCTATGACTACTGACACATATTTGGACTTGAACTATTACACAAAATGGTCGCACGACAAAAAGTCTCCATAAAAATTATATATATATATATATATATATATATATATATATATATATATATATATATATATATATATATAATGTTAAATTTAAAAACAAATTTATGAAATAGAAAATATAATATATATAATGTTAAATTTAAAAACAAATTTATGAAATAGAAAATATTCATTGTTATAAACTCAAACAAGAGCTAAAAGGGGAAAACTTTTATTCAAACTCAACGTGATGCGATAATTGGTACTTGAAAAGAGGAAATAGGAGCTAAGTGCCCCTCCCAAGGTGACAATAAAACATCCAAAAATGTGCTGGCCTGGGCGAATATTTAACACGTGACCCTTGCATTACGCTCTATTGACTGATAAACCTTGACAAAATCCCGAATGTCGTACAGGATAATGTTTAAAACGTGCATACTATTTATAAGTGCAATATTACTTTATCAGATTGCTAGAATTGCACTTCTTTTTAAATTCAGTGATTGTACATTTTGACTAAATCGGAGTAGTATTTTTCTTGCATTACTTAAGCAAATTAATGTTTGTCTGCATTGTGTATTAAAATTGTGGATACTGGCTCTAAGGGTCATAACTCTTGCCGCTAGTGTAAAGTTTATATGCATCGTTTGTTTATTGTACTACTACTGTTTTCTTTCTAATGTTATTGGCCCCTAATTAAGCACAGATGCATATATGTAAGTAGAAATCGTAATGATGACAACAGAAATACATGATGATTACATGATAAATACATGAAGATTACATGATAATGATAAATACATTATGATTACATGATACATTCATGGCGACTACATGATAAATTCATGATGATTACATTTACATGATAAATACATGATGATTACATGATAAATTCATGATGAATATCCTGGTCATAGGCTATTACCAGCACTTTAAACCGATAGCACCGTTACCACCATTATGCACTAATAATTGATAAGTGTAATTCCTCCTTTACCTTTTCTTATTAATACTTTTTTTTCATTGTTGGGATTGTGGTGATTATTATTTTTTTTATTATTAGTAGTAGTAGTAATATTGATATTATTATTATTATTATTATTATTATTATTATTATTATTATTGTATTATTGTCATTATTATTGATATTATTATTTTATTATTATTGATATTATTATTATCATTATTATTATTATTATTATTATTATTATTTTTGAAGCTATATATAGTGAACTTTCGTACTGTTGCAAGCTTAAACGATCCAGGACTGACAAAAGGGATGGGAGGGGCAACCGGAGATATATCATCAGGGCCCTAACCCGTAATGAAGCCCGACCGAACATCACTTTTTTTTTTTTTTTAAATTTGCTTGAACATGACCTCAGAGAGCCCCGAGTGTTTCTTACCTCAGAGCCCGTCATCGCTTTCTACGGCCATATCTGTATGGTAATCTAAAATACTCTATACGTTCCGAAAACAATGGTTTTTTTCTTCGTCTCTTTTATTAACGCCTTGAATATCAGTCAAGGTAGCAGCGTATAAGTTTGTAATGATCCCAACCAGTGCCGTATTAACCCATGGCAGGACCCCTAGGCTTCGAGCTTCTTTGGGCCCCTCGACATCCACCCGCGAATGTATTTTAATTAATACAAACTGACCAAAAATGATTTTAAAAAGGTGGAATTTAGCAGCAGTCCTATTGTTGTGGCATGGAGTAGGAACTTTTTTAAATCTGGAATTTTCGATTACGCAGCATTGCCATGGCATGGCTAAATGTTGCATGGGCCCCTGCTCTTGGTGGGCCCCTAGGCTTCAGCCTATGTAATACGGCCCTGATCCCAACCTTAAGGCTGACAATTGAAATAAATATGGTAAAATGAATAAAAAGCTGCGTAATCTTGAAGTGGATTAATATGACAGTGTTCATCTTATGTTCCATAGATAAAACGTCTGTATTAAGTATCAAAATGGAAAATAAAAAAAAAAATGAAATATCATAGTTCAAAAAGCTGATTTTTCAATTTTCTACGAATTTCGGATCAACTTAGAATTTCACGGAAACGATGCAGAATATATTTAAGACTAAAGTTAATAAAAAGTCGTAATCAATCTTGTGACTGTTTAGTGTTTGTTTTTGTCCCCTCCCAACTCATCCTCCGGATACCCCGTTCAGGATAGATCATCCGGATAAGCAGTGTCATTTTTTGTATTAGAACTTTTTTTCTTCAACCACTTTATACTAACTAAATTTCCTAAATATATGTATGATAAATTGTCGTCAGTTACGGCATTCATTTTAGTCGCATGGTATTTTCCCCATTTAAAAGACTTGTTTCGCGCAACACGCGATCTATGAATTGAACCGCCATTACATGTTCAGCACTGTCTACGTCTTGTCAAGTGAATAAGCATAAAAGGCCATAACAAGTAAGTGTCCTAACAAATTTACGTCAAAATCTTGTCACGTGATATGGTACTGAATATGCGTTCCATGTATTGCTAATGTTGTATAGGTCGTCTGGAAATGGAAAGGAGACCACAAAGTATAATCGTTGATTTTGAAGTGTATTTATGACGATATGCCATAAGGTATAACGGTACCAATTGCGCAAGTCCATGTGGGCGGTGCTTAAGGTGTAGGTCCATTACAATCAGAATTAAACGACAACACTAGCTATGATTGGTGGATTATGTAAGAGTTGTACTTTCTGTTAGGCTTAAAAATTAGTTTAGCCTCTTGGCAACATGTGAATTTATGTTAATTCCTATATAGATCATATTTTGTATTTTTTATGATTTTTTGAAAATGACTGAAAATAGGAATGTTGTGACTAGATAACTCATACCCCTGTCTAGTTCCAGCAGAGTTATCTCTCTTAAATGCAATGGAGTACCTGATTTTGTCATCGTCAAATTGACAATCTAACATTGTTCTCTATAACAGTGTGTGAGATGCATGCTAAATTAGGATAGAAACTATATTTATCTCTCCAAATATTAGCATTGAGGTCTATGGAAAAACAATTGGTACCGTGATACCATAAGGACGATACTGGAGAGGTATCATCATGTATGGAATACCAGCGCGTTTTTACCTTGTATGAAGCCGTCGCTCTGAAAGATTTATGTTTTTGCGATGATAATCTCTCTCTCTCTCTCTCTCTCTCTCTCTCTCTCTCTCTCTCTCTCTCTCTCACACACACACACACTCGGTTTTTTTCCTATTTCAGAAAAACTCTGAAACTTGGCAACATTTGTTCTCAATCTGAATATATATTCGAGATATCTGGCATTAGAGAGAGATATGATACATGTTTTATTGACCGTTCGATTCACTAGTCAAATTACACCTTTCGCGTTTATGAAAATGAAAAGCTTCATCGATATATTTAGTTTCTAAAGAAAACTCTTCCTAACACGATATGTAACGCTTCTTCTGATAGGTTACCAAAAAATAATTTGCACGGGAATTGCATAGGTTGGCAGAACGCGAACCTCCCTCAGTGCCCGCGAGATATAATTATTACAAGCTGAGTTCTGTTAAGCTTTGTTCTAATAATATTAAAACATTTTCCAATATAAACGTACAATTGTTGTTGTTGTTGTTGTTGTTGTAAGTTTCAGCGTCACTTTTCAGCACAAGATAGGCTATACATGGCGGCCAGTATAACTTGTGGAGGAACAACCCTGTAAAACCCCCGGGGGAAACCACCGACCTACGAGACTACTGGCAAGTTCTCTCACGTATCCACGTCAGCCGCGTAAACGTACTGATGAAAGTTGATGTGAGATTTGGAAGAGACGGTTGTATGATATTGTGAGCATTCGAAATCGATTGGCTACATTTATCTTGAGGTCTCACTGGACAGTTGTTTTGGCAAATTTTCGTTCGACGATAACCTATTGCAGAAAAATCATAATAATATTATATTACAGATACAAATACAAAATAACTAATGATTTTTGTTAAAAGGATGCTTGTAAGATTCTGATTGAGGTATTAAAGTTAATTCCTTATGCAACTAGCGGCTTTTATACTGAACTAATACTGCCACCAACCCCTCTGTTTTACATTCATTTTTTTTTACAGGAAAAACCTGTTTTGAAAATTTTCCTGTGACAAGACAGCTAAACGAATCAGTGTGTGCCTTATGCATGAATAAAGTTCACTAGTACTGTAACAAATTAGCATACTTTTCATCACCCCTCAGCCATCTAGCTTTTAGATATTTACCTCTGTTGCAGATACATGCAAATACGTACGCCACGTCGGCTGCTTATTTGAAGACCAAGTTACGTATTTGATCTCCAATGCTAGTCTAACTGTGACGGGGGGGGGGGGGGGCGAGTCGTCTAAAGTGCTTACCGTTACTGATCACTGCCATCTCACCTCTGTCTGCGTGGGTTCGAGTCTAAGATTCGGCTAAGTAGTTATGTGAGAAAGTTTGCCAGTAGCTTCTCGTGGGTCGGTGGGTTTTTTTCCGGGGGTTTTCCCAGGTTCTTCCTCCACCAATACGACTGTCCGCCATATATATATATATATATATATATATATATATATATATATATATATATATATATATATATATATATATATATATATATATATATATATCCTATCGTGTGCTGAAAAATATAGCGTTAAACCCTACAACAATAACTGTGACAGGCAGTCACCAAGAAGTCAACATATTTCCAAGCCTAACTCAAAGTAATTCTAAACCACATTACAGGTTTAGCTTATGTGTGAACTGAAAAATGCTAGGATTGTGATAATTAAGCTCATGCCTTCTACCTTAGAGAGGTGTCAAAATACGAAACTATCGAGTGAGACCTGATATATTAAGCACCATTAAATCATAGAAACCATGATGCCGTGAAGAGAGGCGCATAAGGGATGTAACTCAGAAAAAAAGTTAATGAAATAAAAATCGGAAAGAAAGTCGATCTTATTTAAATAATATTCTCTTGTGTTATACCATTTATATTGTAGTGTGCGGGATTTTACAGAAACAACGATGACGCCAATGCGCGTCAGATTTATCTAACAATACCCTCCTAGTCGCCCAAGTCTGTGATATAAAAGAAAATCTGGTATCCTCGTTGCGCATATTGCATATCGTCTAACTAATACATCACTCCAAGTTTGAGTGGTTTATTTACATAGCAGACTTGTATTAAAATGTCATAACATATTCGATAACAAAGTGTAAATTTCAAAGTTTACAACTGCATTGACTGTTAAAAGTGCCCGTTCTACAATGCACATAATTGTATTAAAGCGTCTTCTTGTTGAACAGTAATCGGGCATATTTTTATTATCTCCGTCAAGTTCGTCTGCTTAATGATAATATGATTATAAAACGAGGACGACTTATTACAGCGCATGTTTTTAAACAAACAAGTGCTGTGATCATGGTCTCTTTATGTCTGAGATCAAGAGGCAGCTATTTCCAGGTAGGTGGGCCCTGATATGCAAGTGCTTTGCAACATTTATATAACACACACAGGCTTAATAACAGTTTGCGTACGGACCACAAAAAGCACATGAAATTGTCTCACAACGACCTAAAAAAAAACACCTAAAAAAAACGAATTATTATACATAAAAAAATTACGAAACATATAAATGGGTGTGCATAAAATAGCCTAAGACCACAAAATGAGTGTATATTACACTTTCTATCCAAAAGTAAAGACTAATGGATGAATGTCAAATTTGTTCTTGCTGGTGCAAACGATGTGTTTTGGGTGCTTTCTAGAATGTGATCATAGTCTCTCTATGTCTAAGATCAAGAGGCAGTTATTTCCAGGTAGGTGGGCCCTGATATGCAAATGAATGTCAGCTTTTACCATGGGAATACTAAGAATATGAGTGTCAGATGGTGAACGCAATAGTGTGCACATGGGTGAGATCAGATTTACATGTATTTCAGACCAGATGCAGTTAATAAAAATGTCGCAGTGAGAAGAGATTTTGTTTTTTTCATTCTGGGGCGAACAATTTCAGTGTTGTGATAATGGCGATACACCCGACTGGAAATTACTGAAGAGTCATGAACAACACTATTAACCAATTTTACTTAACGTTACCCAGTGACAGTTCCATGGAGGTGTTTCCTAACAACACGTTGTGCTATTACACGGCTAAATTACCTCAAGCCATGCATTTGGATCAAGATGTCCATTGGGAAGTGGCTTTAGTGGAAATGATACACCCGACACAAATAAAAAACATCGTCGAAAATCAAAACAGTTTTAAAGTAGAAGTGTATGACGAGCAATTGCAACAACACTTAGACGAACGCCTCATTGTCAGTGACCCGATACAAACACAGGACCCCAAAACTAAGCGGTCCACCTATCTGTTAACTATTCCAACAGGCTATTATTTTAGTGATCAACATTTAGTGGCTACACTTGCTACCAGGTTCAATACTGTGTTTGGTAAAGCCATGGACAAAGCCAGAAAAAGTGTTACCTTTGAGTTCAATAAAGTGGCTCGTCGCCTAATGATCAAATTTTCAGAGGACAAAATGATGGCCATTACCTTTTGTCCTGAATTGTTTGATATTTTGGGTGGAGACGTCAGGTTGGTCAAGAAAAAAGAAATACCAGCTATGACCAGTAACTTGGATTTTGTGATGTTAATATGTTTGCATATTTTGAAGAATGAATTTGATATTTGTAAAGAATCATATCATATTGCTAGCTAGCCGTCGTAAGAGTTAATATTATTATAATTCGCTATGTGGTTATTTTATAGTAGACTAGAATCATATTGCTTGCTAGCCGTCGTAAGAGCTAATATGATTATAATTCGCTTTGTCGTTATTTTATAGTAGACTAGCACATTCGTCCATGTAATTATAGATTTTGCCATTGCTGAATTGAATGGTAGCTTGGAAAGGGTTGCAGTGTGAAAAATTAGTAATATGAATATTTGAATATTTGTGTATGCTTGTGGGAGTGTAGTGTACAGACATGTGTCTGTTTGTTGTACTATTATAGTACAATGAGATTAAATATATATTTGGATATACTGATGTGACACAATGTATTGATGTATGTATGATACCGTGTTATTAAACCATTGTTTACCCTGTAAGAAGTGTGTGGGAATTTCGATGTGTATGTATGCGTGACTGTTACGTGCTTAGGCTCGAATAAGCAGCAACACAGAAAGAGTGAAAACTAACAAGCTTGTAAAACTTTAACAATGATTTTATTAAGTACAAATGTGTATAAGAGAACATAAATAAACTTACGGTTTTCGAGAATCAAATCCAACATTAATCCAATAAAGAATTCACACAAATAATCCACTAATGGAATTGCAAGAGTCCTGATAAATAAATGTTCTAATAGTTCCAGGTTCAAATCTTGACGATGTAATCCAAAATGGCTGACGATGTCACGTGATTCAGTTCTTGGTTTTATAACAATTTAAATGAAATCTATGAGCACATGTTCTTTTCCAGATAAAATATTTCCTCATGCTCCAACGAATTGACACAATTTCCAATATAACTCAAAACACAACTATTAATTTAAAGTCCAGAAAATCTACTGAATTGTTCTCTTCCAAACAATAATTTATATACCTGTTTTTACGTAAACAAGGGATCACGTGATTTTCCGGAAGATCATAGAACAAACTTACGATCATTTAAACACTTACACAAAGAAAGATTCAGATAAGAAAATCAGTCACTTCTCACCACCAAGAACTAAAAATAAAAAGTTGTCCTTGAAATTAACCAATAGTTTTAAAAGTTTGTTGACACTCTCTGAAGCAGGGTCAGAATTGAGGTCAACCTCCATTGTTTACAAATAGAGTCTATGTCAGCCTGAATTTTCCAGAATAGATATCTCCCAATTAATGAATTTTAAACCCAAAATGACAAATTTGAATTTGACAATTATAAATAAATAATTTAAATCAAATATACGTAACACCTTCCCCCATAAAAGAAAAAGAAAGGTTTATATGATAAAACTTTCTTTTTATCACAAACCAATTTACATCTGAGGTTAAAAGAACTAGTATAAATTACACAGTATAATAAATTGTTATACACGGGAAAGAGTGCCTGCAATTATATTATCTAGAAATATCCTCAACCTTTTAACTTGTCCATGTCCCACAAAATGTCCTAAGAAAGCCACACTAGCACGGCAGAACTCACTTTTAGATAAATTAATTGTTAAACATGCATCAGTGAGTCTGTCAAAGAATTATCGAATTGTTGCCAGATGTTCTATCCAGGCGTCGTTGTAGATGATGACGTCACAATTTTCTAGACCAGAGATGATTATTTTTATGAGACGTTGAAATGGACTTTCTGTACATTGGAAGAGTCCATCTGGAGTCACAAATCCGAGATTTCCTTTGCTTTTTCCGTTAGTGGAATCTTCCAAAATCATTTCAGAAGGTCAAATATGGTGACATACCTAGCATTCCCAATTTTATCAATACAATCGTCAATTCTTGGTAATGGGAATGAATCTGTTTTGTGTCACTCTGTTCACCCTCCTATAATCAGTGCACATACGGAAAGTTTTATCTGGTTTTGGAACAAGTATGCATGGTGAACTCCAATCACTTTTACTGGAATCGATAAAATCATTCTCCAGCAAATATTGAATTTCCTTTTTTTTAAAGTATTCCTGTTTGAGTGGACTCATCCTGCATGGATGCTGTTTAACAGGTTTGGAATTTTCAATTTCAACGTCATGAAAATTTTTGTTTGTCCTTGTAAGAATATCTGGACATACGTACTCATATTCAAACAACCGTTTCAGTTCATTTCCCTCCTGCACTTGCAAATGTGAAAGTTTCTGGTCTAGATTTTTCATAATTTCTGAATTACAAAGATTCGTCATTTCAATATCAGTCATCATTTCAAAATCAGTAGAATCTGATGATATTCCTTCACCAAGTCGGACAGATACAACTATATTAATTACATATTTAACATGGCTATTTCTTTCAATATACTGGTACTCCTGTAATTTATTTAGATCCCATGAGCACTATTACTATAATTCAACTAATTAATTTTCTTCTTAACTTTGTAAGGTCCGTAATATCTAATCTGAAGAAAAGTAAGAAGAATGAGCAAGAGTAACACAACTCCATTATCAGACTCAAAAGTTTTCTTCCT
The DNA here is from genome assembly GCA_030141615.1 of Unio pictorum. NCBI lineage: Eukaryota > Metazoa > Mollusca > Bivalvia > Unionida > Unionidae > Unio > Unio pictorum. Next base: position 11,695,532 of record JARLTB010000122.1, read on the forward strand.
TGTAGTTCTTTCAAACCATAGTTTCATTTTTAACTTGAATTGATGAATTCCCAATTCATTCATAACTTGCTGGATAATTCCAGACATGAAGTTTGAACCTTGATCAAACTGAATTGATTTGGGAAGGCCATACTGAGTAAAAAACTTTATCAAAGCTTTTACTATTGTTTTATATTTTACATTCCTCAACGGAATAGCCTCTGGAAACCTTGTTGACACACCCATAATGGTCAACAGGTATTGGTTACATGACTTGTTCTTAGGTAAGGGACCTACACAGTCTACCATAATTCTACTAAATGGTTCGTCAAAGGCAGGAATAGGTTGCAGATGAGCCTTAGGTATCTTCTGATTGGGTTTTCCTACCATTTGACAAGTATGACAAGATCTACAGTATTTGGTAACATCACTTTTGATTTTTGGCCAATAGAAGTGAGTAAAAATCTTGTGATAAGTTTTATTAATCCCTAAATGACCAGCCAAAGGAGTTTCATGGGCCAGATTAAGTATTTCCTGTCTGTAAGGTTTTGGAACTACTATTTGATAGTTCACTGACCACTCATCACCAGCAGGTATCTCGGAAAATATCCATTTTCTCATAAGAATTCCATTTTAAATGAAATAACAGACAGGAACTTCAGTGGCTTGAATCTCATTTATGGTCCTTTGAAACAAACAGGAGATCTCAGGATCTTTTTCATGTTCGACGACAAGTGACTGTCGTTTATCACCCTGATTAAGAGAATGAGTTGTTCAAAGAGGATGACTATGATCAATACCTTCTGATTGATCTAAACAAAGAGTGAAAGTGACCTCATCAAAAACCTGACCTATACAAGTGTCAGCTGAAGGAATACTGACTTCTTCAACATCATTCTCAAGATCATCACCCTGATTAGAATAAAGAGAATGAGTTGTTAAAAGAGGATCACTATGATCAATACATTCTGATTGATATAAACAGAGAGTGAAAGTGACCTCATCAAAAACCTGACCAATACAAATGTCAGCTAAAGGAATACTGACTTCTTCAACATCATTCTCAAGATCATCACCCTGATTAGAATAAAGAGAATGAGTTGTTAAAAGAGGATCACTATGGTCAAACCTTCTGATTGATCCAAACGAGAAGTAAAAGTTACCTCATCAAAAGCCTGACCTATACACGTGTCAGCTAAAGGAATACTGTCTTTTTCAACTTCATTCTCAAGAGCTTTCTTTGCCATAGCTCTGGTAACTGTACAAGCTTGAAATATATCAGTGAATTCTTTTTCAATTGGATCAAGTTTCAAATCCAAATTAGGCTTGTCAGTTACAAGTGGATTAACCACAACCTTGTCTCTAGCTAAGTCGCTGCCTTGCAATAAATGAATGCCATCAACGGGTAAAACCGAGACTGTTCCGACTGTCACAGGTCCTGATACTACGTCCGATGACAAATTTACACAATGGAGAGGAACATTAACAAAACCGCACTCTACTCCTTGAATAAGAACACTTTCATTAGAAGAAGACTTCTCAGAAAAAGGCAAAGTACCTGACAATAAAAGACTCTGAGAAGCTCCTATGTCCCTTAAATTTTAATTGGGGTGGGATTGGCTGAATCACCCAAGAGTGATATAGAACCCTTCGATATGAATGGTTACAAATTCTCCATATTAAAATCAGACTGGGATTTATTAGACCCAACAAATGTATTGCTTTCAATACATGGCTGCGACCTTGACCTCTTGGAAATAAGAGCATTTGGAACAGGTCTGTCTTGATTCTAATGCCTATTTTTTAATTTGTAGCAATCAGAAACAACTTGTCCTTTTTTATTGCAATAGGTACACGTCGGAAGAGACAAGGATCGAGAATTAAACTTCTCTGAAGTCTGATTTTTGAAAGTTGTATTAGTTTGAGTTTTAGAAGGGTTTGAATTAGGCGGAAATACTTTTCTGCCAGGAAATTGTTGAGTAGAAGTCTTGTTAAAAAAGCAATTTTATGTGTCAAAGAATATTCGTCAGCTGCTCGAACAGCATTTTCCAAGGTTTCAATCTTATGCTCATCAAGATAAGTCCTAACGTCACTATGGACACAGTTTTTGAACTCTTCAATATAATTTGCTTGAGATTTTGATAGTCTTCTTCGACTTTCTTGGCTAAGCACCATCTATCAAACAACTGCTCTTTTTCTCCTGCAAATTCGACATGAGTTTGTCCAGCTTCTTTTCTGTAATTTCTGAATTTCTGCCGATAAGTTTCAGGAACTAACTTATAACCTCTTAAAATGCATTCTTTAACCACATCGTAATCACCACTTTGCTGAACGGACAGTGAACAGTAAATATCACTAGCCCTACCAGTAATTACACATTGTAATAACATGGTCCAATATTCTCTTGGCCACTTTAAATTTTCAGCAACTTTCTCAAAACGAATGAAGTATTTGTCTACTTCTTCTTCTCTGAAAGGGGGCACTAATCTAATATTCCTTATTAAATCAAAATTTAAATTTGGATTTGAAGTACGATGGTGACTCTCACTTGCCAGCTCGAATTCTTTCATTTTAATTTCATATTGTAATTGTTTCTCTCTCTCTCTCTCTCTCTCTCTCTCTCTCTCTCTCTCTCTCTCTCTCTCTCTCTCTCCTTTTTCAGATTGTAATTGTCTTTTTTTCTCCTTTTCCTGAAATTCCAGCTTCTTCAGCTCTAATTCTCTCTCTCTCCTCTTTTTCATATTGTAATTGTCTTTCTTTCTACCTTTCCTGTCTCTCTCTTTATTCTTTTTCATATTGTAATTGTCTCTTTTTCTCCCCCCCTCTCTCTCTCTCTCTCTCTCTCTCTCTCTCTCTCTCTCTCTCAATCCACATCTGCTCTTTTTGTAATTCAATTTGCTTTTCTTTCTCTTTTTTTCATATTGTAATTGCTTTTCTTTCTCCCTTTCTTGAAATTCTAGCTTCTTCAACTCTAATTCCATCTTGAGTTTTAATTCTAATTCCTTTAATTTTATGTCAGAGTCTGATGCATACTAACTGACCGAAATCAAAGCACTTTGTCCCAAAACACCCTTTTCCACCAAATACTGGACCAAAATATTTTTGATATCTTGTTTCGTTAAAGAAGCCTTGACTTCAGAAAGATCAAATTTTCTGGCAAGTTGAATCAACTCATCGTTTTTGAAAAGATCTAATTGCTCCTGGGTAGGATTAGAAAGAAATATTTCTACTTTAGATATCATTTTAATACAAGCCTGTCAATCTCACTAAAGATTTAAAATTTTAAAAAACTAGGGGAATTCAAATTTAAAATAAAAGTTTTTTTGAGAAAAATTCTAGCCAAATTCCAATTTATCTTAATCTCAATCCGGACGATAGCACCCAATTTCTATGTAACGTGCTTAGGCTCGAATAAGCAGCAACACAGAAAGAGTGAAAACTAACAAGCTTGTAAAACTTTAACAATGATTTTATTAAGTACAAATGTTGTATAAGAGAACATAAATAAACGTACGGTTTTAGAGAATCAAATTCAACATTAATCCAATACACAATTCACAAAAAGAATCCACTAATGGAATTGCAAGAGTCCTGATAAATAAATGTTCTAATAGTTCCAGGTTCGAATCTTGACGATGCAATCCAAAATGGCTGACGATGTCACGTGATGCAGTTCTTGGTTTTATAACAATTTAAATGAAATCTATGAGCATATGTTCTTTTCCAGATAAAATATTTCCTCATGCTCCAACGAATTGACACAATTTCCAATATAACTCAAAACACAACTATTAATTTAAAGTCCAGAAAATCTACTGAATTGTTCTCTTCCAAACAATAATGTATATACCTGTTTTTACGTAAACAAGGGATCACGTGATTTTCCGGAAGGTCATAGAACAAACCTACGATCATTTAAACACGTACACAAGGAAAGATTCAGATAAGAAAATTAGTCACTTCTCACCCCCAAGAACTAAAAATAAAAAGTTGTCCTTGAAATTAACCAATAGTTTTAGAAGCTTGTTGACACTCTCTGAAGCAAGGTCAGAATTGATGTCAACCTCCGTTGTTTACAAATAGAGTCTAGGTCAGCCTGAATTTTCCAGAATAGATATCTCCCAATTAATGAATTTTAAACCAAAAATGACAAATTTGAATTTGACAATTATAAATAAATAATTTAAATCAAATATACGTAACAGTGACCTAAACAGTAATAGCCTTATCTGATGATTAATTGATATTTTAGTGTGAGGTGAGATTCGAAAAACCATATGTTAACGCCTTGTGGTTTTCACAGGAAACTTCGAGAGACAGACCAGTGACAGTGGTCCCAGTAGTCTCCGAAAGAGAGACGGAAGAAAAGAGAAGGAAGGAGAGAAGTGGGGAGAGGTGAAGTCCAGGAGGAGTGGGAGGAACGAAATAAAGAGATGAGTAGAACCAAAGGCCAGGGGAAAATTAAACTCACGCTGAAAATCACGAGATGAAGTAGGCTGTCACTTTGAGGACGAGTGATTGAGTTTATCCTTTAAAATTATCGACTTTATTAAATTGTTATTATTTTGAATTTCATCTTTGTGTTCTATATAATTTAACCGTCGTCAGTGCTGACTTGGGCTCAAAGCTGTACATCTATTTCGTCAGTAATTTAACTTTATAACTTCACCAGCCAGGGTGGAATTTTCATAATATTTCAATTAATATATTGGAAGTACCCCACCCCAACCTTTGCAAACACTACAACCATTAACATGCTAGGCACACATAGGAACATCACTGAATATCTTAATCAAAACAGGGCTAATAGGAAAAATATAAAAATTCCCCCCCCCCCCCCCGAAGTGTGTAACCAAAATAGACTACCCTTTAGGGGATGGAAGCAACTAGCAACGGTCAGTGGGCCTGGTGAGGTTTATCCAGCCCACCTACACTATGCTGGGTCTATCAGCCATGTCAGAGTCTCGCGGGTCATGAGCGTTATTTGTATAATATTGTATAAGCCCAGCTTGTCAAAGGGTCAGCGTTATGTCCCGCTTTGTCAAAGTGTATTGCACAACATATAATAACAACACTGAAACCCACTACCCTCTGATATTCGCTATCTAGGAGATGACCGCCCACGAAATAATTGCCCGGTTCGAGTATAGAATGCATAAGGTAAACTGAGTTAATGTATTGAACAAAGAAACTACGACCCCCCTAAAGATAAATAAACAATTTAATCAAAGACATACACAGTGAAATTTAAATTTCCTTTCATTCGGAATACACGTGGTTTTAGAATTCACTTTAACCGAATTACAAATAGATTGAATATAGAATTAAACAAATTTAGCCGTTCTATTACTGGTAGTTAACTTCATCAGAGAATCGATAGTTCAATCAAATTCATCCGCGTTATTCGATTTTGATGACCTGTTTCGTCGAACTGCATTCTCTGCTCTCTCAAATGTTGACCCAGAGGTTGGTGTCTCCCGAGACAGTTTTCCCTCGTGGATGTTCCACTCGAACTCAGACTTGTCCTCTGTATCGATGTATGCCCCTCGCAACTTCTACTTCACAATATTCTTTTCCCGTCTTGTACGTCCTCTATTTGGTACTGTACGTCTCTCCAAATAAAAAGCTAATTTCTTTCTTCCTTTCAAAAGAAAAAGTAAAATATCCTAAGTCTCTTGTTACACGGTAATAGCTGAGAATGTCCGTTTTGCTGGTTCGAACAATCAGATATTACTATCAGGGATAACAATTTTACGGCTAGTAATTAACTACACATGTCTTCAGATCAATACGGCTAAACCACTTGTTAATTCGGTTTGCCTTGACCTAATACATTATACACTGTCGCTAAATTATCTACGACATCAAAATTCGGTGAATTCACATGTATTCCTGTAATTCATTAATTAAAGTAAGACATTAATTCTGAGAACACAATCAATATTCAAATAATATGATAAATTCAAGAATTAACGTAACACTCCCTATCCATAACTCCACATAGTGTCTTTACGACATCAATTAACACTACGTCATTCTTAACTACGAATTAAGGTAAGAATTATAATTCATAATTCAAAAGCACATTACTAAATTAATGTAACATATGAAACTAATCATACAAATGTATCAACAAATCATGTAACAAAGAAACATTATATCAATTACATCACAATAAACGTGGATTTGAGACAATTAACTTGTGTTTTTGGTGCGTCTCTCAACCGTTGGTTTTTGGCAGTTTTTCGAACACGCTTCCTTGACGAATGGATTGCACTCAATCACATCCGGAGCCTCTCTTCCAAAATAATTCTGCCCTGGCTTTCTTGCAAAGCAAATTCAGAATACTGAAGTAAATTTCAGCTCGTAAGATATGATATTCTAAAGATTTATCGTGTAAAACACACCCCTTATTCAACAGTGACCAATCAGAACAAATATATTTTCTCGCGCTTTCCTTTAAAAGTCGCTTGCATCAGCGTGTCAAGATGACACGTTTTGGTTTTAAGTAACAATTCTGGTTTCTATCAAATGCTGACATCTTCGTGATAAAATGAAACTTCGGTCAGTTTGACTCCTGTATAAACAACATGTTAATTAGTAAAGCAGTCGACTAGCCTTTCCATACACCCTCTCTTGCACGATGTGTCGTAAATTTAACAAATGGCTAGCTGGGCTAGAACTAATAGTTATTTAATAGATGCGACCGAAAATTTGGCACTTCACAAGCCACATGATTGCGACCTAAGCGACCAAACCCAAACATAAAGCGGTAAATCTATAAGTAGCAACCACACCAGGGTCAACTACAAACATAAATAAGTTTAACATAGGGAGACTAAGGGAAATAATATCCGAAAAGGGAACAAAGGTCAACTTAACGGGATGGAAGCAATAGCAACGGTCAGTGGGACTTGAGAGGTTTATCCAGCCCACCTACACTACGCTGGGTCTATCAGCCACATGACTGCGACCTAAGCAACCAAACCAAACAGTAAGGTGCCTGAAACCCACGGATCTATACAGGGAATAATGGATAACCAACTAAAGAATAAATATTGAATAATTAAATAACATTAAATAAGATCAAATGGGAGTGACTAATGATACAATCAGAATAAAGAGTAAACAACATGAAAATAAGCTGTCTAGGTCTAGGTGTAACACCCACCTCTATCACTATCTCTAACTTTTTCTCTATATACAGCCTCGTTGACAGAATCAAAAGCTACACCATAGGATACAAATTGAGATAAGTACCCAAAATTAATAAAAAAAAGTGCACTGAGACCAGTACACAATAAATTTTTAACAACCCATCTTAGGGCCCAAATATAGAAAGTATAAGGTAGTCTTAAAGTCCAAAGACTATCAGGCCCCGCGACAGAAGGTCGCAACTCAACTAAAAATCAGCTACATAAGACCCCGACTAGAGATAATAAGGTAGTCCAAAAGCCCAAGACTATCAGGCCCAGCAGCACAAAGCTGCATCTAAAACTAAGGTATAGAACCTAAGGGCCCCAAATAATGAATATGAGGTGACTAAAAAACCCAAGGTCATCAGACACAGCAGCACAATGCTGCACCAAAACCATACAATTAGTCCATAATTAACCACTATGTTTAAGAAATATATGGTGGTATCGAACCTCGATCCAACAGGGCACCGGAGAGATCAAAACCGCAAAATAGGCTGTCATACGAGGCTGTATACACTTTAGATTCATAACAGCACAGAGTCTATCAAAATTATTAGGGAAAAATTTAGATCAAGATACCATGGAAAAGAACGCAGCACTGACCGACCTACGCTCCAGACCTGCTGAGCCACCTTTCCACCTTTTCCACGACCGGACACCACCAACAATTTCACGTGCAGGTCACGTCCATTATCTAACACAGCGGTATCGAATGAACTAGAGTGAGTGTGTGCTGGGTCCATTCCCACTCAACTCGGCCTACCATTCACATCGATAGTCGCTAAATAGCGACTCCGATATGACGGACTAATCAAATAATGTTCTCTGAACACATAAACGCCTGAGGGAGGCGGCACCATTCCCACCCTCAGGAAAAATCAAATAACCAGCCTTTGCTGGATAAAATAGTGCTAAAAGACCCTTCGCGGCCGAAGAACTTAAATTATACAACCAACCCTCCATTAGAACCATTCCACGGAATAACCATAGAAGATGGTGACAGCATCAACTTTATTCAACAATTTAAGACACAGCTACTTCTGGATATTAGACGGGGAATATGTAGTGAAAAGACTACATAATGAATGGAAATTTACGAACAGCCTGGACATTGCAAAAAGATTGAAAATAGCGAGGGAGCTCTTAGAAGGAATGCTAGAAGAAGAAGCCGAAAAGTTACGAGGCTGCATTAACCCACCCTATGTTAGAGTGGGGACATTGAAGGAAGTGATAGATATTGTCCAAAACGTAAAGTGCTTTTTGGATAATATCTTGACAGAGTGGCCCCATGTCCAAAATGGTTTGGACCAGCTCAAGAAAGCCGAAGAACTGACGAGAAAGGAGCTATTAGAAGAAGCGAAGAAGATAAAAGATAACTGGAGTAAGGAGAGAAAAGACAATGAAAACAACAAAAAGAAAGAGGAATTTGAAAGATTAAATAACAATTGGATAAAGATACAAGAGAAGTTTAGAGCTATGGGACATCCTGACTGGATTCCCGAGGACGAAAAGAAGAAGAAAACGGGAATCATTGGTAAAATCAAAAGATGGTGGAGCAACGTCAGAAAAAAAAAAGTAGTACCCAAAGGCCCTTTTCAGGGCCACTCATATACCTCGAAAAGATATTTGCTTTCTTTGCCTCCATTTTTCCTTGTCGCTTGACAGTCCCAAATAAAAATAATATTCCCCATGTTAAATTTCCCTTGTCGCTAGATAGGCACACCATGTTAAATTCCCCTTGTCGATAGACAGTCCCAACATGTTAAATTTCCCTTGTCGCTAGATCGTCCCAAGCCCTTTTTGACTGGATTTCCCATTGTCGCTAGATCGTCCCATATTACTACTGGCGTTGATACACGTACATAATGAAATATTCATCACATATGGGGCTCGGGTGATAAGAAAACCCCACATGGATACATTAATATCAATGTACAGGATCAATGTACACGCTATCGCACCGGCCTCGATAATATGTTGGCTACGTAACACAGCTTATATGCCCAAATGTAGAACATCCAACCGTGCAACATCAGAAAACCTAGCAACGTGCGCGAGCATTTTTATTTTTCTATGGATACTTATTACTGATTGCTCTACACCGGGTCCTACCTTTTTTACCCCAAGAAATTTGCTGGGTCCGGGACAGGTCTTGTAATATTTGATCAAAGGTTAATTTCTTGGCGTAGACATTAGAAACTCAATGTGTAAAGGGGTGATCCGTCGCCAGCGTAATTTTTTTTTATATATAGAAACTTTGTTTTTTTTAAAAATAGATCACTATAAGCTCAAAAGCTGGGGTCGTTCCGCACACGCGACTTCTTCTATTTTTCTAACAAACTATTTGTATTTTACTGGCTATATACCGTAAAGTAACTAACAGAGTTGTACAGGCCTCGCATCATTAGAGTCACCTCGTTAAGTTGAGGAAACAGACAATAGCCAATGTACAAAACCATCCCCTGCCACATTGGCCAAAATTACGACAAACATTGTTTACATATCACGTATTTAGACATTATCTAGCAAAAGTGTAAACCTTTATTATGTATACATAACTAACAAAATGTTAGTAGTCACCTTTCTCTAAGAATACTATGTGGCAGCATTACATTGTGAGTTATGGCCGCATTTATTCAAAGATTTCTAACTGAGTACAACATCAATTGCTTTTTTTTTGCTGGTCTTTTATCTACCACAATAAAGAAATAATTCTGGAGTTTCACATTTTTGGAGGGAATGACAGAAAAGCCACGTTAGTTGTAAGTAACACATTTGAAAAGATTGTCAATATTGTTTTAATTAAAAATAGATTATAATCTCAAATAGTTTCCCACATCAAATAAGTAATGTTATAAACATTGCTACTTTGTCAAGACGTAATAGTTCTAACACAGAGGTATAAAACAGTTATCTCTCTCTCTCTCTCTCTCTCTCTCTCTCTCTCTCTCTCTCTCTCTCTCTCTCTCTCTCTCTCTCTCAGCTGAATCATATACATCAGAGAGTTGTATCTGGAAAAAGAAATTAGTTCAAGGAGTATAAATTTAAAAATACTTGCATACATACAAAGAAAGTGAAAATTATAACAGATAAGGGCTGACGTCATTAATTATGCCTTAGGGTCGTTTTCTCTACTAGGTGATCCTTTCAGCGCAAACACAAGTATTTTCCATGCTGATTATTACAAAAGAATGCTGGCTGATTCGGACCGTGGCTGATTCGGACCTTAGCTGATTCGGCCCAAATTACGGGCTGATTCGGACCAGATGACGGGCTGATTCGGACCATGTGAACTATTATAAGAAAAACCATGTAACACACACATTATTTAGTTTGGTAGTTATTACTGTTTTTGCAGACATACTAAGAGCATATAAAAAGTTGATATTCGGCTTTTAAATTTACGTAAGACAGTTGCTAGCAAATATCTAACCGAAATCAGAACAAACTCCATATTAACTATAGCATTTAGATTTGTTCAACCAAAATAAAGAATATATATATATATATATATATATATATATATATATATATATATATATATATATATATATATATATATATATATATATATATATATATATATATATATATATATATATATATATGTGTGTGTGTGTGTGTGTGTGTGTGTGTGTGTGTGTGTGTGTGTGCAATAAACTGACAACGAACAGTGCAAAATTGCAAAATTAGTATCTAACTAGCCTGAGCGCTTTCGACTCTTAATGGGTCTTTTTCAAAGACAAATACAAAACATAGACAAGACAAACAAATAAAACAGAAAAACGGTTATGTTTGCAAAGTTTTACATAGCTGTTTCTACTGGAATTAAACATTTAAGCTTATATTGTGTCTTAAACAAATGTAAGTGACACATTTAAATCTCAGACGAAACCTATTAATATTTCACATGGTCCGAATCAGCCAAAAATCTGGTCCGAATCAGCCAGAAATCTGGCCCGAATCAGCCCGTAATTTGGACCGAATCAGCTTGGTCCGAATCAGCCATAGTCCGAGTCAGCCTGTTCCCATTACAAAATACACTGTGTTAAACAGCTTGACGCCATTTAAAATGGGTGTTATATTAAAACCGTTGTTGATATATATTCTACTTGCCTTAAAACTCCACGCTTGCTGAAATTGGTGGCTAGCTCTTCTTTGTAGCCGACTATTAGTATTTCACTGCCTACATACTATAAAGTAACTATTGGCGGTAAACGTGCAACTTTAGAAACAACACAAGCCCGATAAAAACTAATTCACAAATATATCCAAATATTGTTTTTAAAGAATAATATCTGAAAAGTCACAAAATGGTCTTAAATTGAAATTGGAATGTCCAATTTAGGAAACTATATCTTGTCACTTTAGACCAGGACTTCCGATTAACTATCCTGGATAGATGTGCGAGTCAAAGATGCGGGCTCATCTAGCCATAGGCATGACCTCGACGTTGGTGATGCCGATTGACAAGGTGACCCAAATTTGACAATCACACGAACGCGAACGGCGGAGAAAGTAACCAAGTTTTGTACTGTCAGAAGAAGGATTCCTGCGTACACGATGTCATTATCACAAGCATGGCGATTCAGCTCGCTAGGAGTGCTGACCATTTCTGTTCTGTTTCAAGTCATAGCTTTATGCTCACCTGGTTGGCATATTGAGGAGAGCGATGGACGGATCATGTCCACAGGTAAATATGATTCGGATATTTATGCCTTTCTAACCCTAGATATTTCAGAATGATTAATTCAATGTTGCATCTGTGATCACAAGAGCAGGGATGTTGTGTCCTTTAAATCCGAAAGGGCACGCAACATTTTAAAGTGATATAATATTTTATTTATATCGTCCGACAAACAAATTAAAGGGTTACTAGAAACACCGAAATACACTGAAAAAACCGAAATACACATGCATTTACATGTTCTCTTTGTATATATCGGTTTCCACTCACACATTATTTTTGTTTTAATTTGTATAATAATATAAAGCAAAATAAAATATGATTTATTATACTTTTATACAAATTATTTACTTTTTCCTAGTTATGCACGCGTCAATTGGTCGTACTTTATTGGATAGGTTGATCATTCCGGAGGTTTGTTAATATGATAACTACTGATCGTTCCGGAACGATTGTAATCTCCGGAACGGACGGTGTAAGCCGGCGTAATTCATTTTGTTTCAGTTCGCTTAATTCATGTTCTAATTGACTGCACTGCACATACATTTAATTGTTCTTCCTTTGATCTCATTTCGTATTCAAGTTAAGAAACAATCTTTATTTGGTAATTAAGTCCCTTAATTCGGAACATATTTCCAAAAATACTTTAACACCCTTTCAATCAGCTGTCATATCAACATAACCAATATATATACAAAGACTTTCTCATTCACAGCCTTTACCTCAGACAATAAATATCAGCAACACCAACATTAAATTCTCACAGTCAGTTCGGAATCTAGGTGTTACTCTAGACAGTACTCTCACCTTGCACCAACATGTCATGAACATCTGCAAGGCTGCATATCTTGAATTGAGACGCATCAGTTCCATTCGTAAATATCTTTCAGTTGATGCCACGAAAACACTTGTGTGTTCATTAGTACTTTCAAGACTGGACTATTGTAACTCAATTCTGTCTGGTTCATCACAATATTTACTCCAGAAACTTCAAAAAGTTCAAAACACAGCTGCACGGATCATCTTTAGAGTACCTCGATCAGAGCACACCTCACCACTGCTCTATACCCTACACTGGCTATCAATTCAATACAGAATCAAACACAAAATTTGTTCTCTGTGCTATATTTCAATGACAGACTCCAGTCCAACATACCTATCCAGCCTCATCCATGTGTATACACCAGCTAGATCCTTGCGCTCTTCTTCTGATAATCGTATACTCATTGTTCCCAAGGTGAAAACAAATTCATATGGACAACGTTCGTTTGCATACCAGGGCCTGGCGACGTGGAACGAATTGCCCATTGAAATTAGACACAAAGACAGTGGTCCCTTTTAAGAGTGCTCTCAAGACTCACCTGTTTCGACTTCAGGGACAAACTTAGTGACCTAATTGTGTTTTGTATCTTATATATTTTCAGCATGTTTTTATATTTTCCAATTTCATTGTTTTAGTCATTTGTTGTACTGTAGTGTATTCATATCATTATTGATGGTGTAAAGTGCTTAGAGCTTTGAAAGATTAGGCGCTATACAAAGTCCTCATTATTATTATTATTATTATTATTATAATATATATATATATATATATATATATATATATATATATATATATGTATGTATCAGCAAATTCACCTTTTGTCAGGTCTGTCCAATCAAGTACGACCAAGTGATATCGTTACATGAATTGTGATATAAATAGGAAAAAAGTGAATAATTCGTATAAAAATATAATAAATCATATTTTTTTTGCTTTATATTATTATTACAACAAAAACAAAAATAATGTGTGAATGGAAACCGATATATACAGAGAAAAAATGTAAATACATGTGTATTTTGATTTTTTTCAGTGTATGTATTTAGGTATTTCTAGTAACCGCAAATTTAATGACGTATACTCGCAGTTCTCGAGAGAATGTATCTCTCACTGATGTCACAAACAAAACATTTGTTTACACTGATCAACATCGAGTCACGCCTACAGAAACATTTGTCGAAAATCATATTATTCTATTTTGTGAAATGCAACAAAGATACATACCATACAAAAACTAATGCATTTCTCTAATTCTCTATTTTATAATCAGTTAATCCTCATTTAAAAAATTCTTATCAGACGGGACAAATAAACTTATTGCTATAATAAGCATCCAGTCTGGTAGAGGGCATGACATTTCGACCCAAAGTCAAACATTTTTAGCCCAAAAAAATATCCAAGACTATTCGAACCCAAATTATTTCTATCCCAGCCATGGGACAATTCGACCCCAGTTCATGCATTTTTAAAACAATAATTGGCACAATGCTACTGGTCATTCCCACTAATCACGGTTATTCATTCATATCTTCAGTTAAAGAAGATACATACACCTAAGTCGTTGAAAAGATGTCAACAGTTATTTATTATTAAAGTCTCTTTCAAGTTAATGAATACACGCTAATGAAATCAAATATGCCACTATGTAAACTGGTACAAAGAGCTGACTTTTTAAAAACAATAATAATTGATAATCGTAATCAAAAGTGCCAATTCATCAAAAAAAAGATGCCAGCTAGAGATATCAAAATTTAAGGAAATTTCTACCAGATACACTTCAATTTGAACGATCGGTTAAAGAAACCTGTATGAAAATAAGTACATTTATTTACTACTTGCTGGTTCTGCAGTGAAAACATTTGTCCCCATGGATTAGTAGTTAGTACAAAAGTATGGACACAACAGAAATTATTTATGCATAAAACTCGCATTTACTAGCCTACCTGTTATTATAGGAGTACAGCAGAACATTAGCTTCCATTATTATGTTCATTTCTGATTGTAGTCAAATAAATAGTGCATGATACCTCAAAATCAAGACTTGGACCAAACGTTGTTGCAAATTTGGATAAGTATTTTGGGGTTAAATGGCAAAACTGAAAAAGATTTTAATGAGATTCAGAGAAGTATTGAAGTTTCTAGAAATGCCAGTTTGGATGGAATAGTAGTCAAGTGTAAAAAAGTTTGGTTTAGTGTTTGGAATAAGACCATTCCTTTGGATTGACAAAATTCACTCTCACCATGAAGGACTAACAAGAGATACACTGCTGTCAGGCTATTCTGTGTATCTAAGGTTACCAATATTGGCACAAAACCCATACTGAAATCACTTTACAAAAATAAAATTCTGCAATGCTTACCAATTGAAAAGCGGCAATTTTCACCAGAATATTTTATTTTAAAAAAATACTAAGTTTGGACAAATGGGACATCACCTCTTATGTTTCTACAACTCAAGAAATGGCGGCCTATTCTGCTCATGGCTTTGAAAAGATGTAATGTTTATGCATCAGGCTATGAAATGAAATACATTTACTTTGGACTCTTTCTGGCATTTCAGCCAAATATTGAAATTTTGAACCAAAACAACACGTGATCCAATGTTTACAGAAATGATGTATCATTGTGCAGAATTACAACACAAGATGTGCCGAATAGGCTGACACAGTTGTACATGTCGAGTGTTATAAATATTTACAATAGTGTCACAGGGGGGAAAAACAGAACCTTGAGTTGCTTCAACCTTGAGATGACATACTATATGATTTATATGACAAGGAGTCATCCGGATGAAAGCTCATAAAGAAGAATATATCATCATTTCTTACCTGTACTTTGCTAATATAATGTTTCCAGAGTATTGATAGATATCTGTCAGATGTCTCAGAAATGCTTAATTACGCATATTTGGATGCCTTTTTTTCTGGAGTGCATTAAATAACCCATGCAGGAGTCCTTTGTACCACAGGCATCTGACATTTTATCAATAAAGTCTGTTGAAATCTCTGACAACATGGAATCACGTTATCAGTAATATAAATGTTCATTTTAGCTGTGCTGATATTTACAATGACAGAATTTAGTGGTTAAAATCTCCCCAGATTTACCTGATGTATTTATAGACTTCGAATAGCAGCTTGAGTGGGGGGGCCCAGAGTGGCCAAGTGGTCTAAAGTGCTCTCCGTTATAGATCACTGCCATCTCACCTCTGGCTGCATGGGTTCCAGTCTAAGATTCAGCTAATGTAGTTATTTGAGAAAGCTTGCCAGTAGCTTCTCGTGGGTCGGTGGTTCTTTCTGGTAGTTTTCCTAGGTTCTTCTTCCACCAATAATACTGGCTGCCATATATAGCCTATCGTGTGCTGAAAAATGCCGTTAAACCCTACAAGAACAACAAAGCAGCTTGAGTGGGAAAATGTGCTGATATTTATAATGACAGAATTCAGTGGCTAAAATCCACCCAGATGTGTCTGATGTATTTATAGACTTTGAGTAGCAGCTTGAGTGGTAAAATGTGCAGATATTTACAATAACTAAATTCCATGGTAGAAATACCTGAGATGTACATGTGGTTATTATAAGAGTACATCAGAACTTTAGCTTCCATTAATGTGCTCATTTCTGATTGTAGCAGAGTAAATACTGCTTGTGACCTTCAAATCAAGACACATCAAGACTTAACAAAACTATGTTTGTAAATTTGGTAAAGTATTTTGGGGTTAAACGGCGAACTGACAAAGATTTTAATGAGATTCAGAAGAGTACTGAAGTTGCTAGAACTGCTAGTTTGGAAGGGATAGTAGCCAAGTGTAAGAAATTTTGTGATAGTGTTTGCAATAAGAACATTCCTTGGATTGACAAAATTCAGTCTCACATTGATGGACTACCAAGAGTTACACAGCTGTCAGGCTATTCTGTGCATTTTAGGTTACCAATATTGGCGCATAACACATACCTATTGCAGTTGATGAAAATAAAATTCAGCAATGCTTACCAATTGAAAAGCGGCAGTTGTCACCAGAATATTATATTCAGAATAATACTAAGTTTGGACAAACAGGATCCTACCTTTATGATTCCACAACTCAAGATATGGCAGCCTATTTTGCTTATAGCATTGGAAAGATGTAATGTTTATGCATCTGGCTATGGAAATGAAATACATTACTTTGGACTCTTTCTGCCTGCATTTCAGCAAAAAAATTAGATTTTCAACCGAAACAACACATGATCCATTGTTTACAACAAAATAAAATGATATGTATCGTTGTGCTGAATTACCAGATGTGCCGAATAGGCTGACATGGTTGTACTTGTCATTGTCATAGAAATGTTGAAATTAGACTAGATGGAAACCAACAGTTCTTCTAATCTGCAAAGTTCAACATTATCTGGGAGAGGAATGCAACTTTCGCTGGAGGGACTCCTTTTTTATACCAATATGCGAGTCCTAGACTCCCAAGTTTTAAAATTCTAGTGAGACCCCTGATTCAGTATGAAAGAAGTGTTTTTTGGAAGAGGTAATAGCACAGGAGTCTGACGTTTTATCAGTAAAGTATGGAGAAATCTCTGAAAACGTGAAATCACCTTATCGGTTATATAATTGATATGGTAACTTATTGTTTTCAGAGATTTCATGGTACTTTATTGATAAAACATCAGACTCATATGATAAAAGTAAGTTCTCAAGTGTGTCAAAACCAGGTGGTCATTGGCCTTTGAATATCCATCATTGTAGTGAGAAAAATGTCAAAATGGCTAATAAAAGAACCAAAAAATATCGATACAGATATAATGATATGCAGTAAGGCAAGGTTGTCAGTCAGTTATCTAGGTGGGTGGGGTGCAAAGAAAATCATCAAATTTGTCTATGCCATTCAAAATAATTTTATCTTGCCTTAAAAAAAATGTTAATCATCAATCGGTAACATACTGTAAGGACTGTAGTTTCACCGTACAAATTGTTAATATAACGTCAGGAAATTGAGGTGTCATGTGTCTTGTGCTGCAGAATAGCCACCCTATTTTTGACACTGACAAAGTTCACAACATCCTTTAAAAATGTTCTCATTTTATGTTCACTATAAATATTTTGATTTAAAAAAAAAAAGCACAATTTTCATATTTTATTATAAAACATATAGAACATAAATACTAACAGATTATCTTGTCCAACCTGTTAGATTTGCTTTTTTGTTACTTAGTTTTAAGATAATAGAATGGTAATAAGTGCTTTTCTATTTATGCCGAGTGGTCTAAAGCACTCTCAGTTATGGATCACTGCCATCTCACCTCTGTCTGCATTGGTTCGAGTCTTAAGATTTGGCCAATGTGTATGTGAGCAAGCTTGTGGGTCAGTGGTTCTTCCTGGGCTCTTCCTCCACCAATAATACTCGCCAGCATGTATAGCCTATCATGTGCTGAAAAATGGTGTGAAACCCTACGACAACCAATACTTACAATGCAGTAGATATAATCACTGGAACAGACTTGACTGTTGTCATATATTTGGAAAGTTTTTAAGCAAAAATTTTTTTATTATTTATTTGGCATAATGTAACTAAAAGCTAAAGTAAATACAGTGAAACCTGTCTGAAAGACCACCTGTCTTGATAGACCATATTCTCAATGCACATAGACTATAATTTTATGGCAAAAAGGGTGTCTTTCAAGACAGGTTCTTCTGTATAAAATATATTGTTGGTGAATACTTTAGTCGTTCATTTTTCTGTGCTTGTATTATAATTCACCTCTGAAAATACATGTCTGGTGCAATTATAGGTTATATGCAAGTTTATGTTTGATTATGTATCTATTCATATATATTTCAATAAAATATCTATACAGAAATCAGGATATAATTAATTTGTGTTGTAAATGATGTATGTAGATACATTAGTATTAGCAAAACTTTCGAAGGTTCGTACCGGTACATTGAAAATAATGCAAGTTGCTTTAAAAAATTGGAGATTTTACTTCCATGATAAAAAATTTAGCGATATCAGGAAAGTACATGTTAATATTATATTACAAATCAATAACTCTTTACACCATACTTTTTATTTTTTTTTTTTGTAAGACTTCTTATCCGTGTGAATTTGGGTCTAAATAGAAATGGTGCAGATCTGATATTCACAATGGTCAATGTTCATGGTGACTATCTTGTTATTGTAACTTTTGATGAATTGATATCCATAGTAACATGGAATTTTCACAAAATGACATGATATCTACTTAGACCTAAATGAAGTAGTCATGCTTGCAATATGGCATCATTAGTATCTATTATGAAAATTTTGTTATAGATAATATATCAGATGATCATATTAACATGGAGGATTCTATAGTTATGGGAACCTCTTTGGTAGCCTGGTGGATAGAGAATCCGCTGCGGAAGCGGGAGGTCATGGGTTTGATCCCTGGCCAATTCATACCAAAGACTTACAAAAATGGTACTAACAGCTGCCTTGCTCAGCATTAAGAGGTAAGTGTTAAGACTGGTTGGCCTGGTGTCAGGATAATGACTGGGTGGGATATCATGCTACATGTCTGCAGCATGATGCCTCAGTGCTAGACATCACTATAAACCGCCACACTGCAGACATCATAGCGATATGACTGAAAAATTGTTAAAGCTACATTAAAAATCATATTCAAACAAACAAATCTATTGTCATTGGTAACCATTAATAAATGCATGTGCCAGGTCTGGGGTAACTGTCACCAGTAACTGGGTCATTAAACTAATGCTGTTAATTAGTTAATGGGCACTTGTTTTCAATAACCAATAAAGATAAGAAACTCACGATGTCTTCTGTATCAAATTGCAAGTGCCAGGCCTGGGGTAACTGTCACCAGTAACTGGGTCATTAAACCAAAAAATGCTGTTAATTAGTTAATAGGCACTTGTTTTCAATAACCAATAAAGATATGAAACTCACAATGTCTTCTGTATCAAATTGTCCTGTTTAATATATTTGGTATGGTAACATTCTCAGTAAAACCATACACATTTCTGAGACTTGAGGAGAGGCGAGGATGCATTTAAATTGTTAGAACAGTGCTTGGGTAAACTGGTTTCTAATGGATTGATATATTTATTTTCTTTCTTTTAAAGGACCTATTATGCAGACAACTTGTCATATAGGTAATGGCACCTGTACATCCCGCACTAGACTGGAGGACCTTATGTCAACACGACAAGACACATACTTTACAGAATGGATCTTCAGCAGTGAGTCTGTCTTTTTGTCTGTATGTCTAGTCTGTATACATGATGCTAAGGTGGAGATGCATATATGTTTTAGTCTTTCTGTTTTGGCTTGCAGTCTAAATTTACTGACAGCTGGCAGGACAATTCAAACGTCAGCATGGAGATAAATCTGAAGGAGACCACTGATCATTTATTATGAAATATTGTCACTAATTCGAAGCTATATTTTACATATCATTATTTATATTTGTCCAAAAGTACTCGCAACATCAACAAGACATCTGTCATGTGTTCATAGATTTCAAAAAGGCCTTTGACAGAGTGTGGCATAAGGCATTGTGGGCCACAATGAAGAAGATCAACATGGGTCAAAAGTTTACCAATACTATCAAGCAGCTGTATCCCAAGACTAAACCAGTACCATAATTGCTCAAGGTTCTTTAGGGGACTGGTTCCAGACAACAATTGGAGTACATCAAGGCTGTCTCCTGTCACCCATGCTTTTCAACATCTACTTAGAGTGCATCATGAGCGAAACCTTCAAAAACCACTGTGGGACAGTCAGCATTGGAGGGCATAACATCACCAACCTCCGCTTTGCAGATGATATTAATGGGCTGGCAGGCAGTGAAGACAAGCTTTCCACCTTAGTGAAGAAACCAGGATGAAACATCTTCCAGATTTGACATGGAGATAAGTGCTGAGAAGACAAAGCTGATGACAAATAGTGGCAAACAAATCTTAGCCATGATTCAATTCAGAGGACAGGAACTGGAAACAGTGGGCCAGTTTAAATGTCTTGGTTCCATAATCACCGAAGAGGGATCAAGAGCAGAAATTTTTTCACGAGCGGGAAAAACAATGGCAGCTATGTCAAAGCTAAGACCCATCTGGAGCAACAAGAATATCTGTCTGAAAACTAAAATCAGACTATTGAGAGCACTAGTCATCTCAATCTTTCTGTATTCATGTGATACCTGGACCATGACAGCAGTATTACAACAAAGAATCCAGGTACTTGAAATGTGATGCCATAGAACCATCCTTGGCATCTCTTACATGGACCACATCACAAATGAAGAAGTGCGTAACACCATCAGGCACAAAGTAGGCCATTATGAAGACCTCCTCACCACTGTCAAAAAGAGAAAGCTGAAATGTCACTAGAGCCAACTGTCTATCCATAACAGTACTGCAGGGCAGCATTCGGGGTGGCAGAAGGAGAGGTAGACAGAGAAAAAAGTTGACTGACAACATCACAGAATGGACCAGGAAAAGTTTTGCGGAGACAGGCATTGTCACATGATCGAGACAAGTGGAGGGAACTGGTCAGATGTTCATCAGCACAGGGTGTCAACGACCACACTAGGTCAAGAGACTGATGATGATGATTTATATTTAGTTATGTCAGGGATCTTAATGTTCATTAACAACTTTGTGCATGTTGTAAAATGTAGATAATTATCACATAATTATGCAAGAATTAGCATACCATATGTACTCACTTATAAGTCAAATTCACTTGACAACAGAATAGACTGCTTTGCAACTGCATAATTTGCCCGCTGATCGGGTCAAATTGTTTATTCTATTTATTGTTCTTAACAAAGTAATTAGATTCAGATCTACATTTGCATTATGTGATGGCACATTGGGATCAGTGTCGTAAGACTAGGGTGCACAGTATGGTTTGCATGAAAACGTAAGACATGGGGACACTGGAAGGTTTGCATGAAGACGTAAGACGAGGAGACACAGGATGGTTTGAATGAATACATAAGAAGACACAGGATGGTTTGCATGAATACATAAGACTAGGAGACACAGGAAGGTTTGCATAAATACATAAGACTAGGAGACACAGGAAGGTTTGCATGAATACATAAGACTAGGAGACACAGGATGGTTTGCATCAATACATAAGACTAGGGGACACAGGATGGTTTGAATGAAGACATAAGACTAGGAGACACAGGATGGTTTGCATCAATACATAAGACTAGGGGACACAGGATGGTTTGAATGAAGACATAAGACCAGGAGACACAGGATGGTTTGCATGAATACATAAGATTAGGAGACACAGGAAGGTTTGCATCAATACATAATACTAGGAGACACAGGATGGTTTGAATGAAGACATAAGACTAGGAGACACAGGAAGGTTTGCATGAATACATAAGACTAGGAGACACAGAATGGTTTGAATGAATACATAAGACTAGGAGACACAGGATGGTTTGCATGAATACATAAGACTAGGGGACACAGGAAGGTTTGCATGAATACATAAGACTAGGAGACACAGGAAGGTTTGAATGAATACATAAGACTAGGAGACACAGGAAGGTTTGCATGGATACATAAGACTAGGAGACAGGATGGTTTGAATGAATACATAAGACTAGGAGACACAGGATAGTTTGAATGAATACATAAGACTAGGAGACACAGGATGGCTTGCATGAATACATAAGACTAGGAGACACAGAATGGTTTGAATGAATACATAAGACTAGGAGACACAGGATGGTTTGCATCAATACATAAGACTAGGGGACACAGGAAGGTTTGCATGAATACATAAGACTAGGAGACACAGGAAGGTTTGAATGAATACATAAGACTAGGAGACACAGGATGGTTTGCATGGATACATAAGACTAGGAGACAGGATGGTTTGCATCAATACATAAGACTAGGAGACACAGGATAGTTTGAATGAATACATAAGACTAGGAGACACAGGATGGTTTGCATCAATACATAAGACTAGGAGACACAGGATAGTTTGAATGAATACATAAGACTAGGAGACACAGGATGGTTTGCATCAATACATAAGACTAGGAGACACAGGATAGTTTGAATGAATACATAAGACTAGGAGACACAGGATGGTTTGCATCAATACATAAGACTAGGAGACACAGGATGGTTTGAATGAAGACATAAGACTAGGAGACACATGATGGTTTGAATGAATACATAAGACTAGGAGACACAGGATGGTTTGAATGAATACATAAGACTAGGAGACACAGGATGGTTTGCATCAATACATAAGACTAGGGGACACAGGATGGTTTGAATGAAGACATAAGACTAGGAGACACAGGATGGTTTGCATCAATACATAAGACTAGGGGACACAGGATGGTTTGAATGAAGACATAAGACTAGGAGACACAGGATGGTTTGAATGAAGACATAAGACTGGGAGACACAGGAAGGTTAGAATGAAGACATAAGACTAGGAGACACAGGAAGGTTTGCATGAAGACATAAGACTAGGAGACACGGGATGGTTTGCATGAAGACATAAGACTAGGAGACACAGGATGGTTTGCATCAATACATAAGACTAGGAGACACAGGATGGTTTGAATGAATACATAAGACTAGGAGACACAGGATGGTTTGCATCAATACATAAGACTAGGGGACACAGGATGGTTTGAATGAAGACATAAGACTAGGAGACACAGGATGGTTTGAATGAATACATAAGACTAGGAGACACAGGATGGTTTGAATGAATACATAAGACTATGGGACACGGGATGGTTTGAATGAAGACATAAGACTAGGAGACAGGATGGTTTGCATCAATACATAAGACTAGGGGACACAGGATGGTTTGAATGAAGACATAAGACTAGGAGACACAGGATGGTTTGAATGAAGACATAAGACTGGGAGACACAGGAAGGTTAGAATGAAGACATAAGACTAGGAGACACAGGAAGGTTTGCATGAAGACATAAGACTAGGAGACACGGGATGGTTTGCATGAAGACATAAGACTGGGAGACACAGGAAGGTTAGAATGAAGACATAAGACTAGGAGACACAGGAAGGTTTGCATGAAGACATAAGACTAGGAGACACGGGATGGTTTGCATGAAGACATAAGACTAGGAGACACAGGATGGTTTGAATGAAGACATAAGACTAGGAGACACAGGATGGTTTGCATCAATACATAAGACTAGGGGACACAGGATGGTTTGAATGAAGACATAAGACTAGGAGACACAGGATGGTTTGCATCAATACATAAGATTAGGAGACACAGGAAGGTTTGCATGAAGACATAAGATTAGGAGGCACATGATGGTTTGCATGAAGACATAAGACTAAGGGACACTGGATGGTTTTGCATGAATATGTAAATGCTTCATTTCATTAAATATAAAAGTTAAGCACACCAGTTCAAGATGTCATGTTCAAGTACGTCATATGGAATGAAATAGTATAATACTTTGTTCATTTTTTATATTAATGCAGTACCATAAGACTCCCTGATCTTTAAGTGAACTTAAATCTTTCAGTATTCAGATAACTCAGATAATAATAAATATTTGTGTAAGTTTTAACTGTAATATTTCTTTTTCAGTGCAAATGTTCCACATGATCAGCACTCTTGTTACAATTGTGGTACCCATAGCTTTTTGTTTGGTGGTCCTCGTCATCCATGTATTTTCCATTTGGAATCAAAGGGCTGGAATGTACCTCTACCCTGTGGGGACAGTCTCTCTTGCCGTGGCTTGTAAGTAGCCAAAATCAGATCACCTCAGTTTTGAATGGAGATCTGATGGACACCAATAAAACGTCATGTTCGGTTCAATCACAACTTTAAATGTTTTGAAAGGAACACGTGTCATTTGGAACATATTGCTACTGATAATTCTCCTCTAATGAATTTATAATGCTTGATAGTATACTAAAATTAAATGGACTGGAAATTTCAAAGGTCACCAGAACATGAACTTTTATTGGTGTCTGAGATGTTGAAGATCTGACTCGGATTGAAAATTCATTTTTTCCCATTGAAATACAGTATGTTTTAATATTATCTGACTTCATATTAGATGAAATGTAACCATCACTGCTGGCATGATGAAGTAATGATTTGTTGGAAATATAAATCCATATTTTCCTCAAACAACTTCTTTAATTAGATGATTAAATAGAATGCAAGGATTTTTATTACCTCATTGGAAGAGTCTCCAATTCAGAATTCACTTTTTAAAACAAATAAACATAAATATATAAATAGCATTGGGACCCTCTGGGACATGAGGAAAAAGAACTCGGGACATGAGGAAGATTAAAAGTGATTTTTAGGTCAAAGTTCAAAATACAAAGTTGCTTACACATTAAGGTAAACATTTTATCAGGTGACCAATTAAAATTCATGTTATTCTTTTTTATTACAGGCACACTGCAGTTTTCATTGACAGTGAATTCTACTGGTATGAGTTCAGTACATGCACATTACCTGTTGTACTCAAATATTCAGACCCCTTGGAGTTTAGTGTTATATGGATTGTCCAGTTTCTTCACTCTCATCATCTTGGCTGGATATTTTACCATGCTTCTCCAAAAAATCAAGCTACATGCCAGGGTTGAAAACATACAAATGGAAGAAAATTCAATGGAGGAATCTCTCATAAAATAGAATTTAAATCATTGAGAATATTGTTAGCTAAATGATTTATTGAAAAATCACAGAATGCCAACTTTTGATTTTACATTTTAATTTGTTGTCATACTCACTTGAGTGTGAGGCAAGATGTAGTAAATTTTTCTGGCATTGGCATGAATTAATGTTTTTCATTTGCATATGTGTTTCCTAAACACCTTGACAGATTATCATAATATATTTCAAGACTCTTCATGAAACTTATTCAATGTCTTGAGCAACAGTGCCTCTTTTTCCACTTGGTCAATGTCACAGTAATATAAAGAATTCCATTCACATTTTAGTTGAGGTTTTTTATTTGCATGTTTCCTAAAATCAGTGATTGACTTTCTTCATACTTTTGCTGATTCACTGCGACATATTTACCCTACTTGGTGATCTTGCAGTCAAGGTTACTACTTTGATTGTGATTACAAAATCCAGGCCTTTGCAATAATGTTAATTTATCTGACCATGAAGAATTTGTTGTTGTTGTTGTTTTTGTTGTTGTTGTTGTTGTATTAGTTAGGGTTTAACACCATTTTTCAGCACACGATAGGCTATACATGTCGGCCAGTATTTTTGGTTGAGGAAGAACCAGGAAAACCCCCAGAAAGAACCACCGACCCATGAGAAGCTACTGGCAAGCTTTCTCACATAACTACATTAGCCGAATCTTAGACTTGAACCCACACAGACAGAGGTGAGATGGCAGTGATCCGTAACGGATATCACTTTAGACAACTCGGCCACTCTGAGCCCCACCATATAGAATTTGATCAAATGTGACAAAGTATCCTGCCATATATTTCTTTAAAGTTTTGTAGAAATGATGCTGATCTTTTTATCAAGCTCAGACCAACAGTAGTAAAAATAGTAGAAGCCAACAAACTTATTCTCAAAAACTGCATAAAAGAATTGGGTGAAATTTGAGAAAAAGCATGCCAACATGAAAGCTCTTCAAATTTGTTCTGATGATGCCATCTATAAATATGGTCACTGTCATCAAATGCAGAAAAATGTATAAATAATTTCCCACAAAAACTACTTATTGCAAAATGTCCAGAAATGTGACAAGAGTGCACCTAATTATCAAGGACTGTTAAGTTCGTACGGTGACGCTGGTAGCCAACCAAATATGGCTTCTAAAATGCACCAAAAAAAGGTTTAAAATCTTCTCAGTAATAACTGCAGAATTTAACATTATGTTCATACAGATGAAAATTATCCACCATCAGATAAAAATGAGATTTTTTAAAAACTACTTATTCTCCAAATGCACTGGACAGAATTTTACAAAATTTGGTTGAATCCTGGCATAAAGTGCTTTTAAGTTGCTTCAAATATGGCTGCTATTACTAAAACTGGAAATGCCTATTTTCACTATTCACAAACCTGCTGATCAGAAGAATTTAACCCAGATTTAAAGAAAGAATCCTATTTTCTAGGCCTCTTGAATTTATACAAACAAATACCAGTCCACTTTTAAATATGACCATCTTTAAAAAGAGTTGAATAACATGCAAACAACTTTATCTTAGAAAAATAAAGAATATTACCAGCTTCTGAAATAAAATATCCTGGTATTGATTGAGGCTTTTCCATAATGGGAAAAAATAAATCTGATGGAAATTTATAAAAGAGAGAAACCTTGAAACGTGTTTTCGTAACATTTTCTACGAACATAACTGGAGGATTATTTTTGAAGAAAGTATCTAACTACTGATTCTGATTGCTTTCTCTGGCATCTGGTTCTTTTGGTTGATGTCAGCTGTTTGACCATTATCAGGTCATTTTTGACATCTTGTTTAAGCTTGTGTTGTAAACTATGCATCACAGTTATTCTGCTGGATCGGAAAACAAGAATTTGTTTTAATGTAATTGATTATTTTTATTTCATGAGAATGTGACCAAAAATTCAAATTGAATACTGGATTTTCAATCCTGTCTTTATTTGAGCTTATGCTATGAAATTTTACTGTAAAGTAGTAATTTGCCGATTTGAACAGTATCAGTTCTAGAAAAATGTGCATCATTTACCAACACAAAAAATTAAATAGATTTTTGAAACACTTGATTGATCATTAAACATTTATTCCATCTCTCCTCCAGATTTACATCAGGTCAACCTTATATATACATTTAAATAAATGTCTTTTTATATTTGCTGTTCTAATTCATATCTCGTGTTATTGTGTAATATATTGCTGATTATTACATGAAGTATATATGAGCGATCACAAAAATAATATACATGTATAGTAAACAGAAACATGGAATCTCTTCAGCTTTTATTAATCAGAATCATAGGATGTTTTGTCTGTATGTCTCTTTATCTTGTCTTATATTCTGGAAGCAAGTTTATGTTTTATTGAAGAATAAAATGGTACATAATCAAGAAATGACAATTTGAATTATAATGGGCAAAATTCTGTTGATTGTTTTGTTTCTTTGCAAATTGTGTTCATCATCAGATTAAGTTGGCAAGTTCACTCATAATTTTGTTAATTTCATGTCATTGAAGGCTTAGTGATGAAAGAAAGACCATTTCAAGAGAGTTATTGGTATCAGAGTGATAGTTTTCTTCAACAACTGTTTTCTTTGCTGGCAAGGGAGTGCATTGGTTGTTCTCTTTGCTGGTAAGTGAGTACATTGGTTGTTCTCTTTGCTGGTAATGGAGTGCATTGTTTGTTCTCTTTGCTGGTAAGGGAGTGCATCGGTTGTTCTCTTTGCTGGTAAGGGAGTGCATTGGTTGTTCTCTTTTCTGATAATGGAGTGTTAAAATGTTTTCTTCACCAGTAGTAAGTGCTATAAATGTTTATTCTGTTCATAAGGGAGTGCTAACTGAATGGCAAATATAACATTTTTGCATGGAAAGAAGCAGCAATTTTTAGAATTGTAAGCAAACTTCGTTGGTATTATAGATTCGCCATTATTGTGAGCATTCACTAATTTTGGAGAAGGGTTAATGTCCAGAAGAACAAAACGGATTTTGTTAGACTAAAGCATGCAACATACAGTGGTTAAATAATCCCAATGAAAAGGATACCTGTCTTTATAAAATAGTCCAGATGCACCTTTCTGCATGCAGTAACAGGGTTGCATCTAAGACGCACAATTGTGCAAACGACCCCCTCCCCATTAAAGATTTCCCGCAATTTTTCCACTAATGTGGCTAAAATTGTGCAAAAAAAGAATTGTGCACATCTTTTTGTAAAGAATGCATTATTATTTTTTTTGCTGTAAAATTCCTGGTTGCCACTCACAGTGATTATGTTCTACTTGTATAGTTGTAAATACGTCACATATTTCTGTGTGTCATGTGCTCAATTGTGATTGGTTAATAAGAAAGGTCAGAAGAGCAAGTTTAATACAGAGGCTCGCTTGGCAGGACAACATGTTAAATGACAAAATCAGTTAAAAGTTTAATGTTGTACACTTTTTAATGTTTTTAGCATTGACACTTGTAATAACAGTCAGGATGCAGAAGTTTCTGTCAATAGGCACAATGACAGCAAACAAACACATCAGCAGGCTAATCCCATATCAGACGAAGCTAGTGATGTGGTTAAAGATGGTGGCAATGAAACTAAGGGTCCATCTAATGCCAAGATATAAAAAAGTACTCTTTAAATTCAGACTGGAAATACAATCGACTCTTCTGACCTTTCTTATTAACCAATGAAAAATGAGATGCTTTCCAGATAGTGTGTATAAAGTGGCAAAACAAATTCTTTCACAGTTGGAAATGTGAATTTCAGGACATCAATCCTGGACAGACTTGTTGAAATACCAGCTCACAAACAGGCAATTCAGGATTAGAAACTAAGTGAAAATCTGTGATGATTAAGACTTTGTATATATTTTTGCCTTTGTCTCATAATAGGTTGCACACCAAAGGTTACATTTTAATAATCAGTCTTATTGTTTACTAGAAGCAAACAAATTTACTATACAAGTTTTCTTATATTGCTTGAATTAGTTTGATAACTTCACTTTTCTTCAGTGTTTTTTTTTTAATTAAAAAAAGTGTTCAACCATACCATATTCATTGTCTTACATTCTCTGTGTTCTACCAAGAATGTTATCCTTGCCAATCATTTCTTTGAATATATTTTTATTATTTAGATCAATGTATCAAAACATTTATATACCATGTTTATATTTATAGTTTAAAAAACAATTTATTAATTGAAAATGCTACATTTTTGTCTGTTGACTTTTTTTAAAAACTGTTTTACATATATTCTTTGTTTAAAAATGGATACTGTGTTCATAAATGTTAAAAGTTTCAGTTATGATATATATATATATATATATATATATATATATATATATATATATATATATATATATATATATATATATATATATATATATATATATATACGATTATGCCTAAAATAATAAAAAGTCTTGATACTGTACAAAACATTGAAAGAATGCATAATGCTTTAATATATATTTTTACTTTGCATGTTCTATGGGAAAATAAATGGAATAAAAGAGCTGAGAAATTTTGTGTGGACTTGTGAAGCAATTTATTTGCTCAATAGATCATGAATTTGTGTGTGTTCTCTCTCTCTCTCTCTCTCTCTCTCTCTCTCTCTCTCTCTCTCTCTCTCTCTCGTAGATTGCACACCACTGGGATCATTTACAAAGTCAACAATTTAATTACTTTAGCCAAAAATATTTGCTAAAATAAATTTTGGATATCATTTAATATTATTTTATATTTCACTTTTCCTTAATTGTTAAGAGTTTTGAAAAATTGTGGTGTTTTTGTTGTTCTTGCTAAATCACCATCACTAAGCGTCAGAAAGTTTATGTTCAGCCTGTGGTGTTTTCATTATCTGTGGTGTGCTTGACATTATATAAATATACACCTTTGATGTTTCTCATGTAAGTCAGTGTAATTGTTTTGGACAGCTTCATTCAATAGAAAGAAAAACTTACATGGTGTACACATTGATTGTATCATATACAAATTGCATGATTTTATGTCAAGTCTACAATCATTTAATTTTTTATTTTTTTAAAAAAATGTTATTTCTTTACTTTACACTAAATCTTGTTTATTAGTAATTTGGATTGATAACTATTATCAAAAGCACTTGCTATTTATGCATGTCAGATAAGGATAAAATTGCTAACATACCGCTCTGGTTGTCTAATAGGTTAGAGCAACTGCCTCGGATGCAGAAATTTGTGGGTTTGAACCCTGTCAGAGTCATGCTAAAACAAAAATGGAACTAACAGCATTTAAGAGTTTTTGTTAGAACTGGTCGGCCTGGTGTTAGGATAATGTGACTGGGTGGACCATGGTGCTACATGTATGCAGCATGATGCCAAAGTGCTAGAAATCACTATAAACTAAATCACTGCAGACACCATAGCGATATCACTCAAAATTTTAGAGTTACATTAAAGAATCTGAATCACACGCACGCCAATGTCAAGCATGACAGACTTATTGTCTTATTCCTTTTGTGACGCCCTCACTGCCAGCTGTGAGAACCAATCAAATCAAATTTATTTTTGCAAAATCAATTATAGCCGTATTTTTGCAGACAAGTTACTGAAACCTTGGTGATATTATATTATATTATATTATATTATATTATATTATATTATATTATATTATATTATATTATATTATATTATATTATATTATATTATATATATATATATATATATATATATATATATATATATATATATATATATATACTCAGTGGATACCTTCTCATTTCCGACTTATTGTCCTTGATTAGTTTTCAACTGGGTCGTCCTGTGTCATATGGTTGCTGACTGTCGTTGACCAAGTAGCCGTCTGGTTCGTCCTTTTGGGTCGCCAACTGGGTCTTGTGGTCGCCCATTAGGTCATTGACCGAGTCGCTGAGTAGTCTACTGGGTCGCAGTTCACTGACTATGTCGTTCAATGAATCGCCGAGTCATCAATCGGGTCGCTTACTATCGTCCGACTGGGTTGCTGAGGCGTCTTTTTTGTCGTTGACCATGTCATCGACTAGGTCACCACTATGTCTTCTACTGATCGTTGAATAGCTGACTGGGTTGTCGAGTGAGTCACCGATTCGTCTACTGGGTCTCTGACTGGGTGGTCGACTACGTCGTCATCTGAGTCGTCGAGTCGTCTATTGGATCGCCGACAGTGTTCTAGAGTGAGTCGCTGAGACGTTGACTGAGTCGACATTCTGGGTCGCTGACTGGTTTGTCGACAAGGTCGTGCATCTTTACTCGAGAGAGAGAGAGAGAGAGAGAGAGAGAGAGAGAGAGAGAGAGAGAGAGAGAGAGAGAGAGAGAGAGAGAGAGAGAGAGACGGGAAATGGATGAGAGAAGAGAGATCTTACGTTAAAACGTGTATGGTTGCAATGTCGCGATTCCAAGATTTTCGCGCTTTTTTGACGAACCTTGTACTACCTGTATTCTGGTCGAAGAAAGTCCTTTTCCGTACACATTTAAGATTCTCCGGCCTGGCCTTTTCCTGTTCGGTGAACTACGACTATATGTGCTTGATTTGGCGGAGTGGTTATACTGCTTCGCTTGCAAGAAACCACTATTTATAGAAAACCACTACTTATGATTGGCCAGGGCAAAATTAAGGCGTACACCTTAGAAGAAATGTGAATTTAAAGTGGCAACCTCGGTCGAAATTCTTTAGTCCGAAATTTTCTGAGTAAGAGATCTTTGACTCCGAGGAAGCCTAGAAAAAGAATAGTGCTTTCCTCGTTAAACGAGGACGGGATCAGGTGTTTGTCTAATGAGAAAGACAAGGCTTAGTACTGATGTACAAATTCTAAAGTTAACAGCATTAAGGTACGCAACTTTAATTTCACGTAATACTCTAGTATTTTGATTGTTTGTTTTATGAAAATGCGTTTGATATGACTATGTTCATATTATGTATCTTTTATTCAATTTCATGGAAATGGGTGGATGTTAGAGTTGCTATGAAATTTATCTTATCAATTTTTGACAGTTATTAGTTCATTGATAGAATCAATTCTATGTGATCCAAATGTTCATATGTGTAGGATATCTTCCGGTGATATGAAATAATAATGAAATAAATTCCTTTGTCTGTTAGGACGATATTGATTATCGTGAGTCAACGATAACTACCTAATTTTTTTATATATATATTGAAATGCTTCAATAATCTTGAAGTGAGTTAGAGTTTGTGTATTGTATGCAACAGTAATCCAACATGTAGTAGCATACGGTACATTTTCGACAAATCTCACGTGGAATTTATAACCTGTCGCTTTGAAGCGAAGGTATAGTCTATCGTATTTAGGCTTGAGGCAGTGCGTAGTTGTTAGTGTGTTCTAAGGAACGTAAGTGAAGGAATTTTATGTACATCTAGAAAGTGGTACATATAGAAATAGAGAGGGGGGGGGGGGCTTGTGATACAGGGTATCAATGAAAGACTTCTTCACGTACACAGTACACTTTGATCCACTCTCAATAGCATTGTTTAATCCTGTACAATAGAGACTCGACAGTCCGAAAAGAAAGAGATGGTACGAATGAAGTCCGGAAAGGGAAAGTGACGAGTTGAGGGTAAAGGACTAGGAAGTCCAATAATAATGTGACAATCGAAATAGGAAGATTCGAGGAAATAGGAAACACAGACAAGAGGAAGGTGATGCAATCAGTCGTGGAGATTGCGTTCGTTTCACCACTCGTTATGATGACTATGTATTTGTATGAAAAAGGAAACATTATCTATTTTCCACTTTAAAATGAGCAATTGTGTGGTTGACTGAAACAGAGCGATGCCTAAGGATAACTATTACAACATACAGACCCTTTTGTATATGTGATTATCTGTTTTACTTTTAAAAAATGGCATTGTGACTGAGTGTCTATATTGAAAATATAATGTTCCCCTCTTAATTATGTGACATGTGATTTTTTTAAAACACTTTGTAAAATAACAAAATACCATAAGTTGCATTCACTATACCTCATTAATTCGTTGTAAGTGTTATTGTGTGTTTGTATGAAAAACAAAACTTATCTTTCCTTCCCATTTACCAGATATAAATATGTTGTTCTAGTTCAGACAGTACAGACACTCTTCGTGTACACTCTCTATACAAATAAATAAATCTTCGCGTACACACTCTACATAAATACAAACAATTTTCGCCTACACACTCCGTGCAAGTAAGACAATATTTGCATACACACTCTATACATGTACAGACAGTCTTTACCTACACACTCCATACAAGCAAAGACAATCTTTGTCTATACGCTCTATACAAGTACATAAAATCTTTACCCACACACCTCACCGCTCCGGTGGCCTAGTGGTTAGAGCGTTCGCCGCGGAAAGCGGGAGGTCGTGGGTTCGATCCCCGGCCGAGTCATACCAAAGACTTACAAAAATGGTACTAACAGCTGCCTCGCTTGACGCTCAACATTAAGAGGTTAGTGTTAGGACTGGTCGGCCTGGTGTCAGGATAATGTGACTGGGTGGGACATCATGCTACATGTCTGCGGCATGATGCCTCAGTGCTAGACATCACTATAAACTGCCTCACAGCAGACATCGTAGCGATATGACTGAAAAATTGTTAAAGCTACGTTAAAAATCCTAATCAAACAAACAAACAAACCTACACACCTCATACACGTAAAGACACTCTTTGCTTTCACACTCCATACAAGTAAAGACACTCTTTGCCTTAAATTCAATTTTTGCCTGCACATTCCATACAAATAAAGACAACCTTAATTACCTACACACTATGTAAAAGTACAGACAATCGTTACCTACACACTCTATACGATTATACCTAATCTTCCTCTACACACTCCTTACTAGTACAAACAATCTTTGTATATACGCTCCATATTAGTACAGTCAATCTTTGCCTACACACTCCATGCAAGTACAAGCAAACTCCATATAACTTTATAAGTACAGACAATCTTCGCTTACACACTTTACACAACTATAATCTTCTTCTACACACTATTTAAGTATAGAGAATCTTCGCCTACACACTCTATACAAGAACCAACAATCTTTGCCATATATCTTATTCTTGAACAACGTAATTTTATTTTGTAGTCTGAAAATGTTTACTCTCCTTCGATATGATCAAGCACACACTTGAATAATTTATAACTTGTAACCTTACTTGGACGATAATGAACCGATATCAATTTTAGTCTGTTTTTATTGTCTGTAATTTATTTTAGTCTGTCAATTCTGTTCGTAACCATCTTACAGTTTTTAATAATATTGCTACTGTTTATGTTTGGGAGTGAGCGAAAGTGATTAGTTTTAAAAAAAAAAAAAAAAAAACTCGAGAATTTTATTTTTATATAAGCAACTCCTATCTACATCTAACATTATTTTGTGAATGAGTGAATTAGTCTGTTGAGCAGGGTACGTAAAAAAAATTGATATTTTAAATGACCCCCTTCTAAACAACAACACCCACCTCTCTCTCTCTCTCTCTCTCTCTCTCTCTCTCTCTCTCTCTCTCTCTCTCTCTCTCTCTCTCTCTCTCTCTCTCAGGGGACATAAACATATCGACACTTAATTTTACATTTGGTAATCGAGTTGCCTCCTGTTAATCATACAGCGCCATCTATATAGAAATGGGAAGGTCGATGCCAAATTTTGGTGAGTTTCTGGTCCCATGAGCAGTCAGTGGTATGAGAAGTTAGAGCATATACGGAGGACACATTCACAGACTTTGAAACTATATTTATATTTTACTCTAACGTGTCAAGCCATGTAACTAAGTGTATATTATTCTGTGATTACCATAAGCTTATATGACTTAACACACGTTTGACTTGCCCTGCATCGCAGGGAGCATGCAATTTCAGAATTTCATGAATGAGGGAGCAATCACTATGGCGTAGACACAACCTAACACGGAGCTCATAGGTTTGGTAAATGTGCCTCAGTTTTATGAAATAAGTAAATATAATGCAAAATAAGATATATGAATATTGGGTTAAAGTTGAATAACTTTTTTTTTGTTTGTATTTCTGTCCCCGTAATGTTGAATCCAAACACTTGACTTAAGTTTTAGAGAGAGCGAGAGAGGACACGCAGTATGCAGGTATTTTAAGTCTCAAAAAAAAAGATATGGGAAGAGTTTTGGTCCATAGACCATGAATAACCTTTGTTGAAAATAAAATTCTTATTTATGATATAGACTCGGCATAAAGTGTCAAACGAATTGCTAACAGCTTATATCTGGCCAGATCAGCTGTCACATAATCCACTAGCAGATCAGGGTCTGCGCCTACTCGTAACTCATAAACCAAGATCTACCAGCACTTTATGCAGTTTGCAATTGGCTTGACTTGTATGCGAGTACAAACCATTCAATTTCCATAATGCTTTCATAAAAAAGTGATGGCATAAATTGTAGTCTTTCCATTGGATAGAAGAATTTGTAATATGACTTTAAATTTTGGAGTTATATTTTATTTTATAGTTTCAACAAGGGTTAGTATATAGAAAGGAGTAATTGTTATATATGGTTGATATTATTGTTATATATGGTTGATATTATTGTTACTATTAATCAAATGTGGGATAACATTTTCTTTTTGAATTTTGTTTAGAGCAGGGATTTATGTTTTCATTTTACTTCGTGAAAAATGTTTTCACTTCAACTAATATGTTGGATATAATATTGGGGTGAGGTGGTGGTCTATAAATCAAAGCTTTTTGAGGTATATAAGAACCAGACATATAAAATGAACAACACCCCTTTTGAATGGTAAGTCTTTTAACAGTTGTCAGTAGAAATCAAGCTGACCACATGATTCAAATTTTGTTGAACATTGCGTCAGAAGTCTTCCAAATATTTTTGCATTATAAGTAATTATGGACATTATTTATGGTGAAATAGCATCATTTACATAATATTGCGTGGAAGCTCTCCATTCATAATTGATAAATAACATTGGCCTGACAAAGGCACCAGGTAACAAAGGTGTGATAATGCATCATTCACAACTGATAAATAACATTGGCCTGACAAAGGCACCAGGTAACAAAGGTGTGATAAGACATATCCAGTAATTTAGAACACCATGTTGCTGGTTCAATGCAATTAAAGCATTAAAAGAGTTGGTTTAGTTTTGCTCTTACTAAATAATTTAGAAACAAGAAACATCCTTACCATACCAGCATGTTGACTGAGTACAGCTCAAAGTAAACTGTTAAGTTATTGAACAAAGATATTTTCACTTAAAAGTGATTTGTAAGATTCACCAACTGATACGTGCATATGTAAGTTCACACTTTTATTGGTTGGTAAAACTTACCTTACTGGCTTATCAGAAATTTTTTTTGTTGATGTATTATTTATACATTTGATTGTCATTGGAAAATTGTGCTAGCATCACTTAGGAGTTTTTATAAGTATTCATACAGGTATGAATTGTTTATGCCCAACATCATTTTGAAAAGTCAACTATGAATTTGGACATAAATGTTTTTCGGATATAGTCTTATAAAAATCCCAGTCCTCTGTGAAACCTAAATAATCTTTACTATATAATACATATATATATATATATATATATATATATATATATATATATATATATATATATATATATAGATATATATATATATATATCTCACTCTAAGGTGCATAACTATAACATGGTATATATTATAAAGCAGGTATGGTCATGAATCACATCATTATGTAGTTGTTAAATTACATGTATCCTGGTAGACCCTGAGTGGCTGAGGGGTCTAAAGCACTCATCATAACAGATCACTGCCATCTCACCTCTGCTTGCGTGGTTTCAAGTCTCAGCTTTTGCCAATGTGGGTGTATGAAAAAGCTTGCTGGTAACTTCTCGTGGATTGGTGGTTCTTTCTGGGGTTTTCCCAGGTTCTTCCTCCATTGATACTGGCCACCATATATAGCCTATCTTGTGCTTACCAATAGCGTTATAACCTATAACAGCAAAAAACAACATGTATAATTTATTTCCTTATAAGGTGGTCTCACCTATAAGGCAGTATACTCCATGTTTGTCATGGACAGGGTTATAATGACGAAATACTATACTGAGATAAAACACATTTTGCCAGATACAAGCTTTTGTCTGAGCAAGAGGAAAATGTTTGAGTCCTGGGTTCAAATTATTTGCTGAGTGCATTGGCAAATCAATGTTTTCACAGAGCAAAATGTGTATGATTGTTATTCTTACATGATGAAGCAAAAGAAATTAGTTTTTTTAAATACAAAATTTGGTCCAAAAAAAGTGGAATAGAAGAAATGAAAACTTTTCAGTGTGATGTGTGATTTTTATGTGGGTACAGATGATGTCATCAGATTGCCAAAACCAACTGGAAACACTCAGTTATGTATAAAATAAAAAGTCTCGGGTCAAAATAATAATGAAAACAGTTTAGCGATTCAAGAAAACCAGTCCTTTATTTGGACACCCCCCCAAAAAAAAATGTATGTATCAATAACTCTGTTTATAATATTGATTTTTGTCTTTAAAAGGGTTTAATCTTTTGAATCACATATCATCTCAGTGTTCTGAAGCAGACATGTATGATAAATAATCAATATTTCAGGATCATGATGGCCGTTTTGAAGATCTGAGCCTTGGAGGAAACCAGTCATGGATCCAGTGGAAGATGTAAAAAGGTCTCTCCTGATGCTTTTAAGAATCTATTGCTCCAAAAATGTCAAGTTTTCCTCATCTATTCAGGTCAAGGTCAACATTAGTTTTGTTGTTGATTCAGGATCAGAGATCAGAGTTCAAGCAGAGGACACTTTCCAAGCTGAAACTTTTAGAGAAAACATTTTGGAAACACATGAGTCTCCAAGAAAATGTTTTCAGTCTAATACCGAACAAGAATCCTCGGTTCCATCAGTAACAATTAAACCTGGACATGCAAATAAAATCAACGGGAAAAAGCCTGTTGCTTCTAATGCGGATGGTTAGTATTTTAAGGTTTGGCTGATGTACATTTTCAGGATGCATTTTAAATTGGTCAGAATGTAAAGTGCTTGACAAGTACAATTGCCATTACTTACAACTGTACAATTAAAGCATACCAGTATACTGAAAGTGATAGCAGAAATTAATTGTGGATAAACATTCATGTTCAACAGAATTTATAACAAATAGATTCTGACCTCATTTGAGTCCAGCATACATTTGTACAACTATTGCATTCTAGCTTGTACAAATTTTCAATACACATCATATCTTTGGCATAGTGTTCACTCTGTGGTAACTAATAAAAAAAAGTTTGTATTACTGAAAATAGTAACAGAATTGATGGACTTGTTGCAACAAAGCAACAGCATTTATATTCACTGGCCCTTCATGACAGTTTATAGTGACATAAAAAGAAAATTTAGAAACATTATAAGACTTAATTTTACAACAGTATGATAGAAAAAGTGAACATCATTATCACTGGATAAATCATTCAATTCAATAATAATTGTTGTCACACCGACTCGTCAATATTCACAGTACATGTACCTGGATTTCCTTTTTCAGTGAGCCTGGTAAGAACAATTATTATATATTTCAAACCAATGCATGGCTTATTTGAACATTTTTGGGGAAAGTCAGATTCAGATGAACCAAGCTTGATGGTATTTGCTTTCACTTTGACTTTGACTTTGTTTTATTCATTACTTCTTGAAAACATTTAATCAAGCATTTTGCTCTTGGAACAAGTTGTCTACCGGCTTAAGAATAATGTTTTTGGTAATTAAAAAAGCATATATGTAAGGAAGACAGTTGATAAGGTCTATCTAGTTTTGTCCAGCTTGTACATGATGGTAGTGATCTGTATGCTCTTGAATGACTTAAATGTCACATTATTAACTAAAACTGTCAGGGCTACCCAGTAATGTTTTAAGGGAGACCAGGGCTACCCAGTAATGTTTTAAGGGAGATGCCTTGATGATATTATTGACATGAGATTGCATATATCCTGACCAATAAGTACATTTGTGGCATAGTTAATTAGCTGTGTGATTTAGATTTTTAACATAGCTTGAACAATTTTGAAGTCATATTGCTGTAGTGTCTGTAGTGTGGCAGTTAATAGTGATGTTTAGCACTGGGGCATCATGCCACATATTCCACCCAGTCACATTATCCTGACACCAGGCCAACCAGTACTAACACTAACCTCTTAATGCAGCTGTTAGTACCATATTTGGTATCCTCCTGGTATGACTCAGCTGGGGTTCAAACTTGTGACCTTCTCTGAGGCGGATGCTCTAACCACTTGGCCATGGGAACAGTAATTAAGTAAATACATATACTGTGTATACTTATAAGTCCAGCCAAAATGCAAACAAAAAATCAGGGTGTATGTTTTTTGTTCTAATAATTACTCAGAACAAACTGCACAGAGCCAGATCTGCAATTGTATTATGTTATTGCAGATCTGGGTCTGTGCAGTTTGCAGTTGTACTTTACTTTTAAGCGAGTAAATGTGGAGAAGAAGTATCTTTACCTATATGTATATTTACCTTGATGTATAGGTAGGTGGGTTCTTCTGGACTCTGGCCATGCAAACAGCCTGTTTAAAAGCTGTAGTCATGTAGGAAGAAAAGGAGCATTGACATTTGTTAGAACCAGAAGCTGGTATGTGGGTTTTCACTTTTGATGATACAGTAGAACCTGTCTTGAAAGACCACCCCTCTTGCCAAGAAATAATCGTCTCTCATAACAGGTCATAACACTATATAATCGATAAATCTGCATTGAGATTCTGGTCTCGCAAAACAGGTGGTCTCTCAAGACAGGTTTTACTGTATTGTCTCTACCTTGTAGTGCAATTTTTATACAGACTTGAGTGAACTAGCATTTTTAAATGAGAATGACAGCAGATGATTTGAAAGGAATTTCTTCCTTCATTACAATTTGAATCTGCTAAAAGGGGCATCGAGTCCCAAGTGGTCAAAAGTGCTCTCTGTTACGAATCACTGACATCTCACCTCTGTCTGTGTGGGTTCGAGTCTCGGATTCAGCCAATGTGGTTATGTGAGAAAGCTTTCCAGTAGTTTCTCATGAGTCGGTGGTTCTTTCCGGGGGTTGTCCTGGGTTCTTCCTCCACTGGCCGCCATGTATTGCCTTTTGTGCGTTGAAAAATGGTGTTAAACCCTATAACATCAACAACAACTAAAAGGAACATAATTAGATTCAGGCTGGTCTTTACACTCTAAAGTGAAAATATAGGAGTGACCTATGCAAATGTAAGGTGTGGTGTGTATCTGTTGGCCATTGTTGGCGACTCAGCATGCAGTACTTGAGCTAATAAAGGTAAGTCATTGGATTTTAGTAGAGAATGTAAGATATAAGGTCCTTTGCTCCCCCCTTCTGTCTTTTCTTTCAGTGCACATGCAAATTTGGTTTTAACCAGATTCATTTATCCAAACATCATTGTTTGTCTTCAAATGTTTCATCTTGTCTGAGAAATTTAGATAAAGTTTTGCCAAAAGCACATACAGTATTAAGTCCATGCTTCATCTCAAACTGTGGTTTTTGGTGGATTTTCATCACAGTTGAGGAATTTAACAAAACAATAGTTTTTATTGTATGTACATTTATCCCTCACTATAAAATCATCACTATAAAATCCCTTATACAGCTGCATTATAACATAGTTGGTTTTTTTCATCGATCTTTTGTAATTCTACGCACTATAATTTTGACTGTTTTAAATAGGATGAAAGATATATATGTTCTATATCAAGATCAATACCAGTATTATAATTTTCAGACAGCACTGGTGTCAGGTAGAAAGGACTACTGTTATTGTCGGACTTTGGTGGGCTCCAGAATTATGATGTGGTTAGCAATTCTGCCAACAGTTTAATGCGTACCACTATTTATTGACCCCAAGCAGCAATGTTAATCTAATGGGACTGTTTCAAAATTATAATGTGCTACAGGCAGAAAATTTATATAATACGGGTATTTTAATGAAGATAATACTGAACTCATTTATTTTTTCAACCCTTACCAAATTATTGCCAAAACTGTCATTACATTAAAATACATTTCGAGTTTTTGAAGGCCAGTTTTCTAAAATAAAAATAAATATGTCATGGTTTGTATTTAACAAGCGTTGCTCCTTTTCAGCATCAATTATCTAAATGCTTCTTCTATTTTACCTTGAGCACTTTTAACTTTTTGCAGTTATCATCATTTTCCCTCAATGTAATTATGGTGTTTTTTCTCTCGGGAGTGGTTCATACCTCTCTCATAATGTGGTTAGGTGTTTTCATTTAAGTGGAGTAATTTATACCTCTGTCATAGTATGCATGTTTTTTTCATATCTTCTGCATAATAAATCACTCTTGAATGTGGTTATAGTGTTTTCATCTCTCAGTAGTAATTTATCCCGCTTATATAATGTGGTTATAGTGTTTTTATATCTTAATAGTAATTTATCCCACTCTCATAGTGTGGTTATAGTGTTTTTATATCTCAGTAGTAATTTATCCCACTCTAATAGTGTGGTTATAGTGTTTTCATCTCTCAGTAGTAATTTATCCCACTCTAATAGTGTGGTTATAGTGTTTTTATATCTCAGTAGTAATTTATCCCACTCTCATAGTGTGGTTATAGTGTTTTCATCTCTCAGTAGTAATTTATCCCACTCTCATTATGTGGTTATGGTGTTTTCATCTCTCAGTAGTAATTTATCCCACTCTCACAGTGTGGTTATAGTGTTTTTATATCTCAGTAGTAATTTATCCCACTCATTATGTGGTTATAGTGTTTTCATATCTCAGTAGTAATTTATCGCGCTTTCATTGTGTGGTT
Organism: Unio pictorum; assembly: GCA_030141615.1. Lineage (NCBI taxonomy): Eukaryota > Metazoa > Mollusca > Bivalvia > Unionida > Unionidae > Unio > Unio pictorum. The sequence goes on from JARLTB010000122.1 coordinate 11,737,744, forward strand.
ATAGTGTTTTCATCTCTCAGTAGTAATTTATCCCACTCTCATAGTGTGGTTATAGTGTTTTTATATCTCAGTAGTAATTTATCCCACATTAATAGTGTGGTTATAGTGTTTTCATCCCTGTCTTATGGCATCGTTATGGTGTTTTCATTTTTCATGAGTAATGCATCCCTTTCTCATGGTACTGGTAGGTGTTTTCATATATCTGGATTAATTCATTCCTCTCTCATAGTGTGGTTATGGTGTTTTCATCTCCCTGGACTAATTTATCCCTCACATCATTTGGATGGCGTTTTTGTCTCCCAAGAATAAGTCATCCCTCACAGCATGGTTTTGGTGGTTTCATCTGATAAAGAGTAATTCATCCCTCTCTTATAATGTGCTTATGTTTTTTCATATCTTCTGAGTAATGTATCCCTTAATATAAAATACCTCACTATTCTGATGCTTCTTGTATAAAATGCACATTATAATAATTTATTATCAACTAATTGGATACTGTTCATATCTTTCAATTCACCTTATTTTAGTTTAGTTCTTGGTAGGTGAGTATCAAATACCATGTATAATGTTGCATCTGCATTACAATGCCCAGTTAACCGAATTACCTAGCTATAAATGTCTAAAAGTTATATGGCAAAAGGTTATACATGTATGGTAAAAGGTTATATGAAGGTAAGAGTGGTCTTGTATTAATTGTCATGTACTGTTTGTATAAAATATATAACATTATAGTTTCTTCCACCGCTTCCTGTTAGGCAGAACTATGAAGCCAAGGTCAGATGAATGTGAGTGGTCTTTAATTAAATGTCATAATTTGCATGCCTGCACAGAAAATATATTTTAATTTATGAATGATTAAAATCCTAGTTTTTTCCCACTATTACCTGTGAAGATTATCACATGAGATGTGGATAGCATCAAGTACCTAATATTCTGTGTTTGATTCACTATTCTGTTTCCAGTCTGCATTCAGTATAAAGTGATCTGTCAGACAAAAACTTCTGATGTCCCTCTCGAACAGCATATGTTCTTAAAATAAATATATCTTTCTTATAATGTTGATTAAATTACAAAATTTAAATTTAATTTGGTTATCAGCACAATTTCAGATTTAAAAAAAACAAAGTGAAACTTTGAGGATTTGTGACCATTTGGATTGTCATGGTGTTGATATGTCTACTTTTTAACTGAGCCAGTTGCTTTATTGGGACTAACCATGTTATAAATTTACAGATGGTGCATTTAATCCTATTTTCCAATGAAATCTCATCTTTTCCTAAATAACTACTGAATTATTTTATTGTTTTCCTTCAGAAGAGTCTGCGTCAGATGTAACTGTAAAGAAAGAAGGAAATCTTGAAATAGATAACAACAATATAAATGACAAAGAAGCAGATGAAATCACACATGTGATCCCAAGTTCACCCCCATTTAGCGCCGAAGATAAACGAGGCTTGAAGGAGAATGGCTTCCAGTGTCCTTTATGTCCCACTAATTTCCATTCAAAAATTGCCGTGGAGAAACATCTGCGCCAGGAGCATGACATTGGTAATGTGTACATATGCACATTTTGTGATGAGATTTGCCCATCTAATGCTGCCTTTCTCCGACACATGCAGAAGAAGCACAAAGTTAACGCTGACACTGCCACTGATGATAAAAATTCCACAACCGTGAAGAGAAAAAAGAGGGGTCGAAAACCTGTATCTGAAAAAGTGATTGCAGATTCTTTCAAAAGAATTTCACCTAGAGAGATGAAGAACCAAACTGTTAAAACACATTCATTTGCTAAACAAGTTGGTGATGAATTTAAGAAGACATCAAGAAGGAGGTCAGAGAAAGACCTATTCAGTAGTTCAAAAGCCAGAACAAGAGCAGGTAAAAGCACAGTTAAGCTGAATGTGAGGCAGGAAACGGCCAATAATTCAACAGTTTGTCCCAATTGTGGAAAGGAGTATAAATCAAAACGAGCCTTAAGACGACATATAGCAAACATTCACGAATTAAAACGTTGGCAGTGTGACATGTGTGGTAAATGTTTTACCAGCAAAGAGTCATTGTACCACCACAAGCGTGGCATTCACGGAAATGAAAAGCCATATAAATGTTCTGAGTGTAATGCCTCCTTTAACTTCAACCACAGCCTGAAGCTCCATCTACTTAAGCATTCGGGGACTCGGCCTTATGCATGTAATCTGTGTGGCAAAACCTACTTGACCTCCAACCATTTAAAAATTCATATGCAGGCGCTTCATGGGGAAAGAAAAGGGTTTTTCTGTAAAGACTGTGGAAAACAATTTTCGTATCTTACAAGCTTGAGAATGCATGAAATGGCCCATGGAGATAGGCGGCCATTTCAATGCGGTGTCTGTAACAAGGGCTTTGTGAATAGCCAGGCCCTGAAATATCACATGGAGTCTAAACATGCGTCAGGGGAAGCATACAAATGTGATGTCTGTTTCAAGTCTTATAAAACAAAGTTCCTCATGAAGGCTCATCGTCGTCGTCACACGGAAGACGGGACTCGATACATGTGCGATATATGTGGGCGTCAGTTTATGTACAAAAGTACACTTGATGTACATACAGCAGTGCATAATGAAGAAAAATCTTTTACATGCAATGAGTGTGGGAAATCCTTCAAAACCTATGCCACACTTTACTCTCACAAATATGTTCACAAAACTGAAACTCCCTATACTTGTTCTGCTTGTGGTAAATCATTTAAAACAAAAGAACGGTGTAAGGCACATGAACGGCGCCATTCAGGGGCAAAACCATATAAATGCTTGACTTGTGACCGCTGCTTCCCTGACAAAGGTGGATTATCCAAACATCAAAGATCTGTGCATACTGAAGTTAAGAAATTTATTTGTGATATATGTGGAAAGGCTTGCTCACGTGCTGATAATCTTCGAGTGCACATGAAAATTCACAGTAAAAGTGGATCAGAGAATGTCACTAATTTGATCAGTCAGAAAATTGATGCTGTTGAAAATGTGGTTGGACATTCTAAAACTTTTTCTGAGAGATCCTATTGTAATACTGGTACAGTGAAACCTGAGCAAGGCATCAGTGCTGTACACAAAAATGAGTTACATAATCCTAGTAGTTCTTCACATCCTATAGACAGAACCAGCACTAGCTGTACTTCAGTTATGAATCTAATGTTAGGAGATGCCCATTCGTTAATGCAACAGAAACATCACTCACAGAGTTTATTAACATCTCTTTCAACCATGGACATTTCTTTACTACAGCAGAACAAGCTGCACAATTTGTCTAGTAACATTCCTGCTGTAAAAGTTGTTCCAACGGGTGCACCCAATACTCTGCTTCCAATCCATGTTCCAAATTCAAATAGCAATTCAAATACAACTACTATAAATATTCAGGAAGGCGATACCCTGCCAGTCTCTACTTCATCTTACATGTATCCCTGGCCATACTTTTATCAAACAGATGGTCAGCAACTAGGTCAGTCGGGATTTTATCATCAGTAGTTTCTTCTGTAGCACAAACTCTGCATAATTAAATAGTGAAGTTGACCTACACTGACCATCAGTTAATCAAGTCAATCCTTACGATTTTAGTCCAACTATACTTCCATTTGTTTATATCGATTTCAATACTGGTAATCTTTAATATAATAACAAGTGCACAGAACTTAATCAGTTCTATCATTTATTTATAATTTCTAACCTGAATATGACCAGAGTGACCCCAAGACTAACATTCTCTGCGTCTTTCATGCTAAACAGACTTTCGATACTAATATGGTACCATGTTGCATACATTAAAATTAAAGGTAAATTTGTAATAATTGTAATTCTTTTCCATTGCTTGGTTTGACATTGTAAAGACTAACATTCTCTGCGTCTTTCATGCTAAACAGACTTTCGATACTAATATGGTGCCATGTTGCATACATTAAAATTAAAGGTAAATTTGTAATAATTGTAATTCTTTTCCATTGCTTGGTTTGACATTGTAAATACTGGAAGCAGATGACATAGCATTTTCTATCTACGTACATACATGTGTAGTTATGCATACTCCTCTTCACTGAGAATGGACTTGTCCAGGAACTGAAAATGGATCTCAAACATGGCTGTCGTTTTAAAGCTTCTGTTGCAAGTATAATGCACAGACGATTAAAGGTGTTGGGGTCTCACTGGTCAGTCAGATTACAAATTATAAATTATTGGATAACTGATTAAGTTCTGTGCATTTCTGTTCAAATTTATACTTTTTATTGTTGTTATTGAAATCTGCAGGAGGTACAATCAAATGGGGAAGTATAGTCAGACTTTATTTCTTGTGGCCATTTGGAATTTTTTCTTTATAGCTGATAAACCACTGTCCAACTGAATTTTTATTTTTTATTTTCATACTATAAAGTATATCAGTTACCCATGTCCTCCATGTTTGATAAGATAATGATTCGATCACACACACATGTATAAAAGATCCAATACCAAACTTTGGAACTAAATGTATATGCGGTATTCTCATTCCTATTGCTTTGTTGGGCCTATACAGAAACTTCCTGTGGTTGAGAATATCCATAAACAAATCTATGTAAAATGTTAAGGCACACGACCAACTAGGATCGGTTGCCATTAACAGGTCTGGGGTTTACAGACTTGCAAATATTGTTCTATTGTTTTTTTTATCTGTAATTTGTTTCCATCAATGAAACCAATAGCAAGTGCTTGTTCATACAAGAAATAAAATCTTATGATACAGATAGTTGTTGTATCAGGTTTGTTTGTATACTTAAATCTTATCTGTATTTATTTGAATGTTACATATAAACTAGCATCTGTTTCACATATAGCACAAATATATAAAACTGCATTATCCTATAGATTTTCCTTTTTTTTTTTTCATTTCATGGATCACTAGACATTTTTAATGCAGTCATTTTACATGCAGGTTATATATTATAACAAGATGCCCAAGTGGGTCTGAGATCATTTACCTGGCTGGCATCTGCCTAGTAAAAAAAAAAATGGGTTAATTGATGCTCCAGACAGAATTCTGGTATAGCATGTTCTAAGAACCATTCCTGAGTTTGATCAAAAGTGACTCAGTCACTCGAAAATACTAGCTGAAAAGTTTTTTTTGCACTTGGAAGCCATACTGTTGTTAATGGAGTCATCCTGAACTTCATTGTGTTAAAGCATATCCTATGAAAAAGTCCTACTATGTTTAATAAAGATGGGCTGTCATTCTGGAGAAGCTAAAAATAGGTTTTCCAAAGAAACCAACCTTATTAGGAGAGCTACCCAGAGAATATCCTAACCAACAAGCCTATCAACTTTATTAAAAAGGTTCAAAATACATGTATATTAATTTATCTTGCTTTTTTTTATTCTAAAGAACTCTATCTTAGGTAAAGTTTTCTTCAGCAGAATTCCTGAAATTTACCATTTAAAATTAACAAGTAGTTAGGATTGTCAAATGAGACTAAATTACCTCCCTTTGCTAAAGCATGGATTTTATGTCTAACACCATACTAAAATAAGATAATGAAAATCAAATGTAGAAGTGGATACACTGCAGTCAGATCAGGTAATGGGCTGTTCCGATTATGCAAGTTAAACTGAACAGTATCATAAAGAGCTTTCCAAACTGACATCATTTAAGCCATCATCAGAAAAAAAGTAGAATGAGAAAAGATTGAAAATTCTTAAATTTCCTTCTATAGAAAAGTAAAGAACTGTAAACACAGATATTCATTAAACCTTTGCCAAATAGATTGAGTGTGTAATTTGGATTTTTTAACGTAGCTTTAAAAAGACTTCATTAAAATGGGAAAATAATGTAACCTTTTTGAGGGAAGGCACAGATGGAATGAAGCTTCTTAGATTAGTCAAGGAATGAAACTTGTGCAACAATTTATACTTTAAAGCATTTTTATTGTTTGATCAAACAAGGTTTAAAGCCACTCATTTATGCCATAAATAAAAATAATGGTTCTGAATTTATACCCATCAATACATACTGCCTTGAACATAATATCTACATTATGTGCATAAATGTTTTATTTTGGGGGTATTCATTAAAATTCACTGTGAAGAGCACAGCAATTATTTCAATGAACAGCATCCCAGTCTTGTGTATACACGTGCTATATGTTTGTTTTGTCTGTTGTAAGAACTTCATCCTCATTCTGGAAGTTTTTTTAGTCACTCAACATGGCCATAATCAATAAAACATTTATAACCCACTCAATTAAGTGGCACAACAAGTATGCATGTTGGGATCTCAGAAACTCCTGATGTTCGAGGCAGATTTTAGCAGCACTACTTCCCAACCAAATAGCATGCTAGTATTGATACACCAGGCACGCATGGTAGAGTTGGAAAATCATTGTAAATAGGGTGGATTTTTGGCAGTGATGTTGGGGTTTGCAAACATAGCGATCTGTGCAGATTATAGCAGCAGTACCTCTCCAGCACATGGCATGCTAGGATTTATACTCTATGCATGCATTGTGGAGATTCACTGAAACTCATTATGTGCATGGAGGGTTTTAGCAGCCGTGATGCCTAACCACAATGCATGCTGTGATTGATACACCCTGTCATGCATTGTGAAGTTCTCAAAGTCATGATGTGCTGGGTGGATTTTGGTGTCAATAGTGCTTCCTCCTACAAGGCTTGTTAGGATAAAAGGTACATTTGCTTAGAAGTGTCTATCTGTATGCAAGTTTTGACCCAAAAGAATCTTGTGTAGAGGCAGGTGTGAAAATGACCCTAAATACAGTGCATATATCTGTATGCATACAGAACTAGAATACATTAATTACAAAGATTAGGAGTAATAATATATATATATATATATATATATATATATATATATATATATGTTTTGAGCCAAGTACAGCTTTCTGCATGTTTTTCTTTCAAAGTAAATGTAATTCTAAGAAAAAAGTAGCTTTTCCATGAAAGGGAAAGTTTTATTCTTTGATTTTTCTTACAAGAACTTTTGCTTTATTTAGAATTTTTAAAAATCTTTTTCATCTTCTGTGAAGCACATTAGACATCTCCCCCTCCCCATGTAATATGTTTGAATGATCCTTAGATCATTCTTGCCACTTTGGCTGACATATAATGAATTAAAAAGACATCAAGTGTTTCATTACCTGTAGCTTAATTTTACTTATCATTGAATAAAAAAAAAAATAGATACACCTGTCCAGTGTTTAACAGTCCTGTGTGTACACAGAACTAGTAAGGTATGGTTAACACTGCAGATTAATAAATGGGTCTCAGTGACCTAAACCTTTGGTCATGGTACAATATATCCAGTCTTGAACTCTGCTTAATCATACTGACAAGATGTTTTCACTAGAATGACTCATTATAAATACTAATTGTGAATGAATTGCCCATTGAAATTAGTGATCTCTTTCAAGAGTGCTCTTATAACTCTCCTTTATTGACTGCCAGAACAAACTTTTAAGACCTAATCTTTCCTACCTTTAATATTTTCAGTATTTTTTGTTTTCAAATTTCATGGTGTTTTCTTTTTTTTGGGGTGTGTGGGTGTGGTAGTCATATCATTATAAATGTTGTAAAGTGTTTAGAGCTTCTAAAGATTAGGCGCTATACAAAGTCCTCATTATTATTATTGTTATACATAACACTGATCTGACCTGAAATATGACTGCCTCAATGAACATGTTAAATTTTTTTTTTTTTTTACTAATTTTCCTGAATGGATTGTTATATCAGCATAAAGTTTCCATCCAAAATCCTTCGATAGATGTCTAGCTTGTTCTAAATAAAAATGGTGTCGATCCTAAATCAAATGGCTGCAACAATACTCTTTCCATTATTACCATTCTTAGACAATGAAAGTCCTGTAAATGAAGGCCAAATAATGGGATTTTACACAACTTGCAAAATCAAAGCTTCCATAATAATGATGTATCATATATACACTACTTGCTTTTTAAGTCCATTTCAACTACAAACTGCATAGACCCAGATCTACCAACCTGCAATATGCCAGCAGATCTGGGTCCATGCAATTTATTAAGAATAATCAGATGTCTAATCAGGAAGAGGCTGATCCAGGTTGATCTTGGTGGGTCTTTGACCCTTGGACTAGGTCAGATGCTCTACAAATGACCTATAGTGTCTGTGCAAAAAAAGTGTAAAGAACAAAGAGATAATTTTCAGTATTTTTTAGAATTTAATAACAATGCCCCAAAGGCAAATGCTAAATCAAATACTTGTAAATCGTTGCACGAGGAGCAATACATATCTACAATAGCTGAAAATTCAATGAGATTAATTACTGATTACCCCAAAATTATATACATGTATATAAATACGCCTTAAAATCTTTTGCATTACTTGACCAAAGTTAGGAACAGCGGTGTTACAGAAGCTTTAATTCTCTCAATGCCATACCCATTAAAATATAATGCATTTCAAAGGTTACCACTAACTATAGTTTGCTCTGTGGGGCCTTAAACAGAAACTCTGATGCAGGAGGGTTCTATCCAGTAGTAATGGACAATAACTCTTTAAAACATTAGGATCAAGTTGGTCTAAGATCACTTAACTGTCCGACTTCTGCCTACTCGCTAAATCAGTAAATGTACGAGCAGTAGGGTTGTAGGATGCTTTCTGTTGAACTTTCTTAGCATGCAGTCAATTGAGATACAATTATTTCATCGTTTCTCTACTTTTCCTGTCTTTATTCACATGTGATTGCAATTCAGCATCTTTTGTCCCATATTAAATGGCCTCTTATCGACTTCATGGGGTATGCCAAAGTTGCAAATTTTGGACTAAGTATTATAATTCAGCATCTATCAGTAAATTTCTAATCCTCATGCAAATTCCATCGTGTAAAGAAGAAATGGCAAAATTAAACAAGATCTGCTGGTCACTGTGCCAAAAAATACTTGGTAGCAGAAACCAACAATGCATAATGGTAGATTTGAAATGGTTCCAGAATTTATCACTATTCTTCTCTGAAGCGGAGTAGATGTTCTAAACAAAATACTGTCTTGCTGAGTGTCAAGTGAAAGACTGAAGTTTACAGTACTTAAATATTTATGGAAAATAATAGCAGGCTAGCAGCCCATACATGCTATAAAATGACACAAACAGTATAATCACGAGAAATATGAAAAACACATCTGAGTGACGAAAAAAACCTTTGCATAAAAAAAATCAAAACAAATCTTCGCTTTTAAAAGAAAACGTACTGCACATGGTTAATTTGATGTACACATAGTGCTGTTATCAGAAAACGTGTATAATGACAATATACTAAGACATTTCACAATTCTGTCATAAAGATATATTAGTACACTGCAAGGACAGTACACACCTCTTGATTCTAACAAAATTCTTATTTTGTACAAATTATTTATTAACAATAGTGGATTGAAATTAAAGTTCTGTACAGAGTGGACATTTTTACAAATGACAGCCCCAAGTGGTCTTAAGCGCTCTCCATTACAGATCACTGCCATCTCACCTCTGTCTGCGTGGGTTTGAGTATAAGATTTGGCCAATGTGGGTATGTGAGAAAGCTTGCCAGTAGCTTTAAAGAACATGTCTGATACCATACAGTTTTCAAAAATTAAATAGTGGACTGCTTACATAATATGCCTTGTTATTCTTCCTATTTCATCAAGTGATTTCAAGATTTGATAACATACATTGAAATTTCTCAATTCCATTTGCACAACACTTAATCCCAAATAAATACATTTCATTAAATAATTAACAGACAACAGGTAAAGACTCCTCTTTCTCAACACAGCATCATTTGAGACATCTTTGTTTTGTTCTGAGGATGTAATTATAAAACCTTACTGAACATTTTCAACACAATGAAAATACTCATCCATTAATTTCTTATGCATATAAAAAGATTGGCAAAGTTGCATGGTCAAATAAGTACAGAAAATATACCGACATTTGCCTAGATATTTATATAAAAGTAAACAAAGTGAATATAGTTCATTCAATACAGAACTTTATCTCTCTTTATATTCCCCATCTTATAAGAGCCATTGCTTAGTTTGGTCTCATTCCATAATAAAAGTAGACTTTTTATTTTTTTATTTTAGAGAAGATATCATCATTTATCTTCAGCCTATTTTTGAACTGATGTTTCTTTTACAACCATTCATTTTCAACTAATGAAAATACATGCAACAAGAATAAAGAGTGGTCTTAAAATACATCTTTAGCATGCAACACAGGAAACTTAAAAGTAGTCGAACATTCATTTATATATCGATCGACTGAATAAGTTTACGAAGTTTATAATGAAGCAAATTTACGTTTAAAAATGAAACAAAATATGAATACATGCCATCCCCTGATGAGGAAAAAATGAAATCAAGGCAGAAAAAGTGTAATCCACATATAACATGCTAAAGTTTTTATGAACACTGATTTATTTGCCCACTTGTCTTTTAACATCCTTTACTGCTTAGTTTTCATATGTAGCACTTTGAGCTTTACACACACATTTATTAGAATCCATCTGAAGACTTTTAACACCAAATATAAAAATTCCACATGGCCTGTAATAGACATGACGTGATGCTGCCCTATTGTCTTCATGTTTGGAAGATTCTGCTATTTTTTTGTTTTGTTTATTTTTTGCCTTTTTCTAATCCATCTGTGAAATTATTTGAAAGGAGACATTTTTGCTCTCATATACACATCGACTAAACTAAAATATACTTTTATGTGCCAAATACCATTAGACTGGTTCTCCACTAAATATAAATTAGAACAAAGAATCTGCACATGAAGATTTAAATTAGAAACTGGTCTGTTCTATCCTCACTAAGCCATACAACTGCAATAAATAGAATGAGGTTGAAAGTAGAAGCAGGATATTTTTTGGTAACGGAATAGTGGCAATAAAAAGAACATGATACTGTTAGGAAAGTGCACGCAAGTCCACAGACAAGCATATTCTTATATTGTAGTTGGGAAGAAGGTGTCTTTTCTAAAATACGAACTGCGAGATTAATTAAATGTTAATGAAAATGAGAAAACAAATAATTGATTTATTTTGGAAGGTGGATATACCAAAAAAGCGTAATCCATATACGTTTACGAGTAAGGCGTAATTTAGTGGGAAAAAAGCATACAGATTAATGGCATAATGGTTGGCATGTATGAATATGGTGCTGTACACAATCAAAATCTTTAGAAAAGTCAACAAAAACACAACAACAATGATCTCATTTCTTTTAATAATACAGCATAGATAATAAATATATCGTCTATGTAATATTTTCGATCCTGTATCTTCTTAAAGAACAATTCTTGAATATTTCCCCAATATATTACTCCATCATTCATATAAGAACTTTTTCGAAAATCATACAACAGAAAAATTCAAAGATAACTATTTAAAGCCTGTAGCACAACATTTTCTTATTTTAGCTATTTTTATGGCACCTGTTTAGATGAGTACTGAACCTACATTCCTGAGCATGATGGTTTATCAAATGCACTAGCATGGCAATGGACAAATAATTCCTTCACACCATGATTGGAAAAATACCTTAAAATCTTCAACAGTAATGACACTTTTAACTAAATCTTAATTTTTGTTTGTTTGTACAATACTGTGATGCATTATTGTTTTTCCAAGCCATGAATCTCTTCCAGAGTGTTAGATCGATTTAGATCGATATGATACTCTACGGAGAAATCACCACTGCATTGTGAGCTTCATTTGTAAAAATAACCTCTTCTTCAACTTGCTATTCACTTGTTTGTTTGTATAGGATTTTTAACGTAGCTTTAAACATATTTCAGTCATATTGCTATGATGTCTGCAGTAAGGCAGTTTATAGTGATGTCAGGCACTGGGGCATCATGCTGCAGACATTTAGCATGAGGTCCCACCCAGTCACATTATCCTGACACCAGCCCGACCAGTCCTAACACTAACCTCTTAATGCTGAGCGCCAAGCGAGGCAGCTGTTAGTACCATTTTTGTAAGTCTTTGGTATGACTCAGTCAGGGATCAAACCCACAACCTCCTGCTTCTGCAGCAGACCCTAACCACTAGGTCACCGGTGTGGTTCGTTATTCACTTAAAACTAAACAGTCAATAATTTCTCAAAACTTACAAAACCATTTAGAAATATCACAACTACTCAAAACAATCCTCATATATTTCTTAACATTGTCATTGCATATATAACCAAACTTTCATTTATACAACTGGACTGAAAATAACGCCCAAGACCCACAGGTCCAGAGAGAAAATTTGTACAAAGAGAATTTGCCCTAACGTGACTCAAAATACTTTGTAATTTTATACTCGTTTCCTATCTGTATAGAAGAGTGCAAATAGTGAGATTATATGTGTTTAACTAATTCAATTACCTTATTTAAACAAAATTGCTATTATTTTAATATTATAGTACCTAAAAGGATTGCACTGACTTAACAAGTCAAAGAAATTAAATCATATCTGCTTAAGAAAAGGATGAAGCACACAACAACAAAGATCTTGATTCCAGTGCATGTAAATTCTACAAGAAGAAACACATTTTTAGCAGGAATATTTCAGGGATATAATTGTTTTTGTGAGCAATATTTTTATATAAATTTTAAGTGCAGCAGAATATGGGTATACCATTACCAAATTTATATACAATTATTCAGATATGCATTTATGAACGGTCTGATCTAAATGTTATGATATGTGTCAGATAAATATCGGAATCATTTGGGTGAATGATATGTGATAAACATTTATATTATTCAGGTCTGACAAATAATTATATGAAGTCGACAAACCTGTAGCAATTTAAGTGAACAAAAATACCTTCACATCCACACACAACCACCACCAATTTGTATTTTTAACAAATTATTTTACCATCTTGATTAAGCTTCAAAAATTGCAAGACAGATATAATTACAAGATCATACAATATATAATTTGTTTACTTTTAATTTGGACACCAGAATGCCAAAGAAACCTGTGTACACAAAAAAACCAAAACATTTATCAAGAGTGGTCGAGGAATAAACAGATGTGTGGATGGAAAAGAGTCAACATATATGCCCCAACTGTATTTGGGGTGGGGTAATAAATAATTTCAATGAAAATAACAATGACAGGAAGAGCTTAGTATTACAACATTAAAATGAAACATGGATGAATCTAACTGATGAAGTATTAATAATAATGTTTCATTAGTATAATATAAGCAAATACTAATATCCCTCTAAATACACGCAATACAAGTTACAAAAGTTTCACATCTTTATATCTTATCAGAGAACTTATTAAAAAGAAGTCAAATATTTTAAGATGTTTAAACAATTATCCCTGATGATTATTTTCTACTGCAACGATTCTGTATTGTTTAAAGTGCATCACAGCTGTAAAAACTATATTAAGGGAAGTAACCAATCTGACCAATCATTTCCTGTTAGGATTAGAGTTATGTCCCATATGCTTTAATGGGCTGTTCCAGATCCAATGGCAAAATATTTAAGGTACTTTGTTAATAGAAACAGAAACTAGACATAATGCCATAAGCTTTGATGGCTGAAATCCCTCTGAACAAAGAACAAAATCTATTAAATACCTTTTAAAAGTAACTTGCTTACAATTGGAAATCAATACGAACGTGGTGCTGTGATCAATTCATGTTGCAACTGGAGGAAATGCCATCCAGACTAACTGCAATTATATGGTGCTGCAGTGAAAAAGCCCTCGTGTAAGAATTTTTTAAATATTGCTGATCGAGACTTCCATATCTTCTAACTGTAAATATGGAACTGTAACAACCGTGTTCAGTGTCTCTCTCAAACATATTAATGCAAATCCAATTTACATTGAATATACACAATTTAAGCAGACACAACAATGAATGCTATACACATGTATCTGCCGTGGGAGAAAAGGGGTTTTTCTTGAATTTGGCTTTATCTGTTTTCACATGTTCTATACTTTGTTTCCTTTGATGACCTGCAACAACAAAAAATAGTGGCATATCATAAGGCAATTTGAAGTGTTTCAATTTTTCAAACATATCAAAAGCAGAAAATAAAGTATCAGTGACTAAAATATGGCAACTTCCAAAATATCTAATAGTCTATGTTTCATATGTTTCAAGTTGTTTGTGAAGAATATATTTTAAACTGTTAAGTTCAAGGGCAGCTTATTTACAAGTAAAATGTTGAAACAGTGTTGCACATTTAAGAGAGGGGCTTATTCTCCAGATCTGCTTTGCTTCATTTTAAAAGGGATTTGTGACAATTAAACAACTCCCAATTGACAAATCCTAAATATGTACAAGAATATCATAGCTGCCAACCATCGTGATCTTGGCATGAATTTCATGACTTTTTCAGCAATTCATGGATTCACACTGTGTGCAAACAAAATCATGAATTCTCATTTATTTTAAATCTTTAATAAAATAACCGATTTCCCATGATATCGGTAGTAGCCAGAACAATCTAGTACTGCTGGTCGCGATATTAGTAGAGCTATAGCTGATTGGTACAGTTGGCCCTGTAGCAAGAATTTTAGCATTATATGTAAAAGAGCAGTTTTACAAATGCTTTTGAGGAACCGCTCTGGTGGCCTAGTGGTTAGTGTCCACCTCGGAAGTGGGAGGTCGTGGGTTCGAGCCTTGGCCGAGTCATACCAAAGACTTACAAAAATGGTACTAACAGCTACCTCGCTTGGCGTTCAGCATTACTGGTCGTCCTGGTGTCAGGATAATGTGACTGGGTGGGACATCATGCTATATGTCTGCTGCATGATGCCCCAGTGCTAGACATCACTATAAACTGAACTGCCATACTGCAGATATCGTAGCGATATGACTGAAAAATTGTTACAGCAACATTAAAAAATCCTGATCACACACACACAAATGCTTTTGAGAGAAACTGGGGCTTTAACCGGAATTTCGCTCGGTGCATGCACAACCAACACTGATCTGAATTACCATTCAGCATCACATCTTGAAAATGTTTTCACCACCAAGGAAAAAGAAATGTTATACACAAAAACTGAAGTTTGGAATATACCAAAAATTGTATTCAGTAATAAAACACTAATATATATATCATGCTTTTTGCACACAGTGTGCCACAAATGGAACATTGCATATGGTGTCAGAGACAATGTGAGAAAGCACGTTGGTAGCAAAAAGCACACAGTGATCAGGAAAATTAAGAACTCGCAGCAGATTTCAGCTATGGAATATTTGAAGCCATCAATGGCAGACCTGCAAGTTACCAATGCTAAAGCAAAGTTTGTGAGTTTTCCTTCTAAACAACAATCTACCTTTATCAGCTGGAGACCGTGCTAAACATTTGTTCCGACAAATATTCCTGGACTCAATGATCGCTTCACGAATTCCATGTCAAATCCATTAATTTTTTATCCCTATTTTCACTCACTGTGAGCCTGGAGTGTTGGCAGCTATGGATCACTCGGTGAAGTTTAATGTAGCAAAATGAATGTTGTACTAAAACATGAAAAAAGTTTCCTGCACAGAACTTAAGAGAAAAAAGTTTATTAGCCTCATAGAAGACCGTATTTCACTTATATTCCAACAATAATTTTAATTTACCGAAGTCAGTAAAGTTTTAGCTACGATATGTAACATTACCTCCTCCAGTATTTAAAAGTTAAGCTACAGCCTGTCAATATTGACCAGTGGTAATCAATCTCTGTCCCTTGTCTGCTGGCAGACAAAAATAAGATACAAGATTTACCTTTGGTAAAATAAACTTACCTAAAGTAACTAAAGCACTGGCTATGGCCAGCCCTGACTGACCACTGGGTGACCAGTTACTATCTCCAGTTGGTAGGCAGACAAATAAAGATATAACAGCTGCCTTCTGGTTATGCAAAGGTTCCAGGGCAATCTGAGCTGGTTTTGATACCTGTATAATAATAATAATAATAATAATAATAATAATAATACAACCTGTCTTGAAAGGCCATGAATTCTGACCCCCCCCCCCAACAAAAAAAAACATGGTCTCTCTAAAGACAGGTGGGCATCATGAAAGATATTAACAACATCCAATCAATCAATTCATGCACTGAGAATCTGACCTCTCAACAGATTTCTCATAGCAGTGACATTTCACAAGTTTTACTGTAATAATAGTACCATCAACACTCATAATGACAACCGAAACTGAGTGTGCAAATTATTTGTTATTCTGAATTTTATATTGAAACCATTATTTAAAAAAACAAATAAAAATGGAAAATTCTGAAGGACTACAATTTCCCTGTCTAAATGCCTTAAATAATTAAGAGATAAATAATAATAATGAGGACTTTGTATAGTGCCTAATCTTTAGAAGCTCTAAGTGCCTTACACCATCTATAATAATATGACTACACTACAGAAAAACAAATGACAAAAACAATGAAATTGGAAAACATAAAAACATGCTGAAAACATATAAGATACAAAACATTATTAGGTCTCTAAGTTTGTCCCTGCAGTCAAAAAAGGTGAGTTTTAAGAGCACTATTAAAAGGAACCGCTGTGTCTTTGTGTCTAATTTCAATGGGCAATTCGTTCCACATCGCCAGGCCCTGGTATGCAAAAAAATGTTGTCCATATATTAAATGGGTTTGGATTTAGCAGCTTTTAATGGTAACTTACACATAAATGGCTATATGGTGCCAAATAAAAGAATTTTTTAAATAAATGTGGTAAAAATGAAGAGTCGATGATAAGGATGATAACACAGTACAACAAGGAGTCATAGTAACAGGTACTTGCAGTTGCTAATCATGTTGGACATGTTAAGGCTGTGAAAATTTACCCGTTTTCTTTTCCTAAGATCTACATTTATATCTTTCTTTTCTGCATTGCCCGTCTCAGTTTTCTTCTCAAGTTCTAAAGTCACCACTGCAAAAGGTCTGCTTGCCATTTCTTCCATTTCAACCATCATTCTCTGGTTTAAAAAAATGTAAAATCATCTATCAGTTATTGCAACTAAAAAATAGCAATATGGTATTTATGAGCATCTTTAATTGATATCAGGTACATATTTTCACTTTACTTTCTAAAGTACAATTGTCACACAGGCTTCTACAGCTTAAAACTTAGATTATTAAATCATACATTTTCTAATACAAATATTTGATTTGGTAGACTTCTAACAGTTTTATTGAGACAAGCAATATAAATGGGCCTGACATCTTTCTCTTGGGTCATGTGAGCTTAAGTTGTATATGGTCATGAACAGCCCCACACACTGCAATCTGCTTAGCAGGGTTTTTAAAAGAAAACTTGTTTTACGAAACCAATGTTAGAAGAGAACAGGCTTTCAGGAGCCATAACTCCTCTAAAATGATGATGAAAAATGTTGGAAATTCAACTCATTCAGGGTCACATAAAATAGTGCATGATAAATTTGTTTCAAATTCAATATTCTTAATTACAAATATTTTGTGGAAATCCAAAATAAGAACAAATCTCAGTAAATTGTGCCACATAAAGCCTTAGGGAGTGGGCAATCAAGGGCGATAACTCCTAAACATGATATAATGGAATGCTGGAAAATTATCTTATTTATGGTCTCATTGATATAAAGCTGCATGCCTGCTCTGAATCAAATCAAACCTCCCTCAAAACAAAAAGTAATACTTCAGAAACCATATCATCAAAATGGAAAATCAGGGGGCATAACTTCTGTAACTAATGTTATGGCATATTAGAATACATGCTGTGGTTGTTGTAGGGTTTAATACCATTTTTCAGCACAAAATAGGCTATACATGGTAGCCATTATAAATGGTGGAGGAAAAACCTAGAAAGAGCTACTGACCCATGAGAAGCTACTGGCGAGCATTCTCATAGACCTACACTGCCAAACCCAAGAACTTGAACCCACACTGAGGTGAGATGGCAATGATCCATAGTGGTGAACACTTTAAACCACTCTGCCACTCAGGGTTCCTTGGAATACAAGTCTTCAAATTCTAATCCATCTAAAGTTGTATGCTAAACAAACCTGGTAAAGGTGTGCTGCACACACAAAAGTGATAAAAACACATGATTGGGAGGTTGGAGTAGGAGGGACATTACTCATATAAATGATGTAGTGTATAATGGAAATCAAACTCAGATGGGGGGAGGGGGGGGGGCAGAACTACTATAAATGACATCAGGAACTCAGGAAATCAAATTTAAGACCTCATCATTATACAGCTGCATATCAAATTTGGCTGAAATGCAACAATCTTTGGTAAATTTAAGCTGTAGAAAATGAAAGTTAAGAGGGTCAGCATTCAGGGGTTACAACTCCTTTAAGCCAGAGTTTAATAAAAAAAATTACATACTGTGAAAAACATTATTCTTATGGGGTTCAAATTTCATGATTTGGGTAATAAATACATATTCTTGAATACTTAATTTTCTTTAATCTATGACTTATCAAAAAAAATATAATAAAATAATAATAATAAATTATAGATATTTCCATGTGACTCTGACTTGACATTTATCGACCATCACTGGCTCAACAAGGATCCATGATTCAGTTTGGTGATCAATATCTGAAACACCATGTGAATGCTGTGTGAAAAAATCTACCCTTAAGGCAATTTGTGCAAAGTGCTTTATCTACACCCAAAAAGAGTATATTTTTTTCTATATTATCAAGATAGAGGGAGTGCTAAAGTTAATAACCTGAGATAATGTTTTTGTGTCATTTTTTTTAAAACAAACAATTCATTGTCCATAAATTTGTTTCAGGTCATATCATCACTCTCGATCCACCCCATGAAGCCAGATTCTACTGGGTGAAAATCAATCTTGCTGTGACAGACAGTAGTAAGCTGTCAAACATCAATAATTACATTTGGTTCATTAACCATTTAAATTGGTGTCACGCAAGCAGAATGCAGTCCAATTATCTAATTTCCATACTCATTTGCAGTACAATACAGTTCACCGTTTAAGATTAATCTATCACAATACATAATGTATAGTCATTAATAGGGAAATTTTACAACTGAAAAAAACTTATTTATTCCTAACTTAAGCAATATTGGTCAGAAAGGGTCTTCTGTGTAGGCTAGGATGTACAGACCATGAAACATAAAGTGAAGGTCACAATGACTACTTTTTTGGTAGTACGGTTGCATCCAATTATCAAGTTTCATGATTTGAAAAGCATCCAATAAATGAACTTAAAACACAAATTTAATGGTCAGTGAATCACAAAATATAGGTCACAGAGACCTATTTTGTATCATACAGAAATAGAACTAATAAAGAACTAATAAAGATGCATTGACTAACCATATTTCATGACTAACATTGACTAACCATATTTCATTATTCAAGCTATGACAGCAAGCATATAGCATGCCAAAACTTACGTGATTACGAGCTAAATACAAAACATAACCAAAGCCAGTAATTAAAATAAAATATAGATCACTATGACCTTGTTTGTTGTAAGAGTGTGGTAGCAACAGAGATGACAAAATGAATATCAAACACAAAATTTAACTTTAGTCAATAAAATTTAAAATATAGGCCATAATGACTAAAGACTTACTACTGAAATAAATAAGTAGTGCTCATGAAAATGCATCTCCTTGCAAAGTATCATGATTTCTGAAAAAGATAGTATTTATTTATCTTGTAAAGATCTTTGTTGTGAGTTAAATAAACTTGACCTGACCCTGAAAATGTTAAATGTAGGTAATATTAACCTTTTTTGTACAGGTGTGGTAATATAAATATGTAAAAAGTGTTTTTGTTTAATGACTCTAGCACGAACAGTAATAGCACTCAATTTAACCAAGTCAGTAAAGTGTAAAATACTGGTCACAGTGATCTACTGTCATGGTGAAGTTGAACTACGTTTCATTGGGGCAAATCCTCACACCAAGGTTCCATATTCTAGGAGCTGTCACAAACTGAATACAAAACATTAAGCTAGTAAAGTGTGAAATGTAGGTAGCCATGACTTTGTTTTGTTGTCAGTGTGCCTTGTGATATATTGAGTTGAAAGTTCATCTATGAGTGCTGTTGCAGGCATATCCAGTCATTCCAATCAGATTAACTGAAAAAATATTGAAAACACACACTTGTCTTCTACAACTTAACACAAGGCGCTTTGAATACTCCTCCTCCCAACAATTCCAAGCTAATTATTTCATCCCACATGTTCGGCTACTGACAACATGTCAACATAAATGAGACATTCAAAAACTTGTTCTTTATCCAGAATTTAAATGTGTGATTATCATTTAATAATGACGTTGTTTACATGAAGCTTAGCAGCTTATCTACTTGGATTGATTATGAATGCTACACTTCCAGTGTGTCACACAAAGAAATATCTTACAATCAATTCAGAATTGGTGGTTATTATTTATTTATGTCTAAGGTAAATCAATAACAACGCATCAGAACTCACTGTTGTTTATCCACTACATGACACACAGTAAAGGTGTCCATTAAACTCAGTCTAAACTGATACAAAGAAACATAAGCTTTTTGAAAATAAGGCTATTCAATGATCAGCAGAGAACTTGAGAATCATGCATGGGCAAAAATTCTGGAATGTCACCTTTTACACTGAAATTTGTAGTCAGCAAATGACAATGCCAGCACAAAGGTAGCACTAAATTAGTGAAGGTTTTCAAAAAAAATCCACAAGATATAGTCACCTTTGTAATTTCTGTAATGCAAGTTGGTTTGTAAAAGAATTCTTTTTTCACGTATAGAAATGAGTGCATGAGGCTGAGTCAGTTGTCTTGCATCTGCAGAAAGTACAATTATGCTGGATTTGGTTGTTAGTCATCTCTGCTAACAGAGTTCAAGATTAGATCTTCCTTGCAAGAGTTTTTTTAAAGCTACAATCATAATGCCTTCCAAATTTAAGTGAAGAAATGAAATAAGATGTTTTAAAAGCATTCATGCAGTGACAAAGGACATGGGGACAACCATAGTTCAGGATCTGATCAAATGGTGTAGCTTGAAAAGTCGTAAACTGTTAAACAAAACCCACTTAACAACTAACTGGTCATCTGTTTGGAAGTATATTTTTAAAAATCTTGTCAGGGATGAGAATGGTATATGAACAGATGAGAAGTCAATGTCTGACTAAATTGCATATTGGAAATACAATCAACATGCCAACACACATAAAATGGCATCACCCAACCATCTACACAACTATGAAGATGAAAAAAGCATAAAGTTGATATATGTATTGATAATGTATCGTGGACTCTGTATAGCAAGTCAAATGAATATCTGTAGACTGAATCAAATGAATATCTGTAGACTGAATCAAATGAATATCTGTATAGTGAATCACAAATATCTGGTTGGTGAATCAAATGAATCTGTATGGCAAGTCAAATGAATATATATATATATATATATATATATTATATATATATATATATATATATATATATATATATAGTGAATCAAATGAATATCTTTATAGTGAATCAAATGAATATATTTAGAGTGAATCAAATGAATATATTTAGAGTGAATCAAATGAATATATTTAGAGTGAATCAAATGAATATCTTGTTGGTGAATCAAATGAATCTGTATGGTGAGCAGATATGATTTTGACCTTTGAAAAAAAAAAAAACTGAAAATGTGAAAGGGGGGTTTGGGGGTACTCCCCAAACAAGGTCTCGAAATGCAGTGCCCTTGATCAGGGGGTTCCAGGGATCAAAGACCCCCGAATAAAAATGCATTTTACACGCATGAAAATCTGCTCTTGGCGCAACTTGTGACCATAATATGTAACAAAATAATCAATTGAAAAACTAAAAAACTTACCAAAAATTTGAATAATTTTACAATATTTATTGTCACATGAATTTGTTCTCCAATACTATTGGGACTTAAGTTATTTCATGTGCATGTCTGTGTTCACATTGTAATTAAGTCAATAATTAGTCATTTTTTACTGCCAACATATTACACTTCTATCTTTTCATAATAAATATGTAAAATAAACACCCAAATACATCATCTATATACAAATAATCCCATATATTCACTTGTCTTTTTGTCCACTGAACACAACCTGTTGATATGCTCTTTTTTGCAACTTTAAGAAAGATTTCTCTAGTCTTCCGTTTTGTCATCAATGATTTTGCTGGCTCAATGTACAATCATTTCTTTTCATTCTCAACTAGAGCCTTTTTCCTTTCAAGCTCCAGCATGTATTGGCAACATGCAGTGCACATATTCTGACAGAAGGCTGCATTTGTTTTCCGTATGCAGCTTCATTTGTAAGTGTGGTTCCAGACTCTTTCAACCACGACTTCTGTAATATATATATTGCAGGGCACAAAATGCCAGTCCTCGAGCATTCAGTTTTCTTATAAATTGACCAACTAAATTTCCGTTGACAATTCATTCCAGCCATTCCCTTCCGTTTTTTAAAAACCTTTTATCTAAACTTTTTGTTTCATCATCTCTCTCAACAACTACAGCACGCTTCTTCTTTCCATTGCCATCAGTTTCCTTTACATGAAGATTCATCGGATGAATTTAAACTTTTGACCAATCAGAATACACTTTACGAGAGTCGTGGCCTAACTAACATATGGAGCGAATACGTTACAAGGGTTGTTGCGGAATGGGACTGAAAAGAACGGTTAAAAACCGGGGAAAAAATGGATCGGACATTATTTTAATAAAAACGGACTATATCAAGAAAAATCAGATTCTATAGTGAATCATATGAATATCATTATAGTGAATCAAATGAATATCTGTGTAGTCAATCAAAAGAAAATCTGTACAGTGATTCAAAATGAATATCTGTGTGGTGAATCAAATTAATATCTGTACAGTGAATCAAATGTGTAGTGAATCAAATGAAAATCTGAACAGTGAATAAAACGAATATCTGTACAGTGAATCAAATGAATATCTATCTGTACAGTGAATTGAATGAATATCTGTATTGTGAATTGAAAGAATAGCTGTACTGTGAATCAAATGAAAATCTATCTAGATAATAAATCATATCAATATGCAGCAAAGGTGTACCATATCACCCCATATTACTGCCATATTTCAAGTTTGCAAGTACTAACCTGCCTCCTTCTATAGCTGTCATATTTATGTTTGATTTTGTACAGCACCGCTGCTATGATCAGTAGAGACAAGAAACAACTGAAATAGAGAGATACAGGGCTAAAAGCAATGTTTTCATGCGTAAAACCATTTACATATGTAAAATATCAGACATCATGAGCACAGGTACCTTTGAACATTGGATGCCATAACAGAATGACATCATGACAAGCCTGTTTTTCCAATTAAGTATAAATGTTGACTACAGCAATATTTTGGTAATAATTGATTAAATTT
Source organism: Unio pictorum (assembly GCA_030141615.1). NCBI lineage: Eukaryota > Metazoa > Mollusca > Bivalvia > Unionida > Unionidae > Unio > Unio pictorum. The sequence continues at coordinate 11,761,139 of JARLTB010000122.1, forward strand.
ATAATCAATAATTACCTGGAGAAAAAAAAACAATTTTCTCATTGGTCAATTCACTTCAAATCTATTTCAATTCTTTTGCGTTTCTAATATTTGTAGTATTATTGTAAAATTATTAAATGTTATCCTTTAATGGTATCTACAGGTCTACAATCTGAGTACACAGCCCTCTACTTCCAACTCCTATCTGACAATAAAACTGCATCCATGCTGTTGTTGTATTGTTTAATACCATTTTTCAGCACATGATAAGCTATACCCGGCAGCCAGTATTAATAGTGGAGGTAAAACGCTGGAAAACGATCAGAAACAACCACCAACCCACGAGAAGCTACTGGCAAGCTCTTTCACATTGTCCTAATGAGACTTGAACCCACGCAGACAAACATGAGATGGCAGTGATCCTAAAAGGAGAGTGCTTTAGACCATTCGGGGCCCCTGCAACGATGCTGCAAAGGCAATGTAGATTATTTCAAACAGTAGCCACCTTTTTACCTTCTCTTGATCGGGGCCCCAAGCGACAGAGTGGTCTAAAGCGCTCACAATTACAGATCATTGCCATCTCACCTGTCTGAATGAGTTCGAGTCACAGGTTCAGCCAATATGGGTATGTGAGAAGCTTGTCAGTAGCTTCTTGTTTCAGCCAATATGGGTATGTGAGAAGCTTGTCAGTAGCTTCTTGTTGGCTATTGGTTCCATCCATGGTTTTCCTGAATATTTCCTCCACCATTTATACTGGGTGCCATGTATGGCCTATCTTGTGCAGAAAAATGGTGTTAAACCCTACAAGAACAACCTTCTCCTGATAATATGTAAGTAAGGAACTTTTTAAAATTTTGACAAAACCCATCCCCGTTGTTTTTGTGCTTTTTTATCCTATATCAGATAAGCGCTGTTCTTGTTAAGCATACCTGGAAGCCAGGAAAGGCATTTTTAATTTGGGATATTCACCCATAGATGCAGTTTAGAATTTTCATATCTAATATGAATTTCGTGAAATTAAAGTACCCTGGCATATATTTTAAAAAAACTGCCTTCTCTGCGTACACTGTATGTTTAAACAGAACAGCCCTAACCAGCTAACCCTGCTTTTCTGTGATGATAGTCAAATTCATTCCATCACGATGGGTTTGATTGACTTATCATTAAGAAGGTCACATTTGGGGGAAAAAAACTTATTTTTGGGGGTGGCAATTTATTGTTAATCTCTCAATATACAGTAGGATCCTGCTATAACACGGTAGTTCGGAGCCATAGAATCCGACCGTGTTATAAGCAACCATGTACAATACCAACACATTTTTGGATTTAATTGCGAGGGGGGGAGGTTTACATAAAGACGGTGCGAAAATGCATGGCACAATTACCATTTTTGATCAATATATATTAAATGAGAAAAACATTTGCTGTGGTAACAGAAATAGCTGATATAATATATTACTTTATTCACAGAACCATGCATTGGTATATACACGTGTCTAATTTATATATACATGTATAATCTATTGCATGAAAAGAGTATCAACACCGTGTACTCACCAGCGAATCTTGTAACATACACTGAATCCATAATATAAATATTTCCATCGAAATTATCCACACACGGATGTAAAATATTCAATAATTTTTCACATATCATTATGTGACTGAATTCAATGAAAAGAAAATAACAAAAATTACGTAATGGGTGTACGTAATGAATGATGAAATAGTACATGTCCGTAGATTAAATAATGGAAGCTAAAGTGTATTCTTATAATAACTACATGTACATCTCAGGATATTTCTGTCTCTGAATTCAGTCATTGTAAATTTCAGCACATTTTCCCACCCAATCTGCCTCTCAAAGTCCTTTGAACTTGCCGCCCAGCTATTGCGTCATGTTCTTTTGATGTACTCTAATAAATACAGCAGGCAGAACTGGTTGTATTTTAACCACTGAATTATGTCACTGTAAATATCAGCACAGCTAAAATGATAAAGTAATCAACACTAACTTTGTCTCCCAGCTTTTTGCGTGCGTACGGAGGAGACCTGCATGGAGTGATTTATGTGTTCCAGATCAAATATTTGCATTCAAATACTTGTAATTAAGCGTTTCCGAGACCTCTGTGTCGTATACATTTTATACCATTACCTTTCTCATCTGTCAATAGTTATTTTTTTGTGTGAAAAACTCTGATTTTTAATGTATAAATCGTTTCCCCCTGATTTGAACAAGTTTAGCTCTGCAGTTCACTTTGATGATAAACAACGTACTTAAATTAATTGATTTATACATTCTGGTGAGAATCTTTTATCAACCCCCGCATTGGCTGTTGCTTAGTTGTGTATGAAATTAAGAGAACATATATCGGAGATTATTACAGCAACGATTGTATTCAGAATGCATTAAAGAAAAACACAAAGTAGACATGATGGCTTCATTGCTCAGGGATCAGTAATAATAATATTGACACTTATGAGCTGTCATTTCTTAACAATAAACAAAGATCAAAGTTCTCAGTAGGCCCAGCAATTGGTTTGTATTTCCAATGTTTATTCTGGCACAAAACTAGAAGAAATTTGTTAATTTTTGAAATTTTAGGAGTCATACAACGATTATTTTATATTCGATTTTGTGTGTGATTTCCTCCCCAAAATGATAATACATTTTCTACATGATTTTTTTTCACACTTTTTAGAAGAGTATGAGAATGATAATTAAACTCTTGATATATTTTATTTTTCATACTTAAAAGATTTTTTTGGGGTCTTTGAGAAAAATACCTGTAATAAATTACCTGAAATTTCGGGAGCCATGCCATGACCGTGTTATATCCGAATTCGTGTTATAACGGGGCATGTTATAGGGGGGTCACACTGTACAAGGTTACAAGAGAGGTCCTTTGCATCAAAAGGTTGTAAAATTCCTTGAATATTAGTTTATTTCCATTAATATCTAGTAAGCTGTGATGGCTCTGTTGTTACAGTGCTTTGCGACTCATGAGCACTCCAGATCGATGTGTTCTTGGACAAGATATTAAGACATTAAACATATTTTTTGGTTACTTCACGAGTCCCGATACTTACTGGATTTCGAACATTAATGTTTGGTGTATATTTTTATCTCATTTTTTTCCTCCCAATTTGTAACTAAGGTTATATTGAGATTTGAAGACAAAATTTTAAAACAGAGAACAACAGAATTCAATCACTTTTCATTGAATTTAAGGAATGCATAGTAGATAAAACTATTCAATGCTACAAACTAAAAGTTTCACGTCCTTGTCATGAATCAAGAAATTAAATATGAATCATTTGAACAAACTGCATGATTATGTTTATTTTTTGCATTTTCTGTGGTCAACTATAACAAAACATTCATCAAATAGTCTTCTACAATTATATATATTTTTAAAACTAATTTGGTAAAGAATGATGGGAATTAAACCGACTTCAATGTTACTAGCAATAAAAATATAATCGTCTAATTTCTGCTTTTGGAGATAAATTCACAGTAGTCATGTCTGAGTGGTAACATACAGTTAGTTTAAACTGAAGGTTTTGGATCATAAAATGCCCTGAATTGTAAAAGAAATTTAAATTCATTTTCTTTCACTGAAAAAGCCACATGAGGTTCTTTCAGATGAGCTGAAAAAAATATAGAAACTGTGCTGATAAATAGGGCATAACCGATTAGCATTTTTCTACTGATTTCCAATTCCGGATTTTGGGCATGCAATTTTTCCAATTCCAGATACGATTCAATTAATTGGAAATGCTAAATCCATATTTTTTTTCCTAAAAATTTTCATCTTCTGTTTCCGGGTTTCTGGTATCTGGTTTTGCTGTGTCTAGCATGTTACTTAGTACTTTACCATATCCGGCTTCATTTCCGGTTTTCACCTGCCAGTTCAAATAGATTGTCTCACAGCGTGGTTGTGTTGACTATATTGGACTTTTCTGACTTCTTATTTAACTTTATTAACGCACTATCGAATGACACGCAGTGTTAGACACGGTGCTATAGAAATTCAACTTTATTATTTTTATTATCCAAATCGGTCGTTCCTGCCTTGTCCGACTCCGATTAATCGGAAGTTCATACTATCCGGTGGAATCCGATTTCCAGATCAAAAGTCGGTTATGCCCTACTGATATATATAACAAAAACTGCCCTTTGTAGACCAATATCAGCTGGGGGGTTTTAAAATTGAAAATAACATGATGACATCATGAACATGTTACTTTTAGGAGGATTGACAAAACATTTTTCTAAATACCTCAGAAAAGATTAGCTGATAGTTCCCATAGTTACAATGTGTATTTGAACCCTCAATCAATTTTCTGCTGGTACATCTGGCATATATGTAAATTTCCCAACTATGTAAATACAAATTTTTGCTCATTTATGGACAGTGGAGATCTTTTGAAATGTCTCAAAAACTGTCTACAAAGAAAAGAATTCCCTACAGAGCTGCCAAAGAACTTTGTACTAGGTAGGCCAAGATTGGCTGAATTTTTGTTGCCGGAGTTAGCTAATTAATGACTGCAATGGCAATGCAAATACAAAAAAAATCTATGAAGTCTAAATGTTGTTACTTTCAAATAAGAAAAAAAAATACACTTAAACAGCAGTTTGTCTGTTGTAAAAGTCAATGTTGCACAAATTAATTAATAAACCATAAGACAAGATAACAGAAATAAAGCATTCAATGTATACTTTTTATAAGACATTTTATGATTAAGACAGGGCATCAAGAATGCAAATTACGATATTAACCACATGAACTGGAAGAATCACGACTTATCTTACACAGTTCAGATTTAAATATGTCAGATTTAACCAAATGGCATTTGGAACAAAATTACATAAATACCAGTTTTATAAAAATTTCCTTTTTCCTTTAGCAACTGCTGTGTTGTATCAAAGGAAATGATTAATTTCAAAATGTAACTTACTACTACAAATAATAAAAATTTCTCATTCCTCATATCCACTGATTAACTTGAAAATAATAAAGTATGAAATAAATTTACAAAATCATAATTATCACGCATGTTTAAAACCTATGGCTGACAATCATAAAATGTCAATTTTTTAGTCTATTTTATGCAGTGTACACCACCGTGATATTTGTTGTAAAATACTCTATTCAAATCATGAATTTCTGATCAAGACAGTCTAAAAACATATGGTGCATACAAAACAATTTAGGATACAAAAGTTTGTTTAAAGACCTTGAGTGAAAAGGATACCAAAGAACTGGGCCATGTATACATATTTTAATATATTTACTTACTTAGCTAGACAGTGTATACACAAAGAGAGAGAGAGAGAGAGAGAGAGAGAGAGAGAGAGAGAGAGAGAGAGAGAGAGAGAGAGAGAGAGAGAGAGAGAAGGCCTGAATTATACAAATCTACTGCCTACATACAAATATACTGATGTATTGAGTACATACCTGAAGAATGTTACAAAGAAATGGACAAGGTCTATTTTTGGGAACTGGGAGAAGGAAATCTGAAACATAAAAAATATGAAATTTATTACAAGCTGCATATAGTGAATTATGACAGAATAATAGATTCTATAATAATGTAAAGTATTTTTGTATTCACATGCTGTATAACTACAAAGGTAGCAAATATACACTGATAAAAGTTGAGTCAATCTACAAACTGCACAGACCAAGATCTGTTGTTGCATAAAGTGCCAGCTTGTTAGGAGTAACAAGAACAAAACCTCATCAACTATGATCTGCCAGCACATTATGTGATGACAGATCAGGGTATATGTTATTTTAAGTTGGACTCAACTTATAAGCAAGTATAATGGTAATAATGGCTTTAATCAAGATTTAAACGTTAACCTCCAAATACTATTGAAGTCTGGATAATCTCCAAATACTGTTGAAGTCTGGATAATCTCCAAATACTATTGAAGTCTGGATAAACTCCAAATACTGCTGAAGTCTGTATAATCTACAAATACTGCTGAAGTCTGGATAATCTCCAAATACTGTTGAAGTCTGGATAATCTCAAAACACTGTTGAAGTCTGGATAATCTCCAAATACTGTTGAAGTCTGGATAATCTCAAAACACTATTGAAGTCTGGATAAACTCTAAATACTGCTGAAGTCTGTATAATCTACAAATACTGCTGAAGTCTGGATAATCTCCAAATACTGTTGAAGTCTGGATAATCTCAAAACACTGTTGAAGTCTGGATAATCTCCAAATACTGTTGAAGTCTGGATAATCTCAAAACACTGTTGAAGTCTGGATAATCTCCAAATACTGTTGAAGTCTGGATAATCTCAAAACACTGTTGAAGTCTGGATAATCTCCAAATACTGTTGAAGTCTGGATAATCTCCAAATACTGCTGAAGTCTGGATAATCTCCAAATACTGCTGAAGTCTGGATAATTTCCAAATACTGTTATAGTCTGGATAATCTCCAAATACTGATGAAGTCTGGATAATTTCCAAATGCTATTCAAGTCTAGATAATCTCCAAATACTGCCGAGATCTGGACTATCATTGTTATAACTCCTTTTCTAAATTTATAGCCCCCATTTCAATGAATCAGATCAACTTACCAATTTTCCAATACTCTAATAGAAACAACCAACAAAAAGATCTTACTCATGATGTCTCTGATTTAAACAAATAGTTTCCAATACCAACTATACTTGCTTATAAGCCAGGATCAACAGCAAACAACACAGACCCTGATCTGCTATTGCTTACTGTGCTGGCAGATCAATGTGTGGTTTGTAATACTAATTTCTCCTTGCAAACTGCTATACCCAGACCTGATGGCGCAGAAGCGACAATTTCTCAAGCAAGAAAATGGCTGACTTAAAACACAATTATAAAATTAAAGTTTTTAATTCAATGTCTTACCTGCATCACACATGTGACCCACTTACCTTATCTTTATATACCTTTAGATCCCCTCAACTGTGATCATGGAAGTACACTAATAAGTTCCTGTTCCATGTAAAAACCAGGAAGTAAGTATAAAATACCATATATACTCACTTACAAGAATTATACTCATGTAAAGTGCCTGATAAGAGCAACATACAGTATATTCCCTAATTAACACACATTGGGGCATTACAGTATATGCCCTAATTAACACCCATTGGGGCATTACATTTTCCAAATTGGGGACATTAATTTGAGCATCATAATGATAGTAAAGTTGTTATATTGATGTATTCTAATAATGACCTCATGTATATCTGGGAGTCTTTCTACCACTGGATTCAGTCAAGTATCAGCACAATTAAAAAATGATCAATCAATCAACATATTTTCCCCCTCAGCAGCTGGTTAAAGTAGGAATGGTATTTCTTTAAACTTGCTGACCAGCTATTGCATCATGTTTAATACTACATGTATGTCTATAACTTAAATAATTTATACATTGCTATGTACGTTGTGATCAATTCAAGACTTCTGAATTTTTTTTTTATATTCATGGATCTGAAGCACACTGGAAGTGGATGTAGAACAGGCACCATTTTTCATTTAGAACCAACTAGGTATTATAAGAAGTCTGTTAGTGAAAACATCATGTTATTATAGAGTAACATTTGGATGTTGTAGAGATAACATCATATTCAACACAGCCACCATAGAAACTATTTGGAGGGTTAGTCATTTTCATCACCATACAAGCTCTTCTAAGAAATAATCCATTTTAAATGACTTTCCAATAGTAGAATAGCAGTGCATTTTTTTTTTAAGATGGTCACATATTCAATGTCAGTTCAGTACCATTTTAATTTTGGATCAACAGTTCTGCGCTGAAACCATCATACTAATATGACCATTCATATATGACTGATAAGATTTTAAAGCTGGGAAATGTTGCTGCCATATTAGACATAAGATTGGCACCATTTTCATTTAGGACTAATTAGGCATCATAAGAATTCTGGTACAGTCCTAACACTTATGCTGACATCACTTATTTTGACAAGCCACCTAATGTCAATGAAAATACAAAGTCCTGGTCACATCATCTATTACAAAGATTGTTTGGCTTACACTGATTCTGCCTCATACTTTGCCCTTTAATTATTTGATGTTGCCACCTGGCTTTAATCCTGCTGTCACATTATCACATTAACAAATTAGCCCTCAGAAAACAGTTTTTGCAGTGACTTCAAAAACATGAGCACCAGTCCTTAAAACAAGCCAGCTACATCTTTTATAAAAAAAACAATTCGCCCTTCATCAAAAGAAGCTGGAAACAAACTTACATAAAAGCAATGAAATTTTATTGATGTGTGCTTTATCCAAACTTATCAGTTATTGGAAACAATTTATTGTGTCTTGCACATTTCATTTTGTGCTAGAAAAAAGAGTAACTTTATTTATGCTTACAAAAAACACTAATGTCGGCATAAATGAAACTAAAATTACAATCCATTGAAACCAAATATCAGGCCATTTGATATCTTGCGAATTTTAGTTATTCTATTTTAATTTATATATTGATTATGCTATGGATAATTACATTATTCTGTTTGCATATTCTGGAATTTGTTACGGCTTGACCGAAGTACAAGTTTTACTTATGCTTAATTAAATCAAAATTTGGTGACAGGTTTTCATTTCCCCATGAGTAGCCTCCTTCCCACAGTAGCCTAATTATGAAGTTTACGTTTTTGTTTCTGGTATCCCAAAATTGAGACCAATTTATAGTACATGAACCATGTAAATACTGTAACAACTAGTCAGTCACATGTTGCTTACAACAGTGTATATATTATTGTTAATTGTTTAGTGACACAGCTTAGATTATAATGGAATATACAGTAAATAAAACAAGATTACCATTTGTTATAGATGTGTTTATACACTGTATATATTTTCTAATGGGATGTGACCAATATGGCAATTTTCTAACATGTGACCTATATCCATATCTGTGGATTTTTCATGAACATATATATGTACTTTACTTTAAATATTTTGAATTGTATAACACCAATGTAAGCTGTCAATATACAAGTGTATTTCAAACTGGTTGTGTCATTTGTCTTCATTTAATCAAAATTTCCATTGTTTATTTTCTCAGAGCGTAAATTCTACGCACTAATGACAAGTTACCCATTTCACCTGTATGCTAAATTCTGATTTTTCAGCCACCCGCCTTCTTGACAGTCGCTATCTCAACTTTATTTCCTCAGACCCGAGGATTTAGAGATAAATGGGTTGTAGTGTAATAACAAGATTTCAAGAAGACCCATGCTGTGGCCATATTTTATTTCAGTGCAGTACCATTTTAATTTAGAACCAACTAGAACAAGGGATGAATGTACGTGTTAAGTATAATGGCAATACTCTGAATAATTACAATAATAAACTTGTACTACGGATGGCTGGACGAACGACTTTCTCATAAAATCTTCTGGTCTATGACAAGTAAAGCTTAAAAGAAGGTAGTCTTCCAGACACAAATCCAAACTATTTGTGTCCTAATCTGCTGCAGATATGTATCTGTACAGAGATATGCTTTAAAACTGAACTGTTTAAAAAGATACTTGAAGGAGGCTTGCAGAGGAAAGTAGTTGTAGTAGGGTTTAACAGCACTCTTAAATAATACTGGTCATGCCATGTGGATTAAAAGTGAAAGTTATAATGAATTGAAACAAATAAAAAACCTCAAGAAAAAGATAAAGCCGTACAGAAAAGCCCAGAAAGATGAAGCTCTAAACAATGAGGTTTAAAATGTAAAGATGTTAAAATTCTGTAAAATGATATATATAAAAAATGATAATAGCATATTCATAAAGTAGATTCTCCCTTACCTGGAGCCAAAATGGCGTGGAGAAATTATAAATATAAACAAAGAAGGTTAAGTTGTCCTCAGGACCAAAGTTGAAATCTTTGTGCTCAAACTTGGTTCGGAAATAGTTGCAATAGTGGGATTTTACTCGGAATGTTTCTTCCTGTGATTCTGAAATTAAAAGTGGAAGGCAATTAAAAAAATTGTAAAAAATGAAACAGACATGAGAAGTTATAATTTGCATGTGCTGCCATTCCCGGTATACTGTTTATTTCTAACAAGTCAAGTAGAGATCAAAGTGAAATTTTACCAAAAGTAATGGGACCGTTCTAAATACAATCATTGAAAACATACATGTCCTTTAAAACAAATGAAAACAGTTTTAAAAGTCATTTTGTTCCCTAACAGGAATCAACACATATGGGGCTGCTAATGCCTTATAAGAGAGATGGTCATATCTGAAAAAGACCTTGTTGACATGCAGAAAGGTCCTTAGCCACCAATCAACGGTTTGAAAATATCTGCAGGTACTTCCTTTTTCTCCTAGCAAAAACAATGTCTGTGACAACTGTATTCCTATTTGTTTGTTTGTTTGATTAGGTTTTTTAACATAACTTACTTGGGCATCATGCCACAGACATGTAGCATGATGTCCCACCCAGTCACATTATCTTGACACCAGGCCAACAAGTCATAACACTAACCTCTTAATGCTGAGCGCCAAGCGAGGCAGCTGTTAGTATCATTTTGTAAGTCTTTGGTATGACTTGGCTGGGGATTGAAACCATGACCTCCAGCTTTCACGGTGGACACTCTAACCAGTAGGCCATCAGAGCGGTTACTCTACTCCTATAGCTGCAAGTTAGTGAGTTGAAAGAAAGGTTTGTTGGAAGTATTGTAAAATAATCAATAAAGCTACATTTACAATCTCTTGATCACCTGAAAGTGATCTGAGGTAATGTGATGAAATTAAATAATATGCTTATTTCCTTGTATTATTTTATACATAAAAAAATTTACTTACTTGATCTATATGATATATTAAGTAGGGCCTGCCCAGAACAATTTACTGTGAAGTCAACATCTTTATCATTCTGTAATAATAATAATAATAATAATAATAATAATAATGATGATGATGATGATGATGACAATATTGATGATGATAATGATGATGATGATAATAATGATGATGATGATGAAGAGGATAATAATAATAATAATAATAATAATAATAATAATAATAACAGTACTACAAATAGTACTAGTTCTATTTTAGTAATACCACTGTGACAGCTCTTATAAAATCCATTTTAACCAGGTTCTTGAACTTGCTGTCCTTTGCTGATTATATACCCTATCAGTCTCATCACAAGATCCCAGATCACTAGATTGGGGCTGTAGGGTGTTGAAATAATTAGGAAAACATAGCTGCTTAGGAATGGAATAATTATAGGTCCAATATGCCAAGCAAACACACTCATTCACATACACACTTAAACATATATACAGCTCACCCTCATTATAACACAATAGCAAAGTTGCATAACTGTTGAATGCATTATGTACAATACTGGTATAGTGAGAGTGACTGAAAATTGTATAAACACATGTAGTTTTTATTATCAACATACAGCACTTGGAATATTCATGAAGTTGATCTGAGTGTAGTATCTGTCATCATCTTTCTTGGACAGGTTGAATGTGAACTGGTAATCTGTCTTCAGGTCATCTGAAAGGTATAATATCTCAATGTGAATCAGTAATCTGTCTTCAAGTCATCGGAAAGGTATGATATCTCAATGTGAATCAGTAATCTGTCTTCAAGTAATCTGAAAGGTAATATATCTCAATGTGAATCAGTAATCTGTCTTCAAGTCATCTGAAAGGTAAAATATCTCAATGTGAATCAGTAATCTGTCTTCATGTTATCTGAAAGGTAAGATATCTCAATGTGAATCAGTGATCTGTCCTCATGCCATTTGAAAGATAAGATGTCTCAATGTGAACTGGTAATCTGTCTTCAGTTTATCTGTATAGTAAATTATTAATTTTCTTGCTAGTTTATCATTAACTTCTATGAAAACCACAGAAAAACATTTGCTTTGCCATAATGCAACATCAATAGAATGCTGGTTCAACAAATAATTTAAACCTTCATCTGCAAATGTCACCATATGGGATAGCAGATCCAGCTCCAAGAAGTCTGCAGTGAGATGCTTTTTATGCAATGGTAAATGCCATTTGGATCACCTCAGGTTTTACTGAATAACACATTGAATGTGACGATTTGCCAAACAACTTGTGACATCACATCATGACATGTCATTTGACTTTTTATTACTGCTCCCTTCAATACATCATTATGTTTATTAAACATGAACAATAAGCCAAGTTTTATGATAAACTACTGCCCTATTGTGTCATTATTTAAAATGGCATTTTGTGTTTAATGTTTTTTGCTAATAACACTGAGAAGGGATTCAAGCAGCTATGACTGAAATTCGCACATTTCTGTAGTCACATTTGAGGCAGAATTTGGCTATTGCTGAAAACCCATGGAGAGGCATTAGCTAAATAGCAAGAAACATGCATGCACACCCACCCTCACCCACCCACAGACACAGAGAATATCATTTTCTCTATCCATACATCTGTCATTGATGTAAGTAATTTCAATCTGCTTGAAAACTGGCATATTTCATTTGACTCAGTTACAAACATTTGCAAGAAAATGTTAGTATAGTATGTTTCTCCAGGAAAACGTACCCGGTCACATTATTGTTAGAAAATAAACTCAGTTACCTCCCAAACCAAGTCCTTCCAGAAATGCAAAAAGTTAGTCTTTTCTATCTCACTCTCTATACAATATATATAAAAAAGGAAGAAATTCTTATCCATTACAGCATTTATATAGAAGTCAATTTACCATTTTCATTTTGGACAAAAAAGGGCATTATAATATATGACGATACATTTTGGAGACACAACAATATCAAGATTTTCAAGATGGATGCCAAGGTGGCCATATTTAATACAAAACTGGTATTATTTGTACAGTAGTTACTACTAACTAAACATTGTAACAGGTACTTGATGAAAGCACAAGTATGAATAAACATGTTAAATTTCATATCAATCTTCCATGTAGTTTATGAGGAGCAGTCATAACAAACTTGTGCTAACTGATTGCAGGATGCCAGATGGACAATGGACAACTGGTTTATTACCAGTAGAGGTAATAAATTTGCTGACTGCAGTAAAAAGGGACAATATTGTTGACCTTTCATCACTCCCTTAGGACTAACCACTTGATTTAATAAGCCATGAATTGGAGGGCTTTCTAACTCGTGAGATTCTCTCCACCAATGAAGGCTTAAATTCCTTTCTTCAGGAGGCTCTCTTAACAATAGCGAAGTTTGAAGCAGATACCTGCCCTGGCTGAGATAAAATACTATGAGTCCATGACTGTTTTAGTAGGTTGAATCACCAGATTCTTCTGGAGGAATGTCTATTGCTATATCACACAGACTGTTCTCCTAGAACTTTCCCCACCTGAGAAATGCTATCAGAATCATTTTCAAGTTCTGGTCCCTCATCTTCTATATTATCCTCAGTAGCAGAACAGCAGAGGGGTAGGCATAACCCCCAAACCCCTCTGAACTGACTGGCAGAATGTTTATGGCACAAATTTAGATCCAGAACTGGAGAGACAAGCATTGCAAGTTTGTGGTTTATCATTGAATGCCCTAAGCAGCACAAATCAGCTAAAGACCAATGGATAAATGGACCACAAGGTGGGAAGAGTTTGACACCTTCCTGACAGGGAGCTGGCATAGACATTAACTCTGTGCTGAGAATACGTCCAGGCAGGTCGGAACTGTATATGTCTGAGTGCACATGGTAAAAGCGGGACATGAATAATGCTGGTAACTGGCTTTTTGAAAAGAGAAGCCTTTGAATATCCAAATTCCCAAATCTTGCGCAACAGATAATCAAATACTACTTTGTTATTTGCCAACTGCAGCAGTAGATTGATGAAAGATGTTCATTCTCATCGAGAGCATCTACTAAAACTTTACAGACTTAGTCAAAAACAGTAGCATGGAAACTCAGTCTCGATTTTGAATGAACCAAACATATTGAAGAACTGTATTCCTATATACATGCAATAAATTTCTATCAAAATGGAAATGAGTACCCATTCTTAACTGAAAATTCAAAGGATTTTTTAAAATTATTTTTTAAAAAATAAATTTAAAAATACTTATTTTAAATGTACACCCATATTCAGGTTCAAAATACGGGACAAATACAAAACAAAACAGGACAGTTGGCAGCTATGCAATGGACCACTGCACTGGCTAGTCAACACCCAGAGCAGTGGATAATAACTGCATGCAAGACTGTATATACTGACTGAGGTCAATATTATATATCATACACCTTGACACCTGAATGCTCAGATATGTTGGGGACTCCAAAAATAGGTGAACACTCTCCAGTTTACTACTAGAGATGTACTTTTAATGTAATGTCAAAAATTTACACTACACCAGCAACTGCATCATTATTTCTGCAAAAATTTACAAGCCAGGAAGTGTCTGGAAAGGGTACGGCATTGACAACTCTGAAGTGGATTGTTCCTCAAATTTAAGATGGCCAGATATCACAGGCACAGTGGGAACATCATCCTAGACACTTTCCACTAATTTCAGCTTCAATCATCCCTCTCTACTAGTTCTTGTGCAGAACTGTGGAACAACCCTCGATCTGACCAATCAGCGCAGATGAACACTTAATGAAAGCAAGGCATGTATTATTTGTATCTTTGCGGACATTAAACTCTTGCACTCAGATCATTTTGCTGTGTATTAAGTGAAATGATGTGGCCAAAAGTTGCAGAAAATTGCAACCCATATGTGTTCATCTGTAAAATAACACTAGTAATTGAGCAAAAATACAAATAGATTATCACCAATTTCATGCTGGAAAACAAGCTCAGAAAAAAAAAACACAAACTGAAACATGCACAATAATATCAGTAAAAAATTAAAAAGAACTAATAATATGTGGTGAATACATTTACAAACATGTTATATATATTAATAATAATAATAATGTATTTACTTACAATAACATGTTCCTGTGATAGGATCCCCATTATAACTGTTGGGTGTGTCGCACCTGATATAGAGAATGCATAAATTTGAGTTTAAAATACAATCTACATAAAGAACATCTTTATATGTTGGAAGAATTTCACAACAGATATTTTTGAAATTCTTTTCAAAATCTGTAAATAATTATCTTTGACAAAAGAGGTCATCAGTCTAAGAGGGACAGAAGACATTGATCTGAGTCACAAATACAAACTTTAAAAACTTTAGTTGTGAAAACCATTAAGACAGACAACAGTAACTTACAAAATCTTTTTATTTAATACTAAATTAGATGAATGAATACATAAAATACTTGCAAACTTCTTTTCAAAAACTGAGCGATTTCTTATTTCTAGGTAATATAAAAAACACATACAAGCCCATCGATAAACTGATAGATCCTACAGCTACTAATGGAAAAAGAATGTCATGAATAGTTAGGTTTCACTATTACAATCTGCATTAAGTATGCAAATGTCCCTATCGAGAGATGTTTTACCCACTATCAATTAAACTGAAAAATAAATATATATATTAGTGACATTTATATCAGTGTCATAATTTCCAGGATAATATTATATATTTAAATAGAAAAATACAATGCATCCTATTGAAACTTCTAATATTAAATGATAGCTGCTGATTGGAAGTAATGGATTAAAAGGTAAGAATAGAAAAACAACCCACAAACCTTTCACATCTGTCTCCAATCACTCCTCTTGTTCTGCAAAAGCATTTTCCAGTCAGTCTGTCACATGTTTCTGCTTGTCCATTGCAGGAACATTCTGGGAAAAAATATATGAAACCAGTCAAAAAAGAAATTAAATGTTGAATGCATAATTTTAATATAAAGCAATAAGCTAATAAGATAATTCTTTATATAAGCAATATAAAGAAACTGAGACCTACTGTTTACAAATGTTCAGGTAGTACATGTTTTGGGAATATTAGCTGAGTAAATGCAGCTTAAAATGACATGATTGGCATCCAAACTGCTGAAAACATCAACCAAAATGATGTTGATTCTTTAGAACTTAGTAGTCAGGAAGAAACTGAAGAAAATAACTGATATATATTCTTGTATTCTTTTCCAGGAAATTTTTTTATTAAATCAAAAACTTTCATATTTTTTCCCCCAAAGAGTATTTAAAAAAATTAAAATTAGAAAACTTTAGCTCATATGATCTCTAAAGTAAAGTTAAATATAATCTGAAATTTTGTTATACTTTATCCCAAAAACAACCAAACCTTAAGATGTAAAAAATAAAAATGAATTTTAAGCATTAAGAGAGTAATTCGATATGGTATGAGTTTTACGATCTGTGCACAAGATTTATGCACAGTAATAAGAAATAAAATGTGATTTGTAAACTATTCACACTGGGTTGTCATATGTTGTTGTTGTAGTAGTAAGGTTTAATGCCATTTTTCAGCACATGATAGGCTATACATGGCAGCCAGTATTAATGGTGGACGAAGAACCCAGGAAACTCCCCGAAAAGAACCTCAGATCTATGAGAAGCTACTGGCAATCTTTCTCACATACCCACATGGTCATTCATAGTTCTTACTGGTGTTTATTAGCTTATTCAAAGCACTTTTCAAAGACTTTTCATGCAATGATATTTTCAGTTGACAGATCCTGGCTATCTAAAATCTGGTTCTAATTAAGTGGAATTGTTTCATCAAGTTTTATTGAATAAAAAAAAAAAAATTGCAATCAATCTTCAACTTGTTTTCAGCAACTTCAGGAATAACATGGTCCAAAAATGTTACATTTGAAGACACAAGTTGATGACATTGTCCCCACCATCAATAAACTTGCAGACCTAAAGTAACCTTAGTTACTGTTGATCCGATGTCTTTTGATGAACACAACAGACATAACACAAAGCCTTGCCCAATTATGCAGCATGGATATAACTCATGGGAATCCTGTTTGAAAACATGCTTCCCATGGCAAAGAACCTGACCGACTTCTGTTAATTATCCTTAATAACAAGATTTTCAAAATGGCTGTCACGATGGCCATACTAGCTGTCAGAACAGTACCATATTTTCTTTGATAAAAACTAGACATCATAAGAAGTCTAACTTTTAAGTCATGACAAGATGTACAAGATGGCAGAAGGTGTCATTAATGAACAACACATCGATACAATTTTTAAGACAAATCAAACAGTGTAAGATATCTTTAAGTGACAAGCCCATGCTATCCTAACTTTCCATTCTGAAGGAGTGAGTAGCAATGGTAATATTTTTCAAGATGGTTACTGTGGTGGTCTTATTTGATATCATGTAGGCACCATTTTCATTTTTGGACCAACCAGCCAATGTAAATCTTTAAGTGAAAAGCCCATGCTGATAGGACTGTCCATTCTTGTTAAGTAGTCTGAAGTTTCTCAAGACGGTTATACTTGATGTCTGAGCATTACTACTTTCATTTTTAATAACTAGACCAGGGACATCCAACTTTTGTTTGGCTATGGACCAAAAACAAATCAAATGCTTCAATTTTCAGGCAGTTCTTTAACATTGGTTATGCATAAAAATTAAAATGCATATTTTCAAAAGGCACACCTGTATGTCCACAAGCCACACAAGGTGAAGGACTGGGCCATATGTTACCTGCGGGTTGGACACTCCTGAACTAGACCTTAGGATGAATGTGTGTTTCAAGATTCTGGGCAACCTTCAAAGGGAGGTGGAATAGTGATAACAAAATTGTGTTCAAGGACAGACATGATGGATGTAGGACAATGGATGTCAGACAATAAGACACCCTATAGATTCTTCTAGTCAATGCCCAGTAAAGCTAAAATTGGTACGTTTTACCATGATTATACGGGAAGGATACAAGGGCACCGATATGTGCATAAAATGGATAATAACATACATTTCTATAATTATAGTAAATAAAACTTTTGATAAGTTTGAAAAGCCAACAAGTGTATCAAGGAACATAATCATCACTTCAATCTTTGATGTGCCTACCTAAAGATGATATTCAAAAATATGGAGGTAAAACATAAATGGCTATACAAATGACTATTCACACTGATGTTGCAAAAGTGAAGATTCTTAAAATATTTGTTGAAACTTACCGGAACAGTTTCCACCATTTTTAGGATTTCCATAGTAACCGTTTTGACACGTCTGACAGTGATTACCTGAAACAAGATAGAAATATCATCATATTACTATTTTACTACTGTAACATGTAAATGTCATGTATACACACAAATATACATATATACATAATAACTCTGCTAATATACACTAGAAATCTCTGGTGATGAAGAATTAAATAAGAATTTAGTCTCAGCTTCTGTTCTCAAGAGGCCTTAAAAACAAATCACAAAAGTCAACTTCTGATTTTGATTAAATGAACTCTTCCAAATGAATGCATCCATCAAGTTTCATTACAGTACTCAAGTTATGGAAACAATGTAACATTACTCAACATATTGTGATAAATGTAACAGTACTCAAAATATAGGGAAATGTTACAGTACTCAAGATATGGTCATATATGCAACAGTACTCAAGATATGGTCATATATGTAACAGTACTCAAGATATGGTCATATATGTAACAGTACTCAAGATATGGTCATATATGTAACAGTACTCAAGATATGGGGAAAATATAACAGTACTCAAGATTTGGGAAAACAATGTAAATACTCAATATAAGAAAAAATGTAACAGTACTCTAGATATGAAAAAATATAACTACTCAAGATATGAAAAAATGTAACAGTATTCAAGATATAAAAATGTAACAGTACTCAAGATATGAAAAATGTAACAGTACTCAATATATGAAACAATGTAACAGTACTCAAGATATGAAAAAATGTAACAGTACTCAAGATGTGAAAAATGTAACAGTACTCAATATATGATTTTTTTTAACTACTCAAGATATGAAAACATGTAACAGTACTGAAGATATGAAAAAGTGTAATAGTACTCTAGATACAGAGATAAGTTTAACAGTATTCAAGATAAGGAGATCAATGTAACAGTACTCAAGATAAATGTGATTTCTTTATATCAAATCAGCCTTTTATTTTGGATAGTAATAAAGTCATCATTGAGGTTTATCTATGATGTGAACACTGTGTTAGTCATAATGGATAAAATATCAGAACCATTTTCATTTAAGACAAAATAGATGCCATGACAAGACTTTTGGTGAAAACCCCATGTTGATATTACCATCTACTAATTAACAATATGTTCATTGTGGCAGCCAAATTAAAAGTCAGAATGACACAGCACAATCATCGTTCAGGACCACAAAAATATCATAAATAGTCTTCTGGTAAAAGAAACACATTTGATGCAACTTTTAGTTTAATAGGAGTAGCAATGATAACATTTTCAAGCTGGCAGCCATGGTGGCCAAACTGGATTTCATACTGGCAACATTTTTATTAAGTACTAACCAGATATCATAAGTCTCTTGGTAAAAACACAAAACTGATCTGATCTTCCATCTAAGATGAGATGTGCAGAAACTTTAAAGCTGCCAACTGTGGTGCTTATATTGGCTATTAGTTTGGGCCCAGTAACGTGGAGTGAATTGCCCATTGCAATTAGACACAAAAACACAGTGATCCCTTTCAAGAGTGCTCTTAAAATACACCTTTTTCAACTGCAAGAACAAACTTCAAGACCTAATAATATTTCCTACCATAAATATTTTCACCATTTTTTTGTTTTCTAATTTCATGGTGTTTGTTTCTGTTTTCTGTAGTGATATCATTACAGATGTTGTAAAGCGCTCAAGAGCTTCTAAAGAATAGGCGCTATACAAAGTCCTCATTATTATTATTACTGGCACCATTTTTATTTAAAACCAACTAGACATCATAGGAAGTCTTTTAGTGAAAACCCCATGCTGATCCATTGAAGTATAGTAGAGACTGCATGATTTTCAAGATGGCCATATAAGGATGTCTGGGTGCAACCATTTAATATTAACAAGACATCATAAGAAGTCGTCTGGTGATAAGCTCATGCTATCATAATTTTTCGTTCAGGAGGAATAACAATACAAGTTTTTCCAGATGAGTGCCTCGGTGGCCATATTGGACATCAGATTCATACCATTTTCATTTTTGGATCTACTGGATATCATAAAAATCGGGTACTATAAAACCCCAAGCTGATATCATGATCAACTCAAGAAGAATAAAGATAATATAATTTTAAAGAGGACCAATACAATGGCCATACTGAATCTCAAAGTGAAATCATTTTTTTTTAGGATCAACCAGACACCATAATACAAAAACCCCATGCTGATAAGACTTCCATTCAAGAGGAGTTGCAATAACAAGATTTTGAGATGGTTGAAACATCGCTGAATGGTTTACAGTTTGCCTAAAGGAGAAACTGTAGGAGGACAAATACAATCTTCCTATGGAACCAGGTCCACTACAGATCTAGGCCTCCAGAAGAGACAGGTATAGACAAACCGACAACCAAGTCTTGGCATTCAGCACCTCCAATTGGGACAGGATCCTGTACACTTCAAGTCCCATGGGATGCATACTAATCCCCTGTATGTCATCTTTGCTAGCCAAGGTTCTAATGTGATAACCCTATCTATACCTTGATGGATTGTACAGACTGTCATTTGTCCTAGTGACAGCTATTCGATTTCTTGAGTTGTCTCCCTTAGTTTGTATGTGTATTTGAGGGAAAGGATGTATTTGTACAAACATAGACCAGAAGTTGCTTATTAATGAGCCCATTCCAGCTGTGTGCTACACTTGTCTTGATCTTGTAGTAACAGTGTTCAGATCTGAACTTAGTTTTGATTGGATATGGTGGCTTGAATGAAATTCACAGACCCAAAACACCAAAATAACTGAACGAGGTGTAGATATGGTTAACACCTTGGAATCTTGGCTAGTAAAGATGCCTGTATGTGACAAAATTCATCCCCATCCTCTTGCATACAAAATCCTGAGATGGGACATGCCCTAGTTTTGGATGAATACCCAGTTGTGTCACTTAGGACCAGCACCTAGTCACTGTACCATAACATAGGTTCATTGGGCCTTATGGCCAGGTAAGCTAACAATGATTGATTTGTACTGATTACTTATTGGATTTGGATAAGTATTACCTTCAGTCAAGTTCTGGCAGGCATCACATTCATCAGGCTTGTTGGTGCAACTGCTATGACCATTACACTGGCAGGCTGCAATATACAAAACACATGAAAGAAACCTGTCTATATGTCATATCATCAGTCCATGTCTCTCACTCTCCTTCTAGCTATTCTATCAATATACATTTTTACAAATTTCTTAAATGATATTTAGTGGTGGTATGATACATTTATGGGAGTTATGCATTTAAGCTATATCATGTCCAACTTTAACAACTTGAAATTCCTATGATGTAAGAGTCAAAGTAATTACCATCAGGAAATTTCAACCGAGTCAATATTAAGGATTTGCAAAGTTAATTTGATCACAATCTGTGCATCCAGTTTCTTTTTCGCATTTTGGCAGATGAATCAAATTAGAAATATGCTGCAGAATTTTATTTTAAATCTGCAAAAGACCTTTAAAAAGTTTTCAAGAAAGCAAATGACCATCTTGCAAATAACCCATGAAAAAATCAACTGGAATGAACATCTAAGCCAGTATATCTGGTACAGAATTCTGTACAAGTGACAAATTAATATCGAGTGTCTATTCAGGGTTTGGGATAAGGAAGTGGTAATGTATCTGCTGTGAAACTAAGACAATTAAACTCAATTTACTGTGCACAAATGAGTGACAGCAGCTCAGTCGAGGTAGGCTCCATCTTGTCGTCTTGCTTTCATTTCTTCAAAATAACATCAATATCCACACCTAAATGAGTTGATCGCAAAAGAAGTTATTAAACACAAGGTTTGTTTTTGCCCTGGGTGGATTATTTCCAAGAAGATTTCAAGGAGTATTTGTTCTTAAAATTTTTTGATGATTTTCATTTGTGACTTTGTTTAAATAGGTACAAATCTAGAAGAAAAATATAAATGTGCAACTACAACAATGGGATTCTATTCCATCTGGTAACTACAAGAGTCAAATGTTTTTAATCCAACCAATTACTGTAAACTTAAGTAATGTATTTTATTCAAATGAAACATTGTTTGTTTGTTTGTTTTTTAGGGTTTAACGCCATTTTTCAGCACTTGATAGGCTATACATGGCGGCCAGTATTATTGGTGGAGGAAGAACCCAGGATAACCCCCGGAAAGAACCACCGACTCATGAGAAGCTACTGGCAAGCTTTCACACATAACTACATTAGCCAAATCTTAGACTCGAACCCACGCAGACAGAGGTGAGACGGCAGGGATCCGTAACGGAGAGTGCTTTAGACCACTCTGGGGCCGCAATGAAACATTGTATTCCCACCTAGAGATTCAAGGTGATGAAGCATAATTCAAGGAAGTTATCAACAAAATCAATGATTTTCCATAAATAAAACCAAGTTTTGTTTAAAATTCAAGAATTTTTTCAAGGCAACCCTGCCATATTAAGGATTTCTAAAGGTGGCAAACCATGATTTTTTTTTTATTTCCTTACTGAGAAAACTTTATACACCGCTCCCTCAATAACTTGTGCACATCAGTATCCGAAAACATCGACCACACTATAAGTGAGGTGTGAGTTATTAAGGGACCTATAATAATAAAAAAAACAATAAAAGGCAAAAGGGTGGGTGGGTGGCAGATTATAGTGTTGAATGCTCACATTATAATTGTGTTGTGATTAAATGTGAATAAGTATCTCTTCATTACGGTGTAGTTTATTTTTTCCACATAGAGTAATAATAATTTCAGGATAAATTACCGCATATTGAGGAGTTAATCAAAAACATCATTCCACATGGTTTCCATTTGCTTAGCATGTGTACCATTTCACACATTGTGCATTATGTCACTAATATTTGAGCTGAGTTGGATACAATCTAGTTTTATTGTTTGATTCAAATTAGACATATTTTTTTTAATATAAACGATCAACTCTATTTCACGAGAAACAATGTCGATTGATAGGTTTGATTGCGGCTGAAGTAAAATGAAAAACAAAAAAAAATTGGGTTGATGATTACCAACATGAATTTAGTGGGTCTACAAATTTAAAACAATCTAAATTAGAACATGGTAATAAAAATGATGGTTGTGATACGCTTGACAAATGAAAATTCACTTTTTGAAAAAAATCAGTTAATTTTTTGTGTTACTCCCTGATTTTGCTGCCACTGAGCAAAAGCATCCCTTTCTTGATTCAATACATAAGACATAAAGTGATAAAACAATACAGGTCTTTTTAATGGACTAGTTTAGTGTAACAAAACGCTTTGCCAAGTTGCTGATCAAAACAAAGCCAGATGGTAATTAGGTTCTCATAGAAGTACTCACGGTTTCAATGTGTCATTTGATTGACTCTTTTCATGTTTTCATAGAAAAGAATATGTTGCAATTACAATGTTTACATTATCATTATAACAGAAATAACGAATTAGAATGCGACTTTCACATAGCAAGATATTTAACTGCTGTTTCATTCTCTGTTGCAACCTGTTAGCATTTACCAGACGTTTTCATTGATTGCTATTTCACCAGACTGTTTATTTAAAGTGTATTGATGACTATTTCTCAACAAATAAACCCTAACATAATATGTGATATCTTATTTAGAACTTGCAATGTTCACAATATGGAATCAATCTTTATGGGCATTAATCACAACTTCTTATGATAAAACAAGAAATTTATAAAGCTTTAATTTACCAATTCTTATCGTACTTTTTTCACGTTCAGCATATTTTGAAAGATCCTTAAAATATATTTTCTTTGGGGAAAAAATAAAGGACCCATGCCGGACACCGCATTATAAGTGGGTTCACAAGTTATCAGGGCGTGAGTTATCGAGGGAGTGGTGTATGTAATTGTGAAATTATATTAAGTAAAGGAAATGCCAGGCAACAAAAGAATAAAAAGTCATACCTGGACATTTTACAAAATGCCACCTTTCAACTGCACAGATGGTATGGTTGACAACAGGTTCATTGAAGCTCAAGTCAACAGGCCCTGATGCACTTCCACTCATACACTTGCCCACCCCTGTGTTGCTAACATCATTACACCAGCCACATGATGGGTTCATCTTACATTCCTCACAAGTGTGCATGTCTGAACAGCGAGTTGCTAGAAGAAATGAAAGTACTATGAATGGAATGGAGGTTTGATGTGATATCAGTTTACATAAAATCAGAGAGAAAAACATAACTAGAGATGTAGTGATGGTTCTTTTACTGTCTTAATCAAAATACTATAATTTAATATATTGCTTCTTAATTTTCTTATAGTAATTAACTGCACTTTTTCCAGATGCCTTCTGAGCTTAAATTTTCCTGTATGCAGCTCCTTTTGTAGGTGCTGTTCAAAACACTTCCAATCACAATTACCGTAATTCTTATTCAAATCATTCTTGCAGAGGCAAAAATACTGACTGCATGTGACAAAAATAATGATTTTCATGAAAAAATACTGGTTTTTAAAATTTTTAATGCCTAATGTCACTATTTTCAACATATACAGCCATCAGCAAAGTAAGACAGTGCCTTATATAATTATTTAATGTCAAAGATGCACGTGTTGCACACTTGTACCTTCTGGACTGGCACCATGTTCAATTTGGATGCACATTCAGAAGGCACAAGAGTGCAATACACTCAGACACACATTGTTTACAGGAGCATTTTCCACACCTTGTCTTCTTTCTTTAATCATTATCAATTCCAATGTACCAACTTTCATCAATGGTTTTCAATTCTGTGATTTTCTTACTAAACTGTTTTCCTTCAGTAACACACAAGTAATCCTTTGCAATTTTAATGTCTAGAAAACATGTGCAAAATAAATCGCCAGCAAATCTAATAACTGAAAGAGGAAGGTTCATTTCTAAAATAAATTTAATAAATCGAATTTTGATCTAATTACACTAAAGTTCTTTCTGGTATTTATATACGTGGTAAGTTCAGGATGAGTTGTGTGTAATAAAGCAGCAAATTGATGTTTATTAGCTTTTTTATGTTCTTGTATTTCATGGGCACCTCCATGCCCAATAGCGAAATCACATTACACAATTTGAAAAACATCAAGTTTTCTCCTTTACTATATGGTTTCAAAAATCAACACAAGATGGCACAATTGTCCTTTATGTTGTTTTCTTCTCTTTCTCCTGGAGAATATTCTGAATATTGTGCTTTCCAATTCAACATTATTAGAAGTTTTGAATATTATGAAGACGAGATCAACTAAATTTATATCAAATTTTCACTCCAGCCATTCCCATATGTTTTTTTTATACCTTTATCAGAACTTTACGTGTCAAGCTTTCTCTCAACAACTCTGGAGACCATGTTTTGCAACCATGCTTTTTCTTTCAATGGCCACAGTTACCATAACATGAAGATTCATTGCATGAATTTAATCTTTGATCAATCAGATAATTCTTTATGAGAGTTGTGTACTGTTGTTGTTGTTGTAGAATTTTAACACCATTTTTCAGCACACGATAGGCTATACATGGCGGCCAATATTATTGGTGGAGGAAGAACACGGGGAAACCCTCAGAAAGAACCACCGACCCACAAGAAGGTACTGGCAAGCTTTCTCACATATCCACATTGGGAGAATCTGAGACTCGAACTCACACATACAGAGGTGAGATGGCAGTGATCCATAACGGAGAGTGCTTTAGACCACTCGGCCACTCTGGGCCCCAAGTTGTGTACTAACTAATATATGGAATAAATAATTTACAAGCAGAATGGGACCAAAAAGATTGCTTTTTTTAATTAGAAAAAATAAATCAGAGATAATATAAAAAACAGAATATATCAAGAAAAATCTGATTCAAGTCAGGAGAAAAGTCGAATTCCGCTTAACAGAGAAAAAATCATGTCTGGTTATACAGCCAGCACTTACTGACCTGGTAGTCCTAAAGCAGTGACAAGCATGTTGAATGTAATCAAATTACAAGTCCTCACCTGCTGTCTAGTGAATGTAATAAAAAATGAAAAATGTAAAACATCATATGCCACTGAAGTACACTAAGCAACACCCATAAGAGTAACACAGCCAGTTCACTTTGTGTATAGTTTGGTTTTCATGGTACTATGGATTAATTCTCTTATTGAAGTTAAACCTACAGAACATCATCTAAACTGTGTTACTCCCATCTATTTACCTGCACATTTTTCTTCTTTTGTCCGCCATTCCATACACTGACCATACAAGAATGAGGCTACATAAGAATTTGTTTCCACACAGCGTTGCTGTGAGCCACACCACATACAACCGTAACGTGTACAGTTCTCACAGCTGTCATACTGATAGCAGGGTTGGCCACATCCTTGCAGCTTGGAACGTGAGACTGACTCTGTAATAAAGAAGTAAATAATAAAATTAATAATAATTTGTTTTTTATTTGTCACAAGTTTGATAATGGGAGTGAGATCAGAATATTTCAAACTCATTAGCAATAACCTACTTCAACAGTGGGCCATTAAGTTATTCTTTTACAGGATGTAGTATGACTGCTGGCATGTACTATAAACTTGAGATTCATGTCTCAAGATTTGAATCAACTTATTGACTGATTAGCTGATTCAGTGGTATTTAATGTCAAATCAACACTTCAAAGATCATATCCCCAAGTGTAAACTGTGTTGCCCTGAGGCAAACAACAGCAGCTGACCTGAGACATACCAGGGGGGTTGCAAGTCTAACAACAGAGCCACAAAAAGTTCTGCCTTAATGTTCAAAGTTTCCGCTCATGGTAAACGAAATTCATTTGGTCTAGTCAACCCAACAGAAAATGGGTATCAGCCACCAACCATTGTGCTATGGTAGTTACTTCACACCACATAATCCAGGATAAAGCCCCTGCACTGTGTAACAAGTAAACTTAATCAGGAAGACATTTTTAAAAAAAATTGAACTTCATATTTGACAGCATACTTGAAGCCATAAAGATTGAAAACAATACATGATGCATTAACAACAAAATGACAGCTGTTAATGTATAGCAGAAAATGAAACCAACTAAATATGATATCTAATTCTTCTAATTATGGATTTTTATAAAATTAGTAATTGAATCTAAAAAAATTATATAATATATAATAAAGTAAATTACTGTCAAAGCACAGGTTGACATGGCACTAAATTTGTGTATTAAAACTGTATCTAGTGCCTTGAAAAGATGTCATTCAATTAGATGGGCATTCATAATATATTTTAACATTTCTCATGTATGCTATCAAGCATGTCATGAATAGTGGAGTTTCTGCATAATAATGTAAAATTCCTATCCCAGACAAGCAGAATATTTGACAGCAGTTGAAAATAAAGCATAGCTAGTCCTGGTTTGAGGCATGTCCTTGAATTGTTGTGACAAGTCCTCAAACCATAGCAAGTAGTTTTGTAACTGTCTGTATCTGTTTTTTAACAACTATTTTCAGTTTTATGATGTGTGTATAGAGTGAAATATATCTACATATCATTATCCATTGCAATTTGTTCAAGCAATGGTAATTCCATTGTTCCTGCAGATTGAACAAAAACCAATTCCATGACTTTTCCAAAACTTATCCAGGGCCATTTCATAAAACAAAAGGACCACACTATCTTGCATTTTCAAGTTAATGAATATAAAGAATAACATCAATGAAAAATAACAAAAAACATTAATGACAAATAATTTTAATAAGAACATCTTAAATTTATCAATGTTCAATGTATTTTGTATTCATAAGCACAAAAAAAGAAACAATCCTATGTACCGTATATACTCGCGTATAAGCCGAGACATTTAGGAAGAAAATAAGGCCTGGAAGAGGGGGGTGGGTTGGCTTATCTGCGGGTCAAGGTCCAAGTCTGAAATTTATAATGCTTTTTTCCCCTCGATTTCCAGTATTTATTGTTTCCATCGATTGCCGAATATGAGTTCACATGCTCAATGATGCCACATGGCTGATAAGATTTGTCCTGTCGTGAAGTAAAACAAATATTTTTTTCTAACTTAAGTGGTAGGATAATGAATGAAAAACAGGTTTTAACGTACTTGACGTCTATTTGACAGATGTCCATCCACCAGAAAATACAGCCATACGTTTTACTTGAACCACGGAAATACATGTATTTTCCAAAAGAACCACCATATTAGTAATTTCTAGTAAAGTATTTAACCCTCAGCTAATCAATAATCATTAAACTCTACCGTTTCGTAGAAATGCACGCTAGCCTATTTCAGTTTAAATATGTAAAGAATCTACGTAAAAAAATAAAAGAATTACGATACTGAAGGTATACAGTCATACATGTTATTTATACCATGGAAATATGTGTATTTTCCAAAAACAACCGCCATATTAGTAATCTCTAGTCAAGTATTTAGCCCTCAGCTAATCAGTAATAATTAAACTCTATGATTTCGTAGAAATGCACGCTAGCTTATTTCAATGTAAATATGAAACGAATCAACGTAAAAAAATAAAAAAAAGAATTAAGATACTGAAGGTATATACGACAAACATTTTGATTGAGAGTAAAAATACATGTACGATAGTCTTCAAGGAACAATAGTGAGAGGCTCCATAAGGGGTTTGTTGCATGCACGCTTAGGAAGGGTAAATAACTTTGCAATATACGCGTCAGCGTGAATAATTGTAAATAAAACAATACAATTTGTTGGATTTCTTTGAAAGGTGTTTTAGACGTAATAGGCAGCCACAGTTTATATACTACTGTTGATCAGTTGTTTGTAAAGCAAAGCGGTTTGTTAGCAGTAGAGTGTTGTACAATAGCTACCATATGCTTAATCTGTGGTAAATGCTTGAGGGATACTAGGTTTGTTTTGTTACACAATGCCAATGACTTTACTAAAACATGCCGACTCTCAGATGTATCGTTTACTGACATATGGTAGTGGACATGGTTTCTGCTCAAAGTTGTAAACTGTCACAATAATTGAATAATGTCCACACTGAAACCAATCATATTTTAATCAATTGAATCACACTACCGGTAGTTTTAAAAAAATACACAAATAAACAACAATGATAAATAATTACCAAATACATAGATAACCAACCACACATGGAAATAATTACAGGATAAGGTATATAAATAGTACACTACCACTATAAGAAATTATTTCAGTTTAATCTCTCTAGAAGTTTATATTCAATTAAATCAGATAAAATGAATAGTATAGGAAGTAAAAGAAAGCGTTCTGCTTATGATGAAGCATTCAAACTTAACGTTATTTAATATGCAGAAGCAAATAACTGTGCTGCAGCACGTGAATTTTTTGTGAACAAGAAGCAAGTACGGGAATGGTGGCAATTCGTCTACGTGCTATGCAGATGGCGAAAAATTATAAATATAAGTTGGCAGATTCAAAATTTGTTGCATCAGCCGGCTGGTGTTCTCGTTTTATGAAGTGGACAATCGGATAACCATGATGACAATGACGATGTATATGATGAAAGCACGCCCGTAACAGAAGCCAAGTTTCGTGAACTGTTTGGCGAGTCTGATACAAAGCCCATTTTGAAGGATTCTAAAAGTGATTGAACTTTTATAATTCATGATTTTAGAATGAGGATTAATTAAATTTCCATTAAGACTTAACACTTTAGAATTGTTTTTATTTCAACATACAAATAAGCTTTCTTACTTTCAATTTATTTAATAATATGATTTGCCTAAATAAACGTATTCAGAACTCACTTTGTGCATATTGGGATGTACTGGTAGTCTAGAAATTATGGGTCGGCTTATACGCGGGTCATGCACTTTATAACAGTTTTACCTATTCAGTTTTGGGGGGGTCGGCTTATACGCGAATGGGCTTTTATGCGAGTATATACAGTAGTCTTTGTGTGTATTCCTATTTACAATATTCACAAAACATTGCTTTCCAGCTGCTTTCTTGTTTTTAGTGAGAAGCAAACTTTTTCCGCTCAGTCTCCTTTTCAAGGTCTTTCAGAATCTCTTGTTTAACTTTTGAAGTCTTTCTGAGAGAATTGAATGCAGTTAGCAGGCTTAGTCTATTGTCCTTTTGGCTTTTTCAGCATTGTCATCTTTGGAAAAGGCATATTATTCCATTTTGCACTTATGTAAATGACATTATGCCATAAAATTCAAAAACAGATAAAATTTCACAATGGTACTTACTGATATCAGAATTTACATGATAAAATGCCAAACCAGACCAATAAGGCCAACTTTCACAATGGTAATTATTGATATTGGAATTTATATGAGCTGAAATTTTACAGAGAGCGTGATCTGCACTGCAGCACAATATGAGCTGAAATTTTACAGAGAGCGTGATCTGCACTGCAGCACAGATGTTTATGGCATGAATAATGTAGATGAATTTTATTATAAGCTATCTCTCATTATAATGCAATTCTTGACATAAATTGGTCTATTAAAATTGTCATTAATTGTTGACTTGTTAATTGGAATAGGAAAGTAATTAAATGCTGGTAGACAATGTATGAACACTATAGTTAAATGACTGCAATATCCGGAATGGAAATTTTCACAGGGAGGTTCAACTGAGTGTGTGTGTGTGTGTGATTGGGATTTATAATCTAGCATTAACAATTCTTCAATCATATCACTAAAATGTCTGCAGTGTGACAGATTATAGTGATGTTTAGAACCAGGGAATTATGCCGCAGACATATAGCATGATGTCCCACCCAGTCACATTATCCTGACAGCAGGCTGACCAGTTGTAACACTAACCTATAAATGCTGAGCGTCAAGTGAGGCAGCTATTAGTACCATTTTTATGTCTTTGGTATGACTTTGCTGGGGTTCAACCCTGCGACAGTCTGCATTCGAGTCGGCAGGAGCAGTCAAAGTTCATTTGAGGTTAAGCAGAAATTCAAACATGTTAATGTTTTTCAGTGAGTTACTTGGTAAAACAATCGATTCCATGTACCAACTTTCATTGATGGATGGACAAATCAATACACTATATGCCCTAAAAATGTTGTGGTAGAACATAAAAACATGCCTATATAACCTACCAAAGCTATCCTGGCCTAGGAAAGAGCAATTTGGTGGTTTGGCTGAGAAGTCCCAATGACAGTCATCATTCAAAGTGCAGGCAAAACAATTGTTTATCTTATCGCAGAATGAGCTGTACCTGCGCGGACATTGAGGAATCTCGGTAATGATGTACTGTCAGGAAGAAAGTAAATTGACACTGAATATTATTTAACTCCAAGACAATAATCAGAGCAAGTTGCAAGTCATGCAAATTAAATGCTGCATGCTAACATGTTGACACTATGAAGGAATGGGGTTCAAGCCATGGGATAAGACAGGGCACATGCTGAAAATTCATGCCATATAAAGAAAGCATGCCAGAAGGACAGATTCACATAGCCAAAATTATATGGAAAAGCGGACAACAACAATGGAGGTTCTGTCAAACTTGGTACAGGGTCAACTCTATGCAGCAGCCTTGTACATACAATGATTGGTTCATCTAAATTCCTATAATTCATCATTTCTTACATTTTAAATTGTGGCAATAATTTTGGGGCATGTTTGGTTCTATTGTCAATATTAAATATAGGCCTGTGTGCAGTTTCTTTCTTTTTTCTATCTGCAACAACACTGTACATTCAAGATCCCAGATATTACTGCTGAAAGTCGGCAATTCAAAGTCAGCATATTTTGGGTTATAATAGCAGAATACTGATGTGATTCCTATTTCCAGTAAGTGTGCAGTAAGTGTGCCGAAGCCTTTCATGTAAGGAGAAGACCAAGCTTAAAGAAAAGCTCATCTGCATAGTTAAAAAATATCCTTGCAGCCCAGTTTTATTTTCTGGTAAACAAAAATGTCTATTCCTAGTTTTGGTCTACAATTCAACATTAAGAAGGAAGAAGCATGTTTACTTTTTAAACTGGTTTTAAAATGACTTACCTAGTGCCAAAAAAAACAACATATTGTTTTTTATTATTACCACTGCCCACTAGTGTGCAGCACAATGTCTGCTGGCCAAAATGAAACTTTATTGAGCATGGACTCAACTGATCCAAATCTGATGAGTAATTTTCAAACAATGCTTTTTATTTATCATCATTTTGACAGTGCTTGCTAGAATATTTAACAAATTTTCAAAATAAAAAATCACAGACTTTCATTTGCATGTAAACAAACAGCAAATTTTACCTTTCTCTTGATTCATCAGAAGTGTGTCAGAAAACTTTTAAAATCAGAAAAAATTCTACCTTATAACATTGAAAATTCATGGCTGCAAATAATATATTTTGAAACATCGCAAAGCCAAAAAGAGGTATAAAATTTGCTACCTGCTAGCATGCGTTTTGAATGCTGTATTAAATGAAATGTCAATTATTCTGAATTGTTTTTGCCTTTCAGCACCTCTTTTTATTTCTAGATGTACCCTGCCTTTCTTTCTTTCACAAATGTTCTTATAAATAACTTTCCATTTGATAAGTCCTTAACTGATCCTGCAATGTAAGATGCCAATACTTATATTTAGAGATGGAAGTGGTACAGGGCAAATTTTAATAATATCTCCCAAACTTGACAGCTGATATTGACACTGCAGAACAGCTCTGGCAATTGACTTCCGGAAAAATGGCCACTATTGCTTAACCCGTTTGAAGAAGCTATCCTGTTTTTGTGCTATTTTTTCATGATATATGTGCTTCTTGTCTATCTTAGTCTACATTATTCTGTTTCATCATGCATTGGCTGTTCAGTTTGTATGTATTTCTTCATCTCCTTGTTCTGGAAATGAGAACAAGTACAATTTTTCTCAAGTGTCTTGCTCCGCTTCTTCAACATCCTTTGTTCTTTACTAAACTGCAATCACGTGATCGCCAGTCAACCCGTTTATGCTATGATGGACCCTCAATAATTGCTTCAAATGACAAGCACAAGTCTTATAAGAAAATTTATCATTGCCAGAGCAAGAAGGTCAAGGTTACGACTAACACTATTTTGGAGAAAGGCAGATTCTGATACCAACCATCATATGCACATTCAAAGTTATTCCAGGCACACTCCTTGTAAACTTGACATGCATAGCAATTGTTAAGGTTTCCACACTTTGTCTTGAAATCAATCGATGATGATGGACACTGCTGTAAATCTGTTATTATCCTTTCCTGAAATACAACACACATCAAAACACAAATCAAGGCACACGTATAACACCAAACAACATTTGAAATCAAATGCATGCAAGAACAAGGTGTAAGTGTCAAAAGTTTTGGAAATTTCTACTGGATACCCGTCAGTCATAACAATCGGTTACCTGGGTACCCGATCAAAGGGAAATTGTATTAAATATGAACATGAACTGCTTTGTTGTAGGTTCACAAATGCCAACCCCCAAGAAAGGTATAAATGTAATTTATTAATAAAATAAGTGAGAAAAATAAAGCGTAATCTGAGCATAAAAAGGGCAATCTATATATTTCATGCCATACTTACAGAAAACTGTATGAAAAACAAATGTATTTATTGTATTTAAAGTAAATTTATTTTTGCTACATTAAATCCATGTTGATTAGTAGTTAATACAAGAGTATCGACATAAAAGAAATGGATAAATTATTTATTCATAACAGCCTACAGTAATTTTTGCAAATAGTCATTAAGTCTATATAACAGATGACTGTAGTAGTATCCACTCATAACATCAAACATTCACATCAATACAGCCCATTTTTTTTTACGATATCTAGTCCTATTTATTTTTTATTCAGACTGGTCTGCAGTATTACAGTGAATCTAGTCAAAAATGGTTTTAAATTGAAGAATACAGTTAGTTTTCTTGGAACTGTTTCAAGTGAAATTCATGCAAAAATTACATTTACACATGTCAAGTTTGATCAAAATTATATTTCAGTGTTATTAAATAAAAAAGATTTCCCTTATATTTAAATATTTCACTGAAAAATTTCATTCTGTACAGTTGCTCATTTTGTTCATTTTTTTTCTAACTTGGTAAAAAGTGCATGTTATGGTAACCAAGTTTTTGTGTAGATTTTGCTGTTATAAATATATCTGCCTTGAGTTTCCTGTGAATAAAAAAAAGTCAAGTAAAAAATGTAAACAGCAGTCCTAATGCTTGCTCAGGGCCAGAAACATGAGGGGAAAATGGTATTCATTAAACATGACATTAAATTTTGCTTTCCTTTCTTTGAATTGTAGTACAAATATAAAGCTATTTTGTTGAATATTTCCTAATCAGTACTTACTGTCACTGTCAACGAAGAGTACTGACCAAGTTAATGTCATCAGGATCTCAAAACAAGTGCATTTAAGTCACACAAGAAATGGCTCATGAACCATGGACAGGCATGAAGTCAGTACAGTCTAGCTTTAAATATTAGTGTAGATTCTTAAATAGGTTGTGCGTGAAAGGAAACAAGTGTCCTCTCTTATATTAGTATACAGTACATGTATGACAAGTAAATTGTGAGCAGCCACACGAGCCACTGTGATGATGAATAAATGTGCACTCAACATGAACCTCAAACTGCAGTCATTATTCTGTGTCCCCAAGTGAATTTGGAATACTTTTGTTTTAAAAATTGGTAGTTTGCTCATTTTATTACCCGGATTATTACTAACTGGCGGGTACCCATGTACCTGTTGGCATCTATACCCATGTGGGCTTTTATATCATTCAAATGGCACATATCAGTCTACAAGGCAAATTAATCCCTTGTGTCTTGGATCACAAGATAGTTATCCTGGGATAATTTCCAGTTATTTGGAAGAAACTGGTGGTATCTCACATGTTTCTACTTTGATTAATTTCAGCTGTACTAGATGGTGTATTGGCATCTATGCATGAATGTGAAAAGTGTTAACATCTTATCTGTCTTAAGAATACATTTTTGAAAGTCATGTGCTGATGGGTTTTTTCTAACATTGGTAACAATCTGCCATATTTTATAACAGTATCATTTTTAGGTTTTCCACCTGGTCGCTGTAAAAGCCACACCAGTACTGGTATAGCAACCTAGGATATAACTGAAAGAGCAAGTAACAGCAATGCATAGTTTGGTAATGGAATAAGTAAACAATACATTTTCTGCAACTGGTTGCCGTTTTAAATAGCAGTTTCAACACAATATCGGCTAAACAATGAAAATAGGAGCTAACAGCCTTTCCAAGAGACATAATGAGGTAGTTTAAAAGGACAACCTGGTGGGTTTTAGATTAAAAGTCTGATGCTCTAACAACTGGGCTGCTGCGACCCATCTGATATCATATAACAAATTTGAATAAAATTATTTAAGCTTACTCTGCAGAAGTTGAAAATAGACTTTCCATATACCGGTAGTTGCAGGGATCCCTGGTGGATGAGTCTTCAAATATGTTCCCCTTTACAGATTAATGACATCTCAGCATGACCAATGTATGTAAAAATACTTGCCAGTAGCTTCCCTTTGGGTCCCATGTTTAGCCAATCATGTCCTAAAAAACTGCATTTCACTCATAACAACTAACCATATGGTTGCTATGGAAGCCACCTCATTTCCAGCAGAGCCACATGATGCTGACATAGCATGTCCTAACAAACATTTATATTAACTTACATCAAATAGCTTCTTCACCAGGTTGATGAGAAGGCCAAACTATTGCACTCAAGACATACCTTTAATACAGTATGTTGTAATAAACTGAGTTTGAATGAAACTGACTCGGCCATTCTAAAATACAAACTATGATTTCCATACTGTTTGCATGGAACCCACACCACTGCTAGGGGAGCCACATCAAACAAAATCTTCACAGAGCATGTCCTTATAAACATTCCAACCAAGTTTGAGTTAAGTTGGCTCAACCTTTCTTGAGAAGTGTAAAGTAGGTTTTCCACACCTCCATACTGCATGGGGAGAAAGCCAAGATAACATTTTCATAGATAATGTCCAAAGATATATTCCTATCAAATTTGAAAGAAACTGGCTCAGCAGCTCTAAAGAAAAAGTTGCCAAGTCAGCCAGCCAGCCCATTGCAATGACAGTTACCCATGAGAAGAAAAAAAAAAACCTGAAAGAACATGTCCTGAAAAACATTCCTACTAAATTGATTTTCGAAAAATTAGTTTTGCCTTTTTTGAGAATTCAAAATAGGTAGTTTCTATGATTTGTAAATGAGAGAAGCCAACCGTTTTTCCACAATTTTGAAACAGCATGCCTTAAGAATCACTCCTACCAAGTTTGACTGAAACTAGAGAGACTTTTGATGGCCCAGAAGAAGTAAAAAATGTCTTCAAACTGGTTGCTAAGGAACCCACACCGCTACTATAGGCACAACTTTGGACACAATTGTTTGACAAAGCTTGCAATAACATTCATTCCTACCAAGTTTGATCAATATTATTCTAGAGAAGATCAAGAAGTCCTGAAGTATGGTCTACAAAGTGACCAAAAGCACAGCCAATCTGAGGACAGATCAACACATTAATATCCATCAATCTAATTTCAAAATTTATTTGAGGTCTTGATGTTATTCCATATTGCAAGTTTAATCAAAATTGTGTCCAAAATATGGTGTTAACAACTCAACAATATTATTTCATTCCTGGATTTTAATGATAATCAAAGTCATCTGCAACTGAGATGATTTGAGCCCATATTTCGTGTTTGATCAAAATCTAATCGTAAATATGGTCTTCGGATTTGTAACAAGCAACCATTGATAGATGCAGTACCATATTGTAAGCTCATTTGGTTTTCTGAACAGGGCAGCTATAAAAGAACAAGTCAAAGCATGTGAATAGATACTGTATGCAATGAACAATACATGTTACAGGCATGCAGACCACCATGAAAAGCCCAAAGAGTAAAACTATCACAGCTAAACATATTATACTCACTTGTAAGTTGAATCAAACTACACAAACTCAGATCTTTTATTGCACAAAGCTTCAGCAGATCTTTGTCTATGCAGTTAGCAAAACAAACCACACAGATCCTAATCTGTGGGTGCATAGTGCAGACCAGGTTCTACAGTATTTGCAGTTGGACTGGATTAATAAGTACATGGTATGTTCAATTATAGCTAACAGTTATCTCTGTACATGAGAATGATACTGAAATAGGCTTATTGTAAGGAATGTTCCACTAAACATACATGGTCCAAATGGAGGGCAGTTTTTAAAAAAAAAATATGTTAAGGTACTCTAATTATTCTGAGTTTATATAAAAATGATATAAAATTCTAAATTGCGCATATGGTGACATCTCCATAGTGAAAGGGCCTTTTCCAGGTCCCAAGTAAATTTTACTGGAACACCCCTAAATAATAAATGATTAAGAAAAATAAAGTAATCATCATCATGAAATTTAGCATTTGGTTTCCCATAGCAGGTACAATTATAAAAAATGTATAAGAAATTTGTACATATTCCTCTTTTAAATATAAAAAACAATAAATCTAAAAACACTTATTCAATTAACTGAGGTATCTACAAACTATGATAAATATTTTTTTTGCTGCTGAACTATACCTTAACATAAGTATATAATAATTACCTATAACTTTCTTTGTGATCACTGAATGCAAACATCAATCTTGGTATTAATCTTTACTTTGTGAATCTGATAAAAAGGAAGTCTTAAATAACCATAGAAAATGAGGTGGAGGTGAAGCAGAAGGCATTTGCAATATATTATATATGCGGTGGGGAGGGGTGAGGAATGATAAAGATAATCCAGACTGATTTAAGTGTTCTGAGCTAACTAATTGACATATTAGAATGTGATCTGTCCTAGGCTCATTCAAAAGTGCCTTCAGACACCTCCCCCCACTTGTTATTTTTGGAACAGCCCTCAAACAACAACATCAAAATAAAAACAGAAAACCTACCTGAGTGCTGGCAGGACATGTGCTAGAACAGTTATTGGAGCACCATTTGCAGCCAAATTTAGAGGATAGGCAGGATGGGCAATCCTTCAGTGTTGGGCAGACATTATTGGCATCTGAAACAACACCATTATAATTATAAGGTGTGAAATTTGCATAGAACTTTGTACGAAGCCAAATCTCCCCAATTTAATAAAAACTGAAAACTTTCAAGGTGGAGCTTTGATAAAGGGTGTACTGAGTTTGACATGAAACAGGATCATTCCTGTGAATTACACAAATGTTTTGACATTTTGCAGTGGAGTTTCAATTTTTTGAACAAGAGTCCCTTGATGGGACAATTGTTCCACTGGTCTAAAAAACTTTCCTGGAATTCACATTAACTCCATTTCTACTTTTTAAGTGCTGAATGTTGTTCCCATCTATGATATTCTGGAGTGATATGATTTTCAAAACTGACCTTGTGTCAGCCATATTGAATGTAAGATTGGCACTATATTCTTTAAGACTCCATTAGAGGATTATTGTTGATTATCAGGAGAACTAATGACATGATTTTGATTGTGGCAGCTATTAGGGCCTAACCGGAAAAGTGCCTCAGACATTCGCTTCAGCCAAATATCTGGTTTTTAGGTACTATTCGGAAGTATTCGCCTCGGTAAATAATATGCGCACAAATGGTTACAAGTAAAATAATTCAATAAACATCGAACTTTTAAAAAAAAAGTTTTTTAATACCGTACATAATAATTTTAGTTAATAATAAAAAATTTCATCTTACAGCCGATATATATGGTATACGGTACATGAAAAGTTTAAGCTTCGCATACGATAATGAAACAAAAACAGTACTCTCCGGAGTCGCACCTACTACTCGGTTCGTGCCCAGATCCGACAAATAGTACATCCAAATACTCGGATATGGTACTCAGCGAAAATTATCTACTCGGTTAGGCCCTAGCAGCCATGACTAAAGTAAGATCTGCATCATTTTATTTGGACCAACTAGGTATCGTATATGTCTTCTAGTGAAAACCTAATGTCAATATGTCTTCCAATTTAGGAACAATGAGACATCACAGCAAGTCTTCTGGCAAACACCCAAATTGCTGAAATGACTTTCCAATAAGGATAACATTATCAAGTGCTTACTTTACTGTGCACCATATTGTCAAAATTTGTATCTATGACAACAACAACAAAAAAATTATAAGAAATACCCATGCTAATATGACTTTCAATTCAGAAGGAGTAACAATAACAAGTTCAAGACAGCTGCTGTTGAAGCAACATTTGATTTGAGATCGTCACCATTTCTAAGTATGACCAACAAGACAAAAGTAGTAGTTTAGTCAAAACCTCATGTTAATATGAACAATCACTCTGGAGTAGCAGTGAAGAGATTTTCATGCTGACTGCTGGAGAAGACATATTGGATGGAAAAAGCAGAACCATTTCTATTTAGGAAAAACCAGACAGCACAATAAGTCTTCTAGATAAAACTATAAGCTGATACGAGTTTCAATTCAAAAGGGAATGCAATAACAAAATTTTCAAGATAACTTCCACCATGGACGTATTAAGTTACAGATCTGAGCCATTTCCATTTAAAAACAGCCAGATCTCAAAAGAAGTCTTTTGGTGAAAACTCCATGTAAATATGACCATTAATTTAGGAGTAGCGATATAGAGACATACTGGATGTATACTTTTTTTTCTTTTCTTTTTCAAAATATCTTTATCAGTGCTAAGATGCATTTTCTTGAACTATCTTAGCACCATATACTATATTAGGCCACAGTTTTACTAGGATTTTGACAAAAGTAATGAATACCTTCCCCTTTTAATATGAGTGCATGAAAACCAAACAAATGATTCACCATAAGCCTAATGAAACCTGCAGCCTTCATTAATATTAACAGCTCATAATGATCATTCAAGAGCTTGATTGATGGATTAAAATGACTAAATCAAGCTCTGGTTTAACTCACACTGAACATTTAACCTATGAACACTTTCGATATTCATTAATTCTTATACAATTGATCAACAACTGTATTTAGATAGGTTGAAAAGCAGACCTGGCAATTCTAACAACATCCCAAGAAGGAGGTCCATATTTTTCTGTATTTTAGACCACTTTTCAGTACTTTTTAACAAAATATCAAATCAGAAAACATGCATTTTTATGCATCATAGCATGCGATGGGTTATAATCCATTTTGCTCATTTATGACAAATTCTTTCCTGTCCTCACACGTTGTTGTTTGTTGCAAGTATTGAAAATCTTCTATATCTTAATAAAGTCCCTGTGTTATCAATCAAAAGGTGACTACACATGGAAGACAAACTCCAACTTGCTCAACTTTCTGGTTATTTTTGGCTCCTTTTTCTAATTTATCTGGGAAATTTTGAGGAGATATTTTTGCTCACATAAATGCATTGACTAAAATAAATATACTTTATAGCGCCAAAATATTATATTTAGACTGGTTCTACATCAAATATAAATTAGAACAGGGAATCTGCGCGTTAAGATTAAATATAAAAAACCAGTCGGCTCTCTCCGCACTAAGCTTGTGTTTATGCCATCATGGGTGCCATTAGCTAAGACTTGCACGTGGCTCATGTACATATTGTATGTAATAATTCATTTGAAATTTATGCATAAATGATCATTATTTGAAAACTTAGAGGTATAATTTGCCCAATAGCTTTCTTAATTTACAAGTATACCATTGGAAAATTGCTTGTGATTTATGCCAATTTCGATTTATGCCAAAACCTCAGGAACATATCTATGATGTAAATCAAGTTTTACCTGTATAGCCAAAAAGATTTTAAAATTTTTTTTAATGGAGGACGAGAGGTAGAAGAGAGTAATTGTGAAATGTTTATGTGATTTGTCAACGTGTTTGATGGAGTAATCACTAAATGGGAAGACAAGCTACAACTTTTACATTTCAGACCTGCCAACATTGAAGAATTCAAGATCAGGAGGCTCACCATTAAAAATCAGGAGGCAGGGTAAAAAATCAGGAGGTACAAGAATAAGGTATATATATCATGATAAAGATGTCTTTTTTTGGTAAATCAGTCAATTGTATGTTGCAGATTTGCATTTCTACAAAAGTTCATCATTATTTGTCTCTGGGTGCCAAATTTGCTAACAAGAATATCTTCCAGAGTTGATGCTGACAGGCTGGCTCTTTGACTAGTTCTGTTGAGAATGCTCTCAGAGCATAGCTGTTGTTGTGTGGTATTGAAAGTATTGTTAGCATTACTCTTCCAAGGGTTGGAAACAACAGTTGGCCAGATCCATCCTTTTTTTCCTGAGAGCAACCCACTGATGATCTGCTCTTTCCATATTCAATTCTGCATCTAAATTGTAGCTTTAGTATAGCTGAAATTCTCTATGATACAGCTGAAACTCTCTATGCAGATCATCAGTGTTGATTCTTTCCATTTGGCTGGAGAAAAGGCCAGGTCCTTAAATGCGGCTACAAATTGTTTAGCCACATCTGCAAAGCTTGCATGAATGAGCAAATCATTCTCTAATGGAAATTTTTCCTTCATCTATGACAGTGATTTGATCAGAAAAGCCCCACAGTGCATTCATGTCTGTAACTCTGCTTCAGAATTCATATTCTCTAGCAGTTTGTTGGTTGCCTAACCCAAGTACAAGTACTGAGAACGAATGTACAAACTTTCATCTTTTACATCAATTTCTGTGATGTCTGTCTTGTCAACAATGTACTTTGTTTTAATAACAATTGAAAGGAATTCTCTGTACATGGAAAGTAGAATGTCTCTGGTCTTGTGAATTAGGGGCTTGTCATGGTGTATAGCTTTTAGGATCTGTCAAAACTGTTCACAAACCATGTCTCATGCTTAACGGAAGTTTTCACTATCAACCATAGTCATCACAGAGATCAATTTCCAGTTCTTGGAAAAGTCCATTTTCAGCGAAGGGGTGGATGCATAACTTCACATGTATGTACATATAAGGTAGATTTTACAGGTGGCAAAGGGATATAACTCTTAACCTTACCATAATTGACTGAAGTATCCGAGAGTAACCAAATAGGAGCAATGACATCATCCTATTTGCGGAAAATAGACTTGCCAAAATTGTATGTAATATGGTGTCGGGTAGATAGTGAAAACTTCCGTTAAACATGAGACGCACAGACAATAAAGGTGTTATGGACACCCTGGTCGCAATCGGGTTAGAAATTATAAATCAATGAATGAACTGAGTAAGATTTATCGACTTTTTATCTTGTTTATGCTTTTCGTTACTGAAATCGGCAGGGGGGTACAAACAAACGGAGATATAAACTATAAATACATTTTCACAATAAACTCACTAAGTGGCACCCACAGCTCTAGAAGACAATTAATGCACTTTCCAAGAGAAACCCATCTAGCTGGGCAATACTTTAGGATTTTCCTGACTTCATTATTATGCAGAAGTTGAAAATTTTTTAAATCTCGCACACTTTTATCACTTGGTTCCAGGAATAATAAATATCCAGGAGCTCATCAATCAGCACAGGAAGCTGATGAAACTGGAAATG
This sequence comes from Unio pictorum, assembly GCA_030141615.1. Classification (NCBI taxonomy): domain Eukaryota; kingdom Metazoa; phylum Mollusca; class Bivalvia; order Unionida; family Unionidae; genus Unio; species Unio pictorum. The sequence continues at coordinate 11,803,651 of JARLTB010000122.1, forward strand.
AAGCCAGATCTGGTAAAGTACTAAGAAACATACCAGACACAGAAAAACCAGATACAGAAACACGGAAATGGAAAATGAAATTTTTGTTTAAAAAAAAAAGATTTTTTGGGGGGATGAGCTGAAATATCAGTATTTTTTCTATAAAAAAAAACAGGGAATTGGGAGATAGGTCCGAAAATCGGGATTCTCCAGATTTTTTCTGTAGGGTTGGCAGGTCTGACATTTATGTGATGTACTATTGGCCCTCGTACAAATATACTGTAATTTCATTTAAAGCACATGCATGATCCCATCAGAACTGCTTGATCAGCATGATTTTTGAAATAATGTGGATTTACATTTAATTCATTTGTAAGGCACAAATTTCTTCAAGTTTGTGCTTATTTAAAATTAATTCTTTTTATCATATACAGGAGTTGTTTTCTCACATGAAAGTTAAAGCCTGTGATACTCAAATCTGAATTTATACCAAATGAGTTTTCTTTATTTTCTAATTCAACTATCATTTTATTGTTTTAAATACCTGCACGTGGATCACAGTTAGGTAAAACAGATCCTTTATCTCTGTCTATGCATTTGCCATCTGTCCATATACACACAGTGCCCGGGAAAGCTACATCACACGCACTTTGATTGTTGTAATAGCTGCACTCGCCTGGAATGAATGTCAAAAATACATACCAATATAAACATTTACTATAGAAATATGTGAAAGTGACAGGTTTCCAGACTGATCTTATATGTCCCATCCAACCTTTTTATTTTTTATCACAAAACCACAACCTTTAGACTCACTAAAAAATAAAAACAAATCAACCTTGATTGTGGGAGGTTGTGGGTTTGAACATGGGTGAGTCATACCAAAGACTTGCAAAAATGGTACTAACAGCTGCCTTGCTAAGCACTCAGAATTAAGATGTCAGTGTTAGGACTGGTCTAAGTATAATGTGACTGGTGGGGCATGATGCTACATATCTGTGGCAGGAAGCCCCACTGTTAGAACTCACTATAAACTGCTACACAGCAGACATCAAAACAAGAAGCTACATTAAAAATCCAAATCACACACACACACACACACACACACACCAATATAAAAAAATTAGCAGACCATTATGCTCATCTACAATTGAGCCAAACCATATCTGTCCAATCCTTCTATCAAATGCATCCCCAGTTACATTCATATATTATTTGCAAAAAATGTAGTTTTTTTGGGTGGGGGTTGGGGTGGGTGGGGTGGAGAATGTACATTTTGAAGGGAGTAGACTAATTTGCAATTGTCTGCAAATGACTGAGGGTAGAAAGAGAAGATTGTGTACAATCGCTAAAATGCAGCCTTAAAAATATCTAGTCAAGATGAGTAATTGAAATCTGTTGACAAAGTAGAGATAGTTCCGACTTCTTGGGCTTTTATCCTCATAAACGACAAGAGTCTGTGTGAGATGCATAAGCTTTCTTGATGGTGAGCAAAAATCCATCAAGAGAAAGTAGATGCTAAGATATCAGCTGAACCACTTAAGGGAGGGGAAAAAAATGTTCCCACCCAAACCTCTTGCCTTAGAATTTGCTAAATAAAATCTAAGTGCCCTAACTGGACAAATATGTCTAAATCAATCATTCCCAGCATGGGTGCAACTGCGACTGGGGATTTCTGTTGGGGATAGAAAAACTGACGAAAGTTGGGGATTTTTGCAAGGAAAAGAAACTAACCAAATCTTAATTCTCACAGAGGCATGACATTTCTCGTCAATTGATAAATAATGTAGTTTACTTCTTCTCTGAACTGAAGTAATGGCCAAAAGAAAGATGGCTTTAAAGAATAAGATTTTCAAAAGAAGGATCACTCAAAGGTTCATAATGTGCTTTTGTCAGTCCCAACAATGGAACCATCTTGGTTTGTGAATTATGGCCAGTTTTGACGCACCAGCAACTGACAGAGATTTATGCTGATAGTCCATACATGCCAACCCCTGACGAGGAAAAAGCGTAATCCAGGCAGAAAAAGTGTAATCCACACATATAAAATGCTAAAATTTTAATGAACAATGATTTATTTTTAGCTTTAAACACACATCGACTAGAATCCATATGAAGACCAAATATTAAAATTCTTTCCACATGACCTGTAAGAGACATCATGTGATGCTGCCCTCTTGTTTTTATATTTGGAGGATTCTGCTATTTTTTGTTTAGTTTATTTTTTGCCTTTTTCTAATCCATCTGTGAAATTATTTGAATGGAAATATTTTTGCTTCCATATACACATTGACTAAAATAAAATATACTTTTTAGCGCCAAATACCTATAGACTGGTTTTCTACTAAATATGAATTAGACCAAAAAATCTGTGCATAAAGATTGAAAATAGAAAACCAGTCTGTTATCTCCTCGCTAAGCCAAACAATAATGCTACAAATAGAATACGAGGTCAAAAGTTGCTAGAAATAGAACATGATACTATTAGGAAAGTGCACCCAAGTCCACAGACAAGCGTCTTTTCTAAAATACGGTCTGTGGGATTAATGAATGTCAATAAAAACAAGAAAACAAATCATTTATATTTTCGGAAGGTGGATATACCAAAAAAGCGTATCCCATATATGTTTACACGTAATATTTAGTTTAAAAAAAGTGTAATTATTACGCCAAAAGCATAATGATTCGCACGCATGTTTGTCCCTCATATCCCGAGATGCAATAATGGGAATGAGACCAATGAATAAGTATTCTACAGGGGTGCAGTCCTCAGAGGAACTTTGCTATTTTCCAGAAAAACCATCAAAGAATCCAAAACTACATCTTGACGGAAATAAAGAAGCCCTTTGCATAGACAAGGCATGTCTCTAAGCTAGTCTCTAATAGTTCTTGATTTGGTCACTAATGACATAGCGATTCACTCTAAAGTTCTAAGGACTTAACTGAGAGGTAAGCAAAGGATCTAGCTGAAATGCCCACATGATAAGTTTGTGTTCAGCGGATTGGGAGGGACTTTGACCAGACATATGAATGAACCATAAAGCTCCAGGCAGTGATATTGTGTACAAGCCAATTCAATGATGACATTGACATTTTTAGGCACAGTCAAACAAGCAGAATGATCCAGTTAAAACCAATTTTGTCATGTGCTGTGATGTAAGAGGGAATGGGCCTGCAGTTGGGAAGAAGTTGTACTACAAACATAAACAGTGATGTGATAATGTCATCATTTATAAACAGCTGGGAAAACACCAGCAAGGGGAAAAATGGCACACAAGTTCAATAAATTGGAGTAAATTATGTAACTTCATATATATATATTTTCTATCAGGTATGTGATTTTTTTATTTCGATTAGTAAAAAAAACCTATTTTTCCCATTAAAAAAATGTTCCTTCATACATGTAAAAGATAGTAGAAACACAGCTGTCAATTCAGATTTATTTTAGTTAAATTGAACATCATGTTAAAAAAAAATTATCATTTTGAAGAAATGTCATTTGTATAAGTTAAGAATAAAACTTATTATATGTTACTCTTTTATCAAACTCATAGTGGAACATCCATGCAGAAGATGAAAGAAAATGCACGCGACTTCTTGTTCATGCGATCATACCTTCATTCCCCCTGCACTAGTAATAGTACAGTCCAATATCAACTTTCTTGACCCAGTCTAATGCCAAACTACCATTGTAAAAAGTCCACAGAGATTGATAATTTTTGTCTGAATTTTTAAAAAATGATATTCAATGTATAGATCACTTAATCACAATTGAATCAACTTTGCTTTAACTAAGTTATAGGTGATAAAGAACATAAAATATCATATTGAAACCATTCACTTCTCAGATTTGCTAAAATCTTGATATTTAATTTTTTAACCCCCAAATCAATAGGTGTCTTTCTCCTATCAATGTAACACATCATAAAGATTGGTGAATGAAGCGCGTGGCATGAATGCATGCTACCAAACTTAGAAGTAGATGATGGAAAACTCATCACAATGCAGAAATGAAATAGGGAAAATACAGACAGACAGACACAACATGATATGCTCTGCCCTATAACCTGTATATAAAGAGGTACAGGCAACAAAACTTTACTGTTTCACACAAAACAAAAAGGCAAATCCTGCACGTCAAACCCACAATCAAACCACTTCTGCAAAATGTTACTTTGATCCCAAGGTCACAGAATGACTTGCATAAGCTTCATAAGGATTCATCCAATTAACCAAATTGATAAAGCGGTTTAGAAATGAAAGGAAATGAGAACAAATGAATCCAAATATAAAAGTCCAATTATCTGTGACCGGGAACCCAAGATGAAACAAGTAAGTATGAAAAAGACAGAGGAGTAAAGAAAACAGGCAAATGAATAAGCTAACCAGACAATTAATGTCAAGTTTCAATTGACCTTGACCGCACAATCAAAATATTAAGATTGCATGACACCAAATGAACTGTCCTAACTTCAAATTGCTTCCTTGAAGGAATGAACAATATCCATCCAGGAGTTCAAGAACATAAGCAAATGAAATAACTTGAATCAAAAAGTCAAAGCAAATTTGAAATGTGAACTTGATTGAAGGTGGAAATATATCACGTAATGAATTATCTTAGCTTTATAATGAGTCATCACAAGTATTAAGGAAATCCCTAAAGTGGCTTATAAAATATATGCAAAAGCAGGGATCGCGCTGGGCTTCGCCAATGTCGCAAATTGCGATTTTTTTCCCTTATTGGCGACAAAAACATCCCATCTGGCGATTTTTTTGGCGACAGACTTTTTGGTTATTTAATTTGTACATACAATCATGGATTTGGACTGAATAAATTAAATGGGAGAACGAAAGGAAGCCACAAACTTGACTAAGCAATGCATTGGAATTAATTTGTTACACAAACGATCCTTTGTTTGTATTGATCATCCCATCTTTACAGTGCATTGTTACATCATAATCTGCTTATGCCGACATCTGGGCTGAGTACTGTATGCTGTGATACAGTCAATCATGCTTCCGTACTATACCTACAACTGACCGACTTCTGAAGACGCGAATAGAACAGAAACAATTTAATTGAATGGCTAATCCTTCTGTTGTTTTTTTTACATATACCAATACAATAGTTTTTCTGAACCTTCATAGAAAACTGATAACCTTTGAAGTACTGACTACGGTGTATAAATAGAAAGCAAATGTAAAAAAATCTAAATTATAATTATATCTGTCGCCAGTGCAACATTATCATGAGCAAACGCAAGTTAGACGTTGTGATTTAATTATCTCATCCTAAGTTACAAAAATTAACAGCGTTTGGATTTAGTGCAAATTCATCAGACAAAACAATCACTGAACTCGATGATAAACCTTGCAGTCCAACATCATCTACATGTAGTGCTTCAAGTGCAACACCACATTACGATGAACGGGGCAACAAGTCCCGAAAATTTCAAGACAGTTGGAAACTTGGGCGTCCGTGGCTCAGATATGATCCAAAGTTAAAACAGATGTTCTGTGATGTATGTATCAAGGCAAAGTTTGTAAATTCATTTACAACTGGCTGTGATATTTTGAAGAAGGAGTGCGTCACCAAACATGAATCCAGGCGGGGTAAGTAATATTTTTGCATTTTACTCATTGATCTTTTCCTTTTGCTATCAATCCCACAGAGACTTAAACTCCACAACAAGAAATAGCAACACAAAAAATCAAGTTTGCATAATTAAAAATAATTATTTATTTCTCAAAATACAGGAGTGAAAGAATCCATAAATTGGGTGTGAATTTATGCTTATATATACGGTCCAATATTGCCAGTTGTTAACTCGTGTAAGTTTCATTCGTGGGAATGGAGATCCTATTTTGTTTGTTGAGAAAATTTATACAGCATTCAGTGATCATTCTTGGGATTTAGGAAGCAATTCACTACAAGCTCTGGGAAGCTAGCCATAAAGAACGGGGAGGGGGGTGCATTTAATTATGGAATGCATGCAATCGACGGCCGCATTATACGTCAATTATCTTATATTGCAATGTACAATCATAGGGTTTTATTGTTATTAAAATGTCAACTAAAGTTGATAATGCATTTTTTTCTTCTTCAGGTAACAACAGTCATACATGTGCACAAACGGTGATGTGGGATGCCAGCACCATGGAAGCAGCGAAGATCACTGCCATTAGCAAAAGCAAAATTGCTATTATTAGTGCTATGCGGAACACTTTCTTTGCGGCTTACTACAACCTGGCTAATAAAATTGTCCCAAAGCTGCACCAGTTGTGTATCACACAGGTATTGAGAATATTATATTATAGCTTGTTAACAGTAATATTCTATGTATTTAAATGACAGTAACATAAGGAAAAAACACATGTATAACCTTAATATATTCAATGTGATATTACTGTAGTACACCGTGATTGTTGTATAAATGCCACTTTTTGTTAATCATATATATATATATATATATATATATATATATATATATACACACACACACACACACGGTCAGAACATGTATAATAATAAATGAAATATTTATGGCATACAAAATTAATGATTATTTCTATTTCAGGGGGCCACCCAACTCTCAGACCTCAAAGTAGATAAGCACACATCGTATGACGGTCACAGAAGCACCAGTGAGTTTCAGCAGTCGTTGGCTGATGTAATAGTTGATGAGATGGCTACCGAGGTCAAGGAATCTCGTGTTTACAGCGTCATGCTTGACGAGAGCACAGATGTTTCAGTACATCAGAATTTGATTGTTTATGTTAGGTACCTAACTAATTTGGCTGGCAGTGTTCAACCAGTGACTCAATTTCTAGGTATTCATCAGCTTCAAACCGCAAATGCAGAATCTATATATTCAGAGTTGTTAGGTTTAATTCAGTCATTTGGTTTTAGTCTGGACAATCTGATTGGTGTATCAACGGATGGTGCTGCAGTCATGATGGGTTGCAAGAGTGGTGTTGTTACCAGGTTGAAGGAGGCTACTAAAGGTTTGCTTGCAACTCACTGCATTGCACATCGGTTAGCTCTGGGTACAGGCGCTGCAGCTGACGAGGTTAGATACTTGGTTAAGTTTCAAGATATACTGAATAATATGTACAAGTATTTTGCCTATTCCCCTCGTAATATGTGTAGACTTGAGGCAATTAAGTCAGTGTTAGAGTCTTCTCACACTCGCTTGCATCAGGTATTCCACACAAGGTGGCTGAGTTTTGAAGGTAGTGTACAGGCAGTTGTTGATAATTTTCAAGCTCTAGTTAGTGTTTCTTGGAAGACAACTCTGCAAAGGCTCTTGCAATGTATAAGCCCATTGCTTGTTTCAAATTTGTTTATACAGCACACTATATGGCTGACATTCTCAGGCCTTTGGCAGTTCTGTGTCAAGCTTATCAGAGATCTGATATTGACTTTACCGAGGTTAATCCCCTTCTCCACTCCACTGTTGAGCTTCTTGAAAATCTGAGGTTAGAGTCTGGTAGTAACGTTTCTAGGTTTCTTTCTGAGATTCCAGCAGAACCAAGTTTAGATTCATCAGGTTTATGTACTTTTGAGTACAAAGGCCATACAATTAGTGATAATGCTAAGCAAAGGTCAGAGGCTGCATTGTCTTGTGCCAAATTTATAGATATTGTTATAGATAATCTAAAAGCAAGGTTCACGGAGGAGGGTGATTCGATAGTTTTGAGTGCTCTAACCAAGTTGTTTGATCCCTATTTGTATGGTTCACAGGCTATCAGTTCCATTCTTTCAGAGGTTTCAGGCATTGTTTCAGATTACTTGTCTACTTGTGGGTTAGGTAATCAGTCAGAGGTTAGTCAGGACTTGGCTGGCTTTGTGGCTTATGCTAGGGTTCAAGTTCTCAGGAATGGTAAGGTGTATAGAGGTGTTAAGGATTTGATTCAGTTGGCAGTGAGATCCAGGACAATATACCCTTGCGCATCTGCGGCTGCTGAGAGACTACTGGTGTCACCTGTCAGCACTGTTGACTTTGAACGAGGATTCAGTAAGATGAACCTCATAAAAACTGACATCAGAAATAAACTCGGCATCTCATCTCTCGAGAATTTAATGAGAATCAGCATGTACCGATATGAAAATTTTGACTTTGAAACCGCATTCAGCAAGTGGGCAGCCGTAAAATCGCGACGGATCTTCACGTAACACTTTGTAACATTTTGTTAATGCTTGTTGTAATTAAAGTATTGATTTAATTAATCCATCTTTTGTCATTTTCATTGCCTTTTACATTAATAGACTAAATTAACACTTGGAAAAATGTACACTACTTGTTATGGCGACACTTTTTGAAAATTGGCGACAAAATATTGATGTTGGCGATTTTTTTGGCGACAGCTTTTTAAAAGCCAGGACCATCCCTGAAAAGGAAGTGTTTAAACCAAAACCTTGACATAAATCTGCTGGGACTGTGATCATGACACTAGAGTCTTACAGGCAAGCATGCGTATCATGAAATGAACAGTTCTAGCATCAAATTAATGCATGCCCAGATTGAACCTATTAAGGGGTTTATGAATTCAATGCCAATGAAAACCCTAAATCAAAACCTTAACTATTGAAGTCAATGATGCTCTCATTATAAAAGTCACTTCATAGCCCCACTTTCCACTAACAGTGGATCTTCAAAACTAGCAAACAGTCATCCATCCATCCATCATCATAAATTGTGTGCATACTGTTACCTGGACTATACTCAAGGATATCATTCAGCATTATTCCATTAAATCCTCCAAACACGTACATTCGTGTGATGTTTTTTGCACTGCAAAAGACAAAATATTTAGAATGCTTATTTGCTAAAATCTTAAATGCAGGAAAAGGATTCTAACTAGAAAAATATTTTCATAAATTCAGACAGAAAAATTTTATGTTCAATTTTAAATGCTATATTACGTATATGGTGCCAATGAGTTAATAAATACTATTCTTATAATAAAATTGACATTGAAACTTATTTGAGATATTAGCAGCACAGAAAATTTAATCAAAATCTTTATGATTTCTTTCAAAAGCCCTGCTGTGAAAACTAAGGTAGGAAAAGACAAAAACTCAGGGGTCATATCTCCACCAACAAATGAAGTCAAATGCTGATAAAGACACTTAATTATCCCTTTAAGACAAAACTGTTCATGTATAACAAATTTAACTGAAATCTAATAATCACTGTTAGAGATTTGATGCAGAATCCAAAGCCTACTACAGGCCTCTGACCAAATGCCATGAGCTATACTCTAAATAGTTCATAATTCTATGATATTATATTGGTATTCCACATAAAAGAGTCAACACTCTTTAATATGCACTGTATTAATTATGCTAGTTACACAATTAGAGATTAAATTTCTCTATGATCACAAAGAATGATTACAATCAATCTCATCTGAGGACTTGTCAATATAAATCTGCATGAAGTCCAAATATCCATGATAAAATTCTGATACAGAAACAAAAGGTTGACATATGGATAGACTGCATGTCTATCCTGAGGATACCTACTCTGTGTAAACTTGGGCAGAATGACCATAACGAGCATCAGCACCAAATCCAGGTACAGCGGACAGAGATTTCCATGAATTACACACTGAAAAATCAAATGTAAGGATTTTTGAAGTTTCATATGCTTTCTGAGTTTTTCCCTTTCTTTACTGATAATTAAGCATACAAAACTTTAACTTTAAAACTATAATCGATTTTCTGATATGACATCCAATCCCCCTGGACCTAAAGCAAAACTTCACACACAAGTTAGAATGACTTAACATGAATGTTTTGTCAAAACGTGCAAGTCATGTGAACCTGAGATCATTTGTTACAGCAGGTACTACTATACCAGACAGTCATCAAAGATGTAACAGACCAGGCCTTGATTTTAACTGAATGAAATTTTGGTCCAGAAGTCAATTATAAGGCCTGGAGATCACAACTCTTGTGCTTCAGTTTGATTTTTGAGATTTTTTTTAAGGAATTACAAATGGCATTACTTTAAAATGTCTTTACTGATTGGCTGATAGTCCAAACTTGATCTCAGAGTTCATGATCTTCAAAGCCTGGTCCCAATTTTACCACCAAATGACTTGAAAATAAAGTCTCAACTTAAACTATTGAATTTGTTAAAATTGAAGTTTGATTTAAATTTCATTCCATCAGATAACTTGATTCTAGACTTTGGATTAATCCCAGTTGTTGAGTTAAGATCTTATGGTGTAATTTTGGTTTAACTTGAATTTAATTTAAAAATTGTCAAATTAGATTTGTCATGTCTTAGCTTGAGGTACCAAAATTTAAAATAAACTGATTTTATCTGTAACTATCAAAAGACAGCAGTACTGCAGCCTAAAAGGATCATGGGATGTTGTGTCTAGCCTGTGAACAATATTATGACATATGCTGACAGGAATCTTAATGTATCAGGCTTCAAAGTTAGAATGAGGGCCATCGTAACACAGCTGGTGGGTGCTGGACTCGTAATCCAATGGTCATGGTTTTGATACTTGCCTATGCCAGTCATGGGAAAGGCACTTAACTACCATTACTTCTTCATGATGTAGTCAATAAGCTGTTAAAAGAATCAATGAAACATACACAAAACAAAACCTGAACATGAATTAATGTGAAAATTATGGTTCAGTACAGCAAAATAATACACAAGATTTTCAAATACTAAATTTTATCAATTACCAAAAATACTGCCCCAAAAGTGTAGACTTTTTTTGGGCAAAAGTTGTGTTCAGGCTTCAAATTGTGCTTCTATGCAGTTGATTTACAGGCATCAAAATATGGTCACATGTAGTTGGTGTACAGGCATCAAAATGTGCTTCTATGCAGTTGATTTACAGGCATCTAAATTTGGTCACATGTAGTTGGTGTACAGGCATCAAAATGTGCTTCTATGCAGTTGATTTACAGGCACCTAAATATGGCTGCATGTAGTTGTGTACAGGCATCAAAAAGTGCTTCTAACTGTATGCAAATCTGATGAGACGCATTGAAAGGTACTTCCATGGGAAATGTGGTGAAGGCATACAAAATTAAGTTATTATATACTTTAGAGAGAGTGACATGTAAGGTGAAGATGTTTGAATTTGAAACATGCACAGTGAAGTGTGCGTGTGTGTGTGTGTGTGTCTGACTTGGATTTTAATGCAGCTTTAACAATTTTTCAGTCATATCACTATCATATCCGCATTGTGACAGTTTATAGTGATCTAAGCACAATGCTAACTAAAATGACTGTTCCCTTGTGCTAAAAACAAAATCAGCCTGAATTAGTCTAAAGCACACTCTCTTTTAGCACCTATTAAAACAGAGAAAATGAATTTTGCCCAACTAGACAATACCAGCTTCTGAAAGAGCAATGGATGAATTGCCAAATATATAAAATGTAAAAAAAAAAAGTTGTTTGGCTATTTTTTATATATAATTTGTCACTGAAGTCCAAGAAGTGAAAATTACCAAGTGGAGCTAGCAGTTCTTTACATCTGGTGTAAGGCCAAGCAGTATACTCTAACTTATAACCCATATTACACCCATCAATCATACACCAAAATAAAGGGAATTGAAGGCTTTTCGAACAATATCCAACGTATACAAGGTCTTTTTTAAACAGCCAGTATAACCTGTGGGGACACCAATGAAATTATTTTTCTTTAACATGCTAACCCTATGCAAAATATGAAACTGTGGAGCACCACTTTATGCAAGGTAAAGGGATATGCATACAAAATTCTAATTTCCTTCTTCTTGTTAACATTTCAGTCTCCTTATGATTTTCAATCCTGCCACAAGACTTTAAAGCACTTACACTGACCAGTCCAGCTGAGGTATCACAGCTTTCAGTCACTAGTTGGTTATTTAGAGCTAAGGTTAAAACTGACATTTTCAGCAGTCTTTTAAGATTTCGGTGATATTTTGTGCTCATTCTAAAGCATTTTTAAATTGATTTTATTTGAACAAATAATAATACTGTATTCTGAAATCAATTTTCTACTTATTTTGAGAAACTTACTATTTCAAGACTTTTAATAGAAGTGTAAGTTGATGGTCATGTCCCCACCATCAAAATAAAATACTCAACAAAGCAAAAAGTAACCCTAGCTACCAAGAAATGTACGACATTTAATTGATCACTTGGCCTTAGTTACATAAATACAGCATTTATTGTGCCTACAGGACTCTTGTTTGAAATAATGCTTCCCATTATGGAGTACTTGACAAACATTTGTTTATCTGCCTTAAATGATCAATGAGCATCAATTCATTTTACAAAACAAGATGGTTACAATCCCAAATGAGATTGTACTAATAAGCTGGTAAGCAACACAAATGGAAGTCTCGCTGAATACTTAAGCAACCCAACAGGGAAGTAAAATTCCAAGAAGAACAGGTTTCTATTTATATTTAACACGTATTTCATTTTTCTTGCTTTTTCCCCCCAATTAAATGCTCTTGTCGTGAAAATAAAGTACATTTCAGGAACTGCAGAGTATTCTGCAGCATTTAAATTCAATGACTTTTCAATGTAACCACAAAGTTCAATCATTTTAAAAGATTGTGCAAACCCTGAACAATGATCATTTTAATTTTCATTTATTCTGGAAACTAACACAACAAAACAAACTGGCAAAACAAAGACACAGCTGTATGAATTCATCTTGCAATCTAAATATTCAAAACCAATAGAACATTCAAAATGGCATTCACTGAAAATGACTTACTAGTGTCATAGACCATTAAGTCAGGGGAGTAGCATTTTGCTCCAAGGCTAACAGATGTGTCATTATGAGTATTTCCTCCAAATATCAACATCAAATTCCCGATAAGAACAGCAGAGTGAAGATATCTTGGAGAGTGACTTGCTTGCAAAACTTTCCTGGAAATAAAAAATAGCATGCATTGTAATCCATGTAGTATGCAAATTTAATGACAGGTATATGACAGTTTTTATCAATAAAATTTACAAGAAAACAAATAATTTATAATCTTGGTATTCAATTACTGACAACCTGTAAAATGTTTCTGCAGTCTTTAAAGTTTACTATCTCAACATCAAAGTCTTCAGAAGCCAACATATTATTTCATAAAAATGTAGCTGCACATCCCTGCCAACCTGATCAGTGATTGACAGCAACACACCACCAGAAGGAGAGTCAGCATATCTCTTTGATGGATTCAGGTGATAATGGTTATACAATCAGTACTATTCTGCCTCCATAGTCAATCAAGTTACTAAAACAAAATATTGGACTGCTGCAACACAACAAATGATATAGATTAGAGGATAGTTTTATCATGTGTAGTTGCTGCCAAAACTATGCCAGAAACCACTCTCCTTCCAACGCTGTTGCGTGCGCCTCATTCTGGTCTAGTACTCAAGACAATACAAATCTAAAGTACCCATTTTTTTGCTTTGTATACATTAATCTTCTTCTTCTTATAACCATATTTGCTTGCCGTAGGACCAGCATGGTTTGGATTCTTCCACTTTCTATTTATTCATCGTAAATAATGAGATCTTTAAGGAATGCTTAACTTAAACGCTTTCACCCTAACCAAGCCACTAAAGTTAAACATTTTATGTAGTGCATGCAAACTATTTGCTTTGGGAGTAAACTCTTGATTGTTGTTGTTGTTGTTGTTGTTGTAGGGTTTAATGCCATTTTTAAGCACAAGATAGGCTATACATGGCGACCAGTATTATTGGTGGAGGAAGAACACGGGAAAACCCCCGGAAAGAACCACCAACCCACGAGAAGCTACTGGCAAGCTTTCTCACATAACTACATTAGCCGAATCTTAGACTCGAACCCACACAGGCAGAGGTGAGATGGCAGTGATCCGTAACGGAAAGCGCTTTAGACCACTATGGGCCCCCAGTAAACTCTGAAGTCAAGTTGTTAACTGTGTGTGCGTTGATGATGGTACTGGAATTGGATTAAACTACTGTCATGGTGTCTATGTCGATGTTGTTCATTAAGTTCATGATGGTACTGGAAAGGGATTAAACTACTGTCATGGTGTCAATGTCAATGTTGTTCATTAAGTTCATGATGGTATTAGAAAGGGATTAAACTACTGTCATGGTGTCAATGTTGTTCATTAAGTTCATGATGGTACTGGAAAGGGATTAAACTACTGTCATGGTGTCAATGTCAGTGTTGTTCATTAAGTTCATGATGGTATTGGAATGGGATTAAACTACTGTCATGGTGTCAATGTCGATGTTGTTCATTAAGTTGATGATGGTATTGCAATGGGATTAAACTACTGTCATGGTGTCAATGTTGATGTTGTTCATCATCAAAGCATCTCTGTAAAGGTCAAAAACTCACCCAATTCATTTTTCCCCTCTATTGTTTGCAACAACAAAAATTGACTAATCTATGACAAACAATGCAATGCTGAAATTAATTGATTAGCATTTGTATCTGTAAAATCTCGCCTTGTACTGACTTTTTCCATCCTTGCAAGTAGGATGTACTGTTAGTTTGACAACCCTAGGTGAATCTCTGGAACGTGGAGTCAAATAAGTCAAATAAATCGAACATTTTAAATTTACTCATAATGTACATGTGTATGTTCACTGCAAATAAAGGTCTCAACTTTATTATACTCTCAAATGCAGAAGTGCCTTATCAGGCAGCCACCAACCCTTGCTTAAACAAGAAAGGGTCAATGAATTAATGTCAGGACTGGACGATAATAGTGCACAACATTACTATCCAGTGAATATACGACAATTACCTGCAAACAAAATTTTATAGGAGAAAGAACAAAATTACACAAATGATGAAGGTATGTATTCATTTGCACAATCATTTGTTCCTGGACCACCATAATGAGTAACTGAAGACTTATAAAGTAAAAAATATTTTGTAGGCCGTCAATGCAAAATGCATCCCCAAAAGAACCATAGTGGCTCAGTGATTTGCATGAAAAGACGCATGTTCAAATCCTACCATATAATTAGCCCAGGACAGTTAACCATGGTCAGTCTTTTACAGACCTGCCAAAATAAATGAAAACTGAATCAAGGGCAGGATTTTATGAAATGGTTTTGTGGTAGAGAATGATTTGATAAGTATTGACTTTTGAACTAGGCTGAATGAATAGAACTTTCCTGTATTCCTTCCTGTAGAGGCTATTGTTGATAAACTTCTCATACCTCATGATGGGATTATAGCTTTGTGGAAAACATGTAGTGGCAAAAAAAATTACCAGATATTTGTCTGAAAGCATGAACTTTCTGCTGCCAGTGTTTCAGCCATGAGGAAGATGGTAATGGAGGCAAAAAGGTGACAGCACTGACAAAGCTGATTGTATCCACATCCTTGTGTGTGTATTTCTTACTACTCACATTAGCCTAGGTCAACTGCTTTGACATGATCATCACCTATTCCTCTGTAAACTAGTGTGAGTTTTAAAAATATTGTTAGTTTAAACTGTACCATAAACACTTTATACAGATTTATGAGGATACTGCCCAAATATGCACTGGTCAAAGTTCATTCTTCAGGAGGTACGTGTGGGTTGGTTTTGTGTGTTGTTCCATATGCAAGCATCACAATTCCACTTTGTCTCTAAGATTTCTTTGGTATGAAGGATTTTGATGTTCTGAAGTTTACTAATTTTTTTAAAGAACATATTTCGCCAAATATTTTCTGATTTACATAATGGAAGTTTGGTCTGATCAAATCCCATAGCCCAACATTCTAGACTATTCATTTTTTAAATACAGACAAGTTATGCTAATCCAGGACAAGTCATTAATACTTATTTTAAAACAAATCAGTTAAGTACTATTTTCACGCTTTAATTATTTTGTCTACTTTTCTTTGGCCATTCATACCACACCCACACACAGCAGACTGAATGCTTGAATGCAGCTCTCTCCATTTACTCGCATTCAATTATATACTCATCGTCATTAATAATGTGTGCATGAACTATTACTGCCTGAATGTATACTGGTCAAAGTGACAGAATTATCAGCCAATCAAAACACTTCAAGCAAAAATTCCACAAAAAATAATCAGCACCATTTTAAATGGCATTTAATTGTGTATATTTTAAACACCGGGTATTTATATAATCTAGTCATGGTTCAAATTTTAGCATACATGCATGAATCAGGTATGCATGTCAGGTATACATGATCAGCATGATGCTACTACAATCTGCAATTTGTTATATGTGAGATGCCACTATTTTAAAAAGTGCATGTCTTTAAACTTAAATATAGTTTTGGGAAGATGATTACATTCAAGTAGAATGGTAAATCTTTCCAGTTCTCGATCTTTTAAAAAATTAAAAAATAAAAAGACAAGTATATAATGAGGATAGGGATAGTGATAGTGATGTATATAAATAAATCTTGTATATATTCTGATACATCCTTTTTAAATTTAAACATAATATTTATGTAAAATTTTGAACACAGTATGTGTGTGTGTGTGAACATATTATGCTCAAAACACTGCATAAAGGTCATTAGAACATACCATGTTCTATTTAAGGGGTGGTAGGAGTACAGTTTGTCTGTGAGGTAGTAGATGGAGGTGCTGCCCGAGTGGTATCCTCCATAAACATAGATTTCTCCTGTCCGTTCACTGTATACACTTGTGTGTCCATAGCCTCCCTTGACCAGAGCACCATTAGTTTCAATCGTCACATTCCACTCGATGCTTGGTGAATCTGAAATAATGACAAAATATAAAAAGTCAGTATATCACAAATTCAAACCCCATTTCCCAAAAAACATGACAGTTTTGCAGAGGGCAATGTTGAATATTCTAATATTCCAAAAGGCCCAGAGAACCTCTTAACATTTAAGAACCATATGGGGACATTGCTTGAAATTTCTGTACTAGTTATTTGTTGCAAGTATTAACACAAGCAGTACAAGTGTTGTTTACAAAGTGAGCTCCCATTGTAACTTGTATCAACATACAGATTTCCATTTTAACAGAAATTGAACATTTTTCAATAACTGGATTTCTCTGTGCAGATTAAACCTGAAGTCAGTCTTGCAAAAAATAACAACAGATTTCAAATTAAATAACTTAGACCAATCTAAATCTCTCTACAAAAAAAATATATAAACTGTGAATTTATTTATTATCATGTATATTAATTTTCATGGTTGTATGAACCAAGACATTTTCATTGGTACTTTTTTTGTGGATTGGGAAAAGAATCTCATTTTTGTTTGTAATAGACCTGTATAAACTTTTGCAATATAATATTCTCTCGTCTTTCTAGTGATATACTCCTACAGAAAGATATCATTTGGCAGCTGCAACAAGCACAGACATCTCAGTCAAATCTTGTGACATCATGGTGAATATCCTTGTGACACAGTGTGGAGCTTCCTGTTGTTAACATAATGACAATATTTTCTGAACTCAGGATCATTTTATTTCATCAGGGCTGTTCCATTTAAATATATGTGGTACCCAGGGAAGGCAGTTTATTAAAAATATATGCCAGGTTACTCTGAGTTCATATTAAAATGATAAGTAAATTGTAAATTGCATCTATGGGCAAGTACCCCACATTGAAAGTGCATTCCCTGTGTCCTATATATGTTTTAATGGAACAGCTCACAAGATTTATCAAGATAAAAACATTCCTTCAATTAAGCATGGTTGTCTCTTATCAGTTCTCAAGTCGTTAATCTCTCCAAGTGTCCTGACCTGATCCAGTTATGTGAGAACATTTATTAGCATACAAGAAACATTACAAACTGAACAATTTTGCATTCTGGACTTTTTTCCTACCACTTACTTTTTAAAGTGTTTTAAAATTCTGTCATTCTCAGCAGTTAGTAGGGCTTTTGGGTTTGTAATAAAAAGAAAATATAAATTTATTTAAAAAGCAGAAGTGTTACTGAGAAATAAATGCAATATGAGTAGACTAACCTGAGCACATTAAGATACTTACTTTGTTAATTACATATAACTAAATTTTTATTGAATACATTTGTAATCATATTCAGAATACATTAAATGAAAAAAAAATTATATTTGAATTTCTAGTGATTCCATTTTGTTAAACTTAAAATCATTACCAGCGTTGTCCTACATTTTTTTGAAAGTGATAAATATTCTTTATTTATGCAACAATTTGCAATGAAAGCTTTATGCCTAATTAGAAGAAGAAAAAACATTATAACCGCTAATGAAAAAAATGTTTGTGTACGAATCAACATATCTGCACATCCTGGTACATGTAATCTATACATAAATTTCATGATAAAAATTACTAATATATTGCACAAGTGTATAAAAGACAGTTTAACCTCGATAAATACAGTTCCAAACAATTATGATTTCTTTTATTTGAATCATTCCACTTTATTTTCTTTGACGTAACCAGTGAAACCGCATAATTAATATAAAGAACTGTTTGAACATCTTTAAGAAGTTCTTAATAAAAGTGTGCATGTGTGAAACAAAACTGCTGAAAAATACATCTATAGACAGTTGGAAAATGTTGACACTGGAAGTACAAATAGTCTCTGCAATTATCTTCCAATGTTTTGCAGATATACAATTACCAGAATTAAAAAAGATGAACATATGTAATCAGTGTTCTTCATTGATTATTTTTGTAGTCATAAGGTTTATTCACTGACAAATATATCTGCCACTATGCTGGAAACCAAAGTTTTTAATTGCAGCAATAATGTCTAGTATCTGTTATAGTGCAGTAAGTAGATTCCAGAGTAAATAAATCATCTACAGCATGGTGTCTTTGAAGATAAATGTCAGATATTTGGTACAGTACCATGCCTACCTTAAAGAACTGTATATGAACAATACAGCACTGAATTGTAAATACACTTTATCATGGCATAAAGTTATAGAATTATCTTATGAGTGATGAGAAGCAATCCAGAGTTTAAACAGTTTTAAGATCTTGATAATTTGTACCAGCATAACAGTGCATGATATTCATCCACATGTAGTACTAAGAAGTCTCTCATAAGCAATGAAACCCTCATCTCTATATCTACCTATCTCGGTGTTAAAATATAGCAATAACATTTAAATCTCGAATGGCCAAAAGTAAATCCTGATTTGAATTTAAAACAGTTGTGGGACTAGTGAAGATTCAGCTAGATTTCTATTACTACATGTTCTTCAGACTACAAAGAAATGTAATTTAAAACATTTTCTTTTCCAAATACTATTTCACACTGTTCACAGTTTAAATTTGATCATGATATGTATTTTAATTTGCTCTAAGAATGGCTTCTATTGAATTTACACTTGTGATCATGTTATGGTAAGTAAACATTTGCTTCTTAAACTAGAATTACTTCCTCCAGTGGCTGAATGGTATAAAGTGATTGTCTTTACTGATCACTGCATCTTATATCTGTCAGCATGTGTTCAAGTCTCCGGTTTGGCCATTGTGGGTAAGTGAGAAAGCTTGCCTGTAGCTTCCAGTGGGTTGGTGGTTCTTAAAGAGTTTAGCCATGGTTCGTGCCCTCAGCGGTTATACTGTTCACCATGTATAGCATATCATGTGCTGAGAAATGGTGTTAAAGCCAAAACAACAACCCATTACAGAGTTTGTAAATTAACATGAACATACATACTTTTATCCATTTACTAAGATTTACTTAAATCTTGTTTTTAATTAAAGTACTTAGTAAAATTATTACTAAATAATAAAATTTTAATTAGTAAAATAATTAATAATATTTTTACTTTGTAAAATATATACAGTGTAATATTTTATATAGAAAAATAATTTTTAAATAAAATATTTACCTGTCTTCTGGTTGCAATTACTACTAATCAATTTGGCAAATATTTTTAAAGATTTACTTAAATCTTGTTTTTTTTTAATTAAAAGTACTTAGTAAAATTATTACTAAGTATAAACATTGTAATTAGTAAAATTATTAATAAGTAATATTTTACTTTGTAAAATATATACCGTGTAGTATAGAAAATAATTCTTAAATAAAATATTCACTTGTCTTCCACTTGCAATTACTACTAATAATATAGCAAACATTTTTAAAGAAATTTATGTAATTACTAGTAAAATATGCATTGATCTTCCAGATGTCAAACCTGGGTTTGAAAATAAAATACTTACTGAGGTTGACCTCTTGAATTATATTCATATAGCCATATCTGGGACTATGCCCAAATATTATGTACATCATATGTCCCACCACAACAGCGGTATGACCAGCCACGGCTATGCTCTGATTCGGCCTTTTATATTCCCATTTCCGCTCTGCAATTCTGTATATCCATAAATCATTCTGAACTACTCTATTGCTGACACCACCATATATATAAAGTGAACCCTGAAATAGATATTTACCTATACTTTATGCAACACACAACATCAGGCTGGTTCATGTAACTATTTACCATATTAACACTGTATACAAAATAAAATCTGGCTTTCAGAGGACAGTACAGGAGCAACTGAATTTGAATTGTGAGAAACTATACAATGTTAATACTGAGAAAGCTCAAGACCATTTTTATTCCTTGTAACTCATCAGAGAGAAAAGTACTTATTCATTCACTGGTTCAGATGATCACCTAGTCTTGTTGGTGTGTGGTTTATATACCCAAATCTACCAGTGCTTTTGAGGTCATGTGACATAAGCAACCTCATTTATGGTGAGCCACAGAATCTTATGTCTGTATATTTTTAGAATGACATTTATTTTCAATACAACCAGGATTCAAATGATGTTACTATTTAATCTATATGCAAGTGCATTACAAGTCATCTCTGATGAAAACAGTTCCCCTCTAAGGAGAGATACTTGTTACATCCCTTTTCATTAGGGTCAGGGTTCATTCAAGATTAAAAAGCTTGTCAGTAAAGGTTGACAAAGTTTCAGTTTATATGTCACTAATAATACCCACATGAAGTTTCTTTTCCTTTCCTATTCATGATGCTGTTGTTGGGTTTAATGCCATTTTTCAGTACACAATAGGCTATACAAGGCGGCCAGTATTAATGGTGGAGAAAGAATCGGGGGGAGGGGGGAATGGCAGAGTGGTCTAAAGTGCTGTCCGTTACAGATCACTGCCATCTCACTTTTGTCTGCGTGGGTTCGAGACTAAGATTCGGCTAACGTATATATGTGAGAAAGCCTGACAGTAGCTTCTCGTGGGTCGGTGGTTCTTTCTGGGAGTTTTCCGGGTTCTTCCTCCACCATTAATACTAACCACCATGTATAGCCTATATTGTGCTTAAAAATGGCGTTAAAACCATAATTTTTTTTTTTAAAAACATCCGGGGGCCACCTCCTTTCTTATTCATCACCAACCTCTTGAATAATCCAGCAGTACTTTTGTTCCTGTTGAGCAACTTGTTAATCCAGATGGTGTTTAAGTGTGTAAACAGCTGTTTCTATGCTGTACTATAAAAGCTAGCAGAGTCAGTCCTCTGTTCCAATTAATGTAAGAAGTCAATTAGCAGTGAAAATGTAGTTGAGAGGAGGGAGAGGGTATAGAAATTTCAGTTATGTCTCTACTGTTTAGCTTATCCTTTCTACAATGAAAAACACAGATGCACCATCCTCCTTTTATAAAAATGCTTTAAATTCTCATTTTTAATGTACCTTTAAAACATTTTCAGTCATATCGCTATGATGTCTGCAGTGTGGCAGTTCATAGTGATGTCTAGTACTGGGGCATCATGCCCAACATGTAGCACGATGTCCCGACACCAGGCCGACCAGTCCTAACACTAACCTCTTAATGCTGAGCGCCAAGTGAGGCAGCTGTTAGTACCATTTTTATAAGTCTTTGGTATTACTCAGCCAGGGATTGAACCCACAACCTCCCACATCTGAGGCGGATGCTCTAACCACTAGGCCACTGGAGCGTTCTTCTCATAAATGAAAGGTCTATCTTAGAGAGTTAACAAATGGCTCACTTTAAACCAACTGAATTCCATCTAGTAATAGTGGATGCAAAAAAGCACAAGTCTTTTAAGGGCAGGAGAAACCTCAACCCCATCCGATCCTTCTGCCTTTTGAATATGCTAAACTGAACCGCTAAGTGCCATACCTGGGCAAAAGGAGTTCGTTCTAATCATTGCCAGTGCAGATGCAACTGCAGATCATTATTGGAGATAATTCTACTAAAGTAAGTTTGTTTCTTCTCCCTTAAAAACACCTGGTTGACAAAAAAGAGTAACAATGTTTTACTTCTAATTAAACAGCAGACATTCTTCTTCTAGGACCATACCATAAGCTAAACTGATTATATGACCACGTGAGATAATTACAGATTTTCAAAACGAAATGTTATGTATTTCTTACATTATATGCAACCATGGAATGCCCATATAGATCTTTTGGATAATTTTCATCCAGTGATTCTGCAATGTCTAGGTTCCATTCTGATGATGTGAAATTGTACCTGAATTTAGAACAAAGTCATTCTACTTAACATATGCAATGAAATCACATCAAACTAGACATATCTCTATTTCTGGTTTCCTCAATCATGATACAACCATCACCCCAGTAGACTAACACCCACCTGTCAATCGCCCAATAAAGCAACTATGATATCAATCATATTACACTCGTCACCCCAGTAGACTAACACCCACATGTCAACCACCCAATAAAGCAACTATGATATCAATCACAGTACACCTTTCACCCCAGTAGACTAACACCCACCTGTCAACCACCCAATAAAGCAACTGTGATATCAATCACAGTACACCTTTCACCCCAGTAGACTAACACCCAATTGTCAATCACCCAATAAAGCAACTATGATATCAATCACATTACACTCGTCACCCCAGTAGACTAACACCCACCTGTCAACCACCCAATAAAGCAACTATGATATCAATCATATTACACCCGTCACCCCAGTAGACTAACACCCACCTGTCAACCAACCAATAATGCAACTATGATATCAATCACATTACACTTGTCACCCCAGTAGACTAACACCCACCTGTCAACCAACCAATAATGCAACTATATCAATCACATTACACCAGTCACCCCAGTAGACTAACACCCACCTGTCAACCACCCAATAAAGCTACTATGATATCAATCACATTACACCCATCACCCCAGACTAGCACCCACCTGTCAATCGCCCAATAAAGGAACTATGATATCAATCACATTACATTCGTTACCCCAGTAGACTAACACCCACCTGTCAATCATCCAATAAAGCAACTATGATATCAATCACATTACACCTTTCACCCCAGTAGACTAACATCCACCTGTCAACCACCCAATAAAGCAACTATGATATCAATCACAGTACACCTTTCACCCCAGTAGACTAACACCCACATGTCAATCATCCAATAAAGCAACTATGATATCAATCACATTACACCTTTCACCCCAGTAGACTAACATCCACCTGTCAACCACCCAATAAAGCAACTATGATATCAATCACAGTACACCTTTCACCCCAGTAGACTAACACCCACATGTCAATCACCCAATAAAGCAACTATGTTATCAATCCTATTACACCCGTTACCCCAGTAGACTAACACCCACCTGTCAACCAACCAATAATGCAACTATATCAATCACATTACACCAGTCACCCCAGTAGACTAACACCCACCTGTCAACCACCCAATAAAGCAACTATGATATCAATCACATTACACCCATCACCCCAGTAGACTAGCACCCACCTGTCAATCGCCCAATAAAGCAACTATGATATCAATCACATTACACTCATCACCCCAGTAGACTAACACCCACCTGTCAACCACCCAATAAAGCAACTATGATATCAATCACATTACACCCATCATCCCAGTAGACTAACACCCACATGTCAACCACCCAATAAAGCAACTATGATATCAATCACAGTACACCTTTCACCCCAGTAGACTAACACCCACCTGTCAACCACCCAATAAAGCTACTATGATATCAATCACAGTACACCTTTCACCCCAGTAGACTAACACCCACCTGTCAATCACCCAATAAAGCAACTATGTTATCAATCCTATTACACCCGTCACCCCAGTAGACTAACACCCACCTGTCAACCACCCAATAAAGCAACTATGATATCAATCACATTACACCCATCAACCCAGTAGACTAATACACACCTGTCAACCAACCAATAATGCAACTATGATATAAATGTATAAATTCAGAAAATGTACTGTCTTCCTTGTTTTAGCCAAGAATCTTGAGCTTGAAGCTTTAATTTTTTCACTGATCTTAGTGTTCCATAGCTCTAAGTCTTTGAAAATTCATATGTCAAGTCACATTTATCAGTTACTGCTATCCCTCCCATCTTCCACCACCCCTGCCTCTACCTCATTCCCATTAAGATGATTACATTTAACCAATGAGGATATTTCCATATATATTCCCCCCCCCCCATTAAAATAAAAGCGGCGGCATCTAAAAACATCAATCAAAGTATACACAAGGTTGCAAGTTGCTGGGATGACATTCCCTTCTTAATTGTTCTGAGGTTACTAAGAAACGCATCCTCTATTATTGCAGTATGTCTTTTGGTATCTGCTGTGTACATGCTATTAAGTGAGGTGTACAATGTCTAATTGCTATGACAATCTAAAATTCAAATATAAGTAATTACTTCAAGAAAATCAAAGCACAATATCTATTCAATTCAAGAATATCAAACAAAACTTTACAGCAAACAAATGACATGTGAATGGTAAGTATATTATTAATTTCAATGTTTAAATTACCTCACCAGGAAACCTTTATTTCTATCCACTTTATCAAAGAAATATCCACCAGCTATCCAGAGGTAATCACCGATGACGACAGAAGCTGATGAAGCTCTCCCTGCAGGTGGATTTTTGGCCTGAATTTCAACCCATGCTTCATTACCAAGAGTTGAACTACAGTCTACACCTAGAAAGAATTTTAAGAAAAGTCAGTTACAAAGTTATAGTTCATGTGTTTAACAAAGGTACAAGTCTTCTCTTTTGAATTAAACAATTAAAGCAAACTTTTTAATTATCACAGAAAGAATTTAATTAGTGTTTGTGTATTATCCATTTTAACAACACATCTATATATTTAAAAAGTTGTCTGGAATTTAATTATCAACAATTTTCTGTCCATAAGTAATGGCTTTCTCTTTTTTACCCTTATTGCTGGGTACTTTATCTATTATTTTTTCAAATTATATTTATCAATTATTATTATTTTTAAGACAACAAAATATGTAGCTATATAAAACCTTTTACAACTCACTAACTGGCAAATAAAGTCTTTGTAATGTCTAATAAATATATGAAATTTTTCTTTTCATGCATACCAGATATATTTCATTGCATGGTACACATAAACTCACAATGAAGTGAATGAAAAAAACATGCAGGTATGTTTCTTCTATGTTAATTTAGGCCACCTGGTGGCTTAAATTTTCCCTCATTCCATTCATATACTAGACAGAAACATTGATGCTACCTTTTCCCTTACTGAAAAACTTTTTTGATGAATGCATCCAATGAAATGAATTATGTTTTTACTACATTCTATATATATATATTTTGTAATTAAATTCTATGCTTTTCTACATGAAAAGGAATCATACTTTTTTTTAATCCTGTTCAATATTTCAATATACACCTGCTTGGCAATTATTATACAAAAAAGTCCTAACTTTCAGAACATAACTGGCTTTTAATGTGCTGTAAAACAGTGTCATATGATCAAAGAGCACTTAATTCAATTAACACTTACTAAGTAACAAACAAAATTAAAGAGTACCCATGTTTATATTATGTTAGATGAATTAACAGATAAATATGTCTGCAGCAGATTCTGTCTCCTTATTAAGTACATATAATGATAATGTTTTTTAATAGCAATGAACATAAAAACAACAATTACTACTACTACTATTACAGGAAAAGGCACATATAATTAAGTTTGGTTTAAACTCTACAAAACCCCAATTTTTTTATCTGTTATAAAGAAACTTCAGAAAATAAATTTTACTATGAATGTTGATGGATAAGAGGTTAGAAACTAGAGGTATGTGTATTAATAATTCCCCCAAAAATCATGTAGCTGGAATCATCCCTGAACATGTGAAAAAAATTGGGCAGTAGAAATATGAAAAATATTTTGCTAATAATTTATGTAATAAAAATACTATAGATCCTGTACACTCCAGTTTTAATACAGAGGAAAATTACATCATCGCAAAAACTACTTTTTGCAAAAATTAGTTAAAATTTTATCACATTCAACATTTTTACAGTAACATTGAACCAACCTTTAAATCCATGATGACAATTGCACCCCCTCTCTTGACAAACTCCATGATTACTACAGTTCTTGGGACACAATTCTGTTTCACAATTATACCCTGCCCAACCAGGAAAACAAACACAAGTGGCATTTTGACACTGGCCATGTCCTGAACAGTTAGACGGGCAACCACCTATACTGAAATTAAGAATTAAGAAAGTTAAATAAAGCAAACATAAAATATTAATAACATGAATCAATATTTTTTTGTTTGTTTATTTCTCCAACTTTATTTTATGGAAGGATATTAAAACTGACTGTCTTTTGTGTGTGTGTGTGTGTGTGTGTGTGTGTGTGTGGAATATTTACTGAGAACCTTTGAAAGGCATTATATAAAGTTAGTACAGAAAACGTGATACTGTACATGTATAAAAAACAAATAATAGTTTTATACTTAAGTATTACCAACTGTGATAGGTAATGTCTCAGTAAATAATAACATGAAATGTACTTATAGGACACAGATGCTCATTTCACACCCGCTCACAATTACACACACACAAAAAAAAAATGCTGGAAGAAGGTATGCAAGTATCTATTAACATATAATAGACAACTTAAAATGGATGTATAATGGGGCATAGCCAACCAAAGGAAAAAAAAACTATCAATACAGTGCAACAACAAAGCCTGTTTACTTGATTATAATCTTTCAAGCATTTCAATACAATTCATCATAAGCTGTGTAACTAGCTAAACACAAAGGAATTATCACGCATGGTATATAGAGTGAACACCCGACAACAGAATAAATCAAAACATGAGGCGAGTCATGTCATCAAACATATGTATAACAGTTAAATGCAAGCATTGCTTGCTTAGATCTGGGTCAGAAAGATGCTTTCTGTTAAAAGCGGAAGGTACTGTAACAGGCCATTTCAGTCTGTGTCAGATGAAACTTATACAGACAAAGATGCTTTCTGTTGTTTGTTTGATTAGGTTTTTTAATATAGCTTTAAGAATTTTTCAGTTATATTGCTATTCAGTGATATTAACAAGTTCACACATTTCAGAGTCTTTTTATACTTTTATAAACATAAAGAGAATGCATCAAGCATGCCAAACTTTCTTTTTCCAGTTAATTTAAGTAGACTTTCTTCACTCTTACCTGTATGTTATGTTAAATCCAGACATGTTGTATGCAGCATCACTGTAGAAATACACATAGGCTTTCCCTGACTTTGCAACAACCTCTGTAATGTTATTCTTGTCATTTTGCTCTGACAATACAAGGCCACTAAAAATTGCAAAGAATATTGAATGTATTGGATACATCTAATTCACAAAACGTTTTTTTGGTATCAGTGTAAATCATGATTTAGTTCCTCAATTTTTCATCTAAATTTGCTATTTATTTCCAACAGTGCAGTCACAGATATGACTGCTACCTGCACAGGTAAGAAAAACACAATAACCATTCCAAATGTGCTATAATGAAAAATATTAAAGTCTTAGAAGTAATGTAAGTATCGGGATTAATACTGTTAGTATTTAAAACAGTAACATAAGGTAATTATTTGTTATTCTATACATGGTTGTGCTGCCACCATCATCATCAAGGTCAGAAATGGCTGATGTTATAATACCATTAGACTGTCTCATACCTTACATTTAACAATGAAACCTTATTTGATTTGATAACATGAGTATTACAAACAATAACAGCATTCCCAAAAAAGCCTATACATATAATTGCTGTTAAAAAATGATCGAATAAAAATGAAAGAACATTTTTATAAAAAGAAAGATTATGCTTCAGAGGAAGTAAGTTACTATGTCCGATACGAGTTAAACTAAAAAAATGTTCCTACATTTCATCTCTTAAACATATAAAAAGATGACTTCTACTTTTGACTTGAACCTATTTTTGAGGTTGCTACCTTATACAATAATTATGCAATACTACAAATGTGGTGAGACCAAATAATCAAAGTGGTGAAGATATTAAAAATGAAAAGTTTCATGTGACTATTTTGATTATACCATTTGAAATCTCTACATCCAATTGTCACTATTTTTACCAACGTTTCTCTATTATGGCTGGAGAGCAAAGTACTTTCATTCAATTAACTATTTGATTGACAGTAAATTATTCAAGTAAACTTCAATGCCATGTAATGGAATAATTAACATACCTGTAAGCCGATAGAATAGGTGCAAAAACAGAGTCCCCATCAAATATGTAGAGGTGATCCCATCCACATTCAGTGGCAAACTGAGTTGTCCGAAGTCTTATTGGGCTCTTTCTTTCACCACTATCAATAAGCCACATGCATTTGGTATCCTCTGAGTAATTCCCCCATCCATCCGTAAGAAAACCACTTTCTTCTGTCAGACTAGAATTAAAAATTGTAAATGTACTGTCTTATTTACAACTTTAATCAGTGATGTCACTGTAGCCATAAACTCACTATCAAACAACCCAATTACTTGACCTCTGACCTTTAAAATATTCCATTACCAGTGCTAATTGATCTTTGTTTTAAATGTGTACTAAATAAGATCATAATACTCACACGGATGCCAGATATATTCATTGGAAAACATGCAACAACCTAGCTACCTAAAAAGTTAACTAACAATTCATCCAATGACCTTGACTCTAGATCATATTTCAAAGGATGCTATGTATATAGTGGTAAATCTGCTACTATAAATATATGGGACTTTCATGTTTTTTTAAAAATTGTTTAACTGGACCATGTAACCTGGATATTATACCTCCACTTCAATAAAGAACTTCTATATCCCATGGAAAACTTATTCTATTTGATGATAGAATGAACAAGCTGAACCAATTACAACCCAACTAAACTAACAAAACTTGCTATATGGTCTTTTCCATTTTTAACATGTTCCTTTCCTGTCATGCATTTGTGGGCAATGTCTGTTTAAATTAATATAACTTTTATAAGAAAAGGACCTTTAAAAAAAACTTTGAGCAAAATGTTGATGATGGAGAGATGGACAACAGATCAATGAACGTTAAATACTATGTCTAGTCATCAGTAATATTCATCAGAGATGAGACAACAAAATTACTGTTGTAAAAGTCATCACATAACAGATACAACATTCAACAATTATCAGGAATGCCCACTTAAAAGTCTTAATGAAACATGATGTTAGCAATTTTCATCGTCTACATGTATTAGGCTGTGCCATTTCTTATTTGGCATCTGTATGGTAGATAAAAAATATAAAATAATATACAAGGTAAACGATCACAGTGGATGATTTTAAACCGACTTAACCGAGCAAATCCCATGCTGGTTTACACAAATATAAATACGATTGAACTTTCTTTTGCCCCATTTACATTCCTGGAATGACTGTATTATGTATATAAACATGGTGCAAATAAGCTAAATGCAAAAACATAAAAGAATAAACTACTGTATGTGTAGGTAGTTATAGTTGTTGTAGAGTTTAATGCCATTTTTCAGCACATTACAGGCTATACATGGCGACAAGTATTATTGATGGAGGAAGAACCCAGGAAACCCTACGGAAACAGCCACTGACCAATAAAAAGCTACTGGCAAACTTTCTCACATACCCACATTGGCCGAATCTGAGACCTGAACCCACGCAGAGGAGAATTGGCAATTATCCGTAACAGTGAACACTTTAGACCACTCGGACACTCAGGGCCCCCTGTATTTGTAGGTATAAAGCCAGTTATTCCCACTGAAAACTTGTCTCGGATGATGAAAGAAAGAATAGTTGAGATGCGGTTAGGCTGTATAAAGGTAGATTATGTTTTTAGACATGTGGTAACTGATGCAAACAAAGGGTTACAACAGCTCTAATTTACTTGGGGTTTCAATAACCATTGAAACAGACACTGTGCAACATCCTATAAAAAAAAATTATTGCTCAGACATTCCAAAACTACACTAAGCCCCAACAATTTGAACATCTTTGGCATTACGAGTACAGCAATCAATTGCATGAAAAACAAATATCAAATTACCAATATTAGTAGTCCGAGCTGAGACAATTCTAAAATGTCATTTATAATAGTATACCCAGCTCAGACAAAATGAACTGTCAACACTCATCATCTACTTTAACCTCTAGCCATCCAAATTTACTATTGTGAGTTTTCAATGCCACCCCTCCCCCACCTTCCATAGATTGTTTGGCCTCAAATTCATTAAGAAATGGCCTTTATCTTCTTTTCTTCCAATGACAACCTATGTTAATAAAACCTTAGTCATCTCTTTTTTTACATGGGATTTCAAGTAACAGTCATTTTTATTACTGACTAATCTTTCCACAGTTGCCCATATGTCTGAATTTTTTATAGATCTATAGGATTGCCTGAAGCCGACTGAACAGGTCAGAAATTAGACCTGCCACTTGTATTCTACAAGCCAAGTTTGTCACATTTGAACAATGTTGCAAATTCACAGTATATAATGTATCTAAAAGGATTTAACAACATGTCAGTTTGTTAATGACTAATGTATGGTGCCAGTTAAAAGTTAAGTTCTAAAATTGTGAATATACCGATTGGATTAAACTTAACTTAAAACTTAACTATTATCATAATTTTGAAAAAATGCTAACCAGTATTTCATAAAAGTGAGCAAGACAGTAACTTGATTTTGATAAATAATCCATGCTTTAATAACGGAATCTGGAATGGATTGAATCATTGCCATTTTTCTCTCTTTTTATCACAAGTATACAATGTTAGGCTTACAAGTCCTATGGAGCTGCCATGTCATAAATACTCCATAAATACTTGAACATGTTTTATGAAGTACTTGTACTCTTCACTAGGAAAGTCACAAGTTCTCATACTATTTCAAATCATAACAAAAAACAGGAGAACCAGTTAACATGTAGCACAATGCACAAATAACCAAGACGACAGTTTTATACACTCGCGTCATTTACAAACGGCAATAAATAAGAAATGTAACACAGCAAAATATATTCAATATGAGATTTTTGGTCGAGTCTAAGTTTTCTTGAAGAATCTGACTTTACTTATATGCTTAAATGTATATACATTAGGTCTGCAAATGACATCACAAGACAGGACTGAGTCACTAGAAGATAACAAGACGGCTTTTACATGCAGGTATATGTATTTTAAGGTGACTTCATTTGGCAGAGGTGAAAATGCAGTCGTCATCCTGATAGCAACAATAGTTTATTCAGAGCTGTAATATGCAGTACCTAATGCAACAATATAGTAAAAATATGGAAAAATTAAATTACTTTTTGATAAAACAACATTTACATAATGATCAGTGTATCCCCTAACGATGCTTAACAAGAGTAAAAAAAAAATACATTTGCTGCCAGAAATGGGGGTCATATTTTGGTATCAATACTTGGGGGTCAGATAAAAACATCGGGGTCTCTGAAGCACAAATGATGGTAAAGGAAAACACTGATTTATTAAGTTAGATGTGCTTTCAAAATGCACGGGACAAAGCCATCTTTCATAACATAAAATATGACATTCTTTCATAAAGAAATAACAAACTGGTTAACTGCATGTAGGGCTACACAAATCCCAAAGTGGCATCCTGTAACTATATTTAAGGCCGATCATAAAAATTTCATACAAGTGAATATTCCAAAATATTCAAACAGAAAACTAGTACTGAAATATCTGTTGTGTAACCTAACCTAGAAACAAACAATGCAAAATGTAAACTATTGGTAAAACTGAATTAGTTTACATGGGAATACCTTCAAACCTGCAAAATCACCTGAAATTCAATCTCGTCGTGACAACTTCAAGGTAATCATTTTATAAAAATGCTAAAAAGTAAATTGCTCACAACATCATTATTTATGCTGCCACGGAGGCATTCTTGAAAGACAACCTGTAGAGAAGGGTGATGACGAACATGGTATAGAATATTGATCATGAACTTAAGACTCTACCTATCAATCCTCATCAGCTTTGTATCATTGTATGCCATTACCACCCAACCCTTTATAACCCTTCCAATCTTCATTTCCATGGAATGTTAACTCCAATATATTTCCTCATTAGGTCTTTGATTCAAGCTCCATATTATGCATTTGGAAAATCAACCATTGCATAAAATATAACAATTATTTTTTTATTTTCTTAAAAGTTAGTAAGGCATCTATGTCAACCGCATACAGCTAAGATGTATATGGACCAGCTGACTTTGGATGAGACCCATTTAGCTTGTATGTGGTCACATTTATTGTATGTAACTATAAAGTCTGTTTTTGTTGTACATTAATACAAGCCATTGTGATCAGCATCTACTGATATTTTGCTTTGTACAAGGATCATTTCAATGTTCTTTAGTAAGCTTAATTTAAAATGACCTAACTTCTTGCTAGGAATCCATCTTTACTACTTAAACTCAATGGTCAACTCCCAAACTTGGTTGATGTAGGGAACTAATTCCTTGGTACCTAACCCTATAATATGTTACATTATACTCTTTACAGATATCCCATGCCTATTCAGGTAATGGCAAATTTACACTGCAAGTATGTGTAAGAGTTTCTTAAGGCGTGGCAGGATCATTTAATTTGCAATATGGGAATATTACAGTCTGTCAAAAAGGCAGCATCTTGTTAATATCTTCAAAACATAGGTAAAAGTTTTAAAACTTTAGTAAATTAAACTAACCATATTAGGTCTGTGACACTGATTGTAAACAAGTCACTCTTCCAAGGATTTTTACATGTATGATTCACTTCATTTACCTGAATAAGGTAATCAAGTATTTTCCTTTCTTCAGCACTAGAGAAACATTTATGGAAGACAAACTGTTAAAGTAATAGCTACACTTGTGATTTTTATCCTGAATCATCAGATCAAATTACTCAAGTGCCTAAAATGTCAATTTGATTTATATGACTGAGTGAACAGTGTTTTCAATGTGATTTTAGCCATACCACATCAGAACTGGTGATAAATACTATACACTATAATACATTTTAGATGCAAGTGGTACCAGATTACATTAAGGTAATTGCTACAAATATTTAATACACTGTCACCAGAACAAATTTCTAAAACTTCACTAAGAGACAATGAATGACAAAGCAGACACATGTACTTTAAAAATCACTGCATTAACATACCGTTGAAGTGGCTCATATCTAACAATGATGATATTGGTCTATGTTCTCTCATGCATATGTTAAGAACTTTGAAATTTTTGGCCAAGTTTTATCTGTAACCAAAAAATGAAAACAAGTGCTCTAAGGTGTATGCCAATATGGTTATGTAGGTACATTTACTCATTTTAAATTAGATATTAATTGTTGTACTCAAATTTTATACAAAAATAGCTTAACCAAAACCAATTCTTAATTTGTATTGTTTTACACCTTAATTATCATCAAATACATCCTAACAAAAAGCACTGATTGTTATGGCCTTTTAAAATGGTGTCCAGCTACTAAAAGAGGATGCTAGGTCTAACCATCACAAATAACAAGGTACCGTAGTAATAAGTTTGAGTAATATTTGTCATGTTCAGCTTTCACAATATTAATAAATAATAATAATAATAATAATAATAATAATAATAACTACTATTAATACTACTAATCTTGAATTCTTAAATGCTAAATATTTATAATTTGCTTGGATAACACACTCGTCTTTGCTTTTGTAATTGAACAAGTATGCCAATCTAGACATCCAATTACATCATATTGGTGATGTTCAATTACAATCAAACTGTGTAATTGTAATTAATTACTCAATTACACCAATTATGTAACCAGACCCAAGTCTGAACCAGGCAGACTACTTTTACAAAATGGTATTTAAGTCATACAGCTGGTAGAATCTTATGTATGTTTAAGAGCAATCAAATATATTATGATACTTGATGTAAAGTTAATCCAATCAAGCCATAAGTGATATTTCCCACTCCCACTGTCATAAATGTGACAGATAATCTCACAGAGATCTCGGAAACGCTTAATTATGCATATTTGGACGCAAATTTTTTATCTGGGATGCAGAAAATCACTCACGCAGTAGTCCTATCTACGCACATTTTTTCTGTGTTTTTTTGGGGGGTGTGTGGTTTTTTTGTTGTTTTTTTCTTTTGCAAACAGTAATGTTTTGCGGCACAATAAATATGTTCTAATCACTATGAAAAATGAGGCAATGCTTTTTGAGTTTGTTGCTGACTTTCTTTGAGCAAAGGTCGCTGGCTTGCTTTGATGATGGTGCATTTGTTATTGAAGGTACCGTTAAAGGCTCCAGTTGAAGGACCTAACAAACACCCGTTTGTTACTGCTGCGGCAACATTAGATAATTGTAGAACATTGAGACATATTTGTTTTATTTGTTGAGTATATATCAGTGCTTCAAAGGTAATCAATTTTCTTTGAAGTATCAGCAAAACTATTTTTTTTCTTCCATCAGGTATTTTTTTTAAAAATTAGTGTCATCTGGTTGACTGTACTCATTTCATGTTTCAGCCTTCAGAGGTGTTGGATTTTAACTAGTTAGCTGCATAGTTATTTTGATTATAATACAGCATTCAGTAATAAGGCCAGATATCAGCATAAGCGGATTATGATATAAAAGTGCATTGGTATATCCAAGTTCGCAAATTCCTGTCATGGTGCCTTTGATTTTCTCTACTCCAAACGCAAGACTGTATATAGTTTTTATAGCCAAAATTGGTGTCGCCACAAATAGTCAGATGGTATATATTGTCTCCAAAAAGGAAAACAGCATCAAAATTTGCTACATTAGCTAAGCCAGTGATCCTGTAATTGATTTCATTTCCAATTGTAGCTGTATAAATATTGCATGCAAACTCGAAACCAAGACACAGAGAGACTTGGACAAAATGCTATTTGCAAATTTAGACAAGTATTTTGGTGTTAAACGAAAATATGATGAAGATTAAAATGAGATTCAGAACTGTGCTTATGTTGCTAGAACTGATATAGTGGACTATTCTGCGCATGGCTTTGAAAAGATGCAATGTTTTCACATCAGGCTATGGAAATGAAAAACATTACTTTGGAATCTTTCCTACTGCATTACACTGAGCCCCCTCCAAAAAAAAAATTATTTTTTTTTAACCAAACAGGCATGTTACCAAATAATTACAGAAATGACGTATTGTTGTGCAGAATTACCAGACACGCCGAATAAGCTGATACAGTTGTTAGGGCTGTCTAAAATCATGACTCTCTGATGTACTGTTTATTTATATTAAGCAGGGATCTGGTTTCTAATTAAAGCCATAACTGTCACACCTATTTGACGAGGTTTCGTGTGTAACGATTTAGTAGTGAGCCTCTGATGCATAACGGGTGGTCCTATTCCTAAATACAGACTGGAGCTGTAACTGAGACAAGCATACTGCTGACGATATATGATATTTTGATAGTGTTGGCGAGTCTGGTGACAATTTATTTTTGTGAACGGGTACCGGGGATTAATTTTCAATACCTGGGTATTTCACTATGGTCAGGTACCAGAGTACCCAGGTACCCGTTGACAGCCCTAACAGTTGTACATGTCAGTGTTATAAAGAATGGGGGAATTAAACTCAATGGCAACCAACAGTTCTTCTAATCTGCAAAGTTTTTTTAAAAATTGGGATGGGACTGCAACTTTTGCTGGTGGGACTCCTATTTTTATCAAAATGAGAGTCCTGGACTCATAGTTTTAAAGTCCTAGCGAGACCTCTGTCTCAAAACAGCAGTGCTAATTTTTTTAAATATAAAAACAGCCCAATGCCTTTCCAACTTCAGATCAGGTCATTCCTGTATTATACATAAGAAACCCCTGCACATGTCACAAGAATAACTTACTTTACCTGATAAAATGCACTGATGAAATAAAACATTTATTTTCATGGTGTTGAGAGACTAACACAAAAATTAATATTTATCCCCATGTATCCCTCTTACAATTATAAAGGTTATCTATTTATTATACTTCTTTCAAAAGCTATAAACTTTGTGTACAAAGTGAAACGTGTGAAATATGAATGGAGAAAAGATTATCTGGATTATCATCTGACAAAGATGTAGTTCTAACAGAGGTAGGACAAAAAAAAACATTTTGGTCATTTCTGTACAGTACAGAAACCTGACATACCTTACCCATTCCAACCTCATATACTGAAATTCCATGTGATAACAACTCAATTCAGATTGAGTTGTTGTTGCTGTGGTACAGTTTAATGCCATTTTTCAGCACAAGATAGACTATACATGGTGGCCAGTATAAAATTAGTGGAGGAATAACCTGGGAAAACCCTAGAAAGAACAACGGAAACACGAGAAGCTACTGGCAAGTAACCACAGTGACCAAGCCCAAAACTTGAACCAACGCAAATAGCGGAAAAACGACAGTAATCCATAACGGTGAGCGCCTTAGACCACTTGGGGTCCCTCAAATGCAGTAGCAATAACAACATATTTCAATAATGACTGGGCTTATGGCTTGTCACAAGTGCACGACTCACACTTTTTAATGTCTTACAATAGGTATTTCTGTTTATGTACAAGCAAGGGGCCCCGAGTGGCCAAGTGGTCTAAAGCGCTTTCCGTTATGGATCACTGCCATCTCACCTCTGTCTGCGTGGGTTCAAGTCTAATATTTCGCTAATGTGGGTATGTGAGAAAGCTTGCCAGTAGCTTCTCATGGGTCGGTAGTTCTTTTCGTGGGTTTTCCCTCCACCAATAATACTGGCCGCCATG
Organism: Unio pictorum; assembly: GCA_030141615.1. Lineage (NCBI taxonomy): Eukaryota > Metazoa > Mollusca > Bivalvia > Unionida > Unionidae > Unio > Unio pictorum. The sequence goes on from JARLTB010000122.1 coordinate 11,840,694, forward strand.
TATAGTCTATCGTGTGCTGAAAAATGGCATTAAACCCTACAACAACAACATACAAAGTGAGCATGGACCATGGTCCTCTCTTAGTTCTTGTTCAAAAAAAGTTTTTCTTTAAAAAAAGTAAAAAGTGTTGTTCTGCACATGCCCCTTTTATGGCTGTCTAAGAATCCAAATTAAGTGAACACTCACCACTTAAAGGTATGTTTAACTGAGGAACGGAGTCCTACAAAATCACAACACTATATGACCCAGTGTTTCCCTTTACTCTCATTTGCTCTTCAGAGATCCCCAAATTTATAATTTTACTCAGTCTGACCCCCAGTTTTGACACCAAGGAGACTTTTAACTCTCAATATTGGACCCCTTGGAAATACACTGATGATCTGTGCGACTTTTATTATAGTATGTTTACTTTAATTGGTGTCAATGTTACAATCGTGACATAGACTCTAACGCAACAAATAACTTGCGTGAATGTGATCCTGTTGACAACATGAAGTTTTCTTTTTTCATTTTCAATTCTACTCACGTAACTCGTCCAACGCAGTAACTGCACGATGGGCCACCCCAACCATCTTTACATTGACAAAATGTGTTGTTTAGGTTACCAACTGTGCATTCGCCCTGATAGCAGATCTGGTTATTACAGAAAGTGATGGCATATACAGTTTTGGAACAGATTGACATCATAATCAGTAAGCTGAGGAGGACACTATACATTGTAAATTTCAGCCTGCAATTGTTCGTTGTTTGATACATAAGAAAATTTCCTTTCTCCGCCATTTTGAACAATTTTCACACTCCGGAAATTATGCGGAAGAGAAAGTCTTCTTCGACTTGATTTTAAGAACTCAAAATTAATGTGAATATTGACTTAACCAGTCTGAAAGCCATAATTCAGCAATCGGAAAGACTTCGGATTTTTTCATGTTAGTAACCTTAAGGTCAAGTCTACGGATGATATCAGGAATAATCGGAATAACCTCGGCGTTTCCCGTAGTGCGATTTAAAAAGAAAGATTGTCTATATAAAAAATGGCCATTTTAAATTACCCTCAAGATTGTAGTTGGCATTACGTCATTGTTGTTGCTATAGAGTTTAATGTCATTTTTCAGAACGAGATAGGTTAAGGGTATTATGGTACCACTTGTACAACCCCGCATTCAGAAATAAACATCAACACTAGTTGTGATTGGTGCATTATGTAAGAGTTTTTGTTTCTGTTAGGTTTAAAACAAAGTTAAGCCTCTTGGCAACATGTGAGATTAAGTTAATTCATATCTAGATCATATTTCGTATTTTTAATTATTTAAAAAAAAAAAAATCATCACTGACATCAACGTAAGCCTTTTGACTCTTGAGACAAATCTTTATATTGAACTTATTTTAACCTACATATAGTTTCGTATCTTGTCGATAATGGCAAGAATGAAAATAAATTTAAATAAGAATAAGAATTCTTTATTTCAAACTACAAAGTCCATAACTCTAAATTAAAATATAAAGTTTTTTTAAAAAAAAATTTAAACATAAAAGTACACACACACACACACACACACACACACACACACACACACACACATATATATATATATATATATATATATATATATATATATATATATATATATATATATATATATATATATATATATATATATATATATATATATATATGAAACCAACAAATATACAGCAACATCTACAACTATTAACTGCGCCATGCATTATTAAGAATAAAAATTAAATGACACATTTAAAAAGTAATTTGTTCCATCTACTAATAATATGAGAATTTACATGAATGTCATAGTTCCAAAAAGATTTCAAAATACAGTTCTTAGTATTATATATTCTTGTCATCATTGAGAATACATACTTTCTCATTATTTCATCAAAACTGAATACATTATAGTTAACAAACATGTTGGAGGCACTGTTCCAGCTTGGAAGACCTAATAGAAAACGAAGACTATTATTATGACCAATAACTAGTTTTCTTTTCATACATTCACTAAAGTTTGTCCACAGAGGAGCGCAATACATGGTGCAGCAATAAGATTTGAATAATCTAATTTTGATATGCAATGAACAATTCTTGAATTTACGCAGAAGCATGTTTGTTCGAGTACACAGAGATCAGTAATGTCTCATCATATCTTCATTATCGACCGATTGGATTTCAAAATAAAAAACCCAAATACGTACAAGTGTTGACATAGATAAGAGTAAGATATACAGAAATAAAAATTTCTCGTCTAACTTTGTCGTTTGTCTCTCAATATTTGAACTTGAAGAGAAATTAATTATAAAGGATGTAAGACGGATTTGAAGTACATTGAAGGAACGATGTACTGCATACACACGTTGCCAATTACTTTTATAAATACAAAAACAGACCATCGGGTAAATCAGATATAAGCAACATGTTTTCCCCAATCTGATCCTTTTAGCTTTCTCAAAACCAAATGTATGATAATTGTAAGAAAAGCTTTATGAATGCTACATTAATTTTAATGCAATTGTTCCCAATACAATTGCTTAATTATGTGCTACAAATGTTGCTGTGCAATACATTTCTTTTACCGGTTTTACAACGCTATCACAGACAGAATTGGACGGCTATGAAGTGCGTCAAAATAAGTGACATAATTAATATACAAACTATCCGATAAGGGATCGTCTGGTTGAACACGTGCAAGAAGAGCTTTTATGGAATATTTTATAGTAACAATAATAATGTCGAGTTTGTATGGCGCCTAATCTTTAAAAGATCTAAGCGCTTTACAACATCTATAATGATATGACTACACTACAGAAAAACAAAAAATATAAAACATGAAATTAGAAAACATAAAAACATGCTGAAAACATATAAGATACGAAACATTATTAGGTCTCTAAGTATGTTCCTGCAGTCGAAAAAGGTGAGATTTAAGACCACTCTTAAAGGGATCACTGTGTCTTTGTGTCTAATTTCAATTGGCAATTCGTTCCACATCGCCGGTATGCAAAAGAACGTTGTCCATATGACTTCGTTTTCATAGTGGGAACAATGAGAATACTATTGTCAGAAGATGAGCGTAGGTTTCTTGCTGGTGTATACACATGGGTGAGGCACAGAGAACAAATTTTGTGTTTGATTCTGGATTGAATGGGTAGCCAGGGTAGGGTACAGAGCAGCAGAGGCGTAGCGATGATATTTTGTGCTCGGGGACAAACTATAAAATTGGCGCCCCAGCGATCTTGTGACCGATTTATTACTCTTGTTTACTTATTATAATGTAACGTTGCAAGCCTCATTTTGGCGCCCCTGTACCTTGGCGCCTGGGGACATATGTACCCCCTCCCCCCCCCAGCTACGCCTCTGCAGAGCAGTGGTGAGATGTACTGTAATTGAGGTACTCTAAAGATGATCCGAGCAGCTGTGTTTTGAACTTTGTGAAGTTTCTGGAGTAGAGATTGTGACGAACCAGATATGATATATAATGCATAGGTGACCTGATGCAAGGTCGTGGGATACAAGGGTGGAATGCAGAGTATTTTCATCAGGTCTATGAAGAAACCAGTCTTATATGTGACCAAGTTTATGGGTAGGTTGATTAACTGGCTGTTTAAGGTTGAAAATATGAATGGAATCTAGTAGTTTGTTATTCATACTTTGATAAAGAACTATTGTTTGAAAAACTAAAGATAGGTATCGTTGTGAAAGGAACATGTTTCTGAAAGAGCAATTGTCAAGTGCGGTATATTAAATTAAAATCTCCACTGCCCTTCATGCGACAATATATTTTTAATTTCAATTAGATTTTTACTAAGTGCGTCAGAAGCGATGTGTCAAAGACAATTAATTTTACAATCCAATAGTTCACAAATGAAGCAATAGTGTTATACAGGATAATACCCATTTTAAACCATTTTAATCCAGGATGATCATTCCATGTATTACATTAAAGAATTTTTTTCATAATTCATAGTTTAAAAATGGACAGTCAAAAAGTATTTTTTTATTGAAACTAGGCCTACCAACAAACGTACTCCCAAAATAGTTTATAATAGCATGTTATGAACTGAGGAGTGCAAAGTAGGTAACACACAAATTAGGGAACCAGACTACCGTTTTATTTTTATTTAGCATTTGGATGCCTTGATCCTTTTCGTAGAACACCTATAACAAGATGGGGGTAGTAAGTAGCATGCGTGTTCAAAGCATTATAAAATCCATTAAGAGGCACACAGCTAGTCTCATTCAAATTCAGAATTGTGTTTTGTTTTTCACAGTGATTTGGTAGTAATCAACAGACGTGTAGCCCATGTTCTTTCTGCAAATATAATTTGTCATCCACGTACCATCTGAGCAACAAGAAACACGAGTTTTTATTTTTTACTTCAAAGATAATTGTAGCAAAACTTGGACATATACAATGCATTTAGTTGGGATAACCATTGACATTTAAAAAATTATTTTTAAGTTCAGGAAAAAAATTACCTTGCAAACATTCACCTGATAGAATGCAAAATTATTGTCGGTAGTTTAGCCGTTTAATTTTTGTAAGTTTCATACTCTTGTCAGGGGTTATTTTTTCTTCGTTTTTAAAATCGTTTCAGCTATCTTGTACGCGAACTCAGATCAGGGCTAAATCACCCCACCACCCCAACTTTTGATTTTTTTCTTCTCCATATAATTTATTCATACATGTGACAACCAGGAATTCAAACTAATCTAGTTACAAAATTTGATTTTTAGATTAACTTTTAGAAAAGAATTTTATTTACTGGTATAAATTTATGTTGTTAAAGGGTACTAAAAACAAAACAAGACAGAGGTGAGATGACAGTGATCCATAATGGAGAGCGCTTTAGACCACTCGGGGGCCCCTAGCTTCACACTTAACAAGCTCTCAACAGTTCAGTTTTCTTGTTGCTGGGTTTGTAAGGTTGCATATTGCTCTCCATTACCTTTCCACAGTATGTTCACCTCACAGATAAACTTTTTGACTTGTACTTAAGATTTATTCCCAGGTCTTGTCTTCATGTCCCAGATACCAAATCTTTTGGCAAGTTTTACCACTGTTAATGAAGAAATGGAAAAGAATATTTGACTGACTTAAGATAAACAATGAAAAAATACATGTGTATTTTATGAATAATTTTATCCGAAACTTAATTATCTTATAAATATCTTATCTTATATCTTAACTAGTGTATTTTATCTAGGGATTGAACTTGATTTATGTGCATGAAAGCTTCAAATACTAAAGATGCACACCTTTTAAACGTACAATGCAAACGTGTGACCTTTACTACATGTCTGCATCTGCGTACACTCTGATATTCAAGCATTCATTAACTTGTTATACTCCTTATTTCTTAGTACTGGAAGTAAGGATACATTTTGGTATTTAACTATAAATTGAAAATATGGTGTAAGTGCAGTGCTTAAATAATATACTTTAAATATCTTCAACAATACAATAGTAGTTAACTTAAAAATAAAAAATACTTATTCAATTAAGTGAGCATTTCTATTTTTAAAGTGACACATGTTTCATTGATCTGACATAATCTTTAAGTACAACTTAGCCATGAATGTGTAATTAATTGCTTTGTACATAAACTGCATAATGCCTGTTCTGATAAGTCACGCTTGACAAGTGTCACCTAGTTTGACCAAGATTGGTTTGTCTAAACCTATCTAAAAGGTTCAAACCATTTGAAGGAGGAGTGGCCCCCGATTGGCCGAGTGGTCTAAAGCGCTTTCCGTTACGGATCACTGCCATCTCACCTCTGTATGCGTGGGTTCAAGTCTAAGATTCTGCAAATGTGGGGTTATGTGAGAAAGCTTGCCAGTAGCTTCTTGTGGGTGTGTGGTTCTTTTCGGGGTTTAATCCGGGTTCTTTCTCTACCAATAATACTGGCCACCATGTATGGCATACCATGTGTGGAAAAATGGCGTTAAACCCTACGACTATTTGAAGTAACATTTATTCTTCACATCTTTGTAAATTTCCTTCACTCTAGATTCCTGGGGGCCCCGAGTGGCCAAGTGGTCTAAACCGCTTTCCGTTATCCATCACTGCCATCTCATCTCTGTCTGCGTGGGTTCGAGTCTAGGATTCGGCTAATGTAGTTATGTGAGAAAGCTTACCAGTAGCTTCTCATGGGTCATTGGTTATTTCCGGGGGTTTTCCTGGTTTCTTCCTCTACCAATAATACTGGCCACCATGTATAGCCTATCGTGTGCTGAAAAATGGCATTTTCATATTTTGACTGTAATGCAGGTGTTATTGTTCATCTTTGCACTCAATAGAGTATGGATATAATGTTGTATAAACTTCCTAACTGGATTCTCTGAGAGAATCCGAACATAGTTTTTTATAAAGACCATGATGTTAACATTGCCCTAACTGTATCCGATTGTTTGACCACAAGATATAATTCTCTTTGTAGAAAAATGAATATATATTATTAGGATGGACTATAATCTGAAAGACCAACTCTTTTGCCTCAAAATGATGGTCTCTCACACCAGGTCACAATGCTATATAATCAATAAATTTGTCTGCATTGAGAATATGGTCTCTTAAGACAAGTGGTCTCACAAAGCAGTGGTCTTTCAAGACAAGTTTCACTGTACTTTCTACAATGCTGGGAGGGGCCCCATGTGGCAGACTGGTAAAAAAGCACTTTCCGTTACAGATCACTGCCATATCACCTTTCTTCGTGGGTTCGAGTCTCAGATTAGGCCAATGTGGGTATGTGAGAAAGCTTGCCAGTAGCTTTTCGTGGGTCAGTGGTTCTTTCCGGAGGTTTCCTGGGTTCTTCCTCCACCATTAATAATGGCCACCATGTATAGCCTATCATGTGCTGAAAAATGGTGTTAAACCCTACACAATGCTGGAAATGATTAGACTTAACTTCTACTTTTCTATACCCAGTGTAAAGGCTGGTGGCCATTTCACAACTCATAGTGATCAGTTTCATTTAAAAGCAATTAAAAATAACTATAGTTCAGATCACGCAATACATGGGAATGAACAGACTTTGTTAAAACTGTCAGCTGTTAGCATTAAATTTTAAAACACTGTTTAATATACAAGTTAAAATCAATAAAAGCACCCAATCACCACCTTAACATACAATTTAGGTCACAAGTTGAAGTAACGGATTTTTCTGGCCTAGTTTTGGGTACCGAAATTCTGTTCCATTTGCAATACAAAATACTCCATTCTTCCCAATCTGAATGTAAAAAATCTTCCAATCAGAACTTGACATTAATTCAGTGTCCTTTACTATTATGAGCTTTGGTAGAGAAGTTACTTTAACTCATTTAACAAGTGATCGAATTAAAGAAAGCTATCATACCTAAAATTTAGAAGATTCCATACTGGTCACAAATTTTAGCAAATATCACTTTAGCCACAATTAGATGATTTTGGTAAAATTAGAAAGAAGGGTGTTAATAATGCCTAATTGTATATGTTTTAAATGGTAAGTTTAAATGTCTGGTTTTGCATATTTTTTAATATCAAATGCTGATTAGATACTATACAGACTTTAACACATTTTAATTTGTTGTATAGCATGAAGCGACAACCTGGAAAATAGGTGGATAACAAATCTGATATTTTTGACAGTGTAAATATTCTATGCATGCATTTATAGGATTAAATATTTGATAAATGAATGATTTTGTTACAATTGGACATGTCATAATTTTCATATGATTGTGTCCCAAAAATCAATTTTTCTCATATTTACCACAGAACATGGGTTGAACTTTCATTAAAAATTCCTTATGTGGCAATGAAATATATGGCCTTTATCAAATTAGCACCAACTTTGCATAAGACTTCTTTTTCCAACCTTCGCTTCACTGTCAAAATAGGCACAAAAGTTGATGTGGACTTGGATTATGAATGTGTTGTATTGGTATGTAAGGAATGGGGTTAATGCTAATTTTCAAACTCCATGTAGTGTTATCACATGCTGAGGCAATACCTGGATTGTAATCATTATTTAATAGATTCAGTACTACTACCATATTCGAATGCTATACCATTATTATCACTCACAGTACTGGTATTACATGCCCTTATTTTTGTCACTCCCAGTATTGGTATCACATACTGTGGTAATGCTCTGATTGTCAATCCCACTTTTGGTATTACATGCTAAGGCAATGTGCAGATTATCACTTCTGGTTCTGGTATCACATGCTGTGTTAATGCTCTGATTGTCAATCCCACTGTTGGTATCGCATGCTGGGGCAATGCTGTTATTGTTATCATTAGACAGTTTCCAGTACTGGTATCATATGCTGGGTCAATACCCTGATTGTCACTCCCATTAAAGGTATCACATGCTGGGGCTATGCCCTTATTGTCACTTCCACTATTGGTATCACATGCTGGAGCATTGCCAATATCATCATCATCATTAGGCAACTCAAAGAGTTAGTATCACACGTTGATGCATCATGACATGATGCAATAATGCCCTTTTTATTAGCATCGTCAATTTCACTTAAGTAAATCCTACAACCTCTAGATGCATAATACTTGGGTCTGTTTCTGTAATCTCTATTGTCTAAACTATTAAGTGTATACAAAAGTAAGATTTGTTTGTTATAATCTCTGTCAGAGCATGTTGTAATCCTGATCAATTTGTAGTTTTTTGTATGGCCCTAAAGCTAAAATTAAGAGGCTTGATGACTTAGAGGACATGGCTAATAGAATAAACAGCACAAGTTTGCATATAACATAGATGGTTATATTTTGAATGCATTAGTGCAGCATGGAATAGGTGTGTGTGTGTGTTACATTTTAGACATGTACAGTAATCTTTCATAAAGACATTTGAATAGATGCCATTCATGTGTCTGAAGTTATTTCCCCTTACTTGATAACAATGACAAACCTGCTGTAATGCTTTGCTGAAAATGGACTTGCTTTGTTTCAGATAGGGTCAGATAAGATACAAATAAAGGAATGTATTGCAATAGATTAGGTCCTACCACTTTATTAAGTAATATATTTAAATTTTAAGGCTAGTAAAGGGAATTGAATTTATGAACAGTAGTGGGAGGTTGTGTTGTGTATATAATGAAAGGCTAATGTTCTTTTCTTATGGATATACTTCATCTTGTGGTACCAAAAACTATATATATTAACTTGCCACTTTTTTGTTAAAATATATTGGTTTTGGTACCACATATATATATATATATATATATATATATATATATATATATATATATATATATATATGTGTGTGTGTGTGTGTGTGTGTGTGTGTGTGTGTGTGTGTGTGTGTGTGTGTGTGTGTGTGTTGTCTTTTACATGACATTATTTAAGTAGTAGATGTTTTGCTTCTTTAAATTAATACATATTTGATGATTACTTACAGAAAAGTCTTGGACTCTCCAAAGCAAAGCAGAGGAAGATTAGCAAAACTAAAATCTCCAACAAAAAACAGGGAAAACTTGCCAAACAGGAAAAACTTAGGGAGAAGAGGAAAAGGAAGCTCAGGCTCCTAAAACGACTGAAAGGGAAGGACAAATTAGATGATGCTACAAGGGAGAGAACTCTTGGAAGGATTCCTAAAGTTCAAAAAAGTGAAGAGGACATGCCACCTGATGATGAAGACTATGAGTATTATCGGACCCCTGGTCGAGATTACAGCTTTGCTTCCTCTGTAGAAACAAGGTTAAAATATAATGTAAATTACAATCGGTTTGGAGAATTAATCGTAGCTAACTTAACCATAAGGAGATGAGAGGTTGTGGCATGGATCTGCATCCATTTTGCCTAGTTCATCCCTTAGTTCCAGCTTACTCCAAATGCTGAACCAATGTTTTCCATTTTGATAGACAAACACAGCATCAAACTTTTACAAATGATGATTACTGTCAAAATTAATTTGTAAAAGCTTTAAATGAATTAAATAACAGATTGAATGAAAAAAATACTTTTTGAAGAGTATTGTAGTAGATTGGTCCATGAAGTTTCTAAATTTAAATATTGGAACAATTTTGGATTTACTCGAGGTTTACAAAAAAAATTATAATACTGAAAGAGAATGAAGGCTAAAATCCAATGCAATAGGAATTTTGTTCGGAATATCACTAGCAATGCTCCAGACAGAAATTTTCTTTCAAAGGGATGATTAAGTGTATTTCTTGCCATTAAGGCATTTTTTCTGTGAGAAGTGACCTTTATTGTAATTTTAATGAAATTTAAGATAATGAAATAGAAATTCTCATTGTTGTTGTAGGGTTCAATGCCATTTTTCAGCACACAGTAGGCTGCTATACATGGCAGCCAGTATTAATGGTGGAGGAAGAACCTGGGAAAACCCTGGAAAGAACCACCTACCCACGAGAAGCTACTGACAGGCTTTCTCACATACCCACATTTGCCAAATCTGAGACTCGAACCCACACAGACAGGTGAGATGGCAGTGATCCGTAACGGAGAGCGCTTTATACCACTCTGCCACTCGGAGCCCCCATTATTTCCATTGTTATTTTCTTCTTATTAGAATTAATAAAGAAAAACCTTTTTGTATGGAATACTTTATGCTCATTAATGACAAAATGTCAGAAATATTTATTATATGGATTCATATGTTAATACAGCTGGAGGTAAAAAGTGCCAATATTCTAGGTGATACCGTAATGCCAATAAAGACTTCTGTCATTTCACCATTTATGAACAAAGATGCTTAAGTTATGAATACTCAGGTGAGAAGTAAAACTGAAGATACACTTAATACTTATAATGGGCTGTTCCAGTGCATGGGACCCGGGAAAGGCACTTTTAAAATGAGGCACTCACCGATAGAAGCAATTCAGAACTTTCTAATCATTTTAATATGAACTCCATGAAATTAAAGTACCCTGGCATATACTTTTTTTCTAAAATGCCTTCCGTGGGTACCATGTGTGTTGAAATGGAACAGCCCATGCCATTTAAACTTGTAATCTACATAATTTTTATTTAGGAAGCAGTAATACAGATATACATAATTAAAACATTAAACCCTGCTTTTCCTTCTTTCTTTTTTTTAATTGGACTCCTATCCTTTCCCACATTGGTTCAAATCAACATACCAATCCATACTTTTTACATTTTGAGGATTTTTTTAAATCTGTAGAATGTATATAAAACATTATAGAGACAATTTGTACCTCAAATTTTGTTTTTGTAATTTATGCAAGTTTTAATGTAAATTATCTGGTGCTCTTATATGAATTTGCATAAGCAGTCTCGTTGATCTGTTTGTTCTAGTTTGAGAGTTGTACATGGAACTTACCAGCCTTGTCTGAACAATGGTTTAAAACTAAGGTTGGCTGTTGCTATGTGGAACTTGTTTATTCCCAGAAAATAGTGTAACCCTTAGGGGTGCAAGACTGAGGGCCTAAAAAATATCTATGGTGTGAAAACTAGGAGTCCAACTGAGCAAAACACAAACTATGTTATCACAAATGGGGGTCAAATTAAACATTTAGGGGTCTCTGAAGTGCAAATGAGGGTAAAGGGAAACACTGAGAAAATGTTTTCTGGATTGATGAAAAGATGAGTTAAGTTTTTTTGGGGTTTACCAACAAGGGTATGTCATTTGTTCTTTACTATTTCGTCTAATTTTTGCCTTTTCTCACTACTTAAAAAAACCTCAATTTATTCCAGTTTTTTTTCCACAAAGGGTGCTTGAAACTTTTTGTTTTGTATAGATTTTTAAAATTTTTTTTAAAACTTAAGTTTTATATTAAAGTGTTAATAATTTAATTTTATTATGAAACATGCAGTAGTTCTCTGACACTAATACTTTTGATCAGGAAAAATAGATATGGCAGGTGTGACTGTGAAGGATTTTCAAAATTAAACTAAAAAATTTCACATTTTAGTCTAATTGATGAACATGATACACCCAAAAGCAAGTCCAAAAAGAGGAAGAATGATTTTGAAGAGGAGAATGAATATGAAAGGTTACCTAGGAAACTGTTGGCAAGGGAACCTAAGCAGATGAAAATGTTACTTCCCATAAAGACACATACAGGCATCATTCCTCAGATGATTGAGCACGAGGAAGAAGAACAAGGTAAACAAATAGTGAAATCATTCTTCTTACTGAATTGACAACTTTGTTGCTTCTTAAATATGAGGATGAGGAAGAGTTCTATTTTTTCTACAGAAGATCATTGTTGGGTCTTTAAAACTAGGGTTTTGTTGCAACCATGTAATCAATGAAAATTATTACCCGAGAAAAAAAATGAATTCATATTTGTTATTTTGGTGGGATGATTGGTTTAATTTAGTTTTGTGTTTTATGGCACAGCCACACTTGTGGGTTATTTAGTGCTGATGCAATTGCATAGCTGCCAACTGTCCCATTTTTTTTCTCTGTATTTGTCCCGTATTTTGGACCTGAATACAAATGTTAGTATTTTGGCAAAAAATGATTTTTAATTTAAAAAAAATAATTAAAAATTTCAATGGAATTTTCAGTTTAGAACAGGCACTCAGTCCTATTTTGAAAGAATGTATCACATGTATATATGAATCCAGTTCTACAATATGATTGGTTCATTCAAAATCTAGGCTACCATGCTGTCATCCGCCATATTGGAGTTTGCAAATAGTTATTGATGTTGCTGTATCTCTTTGTAATATTCAGCTTCTGATCATGTTAAATAAGAAAGCGGATTATTTAGAATTTTCTCTAGAAAAAAAAGAAAACAACTGGAAGAACAATTGTGTCGTCTTGTTTAGATTTGAGAAACCATATAGCAAACGAGAAAACTTGACGTTTTTCAAATTGTATAATGTGATTTCGCTATTGGAGGCGCCCATAGAATAAAAGAGCACAAAAAAGCTAATAAACATCAGCTTGCTGCTTCATCACACACAGCTCAGTCTGAACTTATGACATATATAAATACCAGAGAACCTTAATTTAATTAGATCAAAAGATTTGATTTTTTTTTTTTTAGAAATAAGCCTTCCTCTTTTCTTTGTGGATAAGTCTCATATAAACAACCTGTGTCTGAGTGTGTTGCACTCTTGCACCTTCAGAATGGGCACCCGAATGGAACATGGTGCCCATCTAGAAGGTACAGGTGTGCAACACATGCATCTTTGACATTAAATAATTATGTAAGATAATGTCCTACTTTACTGATGGTTGTAGATGTTGCTAATAGTTACATATGCATTAAACTGTTAAAAATCAATATTTGTTCCTGAAAATCAGTATTTTGTCATAAGTAGTCAGTATTTTTGTACTCTGGGTGGAGTAGGGTGGCAGTTATGCAATTGCATTAAAATGCCAAGGACCAAGGACACCATAGTAGTCAGATTAGGATTTGAACCAGCACCCTATTTGTTGCTAGTCCAGCACGCTGAACACAACACTGTCATGGTTCTTGTCACAACTGGTCATCTTTCACAACATAAATCTACTGCTTTCACCCATTGTTTTGGGACACCGTTTTATTCCCTAAGTTTTTGGACTGTCATGGTCAATAATATCATTTTTGACCCTAATTTTTGGTTACATTAAGATAGGTGAGAGTTGAAAACAATCCCAATGTGTGGTGCCTATAAAAGGCTGTAACTAGTCACCAATATCAGATTGGATGGAAATGAAGATTATGATATGCCTATGTCACTACAGAGGTTCTGTATATAGGAAGAAGGCACACAATAATCACTATCAATTTATATATTCCTACCTCATTCTCTTGCATTATTTTTTACAGAGGTAGAGAAGACAGAGGACATCCCAAATGGAGATGCAAATGGAGATGCCACAGAGCCACATGATGAAGGAAATGACCAATTACAGTCTGAGCCCATTCCCCTGCCTGCCTTGAGCAGTTTACAGCTGTTTGCATTAAGGAGAAAAAAACTCCAAGAGAGGAAGATGAAAATAGCCAATCTCTCTAATGCTGTGATTCAGAATCCAGAAGAAAATGTAACTTTCGTTCTCAATATATTCCAGAAAAACCTTTCAGAAAAACACTGTATGTGATAGTATAGCTATGATTAAATGGTTCTGTGTCCTTTGTTGCCTAAAGTAAGATCTGATCATAAAATACTTTAAAGAATTGGCAAGGGGAAGATCTTTTCTTACTACATTATTGTATTCATTCTTTTCATCAACAGAAATAATGATCATATCTGTTTAAATAAAACCATGAAAATTCATCCATACTGTCTAATTATGTAACATTATGTTCTGGAAACACAATATTATCTATCTCTATATGTTATGTTTAACATTTGTCCATTTTTGTGACTTGTAAGGGTCATTTGTAAACAACTTATTATATAGCTGACGTTTGTCCAAGATTGTGTGTGTTATTTGGATATTTAATGTAGCTTTAAAAAATTTCACGCATATCACAACAATGGCTGCAGTGTGGCAGTTTATAGTAATGTTTAGCACTGGGACATCGTGTTACAGACATGTAGAATTAAGTCCCACTCAGTTACATTATCTTCAAACCAGGCCGGAAAGCCATAACACTAACCATGATGAATGCCTAGCAAGACAGCTGTTTGTACCATTTTCATGAACTGCTCCAGTGGCCTAGTGGTTAGAATGTCTGCTGCAGGATCGAGAGGTCATGGGTTTTATCCCTGATCGAGTCATACCAAGGACTTTAAAAAAAAGGGTACTCACGGTTGCCTTGCTAATTATTTATTTTTATTTTTATTATTTTTTTGCAGACAAAGAAGTTAAAGGAACTGGTTGGCATGTTGGAGGAGAGTGATCCAGATGTATATGTAACAGTACGCAAATTAGTAATGGTGTCATTAATGGAAATATTTAAAGACATTGTCCCTGGTTACAAAATTAGGCTGCTTACCGACCAGGAAAAGCAACAGAAGGTATAGTTTCATGTTAATCCCTGTGCATGCCAGTGGTTAAAACACTGAATTACACTTTAAACCCTATATTCAATCCATGATGCTAATGGGAGTGATGCTGTCATCATCCACTGCTTGAGCAAAAGTTTCCACTATCTCATGCTCCCACCTGCATTCAGCACTGTATAGAACATGGTTCATAATTTCAAGACCAGCACCCATTATTTTATTTGTTAAGTCCAGTACCCATTTATTATTTATCAAGACCGGGTTTGGTTAATATGGATATGTGAGAAAGCTTGTCAGCGTCTTGTGGGTCAGTGGTTTTCTGTAGTTTTCCTGGCTTCTTTCTCCACCATTTATATTATATAGCCCATCTTGTCCTGAAAAATGGCATTAAACCCTACAACAGCAACAATTTATAAAGACCAGTACCTATTGTATTATTTATCAAGACCTGTACCCATTGTATTACCGTACAAAATTTTACGTATCCCGCACCCAGGGTGCATCTTATATTAATGGGCGTCTTATCTAAGTATTTTTTAACACGAATGAACAATGGGTACTGGTCTTGAACAATGGGTACTGGTCTTGATAAATAACACAATGGGTACTGGTCTTGATAAATAATATGATAGGTACAGGTCTTGATAAATAACACAATGGGTACTGGTCTTGATAAATAACACAATGGGTACTGGTCTTGATAAATAATATGATAGGTACAGGTCTTGATAAATAACACAATGGGTACTGGTCTTGATAAATAATATGAACCAGTACCCATTGTGTTTTTTGTGGTACAGTGTGTGATATTGAAGGACGATTATTGCGCTTTGGCATCGTGACAATTTTAAAATTTTTAAAAATGCTAAGCAAATTGATCACTCATTTATATATAACAAGAGACTGTTCCCACGTTTTTATATATGCTAACCGCATACATCAGGCGTTTATTGGTATATGTACGGTACTAATTTTACCCGCTGAAGACTTGGCCTAGCGGATCAATGAAGCCACCTTTACATCCGGCGCTTATTGTTCTAGAATCTAGATACCAGGTACTAAACCCATCCACTATTGGCCCAGCGGGAGATAAGAATAAACGATAACCGTTGTGGTCCTGCCTCAGACAATTCTTTGATCTCAACTAAAAATGGTAATGAAGCCTTGTTTACATCCGACGGGTGATGGAACATTGGACAAATTTTCATTTATGATAAAGGAAAGGTAACCACTGGAGATAAATTGCTCAGTTCGGCAGATGGCTAGGCCATGTGCGTCATATATTTGTGGGCATCTTATTTAAAATATTTTTACGCAAATCGTCAAAACCTGTATCTTATTTATGGGTGCGTCTTATAATTAGGTACGTTTTAAATGCACGAAAATACGGTATTTATCAAGACCAGTACCCATTGTGTTATTTATCAAGACCAATGCCCATTGTTATTTATCAAGACCTGTACTTATCATATTATTTATCAAGACCAGTACCCATTGTGTTTTTTTTTTAAGACCAGTACCTATCATATTATTTATCAAGACCTGTACTTATTGTGTTATTTATCAAGACCAGTACCCATCATATTATTTATCAAGACTTGTACCCATTGTGTTATTTATCAAGACCAGTACCCATCATGTTATTTATCAAGGACCTGTACCTATCATATTATTTATCAAGACCTGTACTTATTGTGTTATTTATCAAGACCAGTACCCATTGTGTTATTTATCAAGGACCTGTACCTATCATATTATTTAATAAGACCCGTACTCATCATGTTATTTATGAAGACCAGTACCCATTGCTATTTATCAAGATCAGTACCCATTGTGTTATTTATCAAGACCAGTACCCATTGTGTTTTTTATCAAGACCAGTACCCATTGTGTTATTTATCAAGACCAGCACCCATTATTTTATTTATCAAGACCAGTACCCATTGTGTTATTTATCAAGACCAGTACCCATTGTTTTATTTATGAAGACCAGTACCCATTGTTATTTATCAAGACCAGTACCCATTATTTTATTTATCAAGACCAGTACCCATTCATTATTTTATTTATCAAGACCAGTACCCATTGTGTTATTTATCAAGACCTGTACCTATCATATTATTTATCAAGACCTGTATCCATTGTGCTATTTATCAAAACCAGTACCCACTGTGTTATTTATCAAGACCAATACTCATCAATGTTATTTATCAAGACCCATACTCATCATGTTATTTATCAAGACCAGTACCCATTGTGTTATTTATCAAGACCAGTACCCATTCATTATTTTATTTATCAAGACCAGTACCCATTGTGTTATTTATCAAGACCTGTACCTATCATATTATTTATCAAGACCTGTATCCATTGTGCTATTTATCAAAACCAGTACCCACTGTGTTATTTATCAAGGACCTGTACCTATCATATTATTTATCAAGACCCGTACTCATTATGTTATTTATCAAGATGAGTACTCATTGTGTTATTTATCAAGACCAGTACCCATTGTGTTATTTATCAAGACCCGTACTCATTATGTTATTTATTAAGACGAGTACCCATTGTGTTATTTATCAAGACCAGTACCCATTGTGTTATTTATCAAGACCAATACCCATTGTGTTATTTATCAAGACCAGTACCCATTGTGTTATTTATCAAGACCAGTACCCATTGAGTTATTTATCAAGACCAGTACCCATTGTGTTATTTATCAAGATCTGTACCTATCATATTATTTATCAAGACCAGTACCCATTGTGTTATTTATCAAGACCAGTACCCATTGTTATTTATCAAGACCAGTACCCATCATGGTATTTATCAAGACCAGTACCTATCATGTTATTTATCAAGACCAGTACATATTGTGTTATTTATCAAGGACCTATACCTATCATATTATTTATCAAGACCAGTATCCATCATGGTATTTATCAAGACCAGTACATATTGTGTTATTTATCAAGGACCTGTACCTATCATATTATTTATCAAGACCAGTACCCATTGTGTTATTTATCAAGACCTGTACCTATCATATTATTTATCAAGACCAGTACCCATTGTGTTATTTATCAAGACCAGTACCCATTGTGTTATTTATCAAGACCTGTACCTATCATATTATTTATCAAGACCAGTACCCATTGTGTTATTTATCAAGACCAGTACCCATTGTTTTATTTATGAAGACCAGTACCCATTGTGTTATTTATCAAGACCAGTACCCATTGTGTTATTTATCAAGACCAGTACCCATCATGTTATTTATCAAGACCAGTACATATTGTGTTATTTATCAAGGACCTGTACCTATCATATTATTTATCAAAACCAGTACCCATTGTGCTAGTTTATGAATAAACTATTAATTTGTCCAAAAATCTTTAAAGACAGGTAACCAAATGATATGGCTACAACATCATTACTGGTCAAAAATTAAGTTTGTAGTTATACTTTACAAAATTCAATTCAGGAGATGGGCATAGATATTGTCATGTATATTTAATTTGTCTTTGCTTGTTGGCATTTAACCTTGATTATGTCATGTATTTTGTACTTGACCTTTGTTCAAAATTAAGTTAATGGTGTACCTGACCAGTGACATTTATTTTGTAAAGAACATGATTCATAGCTAATATTACTACATCAGTATAGATTTATTTCAATGTGAATGTAGGATATTACTTTCTTACTTGGATATTTCTAAACTTGTTGACAACTTGGAATGTTTTGAGATAGAAACCGGCCTTCATCCTGGATCCATTAATGTTTCTTAGCTTTTTATATAATGTTGTTCACTTGAAAAATTACTTATTATTGCCTTAACAAAATAAACATATGAAGCAGAATCAGTCATATTGTTGTGTTTTATTTTGGGGTTGATTTTATTCTTTCAAATTATTTATTAAAATTACAAAGTGCTCAATACTATCTTTGGGCAAAAACCAGATTTCAGACAAAAACATTTTGGGGTATACTACTGTGGAACTTAAAATGACTATTAACACATCACCATATTCCAGGACATTGGTACAGTTGCATGTTCAAGACTACATGCACACCAGTCCATTTATTATCAGAATTTATTTTGAGTATAATTGGAAATCAGTTGGAACATCATACATTTATATTTGTGACAGAACATTTAGGAATATTTGGGATTTTGTTCACAATACTGTTAGTTCTTCTTTAATTTACACTTTGTATTCTTGGGAAATATATTTATTGTTGATTGTTACAGTACTTTTTCTGTTACTTTTTAAGACCATCAAGTCGTAAAAACAAGCATTTAATTCCTAATCTATTTTCCAACAGTTCTCCACTCTATGTTTAATTAAATGGCAAACAAATATTTTATTTTAAGTAAAACACATTTTTTCATTTGCATTAACCAACATAGCTATCATGTGGGTTGTAGATTCTTCCCAGGGTCTTAGGAACTACTTTCACTACTGAATATTCTGGCCACAATATGTAGCCTATCATATGCTGTAAAATGTCATTAAACTGTATTTTAAAAAAAATTCTACAAAAATTACAAATATTATTGTGTTGAACTATTACATAGTGTTACAATTTAACTTTTTTCATGACAGTGTTTAAAAAGTTAATATGGAAAATATTTTCCAAGGAAATATGTTGTTAATACCTTTCACTTGCTTATAATTTTGTAAATCAGTAAGTGATCTATTTGAGCAACTCTATTTCTCTAAAGCTATTGTACCCATTTACAGTTATTTGATTGGTAGCATCATTAATTGTACTGAACTGAGTATTTATTTTTCAGATGAAAAAGGAAACGAAAATACTTCAGGATTATGAAGACTCTTTTCTCAGAAATTATAAAAAATACCTGGAATTTTTAGAAGGTATTGCTAAAGGTAAATCTTATTGACTTTTTGTCATATCAGTGAAAAAAATTTGCTTACGGACTGGATATCAGTTTCTTATTGCTTTTAGTCACATTATCTGTTAATTTGGAAGTGATGGGCCCTTGTGGCTGACTGGTCTAGGACACTCATCTTTATAGATCATTGATATCTTGTATCTGTCCATGATGACTGTTCAAGTCTTGTACTTTATCATTCCAATGATCTCTGTAGGATTCTTTTACAAATAGGAACTGATAAAATTTAAATACTACTTATTGTTATTTTCAAATGACATGCATCATTTAAATGTGATAATACAATAATAATATCCAATGTTTTTAAATTTCTATTTTCTGATGCATAGAACTTGTGTACTTAGGGTCAACAGGTCACTCCATTGCTGTTGCTGACATATTCTAATGCATGGTGTTTAGAAAACAATAGCACATGGTTTCACATCCTTTACATCAAATAATAAATATCAGCAACACCAACATTAAATTCACAGTCAGTGCGAAACCTAGGTGTTACTCTTGACAGTACTCTCACATTGCACCAACTAGTCATGAACATATGCAAGGCTTCATATCTTGAGCCGAGATGCATTTGCTCCATTCACAAATATCTTTCAGTTGATGCCACTAAAACACGTGTGTTCATTACTACTTTCAAGAATGTACTATTGTAACTCAATTCTGTCTGGTTCATCTCAATATCTGCTCCAGAAACTTTAAGCAAGTTCAAAACACAGCTGCTTGGATCATCTTCAGAGTACCACGATCAGAGCATACCTCCCCACTACTCTGTAACCTACATTGGCTACCCATTCAATCCAGAATCAAACACAAAATTTATTCTCTGTGCTATGTTTCACTGACAGACTCCAGTCCAACATACCTATCTGGCTTCACCCATGTGTACACACCAGCAAGATACTTATGCTCCTCTTCTGACAATCGTATACTCATTATTCCCGCTATGAAAATGAAGTCATATGGACAACGTTCTTTTGCATACCAAGGCCCAGCAATGTGGAATGAAATGCACATTGAAATTAGACACAAAAACACAGTGATCCCTTTAAAGAGTGCTCTTAAAACTTACCTTCTTCGACTGCAAGAACAAAGTTAAAGACTTAAAAATGTTTCGTTCCTTAAATATTTTCAGCATTTTTTGTTTTCCAATTTCATGGTTTTTGTTTTTTGCTTTTCTGTAGTCATATCATTATAGATGTTGTAAAGCGCTTAGAGCTTTAACTTTTTTTTCCTGATGACCATTATGTTAAGTGAGGAGTATTAATAATAGGTGATTAAAGCTGTATGTATTGAATCTGCTAACTAAATTACAAAAAGCAGGGTTATTTTAATTGGAAAAAAATGGTGAAAAAATCTATGTTATTGTTGTTACCAAGACAAGGAAATCCCACTCACAGGGTGACATTATTTGTCAGTTATTTGTGCCTCGTGGGGAGACAAAATAACGTAATCCCAAAGCTGGGAGTTACTTGTTATGGTACAAACCCAATCATAGGTTTTATTATTCTCAACCCTGTTAAATTTGTATATCAGAGTCTTTGTTATTTTAAATTCGGAGGTAAATCAGTGATGTATATTAATTTTAAGAGTTTACATGTATTATTGTAGTTAAAAATATAAGTTAATTTATTTATATTATTTTGTTCCATACAGTAATATCATCTACACTTTTCCATTTTAATATACTACATTAGATAAAACTGTTCCATAAAGTGAAACCTGTCTTTAAAGACCACTGCCATGAGAAATAACCTGTCCTGACTGTTGGAAGATCATGATTTATGGGAGAAGGGGTTGTCTCTGAAGACAGGTTCTGTTAAAATGTTCACTATTTTTTTCATACAGAAATTGTTAATGCGATATGTATGTTTTAAAGTTATTCAAATTTAGGGTAATTTCTACTAAATCTGACATTACTGTTTAGTTCTTCAGTTCTGTAACAAGCCCTTAAGATGAAAAATAAATACTTCACTGTATGCTTACAGGTTGGAAGAAGCCACAAGAAAAGTACCACAGAGAGAAAAATAAATCTTACATTCATATTCCAGCAAAAGCAGAGAAGGTAATGTTTCATTTTTTCTTCTTCATATATGTTATTCAGCCATATCCCACAGTTTCACAAATCGATAAAATGTATCTCCCACTGCTTCCCGTCCATTCTCCAAAAGTATTATGGAGAAGAAACCAAAATTGGGAGATTTCTTTGATAATATGTAATATATCATGAGAGGGACACACCGTTCCAAACTTTCATCATAGTTCAGTCTTTTGAGCATGGACATCCACTCCTTTAGTAAATGGTGAATGATGAGATTTAGAGTCAACCCTTCTGTTCCAGGGGAGATCACTCTCTCAACTTTAATCTTTGAAAAGAGACCTTTTTTTTATACTTTTGCTGCCACTTACCATCCTATATCATCCATCAAAGTCTGCTTAACTATAACCCAGATATGTCAATGAATAAAATAAGAATTAACTATTTGGGCAAATGTTGATTCTAAATATCCAGCCATCCAGTCATCCATCCACCCAAACCAGTCTGCTTAACTATAACTCAGCTTGATCTCAGATTTGTCAGTGAATAAAATATGAAAATAACTATTAGGGCAAAAAATGTTCATTCAAAATTTCCACATCTATCCATCCATCCATTCATACATCAATCCCACCCTCACACACTGTAGTGTATTTTGTTAGTACTGTATATACTCACAAGTCAAAAACAACCACAAGATAACATAGACTGTGCTCTGCTATCCGCCATCACATACTGCATCATTTTATCAGGGTCTTTGTTGTTTTTTCTACAGATTACTACTAAAAACTTGCATATACTCAGATCTTCTGGTACACTATTTGATGGCAGATCTGGGTCTGTAAATCTTTTGCAGTTGGGCTTTTTAAATGTGAGTGAGTAGATGAAAGAGTTCCGAATATTATTAACAGACCCAAAATTTGGACCAGGCTTACATTTGCATGATGCAATCTGGCCAGACCTTCTTTACTAAATTCTTTGTCAAGAGGGAAAATAGAATATTGACCCAAAACCAGTACACATAGGTTTTGAATCATCCACATTGCAAAATGGTGGCCACTTTCAGATTTATGTTTCGGAGGATCTAATAAGTCAGTTATGTAACTAGACTAATTTGAAACAATGTTTAAATGTTGTAAAAATTATTCTTGATTGATTTACAACATTTGATACATGTTTATCATTATATTTATCAGTCCATGTATTTTTGGCAATATGTGCTCCTTTTTTGGCATTTTAATCTCATCTGTAAAAGATGCATTATAGCTTTTATTTGTTTGAACATTTCATTTCACTGTCACTGCTGCCAGCTTGATGTATTAGATCTTCATGCAACTTAGGATATTCCAAATATAATTTGAACCTCCCCACGGAAAAATAGCTCACTTTGAACTCTTGTTTTTACACAAGTTACTTTAATGAACTTGGACTGTTTCTTGTCTCATTCAGTGTGGAATATAGGTAACAATGACCTACTTACATTATATGACAGGTTAATCCAAATGTAAAAGATTCATCTGTCAAATCTCCAGCTTTTGATTTCTCTTTTCATGGAACTTGATAGTTGTTTTTTTTTTTCTTCTTATTCTGAACCACCCCAGATGAAGGTAGGTCAAAATGACAAGTCTACAAATGTAACAGGTAATTACAAACACTATGACCAAGAAATAAATATAGTAAACAAAGAATGTGCTTGCATGAAAGTTGAACACACACACCACTGGACATACAGCCTTGACCAGATAAGATGATCAGTGTCTCAATCACTAAATACACATCTTATTTCTGTTTTTATTGGATGTATTTAGAAGCTACACACTTTCATAGACTTGATCACCGTTGGCCCAGAACACCCTTGATCACTGAAACTGGTTGTCATGACCCATAGAATATTTCGAGTAATATTTAAACCAATTTTCAAACTGATTGAGTTGGTCCCTTTCAGTTTTGAGCTGTATTTTTTTAATAGTGTATACTGATTCACTTGGCCACATTTTGGTTTGAGCTGTGTATATTCCATTGTATTTTAATTGTAAACTCAAACTGATTCACTTGGTCCCATTCCTGTTTGGGGGCCCTGAGTGGCCGAGTGGTCTAAAGCGCTGTCCGTTACGGACCACTGCCATCTCACCTCTGTCTGCGTGTGTTCGAGTCTAAGATTCGGCAAATGTAGTTATGTGAGAAAGCTTGCCAGTAGCTTCTCGTGGGTCGGTGGTTCTTTCCGGTCGTTGTTCAGGTTCTTCCTCCACCATTAATACTGGCTGCCATGTATAGCCTATATTGTGCTGAAAAATGGCGTTAAACCATACAAAACAAAACCATTCCTGTTTGAGCTGTGTATATTCCACTGTATTTTAACAGTAAACTCAAACTGATTCACTTGGTCCCTTTCAGTTTTGAGATATGAAGCTTTCACTGTATTTTATCATGAAACTCAGGAAGACATTTTGAAAGATTGTAACTTTTCTTTTAAAAGACCATTTCTTGAAGAGTATAATTAATATAGGTCTGAATTGATTCTATGATATTTTTCTTTTGTATTGACTTGCCTTGACAGAAACTTGCCATGGTAATCTCTTTGCTGCATATCCATACTCAGTGCAACCATACATATCTTAGATTAACCTCAGTATTAATGTTTTCTTTTACTTGGCTAATAAAATAAAAAATCAAGCTCAACAAAAATGTCTCTTTTTTTTTCTCCAGGGTCTAAAGGAGATTAGTGTAAGATGTATGTCTGCAATGTTGGTGAACCATCCCCACTTCAACTTCAGGAATAATCTCATCACTTTCCTTGTGCCCTTCATGAATGATCAAAATCCTAAGGTAAGATAAAAGTCACTAGACAGTTCATACATTTGTTCTGGCATAAACATTTGCAAATAGACTGTCTTGAAAAAAGGGCAATTTTCACCCCCCCCCCTCAGTTTGTGAACAAATACATTTCAGAAGCATGTTGATATGTCTTTCAGTGTACAAAACAATTTTTTGCACAACAGTTTTTTTTAATAGATTTATATTTCATGCAAATAATGACCATAAACAATAGGTGGGTTTATTGGATATGCAGAATACTTGTTCAGTTAAGCAAATTCAAATAAGATTTGAGTGCAGATTCCTCACAGAGAAATTTTTTCTTCAATACGTTACCCAATCACATTACATTAGGAACATTAGCCTGTTACCTCATGAATCCAGCTCTACTTGTAAAAGAAAATCATCTTATCCTATTAATATAACTCTTGCCCATTACCTCCCCTTGATACCACCAGACATCATTAGTTAACTCTTGCCCATTACCTCCCCTTGATACCACCAGACATCATTAGTTTTTAGCTTCACTTCTGTACAGAATACACATCATACAGTTATCCAGTTTTCATTGATTGTTACTTGAAATACATTGTGAGATTATAAGACATTCGGACTTTATTCACTACATTGCAGATCCAACCTTTCCAAGCAATAAATCCATTAGAAATGACTTCGGCATGAGAGCAAAAATGTTGCTAAATTGTTGTCTGCTTTGGGGGCATGGTGCAGTTTATATATGTTTGATTAAAATTTTTAATGTAGCTTGAACACTTTTTCAGTCATATTGCTACGATGTCTGCAGTGAGGCAATTTATAGTGATGTCTAGCACTGGGGCATCATGCCACAGACATGTAGCATGAAATCCCACCCAGCCACATTATCCTGATATTAATGCTGAGCACTAAAATGAGGCAGCTGTTATTACCATTATTTTTGTAAGTCTTTGTTATGACTCAGCCTGGGATCAAACCCATGACCTACCACCTCCACGCCAGATGCTCTAACCACTAGGCCACTGGAGTGGTCAGTTTTTATGTAAAATATATAATGATGCAATCAGTGACCAGTTTTAAAAAAACAACATAATAAATCAAATACACAAGTGAGGTCAAAAAAAGTCCAAAGATACCTGTATTAAAACAAAGCATAAGAAATATTATCCACTTGACCAGAGAAGTCAATGGCAGTTCATGGCAGAAGAATTTTATGCTTTAAAAGAAAGGCAGACAGGAGTAGTCACCCATTTCAGATCTATGAATTGACATCTCATGCTCTGTACTCATCAGTTATTGCTTCTGTTCGTATTGTTGTGCTTGATTGTTATTAGGTTCACACACAGATCTCTCCAAATGTACCTTTCTAGTTTTGTTGTGATGGAAGTGTTCGAACTTCTTCAGTGCAGGGAAGTTTGCTGAATGGTTTTCTTCCATCTTCTTGGACTCCTTTTTTTCAGATGAATAATTTATCAGTTTTTTTTTGTTAACTTCATCCAACAAATATTTTGTCAGCACCATCATAAATGCCTACATGGTCGACATTCTAATTTACAAACCATTTCATTATTTACATGTTCTTATTAATACTCTATTTTCTGGCTTACATGTCTGTGCTTTTTAACTGTTAGTCTTCGCTGTGTACTTTACTCCAAATCAACTATATATGGATCATGTTCTTGAAATTGCTTTCTAATACCATTAAAAGTAATGAAAAGTAATCTTTATAAATTACTAGATGCAATATTCATTTCATTCAGATCATATCGAATCTTTTTATTGTCAAGACACGAGAGTACTTTGTGTTTCAATCAACAAATTAAGAAATTTTGAATATGGTGTGCAACAAAATATGAAATTCTAGAATTTCTCTGTGCTGATGCACTATGGTGTGCATAATGCCCATACTTAGCAAAGTATAGTTGTTTTTGGTTATTAATTTTATTTCCATAGTGACAAAGATATTACCTTTACAGTGGTGAGTGATAGTGGCATCAATGTTAAAGTTTTGAGTTCAGGTTTTGGTATGCCAGAAACATGGTGATAAATTATTGCATAATGTAAGACACTTGGTTCCATGGAACATGTGCTGTAATATTCTGTATTTTTTCTGTACTTTGATAGTATTGAATTTCAATGACACTGACTTTCATGTGATTTTTTTTGTGTTTGTTTTGGTTCCTGTAGATATCTGATGTTGTTTGTGAGGCAGTCAAAGCAGTATTTAGAACAGACAAACTTGGGGAGGCAACGTTAGAGGTAAAGAGCGTAATCAAGATTATAAGTAAATTGCAGTTTTAATACAATAAAACTTGTTTTAAAGGACACTTTTGTATTTGGGATGCACATTACACCTTGACAATATTTTAGAAAATTGTACACAAGTTCTGTAATTATTTAACAAGTTTTTAATAACATATGTCAATATGCTGTTTCTCTGACATAGTTTTTTGTTTTTAATTTCTTCTTTTGAAGCCTGTTGATGGTTGTTATAGTGAAATAGCATATAAAACAATATGTGCATATATAAAATTAAACTTGGGTATAAAACTTTCATTGCATTGTCAATGAACAGGAATGTTTATAACCATTTCTTACAATATATACTCTTTTACTTGGAATTTCTTACAACCAGCATTGGATTACAAGATATCAAAGCATTTGAAACGAACTGCAGAAAGAACACCAGGACTCTGAATTTGTTCAGTTTTGCAAATAATTGCATTTTTGATGACATTCCATTAATAATACTTTGCAGCAAAGATACTTTTTGGTTCATTATTTGAATTTGTTGTTTGTAGCTACCATAAGATCCATTCTGTTTTACCAGACAAATAAGAGTGAGTTCACAGTATATTGCTATTTTATTTTTTTTTAGCTGGTGAAGTGTATTGGGAACATGATTAAGGCCCAAGGATTCTCTGTCCAGACAAAGGTAAGCCAAGAAGTTTAGTACAACAGACTTATCGATTGCCCACACAATATTTTGTTAGCAGGTGTTAAGACAGAGGGGAATAAAATGATCTTCAGTCCTCACACTTTTCTAGTCAGGAGATTGCAAATTGTGGAAATAAAATGATCCACAGTTCTAACACTTGTATTGTCAGGAGGTTGTAAGACAGTGTTTTATAAAATGATCCACAGTTCTCACACTTGTATTGTCAGGAGGTTGTAAAACTGTGTGGAATAAAATGATCCACAGTCCTCACACTTGTATTGTCAGGAGGTTGTAAGACAGTGTTGTATAAAATGATCTACAGTCCTCACACTTGTATTGTCAGGAGGTTGTAAGACAGTGTGGTATAAAATGATCTACAGTCCACTCACTTGTATTGTCAGGAGGTTGTAAAACTGTGTGAAATAAACTGATCCACAGTCCTCACACTTGTATTGTCAGGAGGTTGTAAGACAGTGTTGTATAAAATGATCCACAGTCCTCACACTTGTATTGTCAGGAGGTTGTAAGACAGTGTTGTATAAAATGATCCACAGTCCTCACACTTGTATTGTCAGGAGGTTGTAAGACAGTGTGGTATAAAATGATCTACTGTCCTCACACTTGTATTGTCAGGAGGTTGTAAAACTGTGGAATAAAATGATCCACAGTCCTCACACCTTTATTGTCAGGAGGTTGTAAGACAGTGTTGTATAAAATGATCCACAGTCCTCACACCTGTATTGTCAGGAGGTTGTAAGGCAGTGTTGTA
Organism: Unio pictorum; assembly: GCA_030141615.1. Classification (NCBI taxonomy): domain Eukaryota; kingdom Metazoa; phylum Mollusca; class Bivalvia; order Unionida; family Unionidae; genus Unio; species Unio pictorum. Next base: position 11,869,044 of record JARLTB010000122.1, read on the forward strand.
TAAAATGATCCACAGTCCTCACACCTGTATTGTCAGGAGGTTGTAAGACAGTGTTATATAAAATGATCTGGTCATCATTTTTCTAGTTGGGAGGTTGTAAGATGGGGGAATAAAATGGTCTACTGTCCCCACACATGATTTGTAGCCAGCAGATTTAACAACATATGGGAATAAAATGATCTTTTGTGCTCATACGTTTTGAGTCTGCAAAGTTTCTGTGTGACACAGTTATCGAGATCATATTGGTTTTCTGCAACAGAAAGCCCATTTGTTAGATTCATGGCAGATTGTAATTGTTGCATATTTCCCAGGGTTTTGTATACTTTTTATTGAATTGAGAACTGTTATTGAAATAGTTAAACAAGAATCTTCTTTTTCATTATTAATAAAAGACACAATTACATCATTTTACAGCCATGTCCTATGTAACACCTTGGTTAAAAAGGATGTCATGATGTAATGATCACATCATTCAGAGTTGCACAGCAAACGTGGCTTTTACAAAGATGACCAGGGCCCAAGGGGCTGAGTGGTCTAAAGTGCTCTTCATTATGAATCACTGCCATCTCATCTCTGTCTGCATTTGTTCAGGTCTCAGGTTTAGCAAATGTAGGTGTGTGAGAAAGCTTGCGAGTAGCTTCTCATTGGTTGGTGGTTCTTTCTGAGGAATTTCCCGGGTTCTTTATCCACCATTAATACTGGCCACCATGTATGGCCTATTGAGTGCTGAAAAATGGCGTTAAACCTTACAACAACAACAACAACAACAAAGATGACCTTAATTATACCAACCTATCAACAACTATTCTTTTTGTCTCAGGTATTGGACACATTTCTCAGCTTAAAAATCAAGGAGATTAACTTGACCCAGCCAGGAGAGAAAACAGAGGCTCAGAAGAAAAAAGACACACTGAAAAACTTGTCAAGGAGGGAAAAAAGGGTAAATTCTGAAACACTTTTCTTTCATGTTGTGAACAACATTAATTAAACATTAGAAAATAGAAAGTTTCATAAAAGAAGTAACTATTACAATTCTTATTGTTCTAACTGTACAGCATGTGACCATTCTGTGAAATGGGGTTAATTGTTATTATTACAACTCATGACATGCCTTTGACAGGTTTATTTGGAAGAAATGGCACTTGTCTCTAGCAGTTAACCACCAGATGGACTTCATTCAAAGCTTGACGTTTACAAATTTGTAACACCCACTGTAGTTTACATGATAAATACAGGAAACCATTACATGCTGCTTGACAAACAATCAAGTAATCAAAATTAGGTGTTTGCAAACCAATCTCAAAAGTAGGATTGTCAGATATTTTGATTTGTGTCACCAATTTCATGATGACCAGATTAAAATTGTTAAATGGAGAAATTTAGTGTTGACAAACCTGTGAGTTGTTAGTAGAGATAAATCACTGCAGTCTAGCCCTCTCACTCGAAAAAATCTAGATACTTCCAAACCTTTTTCTACCTATCCTTTATCTGTCTACATGTACATATTTGCTTTTGTTCTTCTAAGAATATCTGCATTCTAACTTTTTCTAGTGTCTACATTTGTTATATTTGTGTATAGTTTTTCTAATGTCTATATATGTAATTTGCATGTATATTTTTCTAATGTCTATATGAGTTATTTGCATGTATATTTTTCTAATGTCTATATGAGTTATTTGCATGTATATTTTTCTAATGTCTATATGAGTTATTTGCATGTATATTTGTCTAATGTCTATATGAGTTATTTGCATGTATATTTTTCTAATGTCTACATGTGTTATATGTTTGTATATTTTTTCTAATGTCTATATGTGTTATTTGCATGTATATTTTTCTAATGTCTACATGTGTTATATGTTTGTATATTTTTTCTAATGTCTATATGTGTTATTTGCATGTATATTTTTCTAGTGTCTACATGTGTTATATGTTTGTATATTTTTTCTAATGTCTATATGTGTTATTTGCATGTATATTTTTCTAATGACTATATGAGTTATTTGCATGTATATTTTTCTAATGTCTACATGTTTTATTTGCATGTATATTTTTTTAAATGTTTACATGTTTTATTTGTGTGTATATTTTGATGACTTTAATTATGGTCATGTAGATTTAAGGAAAACATGAGGAAAACAAAAGTTTAAATAAATGTGAATTTTCCTTTCAAAAATATGTTGTTTATTATATCTTATTGTTTTACTCATTTTAAAGCTGAAATTTTCCAAGGGCATGTTTAGTTTTCCAGTGTGTGTGTGTATGTATGTATATATATATATATATATATATATATATATATATATATATATATATATATATATATATATATATATATATATATATATATAACAGTTTAAGAAATCTATATAGAATCACTTGTCAACCAGAATTTCTGAAAGATAAATTCACAGTGAATTCATTAAATAGGAAATTATACCAAAAAATGTCTGAAGATGTTAAAATGTTTAAAAACATTATATGAAAGGAAGAAAATCCATGTATATTTTCAGAATTTAGATTTTTGAAGTTTTTTTTAAAAATAAATATTGATTAAAATAATAGTAAAAACAATGAAAACATAAACAATCTCAATATTAATAATAAATATAATACTAACAATACTTGGATTTGGTGTACAATATTTGTTAACCAAGTTTGATGGTTAAACCTCCATATTCAGAGGTTACTTGTGTTTTTGGGTTACTTGAATTTAAAATGTGTAAACTCATATTTTGATCTGCTTAGGCTTATAATGAATTTCATATATGTTTGGAGTTGCAATGCAAACCACTTTGAGAAGATGCTTTTGTGGCCTGTCTTAATAGTATAAGTGATGCCTGAATTAGCAAAACTGGAGACCTAGCTATCACATGCTGATGATGATGGCTGGAGGGTGTTAATATGTTCATTTTAAGATTTGGATTAAGTTCTTGGAAGTGTATACCATTCATAATTATCGCAACATTTGCTCCTCTGCACAATCTTGTTTTCCATAAAAGATTGTGTCATTTTGTTTTAATAGTATAGTGAATTGAGAATTTGACTTACTGTTTTCCACAGCACAAGAAAGAAATACAGCTGTTAGAGATAGAACTATTGGAGACCAAGGCAACAGAGGACCAAAAGAGAAAATTGAAACTTGTAAGCAATACCTCCTGTACCTATCACCTTTGTCACAAAATGAGGTTTGTAATGGAATAAGAACCATTTCAGTGAAATGTGTATGTTCCCACTAGGGGAACATTGGTTTGCTAATGTCAATCCAAAATCTGTAAGTCTGTAAATCTGCACGTCTCTAACAAGTTCATTTTAGCTCAATAGTACAGCAACTATTTAAGTTAGAGCCACGAAATTTTATTTGGATATGTTATCAGTCCATTATAGCAGGGTTTCAAATGTTAGCAGCTTATGTTGTTGTAAGGTTTAATGCCATTTTGTAGCACACTATACAGTATTATTGGTGGAGGAGGAACCCGGAAAACCCCTGGAAAGAACCACGGACCCACAAGAAGCTACTGGCATTCTTTCTCACATAACCACGTCGGATGAATCTTAGACTCGAACCCACGCAGACAAAGATGAGATGGCAGTGATCCATAATGGAGAGCGCTTTAAACCTCTTGGCCATGCAGAGCCCCTTAACACCTTTTGAGCTTTGACATAAAACATTGTTAACAAGATGAGCAAAAATCACTTGAAGGAGACAGATGAAAATTTGCTTGGCATATTGGTATTTATATTTAAATTGACCTGATAAGACTTTTAGGCTATTATGGCAATTTTTCAATTTTTTAATGCATTTTTGAACTTGTCGGATTTTAATTTGTTCTTATAACAAACTTGTTAGTTTTGTTTAAGCAATTACCACTTGAAGTATAGCTAAAGGACGTTTGTATTTATATGTAAATGAGATTTAAAGTACTTGCATATCACTGGAATTGAAGCAAATTTGGTATGTCAATAGAAATTGATGGGTGAATTTGATTGTACTCATTCAGTAAAGTTATAGCTTATTATCAGACCCACCCAGCTTCTTTTCTACACGGTGAATTTCTTAATTTCTTTTTTTAAAGTCAAATTTATTATTCTGATATTGATGTGAACATGGCTGGTTTCGATATCGTTCCTTGTCATAATTTAGTCCTAGGTTGTCAGATTTACCACTTTCATTTTTTCAGGATAACTCCCTTAATTTGGTATTTCATCCAGATTTGATACACAGTTTGATATTGATGAGATCTTGAATGAGTTTGATTGTCAGTATCGTTTAGTGGTGTTATAACCCTAATTGTCAGTCACAGCCATTTTCATATCAAAAAAACAATTGGTTTAATTATCATTGGATTTCAGTAATATTTAGTATGCTGCTTGATTTCATGTGTAAAACACTGTAATGTTGTCTCATTGCCCAAACAGAACAGATGGGCAGGATGAATGCATGGAGTACAAATAATTCTAGCTGGCTGTCACATTATATGTATACATTGTATGGGGATGTGATTCAGGTCATTTATGCAATTTGCTTACATTGGTCTGGAGATGCATGGGTGACTAACATGAGTGAATAAAGGGTTAAGACACTGTCTCCTTTGACAATTTCCTTTTGATTCAATCCTTGGAGGAGGAAAGCCATCCCCATCCTGAAAAAAATTTGGGCAGTCCTGGATGTCAAAGAGTTTCTGAAATAATGGCAGTTTTAACAACACTCGCGTCAGTTCTGATAGAATGGATTCTTTTGGAACCACTAACTGGGCTGATGTTGATATAATGGTATTGTAGTCCATTGAGACTGTTAGTATATATACTATCAACACAGATAAATGGAGAAATTATTGACTAATAAGTGATCTTTCCTGCGATAACCAGTATGGACTTTAGCATCAGACACCAACCATCTACAAACCACACACATTTCAGCCTTGCTAAGATCTGTGCATTTGACTACATTGGAACTGTACAGTAATCAGTTTTCTAAGTTATAACCAGTTACAGCTTATAGATACAGCTGTTTCCTGGCACCCAGTTCTGTCATGGTATGGCAGTTTACTGAATCCATAATCCATTCCTGGACATTCCATTACCCTATATAGACCCAGGTTGTGACTATGGTGATCATTCCCTTTAAAGTCAGTAACTGACTTGCACACCAGAAGTTGGCCAGTCCCAGCCCATGTGCATCACTGATCAATGCCTTTTACCGTATAGACTGGGTACAATGATTTATTTTCCATGTATACACTGTCCTAGCATGTTTACATTCCATTACCTCCTACAGTCCCTGGTATGTGCTATCGTGATTATTCCCTTGATCGGTGGCACTGTATGTAAACACCAGAAATCTGCTGGTCCTAGACCACATTTCCAGGTCAGACACAGGCTCACCCTGTATCATTTGCCTTAGGCCTGTGTGCAATGAAATATTTTCTCTGTATACCCAGTCCACAAGGTTATGACTTGAACATTCCATCATAGCACAGGCTACTAAGCCAGACTGTCATGGTTTAGCTGATTCTTTTCTGGACATTTCATCACTGCATACAGATCAATGTGGCCATGGTGATAATTCCTTTAGTTGCACCAGAAGTCAGTTAGACCTGGTCAATGTCTTTGCTGTGGCACATCCTTAGCTTACACTATTAACCACAGGTCTAGGTATGGTCATGTATCATCCCAGTATACTCAGTACCACTTTACAAACACAATGTCTGACACCCAATCACATCTTGTCCAGTCTAAGCTTGGTTATAGATGTCCAGTATAACCAATGCCAGATTTAATGAAACTTTTCTCAGACACTCCCAGCTTTGTTAATTTCCCAACACTCAGTTGAGTCGTTGTGACCTTCACAGGTTCCCTTGTGATCCCACTCGTACAAGTTTGTAGACATGTGCTCACAAGCACCACCTTCTGTACTCATTGTTGCTTAGGTACATGTTCATCATGCAACATCATCTTTTAACAGAATTGTTGCCTCATATTATCAGACTCACAAACTTTTATTTTGGCTTATTTTTATTTTCTTCAGGTTTTTATCTGCATCATTTAGCAGAGTTGTGGCCCCAGGTTTTGTTCCCATGCAATAATTTCCCATATTATTGTATTTCAGTTTTTTTATGCATCTCAGAATTGATACAAATTCAGCACAATTTATCAGCTTCCTCATAAACTCTTGAGGATCTGTTTATATCGGAGGATGCTTTATCAGTCACACATAATCACATCTGCTTCTTTATTTAATGTTGATCTCATCTGCTACTTTATTTAATGTGGACATAACTAGCAATGACAGTATGGAACAGCACAACGTTAATTCAAACAAAGACTTGGTCAAGTTTAGCCTGTATAAAATAACAAATTTCTTAATGTTGGACAGTCCAGCTGCTATTTATGAGTACCGTTTCTCATGGCAACAACAAGCAAGCAATGTTTCGAATAAATGGCACAGAATAATTTATATATGTATGTATATAGCACATAGTTCTTATTAGTTTGCTGTGTGTGTATTATTCTGTCCTTCAATGTGACAGTGAGTATAATTGTTTTATGAAGACTCAGTTACTAAAATAAACAGAATATTCTAAAAAAAGCATTTACTACATTCCTTCACAATAATGCACTTCAGTATAAAGCAGTCAATTTTATAAGGTCATTATGGTCAGAGATCCCATGTTATTATTTAGTAGTAATGTGTATATATTATCTCAAAATAGTGATAGCTTATTCTAAGAACAGCATTATTGTGAGGGTGTACTGTATTTGCATTGCAAACATTTGTGTGAAACGCTCCAATATTTTCTGCATGTATATTAATTGTACTTATGGAGCCTTTTGTTAAATATTGTTTTATGATCCGTTTTGTTACCTTGTAGAAAAGGCATCACATACATTCCGAAATACCCCTCCAAACATTTGTCTTAGTTTATTGTTCTTTTTTTTTCATTCCAGCACACGGATATCATTCAAACAGTATTTCTCACCTACTTCAGAATTTTAAAGAAAGCTCAACAGTCAGTGCTTCTGCCCTCTGTATTAGAGGGTCTTGCAAAGTAAGTTTTTGACTCACTTGGCCATTAGGATTGTCCATCTGACAAATTTATAACTTAAATTATGCTGATGTACCATCCAGTGAAGTTACTGTTGCTAAAAAAGAAACAAAAAAAAAACTTTTCTCTCCAAAATATATTCATCAGAATTTATTTTACCAAATATCTGTCTTGTCAGTGTTGAATAACTTGTTTGTTCTGATTTGAAAGCCATAGTAAAGATTAATTTATCAATATTTTTTTCAGATTTGCACATCTTATCAATGTTGAATTCTTCAATGATTTGTTCAAAGTGTTCAACCAGTTGATTGACTCAGATGTAAGTATTCTCACAGATGTATGCTTCATGTGTTATATTTAGCCATATGGGGAATGTTCAAGACTGACCTTAACTGAAAAAGATGGCAATATTACACACTAAATTTAATTTTAAGAGTTAATTAATTAATTAGTTAATTTCAAGTTAATTTGTTCCTTTAGTTTATGCCTACTCATGCACCCCAGCATTCCTACCAATCTACAAATGTAAGCAAATTGGATATGACAAATTTCACATAGTGTAGTCATTTCATTCAAAAGCTTATTATTTCTAACATTTCCAAGGAATCTCTAACACTGCCATCATGTGCCCATTTTTAACCTGATTGTCATCTAAGAGTCACGCTGGGGGAGTCTCAAACACTGTCATCTTGTTCCTGTATCTAACTTGATTGACATCAGGGGGAGTCTCTAATACTGTTATATTCTTCCCATTTCTAACTTTATTGTCGCTAGGGAGTCTCCAACACTGTCATCTTGTTTCCATTTCTAACTTCATTGACATCAGGAGGAGTCTCTAATATGCCATCTCATTCCCATATCTAACTTGACATCAAATGGAGTCTCTAACACTGTGATCTTGTTCCCATTTCTAAATAAGGGGGAGTATCTAACATGCCATCTCATTCCCATTTCTAACTTGATTGACATGAGGGGGAGTGGTGCATTTCTGATGTAAAATCATTGATGACATATAACAAGCTGAAGATGATTGATGATAAAACTGATGCCATTCTCATCATAACAAAAAGACTTTCTCATTCACATCCTTTACCTCAAACAATAAATATCAGTAACACCAACATTAAATTCACACAGTCAGTATGAAACCTAGGTGTTACTCTGGACAGTATTCTCACATTGCACCAACATGTCATGAACATATGCAAGGATGCATATCTTGAGCTGAGACGCATCAGCTCCATTCGCAAATATTTTTCAATTGAAGCCACTAAAACACTTGTGATTATTAATAATCAATTCAGTCTGGTTCGTCCCAGCATCTACTCCAGAAACTTCACAAAGTTCAAAACACAGCTGCTCGGATCATCTTTATTTAGAGTACCTCGATCATTGCACACCTCACCACTGCTTTGATCATAAGGATCATCCTTAGAGTACCGTGATCAGAGCACGCCTACCCGCTGCTTTGTACCCTACGCTGGCTATCCATTTGATCCAGAATCAGACACAATTTTTTTTCTCTGTGCTACATTTCACTGACAGACTCCAGTCCAACATACCTATCTGGCCTCACCCATGTGTACACACCAGCGAGATACTTATGTCCCTTTTCTGATAATTGTATATTCATTATTCTCACTATGAAAACGAAGTCATATGGACAACATTCTTTTGCATATCAGGGCACAGCAATGTGGAGTGAATTGCCCACTGAACGTAGACATAAAGAAATAGTGATCCCATTCAAGAGTTCTCTTAAACCTCATCTATTTTGACTGCAAGAAGAAACTTTAAAGACCCGATGTTTTCTACCTTAATAATTTTCAGCATTTGTTTTCCTAATAATTTCATGGTGGTTTTTTTTTGTTGTTGTTGTAGTCATATCATTATAGATGTGGTAAAGTGCTTAGAGCTTCTAAAGATTACCAAACAAGAGTTTCTTGACTAACATAGCCATTGTATTTGTGTAGTTGAGCTTTTTTCTTTTCCGACAACAATTTATCATCTTTGATTAGATCCGAATAATTCCATAAATTCCCATAACTTTGTGAGCGACATCACTTGGAACTTGTGTACATCTGATGTCCTTTTTATTTTGTTCAGTTTTTTTTTTTATAGAAATATTAAAACTAGACATTGTAAATATTGGGTGAAGACAACAGGGTTTTTACCTTTCATGTATGTGTAGTCCAAGGAACATCACCCATTTACTAAAGATGGACTTTTCCAGAAACCGGAAAATAACAGTGAGCAGACTGGTTTCTTACACTGAAAACTTCTGTTTGGTTTCAAACAAACAAGATAACAGTGTTAGGGACCCCCTGGTGACAGGTTAGAAATTATTAATTAATCAATGAAATGACTATGTTTTGTATTTTTTTTATTTTATTATCCTTGATGCTTTTCATTTTTAAAATTGCAAGGGGCTGTAAACTGCCATGGATGTGAAGCAAATACTGCAGTGTATTCCCATTAGCTCTCAAGTCTAGATCCAAGATTATTTATTGGTTGCTAGATTTGTTACCAGATTTACAAGTATGATTCTCCTTGACCTGAAAAAAATATGAATAGCATGCTGTATGCAAATTTTAAAAAAAAAAACAATGTCTCTACCTTACAACATCCACCATGTGAAGACAATAAGCTGGATATTAATACTCTTTGTGATGTCATTATCAGCATAAAAACACTCAATGGTCAGAAAAATAAGCATAGAGACATTGAATGGTCTGACCAATAAGCATAGAGACCTTTAATGGTCTGACCAATAAGCATAGAGACATTGAATGGTCTGACAAATAAGCATAGAGACCTTTAATGGTCTGACCAATAAGCATAGAGACATTGAATGGTCTGACCAATAAGCATAGAGACCTTTAATGGTCTGACCAATAAGCATAGAGACATTGAATGGTCTGACCAATAAGCATAGAGACCTTTAATGGTCTGACCAATAAGCATAGAGACATTGAATGGTCTGACCAATAAGCATAGAGACCTTTAATGGTCTGACCAATAAGCATAGAGACATTGAACGGTCTGACAAATAAGCATAGACACTGAATGGTCTGACCAATAAGCATAGAGACACTGAATGGTCTGACCTATCAGCATAGATGTACTGAATGGTCTGACCAATCAGCTTAACTGTATCAGATGTGATCAAATTTAATTGATAATGTTTTTAAGGATTATCACAGGTGATAAATAGCTCAAGGTCAAATCAAAGATCTTTGTCATAATTTATATTTTTTGGGATGGTAATATTGCATGAAAATTTGACAAATAATTTTCCATTGTTTAATATCATGTATGTTTATCACCATGATGAAATGATGAATGTAGCATATGGTGCACCCATAATGAACTTGAGTGTGGCCAAGCAGAGTATATTAAACACATGTTGTTACTTTTACAGTGTCTCTATCAGTTAATCTTTGCATGACCCAAAACCTCTTATGTCTAAAGATCAAAGTACATTAGACACATTTTGTTACTTTTAGTGTCTCAATCAGATAATTTGTGCATGACCCTAATCCTGTTTTGCCTCAAAGATCAAAGTATATTAGACAGATGTTGTTACTTTTCCGTGTCTCTTTCAGTTAATTTGTGCATGACCCAAAACCTGTTCTGCCTAGAAGATCAAAGTATATTAAACACATGTTGTTACTTTTCCAGTGTCTGTATCAGTTAATTTGTGCATAACCCAGAACATGTTTTGTCTAGAAGATAAAAATATATTAGACAGATGTTATTACTTTTACAGTGTCTCTATCAGTTAAATTTGTGCATAACCCAGAACCTGTTTTGCCTTGAAGATAAAAATATATTGGATGTTGATACTTTTACATTGTCTCTATCAGTTAAATTTGTGCATAACCCAGAACCTGTTTTGCGCCTTGAAGATAAAAATATATTAGACAGATGTTACTTTTACAGTGTCTCTATCAGTTAATTTGTGCATGACCCAAAACCTGTTTTGTCTAGAAGATCAAAACATGGTTTAATGTTACAGTAAGTTCATCTCAACATCTCAGATTATATCTGCATCTATAGTTTAGTGAATTTTCATGTGTGTGATCAAAATGTAGATAGAATTACATAATTGATTTCATGCCTTCCTTGTGATTTCTTCATAATTGCATCATGTACATGTACTTAAATCATGTCAGGTAATGTTCTTCTCACAGTTGGGTGATTTTTCTTTGAATTGAAATATAGTTTATTGCTCAATAGATAATTTTATCACAGTTAGATATTAAGTAGAATTTCAAAATAAAAATCAATTATATAACCTATATTTATTTACCAATAACCACTCAGCCTTTAATTAAAAGAAAAATGAACTTTTCCAGAACTCCTGGACCAACATGGTGGATTACATGTGCACATACCACTCATTTTCTCCTTTGAATACGTTCCCCAATCACATTACTTTAGGGATATTAGCCTGCTACCTCGCGAATCCAGCCCTACCAAAAGACGAAAATTCGTCTTTCCTGTCTATGTCATATAGACAAAGGGCAATAACTCTTGCCCCTTACCTCCCCTTGCTACCCGCTAGGTGTCGCTTCTTTAGTTTTTTAGCTTCGCTGTACGCGAAAACACGTACAATTAGACCTCCAATGAATCCAAGCCATCTTAGTGTAAATTCTGACCATCCGAAGTTAAATTTGGAATTACTGTGTTGGATAATCATTCCTCTACAGGTCGTATACATTATTTTACAATATTTTCCAATTTGAGTGACTTTGTCACCTTTTCTAAACTTCGGACCAGGTTGCAACGTGGTCAAACACGCTTATGGCGGTACTAGCATGTAATACATGTAGCACTCAATAATTTCGCTTATTCCGTATGTAACGTTTACGATATTAGCGATTTAATAACGTGCTGCATTGATAATTTGTGCTTTATTTACCTGCTTTGTCGTTTCAGTAGACTTCAAAAAGTCTTTGAACGACCAAGCTGCGACTATTTAATGGCGGACTTCGTGTTGTAGTCACGAGTTCACGCGACACTTAATCATTTCGCTTCCTCCGTTAGTTACGGTTATGGAATAGCGACTTAATAGCATGCTGAATTGTTAATTTGTGCTTTGTTTATCTTTTTTTTTTTTCGTTTCAGTAGACTTAGTCTCTAAACGACCAGTTGCGACTATTTAATGGCGGAATTTGTGTTGTAGTCACGAGTCCACGCGACACTAAATCATTTCGCTTCCTCCGTTAGTTACGGTTATGGTAATAGCGACTTAATAGCGTGTTGAATTGCTAATTGTGCTTTGTTTATCATCTTTTTCGTTTCAGTAGACTTCGTCTTGAACGAACCATTGCAACACGCTCACGGCGATAACTAGTGTTGTCATTAAGAGTTAACATGGCACGGAATAATTTGACTACTCCGTTAGTAACGGTTATAGTATTATCGAATTAATAATATGCTGAATTTTTTAATTTGTGCTTTGTTCTCTTCTTTTGTCGTTTCAGTAGCAAAGTCGACAACGAAGGCATGAATGGCAAAATGGGTGTTGGCAATGTGGAAATGGAGGAAATTATGTTGACATGGTTTAGGCTGCCCAGCGGATGTAAATTTCACCGCAGGTCCGTGCATGGCTTTCGGGCCTGTAAGTCCGGACGCATGGAGTCTATGCTGGATCAATTGGATCCATTTAATATGCACTTTCGCCGGCCGTCCAGCCGACACCGTCAGTTCAGCCGGCACTTCAGCAGGCTCCAACCGGCATTAGCCGTCCATCCGGCACCGTTCGTTCAGCCCAAATGGCACCGGACGGCCAGCCGACCTTCCAGCTTGCATCAACAGGCACCGGCCGTTCAGCCCAAATGGCACCGGCCGGCCAGCCGACCTTCCAGCCTGCGTCAACAGGCACCGGCCGTCCACCCGGCAACGACCGTTCAGCCCAAATGGCACCGGTCGTCCAGCCGGCATCAACCGGCACCGGCCGTCCATCCGGCAACGACCGTTCAGCCCAAATGGCACCGGTCGTCCAGCCGACCTTCCAGCCGGCATCAACCGGCAACGGCCGTCCACCCGGCAACGACCGTTCAGCCCAAATGGCACCGGTCGTCCAGCCAACCTTCCAGCCGGCATCAACCTGCACCGGCCGTCCATCCGGCAACGACCGTTCAGCCCAAATGGCACCGGTCATCCAGCCGACCTTCCAGCCGGCATCAACCGGCACCGGCCGACCATCCGGCAACGACAGTTAAGCCCAAATGGCACCGGTCTTCCAGCCGACATCAACCTGCACCGGCTGTACATCAGATTTACGGAGATTATAGTGATGTACCTGTCAGTCAATCTACACTACTGGTTACATATCACTACCATGAGAGAAATGTTATAGATGAATCTCCGTCCAATCAAACCATTCGAGAGGCAGGTGCCGGTCATAGCCGGACCTTCGCCGACATTCCGGCCGACCATATACCAGACAAATCAGTCGGTATTGCCGGTGTACACCTCCCGTCACGTCAAATACGTGACGGTGTGATTTTAAAACAAGGGAGAATTAGTGACATTATCAGAGGTGACGGAATTGAGTTATCTATGCCACTTGGTATGCGCTACCCAGATATGGCAGCTTTACCAGAACAGGACTTTCAGGCCGACCATTCGCCAGTTCAATCAGCCGTTAGTGCCGGCCGTCCATATGTTCACGGCTTCTCCACAAGGGAGATTTAGTGAAAGTGTCAATTATGACAGAATTGCGTCATCTAGGTCACCTGGTATGCTGTACAGATATGCAAGCTGTACCAGAACCAACATTCCCTCTGAGCGAATGGTAGATGGGCGCGCAGTGCTGGCCGCACTACATAAGCATTATGTAATTATTATTACCTTACAGCCGGCACCAACCGGCACCGGGCGTCCATCCGGCAATGACCGTTCAGCCCATATGGCACCGGTCATCCAGCCGACCTTCCAGCCAGCACTAACCGGCACCGGGCGTCGATCCGGCAATGACCGTTCAGCCCAAATGGCACCGGTAGTCCAGCCAAGCTTCCAGCCAACACTTGCCGGCACTGACCGTCCATCTGGCTCCGGCCGTCCAGCCCAACAGGCACCGGTCGTCCAACCGTATGGAGATTTTAGTCATATACCAGTCCGTCCGACTGTACCGCTGTACCAGCACGGGGACTTTTATCATACCGCAATCCGCACAAATCGGATTGACAAAGATTCTAGTGATGTTTCCGTCTATCAATCCGTACTACCGGTTACATATCACTACCATGACACAGATGTTGGTGATGAATCTCTCGATCCAACCCGACCATTCGAGCGGTCGGTGCCGGTCATAGCCGGCCCGTCGCAGTCATTCAGGCCAAACATATGCCAATCAATTCATTCGGCATTGCCGTCCGTCCATAGGCTAACAGCTCATCCACAAGGGAGAGTGAATGCCTTTATCATCGGAATCGAGTCATCTATGCCACCTGGTATGCATTACCCCGATATGGATGCTTTACCAGAGCAAGATTATGCACATAGTGAGTGCGATGAATCGCAGGCAAATCAGCTGTATGCAGATCCAACTATGGAACAGACTGAGTTCAGCTTCAAAGCCGCAGTGGAGGAAATTTATAGGGTGTTGGCCCCTTCAGAATGCCCTCCACCTCCTGCTGCCATTACCGACTATAAGGTTAGAGTGTCGGTCGATCTGGATGAGGGGGAAAAGACTCTATCCTTCCGCCTCCTTCCCCAGTCGACAAAAATTAAGGAAATTAATGACCGTCTGTCGACACGTATAGGGGATCCAGGAAATGCTAAGGCGTTCTTTTCCGAAAGTCAAGTACCAGCGTCGTTTTCAGGTCGAGGGTACAAAACTCACTCCGATGCGTTCAGTACTGAGGTCCCGGCTCTGGATAAAAATATGGCAGCAGTCCATATGTCTGCTCCATTGTCTTATAAAGTGGACAAAACTGTGTTCAATGCCAAGTCCAAGCTGGTTCGAAATGTAGTCGCTACGTCTTCACTGTTAGACCTAGCCTCCCTAGCCATTTTCAGGATCGCTGAAAAATCTGGCAATGAACATGCTTGGGAATCGAGGGCCTGGTTAGCTAGGGTTCTTAACAGGGCAGCTCACCATTCCATGGCCAATGCGCTGACTGCTTCTGCCAACCTAGACCTGATACGTCGTGACGCATGTCTGAAGGGCACGTCGCTTAAACCCCATCATAAGCTGGCTAGATATGACTGACGCACATTTCATGTCCCTATCCCACGAGTAGCGGACATTTCTCCGTTGTGCTTGTCGGGACTCGGTTTATCAGTTCCATGTCATACCTTTTGGCCTCAATTTTAAGCCCTGGGGTTAGTACCAAGGTTATGGATTACGTCGTCACCCTGTTCCGCTCGACTTCATCTATTGCGTCGGCAGTATATTTGGACGACATCCTCCAGAAACATCTGTCAAGTTCTACTCTGCTCAAAGGCAGAAACGATCTTATATCACTTTACATCATATAGGCTTTCTCGTGAACTGGATAAAGTCTGATCTCTGTCCAATCCGGATGTTTGGTCCATCTGGGTGTGGAGTTTCTCCCGATCTGAATCTGGTAAGGCTTCCTCGAGTTTGCGATCATCCAGATATTTGCACTCGTAGAGTCCGTTTCCGACAGGATGCGCATTTTAGCGAGAGAGTTGCAGATCCTCGGATTATTCAATGCGGCAGCAGACTTGATCCCGCTCAGCCGTCCTTTTATGCGCCCTTTACAAAGGACGCTGCTAGCGTAATTGTGCCCTTTTCAAGTCCCTTCGATCCCAGAAAACAGTCATGCTCACGCCAGAGATACGATCATTCTTGAGTCAATGGCACAAACCCTGTGGGCTGTCCACAGGGATTACTCTGGAGATACCCAAAGCGGGGATAACGGTATGTTCCGCCACTAGTACCTACGGTTGGGGTGCCCACCTGTTGCCGGACTTCGATACTGTCAGCGGCACGTGGGTGCCAGGGGCGAGCCCTTTCCACATCAACCTTTCAGAAATAACGGCTGTCATCAACGCCTTTCATTTCGGGCAGGATCAACTCTTATTACAAACTGCCCTCATTATGTCAGACAACTTTGTGGTGGTGCCTTGCCTTAAAAACATGGGGACACCAATCACCAGACCTGTGCAATCTGAGCTGGCAGTTTCTACATTGGTTTGACAATCTCCACCTCAATGTACAATTCCGGCACATTCTTGGCAGACTCAATGTCTTGGCTGACACTCTATCTAGTCATTCACACAGAATGGTCACTCCATCAATCGGACTTTCTTCCAATTGACACACTTTGGGGACGTCCGATGATTGATCTTTTGCAACAAGGTGAAATCGCAAGTTGTCCACCTTTCATCTCACAGGTTCCAGACCCAGAAGCTTGAGTCGTGGATGCTCGATCAATCAGCTGGGAAGGGTTGTGGTCATTCTCCTACCCTCCCACGGTCTTGGTACTGAAATTAATCCAGAAGTTAAGGGGTCAGAACTGTCAGATGGTTCTGATTGCCCCTCTCAGATGGAACAACTCCTGGGTCTCCGATCTACTCAATCTAGGCGATAGATCTACCCAGGAAGATTACAGTCAGCACAAGTATTCGCAAGCAACCGCGGCCAGGGGTGTTCCACCCCTGTCAGGACCGTCTTTATGTTCAAGCTTGGCTCTTGTCCAGACAGCCTTGCAAGACAAACAATTTAAATCTTTGATTGTGGAGAGAATCTCGAGAGCAAGAAGGCCCTCTACTCTGATGGTTTACGAGGGCAAGTGGCATGTTTTCAGGGACTGGTACCATATCATTCACATTGTTCCTCTGAGTGTCACAATCCCTCAACTGGCCAACTTTTCTCTGGCTTTTCGAGGAGAAACAGCTGGCTCCAGTTATTATCAAATGCTACCGCTCCATGATATCAGACACATTCCGCCATTCTGGTACATGTGCTATCAGCCATGACAAAGATTTGTCAGATCTTTTAGACATTTTAAAAATTCAATCGACTTATATCCCTCACCCTGTTTCCAAATGGAATCTGTCCTGGGTTTTAACATGACTCAATTCAGACAGTATTGAGTCTTTAACCCACGATTAGTTAAAGCTACTATCATACAAATTGGGTTTCTTGATAGTCTTAGCTTCAGCATGCAGGGTGAGCGAGTTACATGTCCTTTCTAGTGACCCGAACTCTCTTCCGTTCCGATCAGAGGGTTTGATGGTCCTCTTGACGCAGCCAGGCTTCGTAGTCCAAAATAGATTACCATACATTGGCGATCAACGAGTCGTCATTAGCTCGCTTTCTTTATAGATAAGTCAGGATCAACAGCCATGTAAGATCCTGTTTGTGCACTCTAGCACCATTTCAATGCATAGAGGTGAGTCAGGTCACATACAAGCACCTCTTTCTTCTGGTGATAGCTGGGACATGAGATACCACCATTCAAGCCCTTGCTTCATGGCTGAAGTGGGTTATACGCTCGGCGTACTCTGAGGATTCGCAAATCAGTCACATTATAGAAGCTATTGGCTGACATGCAGAGTCAACCTTCTACAGTTTTATCTTCAAGCTTGTACTCGCAGAGGCAAACATTGATTCTAGTAGGTCCGGTGTTGGGCAGCCCAGACGCCCACCAGACCCATGTGCAACAATCAGCACAGCCTATTAGCTTCGCTGGATTCGCCAGATAAATTTTCGTAGGTAAGAAGATTTCAATAACTATCTTCTTAACCGTATAAAGGGGTCACATATCACGTGACCCTGGGCTGTGTTGCTGATTGAAAATTAGGAGACCGGGTTATCATTCACATGGGGAATCCAACCATCATTCCCTAGAGGATACCCGGGGTGGAGGTCGGATGCTCCGCATTCCCTCCTCCTATTACTTATTCTCCTAAAGTAATGTGATTATGGAACGTATTCAAAGGAGAAAGCAAATTTTTTAGTAAATTATGTTTCTCCAAGAATACTTACCCAATCACATTACTAAGAAACCCTCCCAACCACCCCGCCATGCGAGCATCCTTGTGTTTTATATACCGCTCAGCTTAAAAAACTAAAGAAGCGACACCTAGCGGGTAGCAAGGGGAGGTAAGGGGCAAGAGTTATTGCCCTTTGTCTATATGACATAGACAGGAAAGACGAATTTTCGTCTTTTGGTAGGGCTGGATTCGCGAGGTAGCAGGCTAATATCCCTAAAGTAATGTGATTGGGTAAGTATTCTCGGAGAAACATAATTTACTACAAAATTTGCTTTCAAATGAGTGATGTTTCTCAATATGTTTATAAAAAGTGTTGAAATCATTTGTGTGTTAAATGGTTTCAATGGAATTGGTAAACTTTGATTACTCACATGAGACTTCACAGAGCTACAGATGCAGATATTATTTTCAATGCTGAACTGAAGAAAGGATAGTTTAAACTTGGTTTGGGGATGCAATGCAATGCTTCTTAGTGTTTGAAAGTTGTGTAACACTTATTCTGAATGATTTGCAGGCAAAACCTTGTTATTTTTCTTATTATTACTGCCATTCTTCAGGATTTGCCATACCGAGAATCTCTTCATTGTATACAGACAGCTTTCACCATACTCTCTGACCAGGGATCTGTTTTCAAGATTGACCCAATAAAGTTCTACAAACACCTATACAAGCACATGTTTCATGTTCATGCAGGTATGTGGAGCTTAATATATCATGATTTACATAAATCGTACAGGCAGTTTTTGTGGTTTATGTTTAAAACTTGTATGGCTCATATGTTGACATGCTGTTATCTTTGAGGTTTAAAAAACAAACATTGACCTCACTGATGGGAGATTTCTTACTATTCTTTGAGAGGACATTTGATCAGCAACTCATTTCACTGGGGCCTCGAGTGGTCTAAAGCGCTCTCCATTACAGATCACTGCCATCTCACCTCTGTCTGCGTGGTTTTGAGTCTCGGATTCTGCCAATGTGGGTATGTGAGAAGGTGTGCCAGTAGCTTCTCGTGGGTCGGTGGTTCTTTCCAAGGTTTTCCCTGGTTCTTCCTCTACCAATAATATCGCCATGTATAGCCTGTCTTATGCTGAAAAATGGCATTAAACCCTACTACAACTACTGCAACTTGTTTCACTGCATTATCAAAGCTTCCAGATAGGTTTAGTTTGAGATAAGCATAGTATATGTAGGGTTTAACAGATAACAAACACAATCTTGCTTTATAGTGCAAAGTTTAGGTATCATAGAAAGGAAACAAAATCCTTAAAATGCAAAGTTAATTTTTTTAAGATTAAACTGCTTGTTTTAAAATGTTCAGGACCATCTCATTAGGAATACAATCGCAGTACACATCCCAGAGTATAAATGTTGGTTCATTTACTACCACCACAAGATAATACGGATATATTTCAACCTATTCTACATCCCATGACAACAGATGGGATAGTTTAAGATGAAAACATATTATCAAATCTATACTTCTTTAAATATCGAGTTCAACTGCAAACTGCATAAACCCAGATCTGCTGCTGAATAGTGTACTGGTAGATTTGGATCTATGCAATTTGACTCTGATCTACCAGCACATTATGCAATGGCAGAACTTGGTATATTTTGTTTGCAGTTGGACTCAATCTGTAAATGAGAATTGCACTGTAATTTTAACCAAGAAAAGAAGCAGTATCTCAACACTTTGTCCATCTATTAATTTCATTATCCTTTGTCCTGTTATCCCTCAACTCACTAACTGCTTCAGTGTCCTAAGTAGTTAGAGTGTCAGCTTCAGATGCAGGGGGTACTGGGTTTGAATCCTGTCTGGTTCATACCAAAGACTTGTAAACATTGTACTAGCAGCTGCCTCACTTGGCACTCGGCATTAAGAGGTTAGTGTTAGGACTGGTTGGCTTGGTGTCAGGATAATGTGACTGGGTGGGACATGATGCCATGTCTGTGGTGTGATGCATCAGTGCTAGACATCACTATAAATTGCCATGCTACAGACATCGTAGCGATGTGCCTGAATTTGTTTAAAAACTAAGCTAAAAATTCATATCACACACACAAACCTTTCCTCACCTAGAAAGCATTGTGGACATTCATGATCATGTTAAAATTTTGGAACTGCAGTTTCTGAAACTGAACTGGAGGTCATTAAGACCTAAGTGTATTTCATTATATGAGACTGATAATTGGTCAGACTTAAGGAACAGTATTGATTGCCTTAGTAAGAAAGTCTGTCTCTCAAATTTCATATTTTGAGTCTGAAAATTATCACTCAATCTGAATAGAATCAGTTTCATTTTAGTACCCCAAAAAAACCAACTTGTATTCTGCATTCTGGTTGTTCACTTATTTAAGCAAAATTTGTGGTGGCAAAGTACTTCTATACTGATGTTATAAACTTTAAGTAAAGTAAATGTACAACAAGCATTTTTTATTAATCCTTCTTTGTATCATAAACAGTGTAAGAATAAAAATACATATTAATGTCAGTTCTCATCTTTGTTTCTAGGTACAACCAGTGATGATCTACCGATCATGCTGGACTGTCTTCAAGTGATGGTCACCAAACATAAACGGCAGGTCTGTATTATGGATATTTACAGCTTTTCATATTAATCTATATGGAAGACACACAGACACATGCACATACAACCTTGATTAGCCATTGTTGCATTGAAAGATCTGTGTGTCTTTACTTGCAATCATAAGTGTATGAACAAGCTAGACACTGGGTTGATATTCTCAAAACATTTTAGGTAAGGAAAAGTCCTGAAAGTGTGATGGTTTATAATTTAAATCTGAATTAGGCTAGAATCACGATACGTAATATTTTTTTGTTAACTTGATCCATCTAGAATCTGATTATGGGTTTTTGAGATTGCATTCCTTGTTTGTTTGCACAAATCACAATGCACACACAAAAATATGTATTGTTTTAACCTTCAAATAATAGAATTTTTCAAATTTTCTTAACATCAGCATTGTACTTGAACAAATATTTAAAATAGGTCACAAAATATTGAATGTCGAGGTTTTATGAGCTTCAACTCCAGTTTTGAGCTAAAAACATTTTAGTAATAGAGTACCTGATTAGCCTACGAAATGATCTTCAGCCCACTCGTCCATTGCCGCTAATTTTATGGCAAACTGAGGCAAAGAAATGAGTATCCAGTCCATCAGGTCAGCTGGAGTTTTATGTATCCCAAGTAAATTTAATTTACCAAATGTATATTTCATGATATTAAAATGAATTCAAATCAGGTGAGAAAAAAAATCCTCGAAAATTGTTTTGGACCACTATTGAGTCTGTGTTAGATTAAAAGATAAATAACTCGGAAGTTTTCTGTGTTCAGTAGATGCTTATTGTATGTCATTAAAACTGTGTTTATGCAATGTCAAATGACTCGTGATACGATTCCCAACATCAACATATGGTGGTATTTGGATGCCTGGCAGTCGCAAGAGTATAAAAATCCAAAACGGCCAGACAGAAATAAATAAGTAAATAAAACAGTATTTTAAAAATAACTGGGTTCTAGAATTTGCTTGGAATAAAGAAACAGGATGCATGCTTAGAGCATATGAAAGCTGTTAACTATTCAGCTGTGTTCTGCTAATGTTGATGCATTAGACCCAGTTCATGTTCCAGCAATCCTAATTTTATGAGCAGCAGTACACTGGATACCATAGTTTCATTGTTGGAAGCTGAGTCTAGCTTGATACTGTCATTGATGACTAGTTGGTGGATGAGAATCCTGATTCATATTGTGACTGGTCATCAATGGTAGCAACAGATTATGCAGGAAGAACCCAGGAACACCCCAAGTAAGAACTACCAAGCCACTGGAAGCTGCCGTCTATCTTTTTCACATACCTGCATTGGCAGAGTTCTAGACTCAGACCCACATGGACAGAAGGGAGTTGGCATTGATTTTTAAAGACAAGTTTACATTGGTTGTGATATTATATTTTATTAGAACATTTTATGATTGGTTCATGAGACCTGAATTTATTTAATCTGACTTGTATTGTTTTTCTAAATCCAGCACTCAGTTTTTCTCGCTCTTGTTTCTTATGTGTTACCCAAATATTACAACATAGTTATTGCCTTCATACCTGTTGGCATGTTTAAGAAACGTTTTAATTATTTACCATGTTGTTGTAGCAGCCTACTTTTATTCAAAAGTATTCTTAAGAGATGAATTTTCTCTTTGGTACATGCAGAAATGTTGGTTGATACATACCAATATGGTCAATAGATACTTAACAGGATGGTTGATTTGACACATACCAGTATGGTCAGTTGGTACATACCAGTATGGTCAACTGGTACATACCAGTATGGTCAATTGGTATATACCAGTATGGTCAGTTGATACATACTTGTATGGTTGATTGATACATACCAGTATGGTCAATTGGTATATACCAGTATGGTCAATTGTTACATACTTCTATGGTTAATTGGTACATACCAGTATGATCAATTGGTATATACCAGTATGGTTAATTGATATATGCCAGTATGGTTAATTGGTACATACTTATATGGTTAATTGGTACATGTATGGTCATTTTGGGTGAAAAGGTTAACAATATGCATTTTATTTTTCATACTAGGTCTCACAACACCGTATTCTGGCCTTCCTGAAAAGGTTGTGTACCTTGGTACTACAGCAGACTTCTAGTGGAGCTGCAGGTCTCCTCCCTGTTGTCAGGAGTATTCTCATGGTATGTTTTGTCTGTATGTATGTCTGTGTAAATAATAGTCCTTCTTCTGTCCATGTACCTGTCTTACAGAAACATTTAGGAGAATAATGAATATGGCTAATCTATATGGATCAGCAGAATTCGGTGTTCACAGTTCTTGACAGTGTTCATTACTGCTCCAACGGCCTAGTGGTTAGAGCATCCACCATGGAAGCAGGAGGTCATGTGTTCGATCATGATGAAGTTTTATTAATTTTTTCGCAAAAGAGAATTAAGAGTTGTGTGTGATTTCTTTATTGTGTACACTTATTTACTTTGTATGTAAATATGCATATAGTAGAGGTCTATAATGAGGATTAGTTCCATGCAACAAATCATGTCATTTTTATATATTAGTATTATTATTATTATTATTTTATCATCATTATTATTATTATTATTATCATCATCATTATTATTATTATTTTATAATCATTATTGTTATCATTATTATTATTATCATTATTATTATTATCATTATTATTATTATTATTATTATTATTATTATTATTGGGTTAGGTACGTTCAAAGCAGCTAGAATGACTGTTTATCCTCAAACAGTATTGTGACATTTTGATTGCATTAGGATTTATTTTTTGCTGGCCGATTACTGTCATCTTTAGAGTTTTATTTTTTTCTTCAGACATACAACTACTGTGATATTCTGTTTGACAATGAAGCACAGGGGAATGGACTGTATCTACCAGAACTAGAGGATCCAGAACACTGCAATGCTCAAAACACCATGCTTTGGGAGTTGTCCTATTTAAATGTAAGAGCTGAATGAACTTTGTTGTTTAAATAGACCTCCCTCAAGGCCTAATGAGGTCTACATTATAAGGGGGTCCAGTAATAGGCGAAGATTTTCTTATGCCACAATGATGCTTTCCCAACAAATGGAAAAATGATTTCATTGGCTGATCAGAGGAGCATACTTCTTATACAATGGCATTTATCAGGAAAGTATTTGAGATAGAGAGACATAACCTCTTAGTTTTCACTTCTTCAGAGTTTCATCCAGGTACCCTCGGACATTAACGCAGATGGATGAAATATTTTGTGGTGGAGATTTCATGGGGCCACTTGAGAGTCTGGTTGAAGGAGACATTTCTAACAAAATGCATAATTTCATAATGTTTTGATGGTTTATTTTTATTGAAGAGTTCACAAGCTTTGAATCACCAAGTTCATTCTAGCTTGAAGATTTGAGGATATTAATAGTGGTTTTACTTTTGAAAAATTTGATTTACCAGCAACATTTCAGCATACAGTGTAACAACAAATAATGTCCTCAAAGTACAAGACTGGCATCCAGTTCTAAGAAAAGTTGAATTTTTAAATAAATGAAAATCACAGAAAATGTCATTCTTTGTGGCTCATTTTATGGCATTAAAATTTCTGACAGAGTATTTTGGATTTAATCTTCAAATTTTGATATTTGACCAATCAGAATGTATCTTAAATTTGCAGATATTAGAATTCATTCAATCAATTTAAAGCATTCTTTGGCCAGTTATGATAGTTAAATTTACCATGTATCACTTTATTAATTCATAGTAAATAAAATTACTATATATTTACAACAGGTCAGTGTTTTAGTATCAGGTCACAGATCATTCTCAGCAACTTGATGATGTCCATGAGTTCGTCAGAATTGTAGCCAGAGTGCAATTATACAACTGTTCTGATGTATCAATAATAATAATAATATGATGATGATGATGATGATGATGATGATGAAGAAGAAGATGATTAATAATACTAATAATAATTTATTTCAAGGGGACAACCAATTTTACTAAACTTAATGCTATTCTCTGAGACTCTCAAATGTGTACAATACAGTATTCTAAAGATTTAAATACTATATAAATAAAATAAAAAATTTGTGATTGATATCACACATTAAAATATTTAACTTTAAACTTACATTTTGTACATTCATATTCATTGTTGTTTGATGTTTATAACTGATTAATGCATCCACATGAACAAAAGAGAAACAGTCCAGTCCAGTGAAAGATTATAAGCTTAGTTACTGGAAACATCTGTCTATCAGTGTATCCCAAACCCTACCTACCCAAAGCTTCAACTCCCAGGGATGGATCAGAATTATTTCAGCAATTGTGCACTCATACAAATCACTTCCAATTAGATCCAGAATTTGAAGTCTCTGTTGCTAATGGTGAAGAGTTGTACAATGAATACAATGGTACATATGCAAGGTGGGCAGGATAAAATGTTACCTCTCTTTTGTAAAGTTGGCAAGTTGATAAAAACAGTAGCATATATTTAGTTAACTGATTTATTATTTGTACATGATTTTTTTGTGGGCATAGATAAAACGGTAGGGAATAACATTAGTTGGATATTGAGATAAGATGATTAACTAGATTTTCTAACTTATTTGATTCGTTTGGTTCTTTAAATTATATCAGTCAAGAACCCAAGAACAACTGTTATTTATTCCTCTGAATCATTGCAAGTTGCCAACAACTCAGTAGTAACTGTTACTTATTGCACTGAATAATAACAAGATGCCAACAACTCAAGAAAAACTTATTTATTCCTCTGAATCATTGCAAGATGCCAACAACTCAATAACAACTGTTATTTATTGCTCTGAATGATCTGCCTTTACAGGTAATAATGTATATTTTACCTGCAGTGCAGCATCAGGTGAATTTAACCTTTAAATAAAAGGGAAATTTATCAGCAAGAAGAATAATTGTTTAGATTAAGAGTTTAAATGACTGTGTTGAAGCCAGTCATAAACTGTATATATGTTTGGAGAGACTTTGCAGTGATACATATTTTAGTGGAAGTAGTGCTACATGTATAGCTCCACCATTTTAGACCGAGATTCTGCTGTGGTACATATTTAGTGTCAGTAATGTCAAATATACAGCTCATGAGTCAGCATGATTTGACCTCATTAAAATGTTAAATACAGGCATGGATAAATCAATGGTCGGCATTCCCAAACTTAGGAATTTTGTTTCTGGAGAACTCATCTCTTAAGATTTTAAACCCCAGTCTATGATAGAGATGGGTTCAAGTTTTATTTCTTGGCAAAACAGTACCATGAGACATGTTCACAATCAGTTGATGCCAGAATCATTGGTCAAATTTTCAAGAATATCTCGTGTAATTGGAAGCCCATTTTGACATTGTTCCTCCAGTAAAGTCTAATTGCTTTAGTTGTACTAGGTAAATTTGACATGTAATTACATCTTGCCTTCGTATTATTTTTAGCGTCATTACCACCCGGTCATACAAAAGTTTGGAAGTCACATAAGCCGAAGGGCTCCAAGCACAGGAGAAGGACAACTTTCAGCAGATCTTTCACGCAAGTAAGGAAGAAATTAAAACTCACTAAAAGATTGACTTTTGGTATTATAAAGTTTACTCACATAATTCAGTCTACAAATTTTACCCTAACTTTTGGGATGTTTAAACATAAGCATTTTTTATGTCCAAAAACCTATAAGAATGAAACTTTTTTCAGCAAAACTGGGTAAAACTTCAAATTTTATAGGTAAATCTACAGTTCTTTTTTTGTCTCGTACTATGGGGAAAAGGTTCTTTATTACTGACCAATTTCTAGCTTAATACATCATCTATCGCATTATAAAAGAATAATTAACATGTATGCTCGTGTTGAAATCAAATCCAACTAAACAACATAGACTCTGATCTTCTATCTCCTAATTCACCTTCAGTCTAGGCTCAATATTATTTGTTCAATGAATTAATCCTAATAAACTGCATAGACAAAGTTCTGCTGGCTCATTATGCAATGGCAGTTATGGATCTGTGTAATTTGTGGTTGGCAATTATATGTGGCCTGAAACCTCAAATTGTTACAATGAATTTGTTTTGCAAAATATTCAGTAAGCTCCAGTGAACAGAATATGTTTATAAAATCTTGAAGTTTCCTTTTAGGTGCCATGCAATCATAATATTTCAAAATGCATGTTCTCTCTGATCTGAAGATGACTAGTTTGGAAAAACTTCTTGGAATATTTGTGGACAGTAACTTGCAATTGCCTTGTCATATATATTATATTTCAAAAAATATTAATTCTTTGGCAAGGAAATGCTACAATGCAAGGAAATAGCATGTAAAATAATTATTAGTCAGCAAGTGGATAAAGTTCAAAATGCAATGCTTGCAATCTAATGTTTACCAATTAATGAGGTTCTCCAAGTGGTCTAAAGCACTCTTCGTTATGGATCACTGCCATCTCACCTCTGTCTGCATGGGTTCAAGTCAGATTCGGCCAATGTGGGTATGTGAGAAAACTTGCCAGTAGCTTCTCATGGGTTGGTGGTTCCTTAAAAGGGTTTCCTGTGTTCTTCCTCCACCAATAATACTGGTTGCCATGTATGGCCTGTCATGTGCTGAAAAATGGCGTTAAACTCTACAGCAACTACAACTACCTACACATACAGTGGTTTATTCTTTTAGATTATTTGCAGCATGTTGATATACAGTCATTCCAGGAATGGTAATGGGGCAAAAGACAACAACAACCAATTAATGAAAGAATATTCTTGAGAAAAGATAAAATGACATTTAAGGTATTTAAAAAATCTGCCCCCATTTGGATGAGAACCATTTTTGAAGACAGGATCTACTGGCATTTCAATTCTAAGATCATTAAAAGGTCACATTTTCAAGGCGTCAAATCCATAAAGGAGCTATTAAAAAATAGCTTTAAATTTTCAGGTGCCCTTCTTTGGAATAACTTAACACATTATATTAAATGAGCTCCAAGTATCTCACATTATATTAAATGAGCTCCAAGTATCTCACATTATATTAAATCAGCTCCAAGTATGTCACATTATATTAAATCAGCTCCAAGTATCTCACATTATATTAAATCAGCTATAAGTATCTCACATAATATTAAATCAGCTCCAAGTATCTCACATTATATTAAATCGGCTCCAAGTATCTCACATTATATTAAATCGGCTCCAAGTATCTCACATTATATTAAATGAGCTCCAAGTATCTCACATTATATTAAATCAGCTCCAAGTATCTCACATTATATTAAATCAGCTCCAAGTATCTCGCATTATATTAAATCAGCTCCAAGTATCCCTTCCTTCTGTAAAAGGTGTATTTGATGGAGGGAACCCTGGGGAAAAAATTGGTGTACTTAAAGTACACAATTTCACCACCTAATCTTTTTTTTCTCATATACATTTTGCATTATTTATGCATTTTTGTAAATTTGCATTTGCTGGTGTGTGTATATTTATGTGTACATGTGTAAATCTATGAGCTTGTATTATATATGTATATAACAGTGCCTCAAGGTAGGTTAGTTCTCATTTGTAAATTATTGAGACACTGTATGAAAATATTATTATTATTATTATTATTATTATTATTATTATTATTATTATTATTATTATTATTATTATTATCCATAAACATTATTGTTTCTTGAGCATAACTCACTAACCATTCAAGGTATCAACCAAACTTTGTACTCAAGTCAAATATACTGCATAGGGGTGCCTGATTATACTTAGATTTCCAAGCATTCGGCATTTGGTATATTAGTATAGAAACAAAGTTTAAGATATGTCAGTGTTCCAGATAGAATGAAATAGAGGGGTGCCTGTCTCTCCTCCTCTAATCTCAATGTGTATGTCTCTACCCCTTTCAATGCACATCTCTGCCTTATACATGATTCTGTCCTCTTTAAGTTTAATAGTTTTCCTTGGTGTTATCTCCTTTATCTATATTGAAAAAAAGATGTAAATAAAATCAGAGATGAGTTTGTGAAAAACTTGTATTCTTTCTTTCAACAGGGAGCCAAAGATGTTGTATCAAGACATTCTTCAAAAGGAAAGAGAAATTTTTCCATCAAGTCTTCCTATGAAATCCAAGAAGAAGTCCAAGGCAAGTGATCATTTATATGTAAGCTGTGTCATTAGCTAAGCTGGGTCGATCATCAAAATCCCTATTATAACTAGGCATACTATCTTAAAATGATTAACAAGGTAGTTGTGTGACCATGTGTCTAGATATGACCATGTGTCTGAATTTGGATGTCTTATGTTTGGGAGTCTGGAGGTTTGACAATCTGTCTAGATGTGACCATGTGTCAGAATTTGGATGTCTTATGTTTGGCTGTTTGGAGGTTTGACAATCTGTCTAGATGTGACCATGTGTCAGAATTTGGATGTCTTATGTTTGGCTGTTTGGATGTCTGGAAGTTTGAAAATCTGTCTAGATGTGACCATGTGTCAGAATTTGGATGTCTAATGTTTTTCTGTTTGGGTGTCTGGAAGTTTGTCTAGGTGTGACCATGTGTCATAATCTGGATGTCTTATATTTGGAGAGTCGGAAGGTTTGATGATGTATCTTGATGTGGGGTTTATGGAGGTTTGGCCCTGTTTCTAGATGTAACCATATCTGAATTTGGATGTCAGATGTTTGTCTATCTGGATTTAGAGATGAAGAGCTGATATCTTCAATGCAGAGTCATACGGTGTAAAGGTTTTTTGAATGACCTATGATGGATGAAGATAGTAGTTATCTCATGTTGTGGGGGTCAAAGCTTCAGGACCATCAGGTTTGCAGTGAACAAAGGACTCTTGAGGGTTTCTTTGGCAGACTACTAGGGTGGGCCATACACGGTGATTCCTTGATTATTGACATAGTGGTGGGACTGAAGATACATTGTGGTTGTCAGCTAGATGCTACCTGTTATATGTGTCAGTTTTTTTTGGATGAAGTAATCAGTATCACAATTTGAGAGAAAAGGGGTGTGTGTGTGTGTGTTGTGTGTTGTGTGTGTGTGTGTGTGTTGCGTGTGTGTGTGTGTGTGTGTCAAATAAAGTTTCTGTATTTGTTCAAACTGCATACTTTATATACCCTTGGTAAATAATCATATATTAATAGTTTTGTAAATCAATAATTTGTCATGCTTGGTGTTAGATGCAACACTGTTCGTTTTTATGTTAATTTCTAACCATTGATCTGCCAAGGTGATAGATCCATACATCGCTCATGTATGTTTATAACTTCCAATCCTTAATTCTTGTTGATTACTTGCATATTGTGAGTTATTCCGGTTAGAAAGAATATTATTTTTCATATATCAGTTGTTTAACTCAGTATGTACCTTTTTTTAAAATCCATTGTTGTATTTTATGCACATGAGTTTGGTGTCAGATTTAATTATCTTTCACTCACACTATAAATAAACATCTTGTCATGATGTTCCAGTGCTAGACATCACTGTGATCTGCCACACTGCAAACATCGTAGAAATATGACTGAAATTTTTAAAAACTAAATTAAAAACCAAAATCACAAACACACACATCTACATTTTCATTTGTCAAAAGTATTTTTTTAAATCTTTATTTCTAAAACTGATTTTTATCAGACAGGGAGATGCAATGAACTTCAAGCCATTGACCTGGCACCTTTAGGTTGTTTTCGGTAATATTTTTTAAAAATCCATTATTATTATTATTATTATTATTATTATTATTATTATTATTATTATTATTATTATTAAATGTAGAATGTCAGAATGACTATGTTTTTCAGAAAAAATCTGAGGGATTTCTTCAGGAAGAATTGAAGACCTGGTGTACAATGGTCCTTTCCTCAGTTCCAGATGTACCGCACAGTGTGCTAACAGAACACCCAGACAAAACCTAGCATGTAGGCACATTTGATGTGCCAGACTGTACTGACAATTTTCCCAGATAATACCCGTCATGTAGGCACATCTGTCATGTGCCACTTTATACTGAGTCTACCCAGATAATATATAGTATGTAGGCATGTTTGAAGTGACACAGTGTACTGACAGTCTTCTCAGATATTACCTTGATTGTGGACACATCTGATGTGTGTCACACATGGTATTGATAGTCTACCCAGATAATATCTAATACATAGACACATTCAATGGGCTATGCAGTGTACTGTCTAGAAAGATATTACATGCAGACAGCTGATGCATTATAACTATGTACATAGTTTTAGTACTATTAAAATTTATTTAAAAAAATATATGCAATATATTTCTCATTATTTAAACTGGCTTGTAGCAATACAAGATTGTGTGTATGTTTGTGTGTGGTCATACCTTTTATTTTTTTGTTTTTAAGTTGACATGGTCTGTTTTTCAGATTGCCTTCAAACTTGATCTCAACATGTACATGGTATGACATAAAAGGACATGTTATGTAACAGTAGTCATGTACTTGAATTCTTTAATCTTTGACTTGGATTCTCTCTGAAAACTTGTATATCCAATTACAAACATTTTGGATTGATATAGGTAAATTGTGTCTGATAACATAGTATCCATTACAAGATTCCTTAGCTCATTTTATGCCTGTGCTATGAATGTGGTGGATAAAGAGATGGTATATAATTTCTCAGAAGAAAAAAATATATATATATATTATCAGATTGTCAAAATTTTAAATCCATTTAGCCTAGTTGTAAAGTGTTTGTTCAGACAGGAAAGTCTATTTAGTCTGGTTGTGGATTGTTTGAGCAGGCCTTGAAGTCTTTTTAGCCTAGTTGTGGATTGTTTGAGCAGGCCTTAAAGTCTTTTTAGCCTAGTTGTGGATTGTTTGAGCAGGTCTTGAAGACTTTTTAGCCTAGTTGTGGTTTGTTTGGTAAGGCCATGAAGTCCTTTAGCTTTGTTGTGGATTGTTTGAGCAGGCCTTGAAGTCTTTTTAGTCTAGTTGTGGATTGTTTGAGCAGGTCTTGAAGTCTTTTTAGCCTTGTGGTGGATTGTTTGAGCAGGTCTTGAAGTCTTTTTAGCCTAGTTGTGGATTGTTTGAGCAGGCCTTGAAGTCTTTTTAGCCTAGTTGTGGATTGTTTGAGCAGGCCTTAAAGTCTTTTTAGCCTAGTTGTGGTTTGTTTGAGCAGGCCTTAAAGTCTTTTTAGCCTAGTTATGGATTGTTTGAGCAGGCCTTTAAGTCTTTTTAGCCTAGTTGTGGATTGTTTGAGCAGGTCTTGAAGACTTTTTAGCCTAGTTGTGCATTGTTTGAGCAGGTCTTGAAGACTTTTTAGCCTAGTTGTGGTTTGTTTCGAATGGACATAAGTCCTTTAGCTTTGTTGTGGATTGTTTGAGCAGGCCTTGAAGTCTTTTTAGTCTAGTTGTGGATTGTTTGAGCAGGTCTTGAAGTCTTTTTAGCCTTGTTGTGGATTGTTTGAGCAGGTCTTGAAGTCTTTTTAGCCTAGTTGTGGATTGTTTGAGCAGGCCTTGAAGTCTTTTTAGCCTAGTTGTGGATTGTTTGAGCAGGCCTTAAAGTCTTTTTAGCATATTTGTGATTTTGTTTGAGCAGGCCTTAAAGTCTTTTTAGCCTAGTTGTGGATTGTTTGAGCAGGTCCTGAAGACTTTTTAGCCTAGTTGTGGTTTCTTTGGTAAGGCCTAGAAGTCCTTTAGCCAAGTTGTGGATTGTTTGGTTATGCCTGAATTTCACTGACATAACTTCACTCCAGAATCTGATTGACTGGAATTTAGTTCAGACTTGTCAAATTATTTAAATCAAGACTTACTGTATATACTCACTTATAATATTTGCAGAACTGCAAACAGCATAGACCCTGCATTATATGCCAGCAGATCTGGGTCTGTGCAGTTAGCAGTTGGACTCTACTTATAAACAAGCATATATGGTGGCAGAATTAGTGCTAGGATTGTTGTATACTGTCAAAACGTTTTTAGAAAAAACTTGGTACTGAAGCACAGCTGTCAAACCCTAATGGTAATTCAGCACTTTCTAGTACATCTGGAGTAATGAAACTCCAAGAAAAGTTATGTGAAGTTCATTGATTCTGAATTTATTTTTAATAAAATTACACACTAACAATTTTTTTAAATATAAAGCTTTGAGAATAAAGGGTCAGAGTTTTATTTATTGCTTGTATGATACGAGATGATTTATATTAATTCCTGCCCACCCCTTTCCTCAATTGAATATTTGCTTGTCCTTGTTTTCTAAATATGATGTGAAGTCAGGACTAAATATTCTCAAACTACAGTACAAATATGAAATATGAATTATCATCAATTCCTAACTCTCTTTACTTCTGGCTCTTTTGATTTTAATGGGCATTCTAGGTTTTACAGGGTTTGAAATGGATGTGTGTTGTATAGTGCTTCAGACACATTTGTTGCATGAGGTTTGCATTGACATGCCATAAGGTGCAGCATATCATTTTATGGTCACATCTCTTTGTTTATTAATGTTTGGATTCGCATGCAGTTATTTGACGTATGCTGCAGTACCTTCATCAAACTGCAAGTTTATTGCCCAGTAGAAGACAAAGAGATCTGTGAGTTGGGTGGAGGTCAAAGGTCAAAAGGTCACTGGCAGGTGACAGGAGATAATTTTCCACACAAGTTCTTTAACAAGCTTTGGAGAACACAAGTAACAGTTTTGATTTGGTCGGTCAAAAGTCTGACCAGCCAAAAGCAAATTGATTTCCAGACGGGAGGAAAAGCTCTGTTTCATATAACTTCACCAAATTTTGTGAAATAGTTACGTCTAAAAGTCAATTGTTATAGACAAAAACCAACCAGAGTAAAATGGTTTCCATGCAAAATCATACTGTTTTTTTGTTTGTTATATATCTTAATGAAACATTGCATATGTGTGCCCTATACTAAGAACCAAATTGATTTTGAGGTCTAAAAACCAAGGTCACTGATCGACCCAGCTGATCTCACTGTATCTTTATTTAATTCATTAGAAATTGTGTGCCAAAAAGCATAATTTCTGTTTGTCATTAGATTAAGTTTGATCAAAATTTACCTAATTTCTTGATAATACACTTGCGCAAACTTATAAAACTATTTTTTTAAACATTGATACCTGCTGATTGATTTTTGATGCAACAAAATGCTATAAAGAAACTTTTGTTTAGGCATGGAAAATACTTGAACTGAAATCTAAAGAAAATTCTCACATTTCTTCAATGGCTGAACCTGAGACTTGAACAAACACAGACAGGTGAGATGGTAGTGATCGATAAAGACGAGCTTTAGACCACTAGGCCTCAGAAATCCGTACACGTGATCAAAATTATTGACCTTTGTACTTGAGATCAACAATTGGGTAGGTCTAAAACTGCCTTTTAGAACTTTGCAAGTAAATAATTAAGTTTCATATAGAGTAATTCATCAAAATAACAGTGGAGTCATTGTCTAGAAGACAGAGGATAAGATAATAAAATATGGCCTATATCCACTGAAACGTATGTTGATATTACAATTTTGAAAAATTTGTAAAAACAGAATAGTATGTTTAATTACATCAGCAATAACCTCCAATCATGCAACTTAAATTATTTTGTTCTAGTCGGTACTTATCAACAGTACATGCAACTTGGACTCACACATACCAGTAGAATGTATGACTGAGAGATTTGTATCTGATATCTTCATTTCCAACTAGAAAATAAAAAAAAAAGAATTTAGTTACATTTGAAGCATATGGGTACAGACTTTAGAACATGCATGAAAAATAATGTGGGGTTACATGTATTATATTTTATGGAGTTAACTGGGGTAAGTGTGGTAGACGGTGTTGGGTACATGTATGCAGCAATGGCTAATACTGCTATATGTAATAGCCGTTTGGGTGATAAATTCATTTCAACAATGGCATTGTTAGGTACAAGGGTGTGAAGGATGTTTCAGCAGATAAATAGGTAAATTATTCATTTATAATTTATGTGGTCAGCTTTTTTAGATCACCACATTGTTTGTTGCTTGGTAGTATATGACAGATTACATGAGTATGCACTGCCTTTGTTTACCCTGGATTGAGCAACAATTATGGAATGTTGTTCATGGTCTAATGATGTTTAGGTTACCAAATGTATTTTTTATAGAACTGACTTTTTTCAGAAATAACAAAGAGGCAGTGATAACATATTTTTTAAAAAATCAACATATTCAACATATTTTGTTAAGTTACTAATTCAAAATTATGTTTATTTGGGCTTTATTGTGCTTGAAGACACTGGTATAATTAGTGTAAAATGTGCTTGAAGACAGTGGTATAATTAGTATAAAATGTGCTTGAAGACACTGGTATAATTAGTGTAAAATGTGCTTGAAGACACTGATATAATTAGTGTACAATGTGCTTGAAGACACTGGTATAATTTGTGTTAAATGCCAGGAATCACACCACAACCATTCTGTATCAAATTTTGTGTTTTAATAAGAGAGTGTTATGACTGTACAACACATTCACACTCCTGATTTGTCACAAGTTAATAGCCCAATAACAATGGCCATTTATATTGACTTTAACATTCGAGTTTAATAGTCTGACATCTTATTAAGTTTTTCAAATGTTGAGTTTTAAAATTTAAAAAAGCTAAACATGTAAGCATAATATAAGATATTTGAGTGTAAAGTGATTTGTAATAAACTATCATAATAAGATATCTAAATGCAAAGTGATTTGTAATAAAACTCATAATAAGATATTTAAATGCAAAGTGATTTGTAATAAGACTATTAATATAAGATATTTCAGTGCAAAGTGATCTTTAATATAACTATCATAATAAGATATTTGAATGCAAAGTGATTTTTAATAAGTCTGTTATTAATATTAGATATTTCAATGCAAAGTGATTTGTAATAAGACTATTAATATAAGATTTCAGTGCAAAGTGATCTTTAATATAACTATCATAATAAGATATTTGAATGCAAAGTGATTTGTAATAAGACTATTAATATAAGATTTCAGTGTAAAGTGATCTGTAATATAACTATCATAATAAGATATTTGAATGCAAAGTGATTTGTATTAAGACTATCATAATAAGATTATTCACCAGTGCAGTAGCAGATTTTTGATTACTGTTATTAATTTGTTATGGAGTGGGAATGAGATCGATACTTATTGTTATTGTGAAATACTTAGCAGCTAATATTACAAAGATTTCCCCTTGAACATCGTTCTATTGTCATATTCTGTCTGGTTTGTTATATGTTGGCTATGACTAAAGAGTCGGACTGGGATCACGTTTTTTATGAAGTCTGAATTCCCAATACTAACTGGAGGAGGGAATAATTACATTGAACTGGGGACCAAGAGTTCCGGAAAAGGAAAACAATGCTATATTCACAATAAAAGTATTTCAAAATTAAAGTTTGTTACACATCCATCACATACCCTTTGAAAAAGCAGGGAAAAAACTAAGATTTTTTATTTAAGACTTAGAGTCATACAAGCTTAATATGAATCAGTGTGTAAAATTCTGATTTTATTTTGTTCTATAGTTTATTGTCTTTATTTTCATAACAGAATACATATTTTATAGATGCAAGTGAAAATATTCAACAAAGTACTAAATGTATCCTGTAAATAAGAGAATGGCCTTTTTTTATGTTAGATTACTAATATTTTTGCAGCAAAAATTGAAAATATTTTTGCAACAATTAAAGAAAATTTTCAACCACTAATTTAGAAGAAACGATCGAAATTGCATTCTATTTCCTTCTAGCGGCTGTGGCTTGGTGGCTAGTGTACCAGACTGGTATGCTAAAGGTTACAGATTTGGCTGTTGTGAAAATATCAGTCTGGAAGCAACGTGAGGCCTACTTTACCCCATTATTGTTATTGTTGTTGTGATCATCATTGTTGTCATTATTGTTATCTTTGTGTTAAGTTTGATCTTTATGATGAAAATGACAGTCTGTGATAGCATCGTTTTTATTACTGAAAATATTTTTGGAAGATATTTTTTATGCATCTGGTTAATTCTTGATTTTCATTCAAGTAAAGTCTATGTTCCACAGGCAGTTATGTATTGTATAAAAATGTACTTGAATATTGGCAGACATCATTTTTTTTATGATGACAAAGGTATAAATTAAACGTAACTTGCTTTGAAGTAATTCATTGGATCTGCTTCTTGGCGTTCTCGAGTTAGACACGGATCTTATAGTGCATCCACAATCTGATCAGTCACAGTATACGATTGACGCGGGTGGGGAAGCACTCGAAACTGTTTTGGGGACATTTCTATGATCAGTGTTAGGAGGGAAATTTTTGGTCGATACGCGTGCAAAACCGTTTTAAAACGTAATATACTAAGATTGTTCCAGCAATCAAAATTACTTTGGCAGACAATACTAGAAATTTTTGTGTGTGCTGGACTGCGTTGTATCCTACTGTATTTGCGAAATTGGATGTGACTGCTGAGCAATCGTATCGAGCTATAGATGTATATTTTATACTGGCTATCGGCAAAAATAGTTCTAAGTGATCACATACACTTATACGTATGAGAAACTGACAAACGTTAAATCTGACTGGTGTGTTCACATTTTAATTCATAGCTGGAAGAAGGTAAATGACAGTTCAAGTGACAGACGTTTCCTCTGATCCTTTCTTGATTTGTTTTATTCATCAGTTAGTCTCGATTTTAATCAGATTGGGCTCATACAATTGCTTTTTAAAGAGACGAAATACGTTTTCAGTGTTATAAATGAAAAGATAAATAATGTGTACCAGGCAGGTAAAATCATTAAAACTTAGCCAAGGTTTGTTTGTCTCTGTTTCGTGCGACTTGCGCGGATGGGCGAATCTCGTATCGTCAAAAGAGAATGAGGGCTATACTAGTATTTTTCATGCTCCACAGATTTTTATTTTTTTGTGGGGTGGCTGGCTATTGGGTGGCATAAACATGTAGCACAGATGAATGTATGGTCATGAAAACTTTGTGTATAGTAACTGTTGGGAGTCATAAAAGTAAATGTATGATTGCAAAAGTAGTTCTGCTGAGAGTATTTGGACCATGTTATGGTGACGCAGGCGAGACAGAGTACTCAAGCAAAAATAAAAACCATTCTAATTCCTTCTTGGCACAGGCCTTCAAATTTG
The DNA here is from genome assembly GCA_030141615.1 of Unio pictorum. Lineage (NCBI taxonomy): Eukaryota > Metazoa > Mollusca > Bivalvia > Unionida > Unionidae > Unio > Unio pictorum. The sequence continues at coordinate 11,906,744 of JARLTB010000122.1, forward strand.
TATTAATTATAATAATGAAAGTTGGGCACCCATTCGATGATAGTAAGGGCGCTTTGTAAATTTTGGAACCGCCAGCCCAACACTTGACCTGATACGGCCTTGAATATTTTTCTTGTATCAAACCGGGTTGGTTTTAGTGTTATCCTGCATATTCTGTTATTTAGTTCTGCGGCAGCTGGAATCGCATCCCAATTATTATTTCCAGTTCAGTACCAGAATGTAGTTCTAGTCTATTTTTCTAACTTTTTTTCATCTCTCATTTTGGTGGTTATAGAAGAGTTATATTGATGAATTTTTTTTTGTAGGGATTTAAAGGTATTTGATTGTTATTGAGAATATGAGTTCAGAGAGTGGTTGTCTGTGTGTATTTTGGCGACAGTGCACATTGAGTAATAAGCCTTGGTGATGATCCGGAAGTGAAATCTGTGTTATATTTACATGCTGTTCAATTTACAGTGCAGAAAACTAAAAAAAAAAAACAAAAAGGCCGGTGGACCCTTGACAAGAACTTCACCGTGAAGTCATATTTGGAGGTATTTTAGATTAAAATAGGATTTGTATTAATTGTCAGACAGTTGAAAGGTCAGTACTGAAAAATATATGTAGAGAACATATAGTAAAATTAATCGTGTCCAGTTGCCCAAAGGCTGCAAAGTAGTCGAACCAGGTTGATCAGAATACGAACCCGCACCGTTTCCGTGGAGAGTCGGCTCACTAACCACCACGGTTCTTACCTCAGTTAACACATGCATTACGATGCATTGGTTCATCAATGAGGAAAGTCTTTTGTAACGAATTCATGAGAGAGAGAGAGAGAGAGAGAGAGAGAGAGAGAGAGAGAGAAAGAAAGAGATATTTTGCTTCATATTCAGTTTCTTTTAAGCTAATTAAGAGAATTATCTTGTACAATCCATGGGCTAGAGACACGACACAGATTAGCTCGCATTTTCCCCATTATTTGTTTCTCTCAGGGCATAGATGGGGATGGGGGTGGCAATACAACAGTAAATTCGAGGTCTTTCTTTTGAGCGTCGGCTAAGACTTTACGTTAACGATATTGACTCAAAAGTAATAATGGACTTGAAGATGGAAAGATCTTTATCCATTAATGTCCACACATTGTACTAGATCACTGTATCTTCCATGCTAAAAGGACTTTAATTCTCATAACAGTTATATTGTCTTTCATAGTGGTGGTTGTCAATGAGCTTGTTTGATCCATCGATGCATTTGAACGGGGATTAAGAAGAAAAAAAGTAACAAAATCCGGTTTATCTGGATTTACCTTTCCCAACATAAAAAGGGAAACGGTGTTCTGTGAAACCGCTGAGAAACGTCGTACGCACTTAGATAACAAAAAAATCAGTTTATCTCAATTACAAGCAGATTTTTAACAATGAATAGACATCAGCAAGAAACACGCTAACTTTATTCTTTTTGAAGCAATGCAGTGTATGTTTTTGTTTCTGTTGGATTTTTCGACGTAAACAAAATATAGCTAGTAAATTCAATAACACATTTCATTTGGAAGTAAACACGCTATGTAAATATAATCATAAAGCGAGAAGTTTATTTTGTATCAATAACGGGTCAAATAAACATAGGTGTTAATTTACTGGCCATCCCTCACCCTACCACACCTTGTGCGTGCACACACACACACACACACACACACACACACACACACACACACACATTTATTCAGTCTTTTATATACCTCGGTCGAAATTGTTCAACAGAGTGGAGTTGTATTAAAACATTTATCTTTTATTGACCAGAAATTTTCTGTTTTCACACCAGGTTATATGCTGTGGTAGATTACTACAGTAACGTCATGCTACTGAGTTTAAAATACAATTTGTCATATTGTTCATTATGACAAATGGCTTATATAAACATGTTTTTACAACGGTTTTGTGTACGACGTGTGTGTACTGCCATTATTGATTTCTGCGTAGTACTACTGTCTGAAGTCGAGAACAACCACGAAGGTATTTTTGATCACATTCAGGATATTCCCTGTTTTAAATATAGAAGGAAATACGACACCATTGTTAATAGATAAGAATTTCATAACATGTTGTCATCACTTTAACACATTTCTAGTAAGCTACTTAAGGATAATATTTTCACGTTTACTGATGTTATATTCATTTACCTGAATTTGTTTTGGCGAAAGGTCTTTTAAAGGTAAGAAACAATTTTTTTTAAATAAAGAATTTTAACTGAATAATTTTTTTATAGATACATATTCTGGAAACATTCCATTGTAACATACAATTTTCAACATAAATTTTAACTTAACGATATAGAAGGAAACAATTATAATAGCATCAGCTTTGTTGTCGGCGTAGGCACGTATGAAAACATATTCATATGTATGGCCTATAGATGCGAAAAGTTTGTGATTATAATCTTTCTCTCTCTCTCTCTCTCTCTCTCTCTCTCTCTCTCTCTCTCTCTCTCACACACACACACACACACGTGTAAAATATATGAAAATTTATAGAATAGGTCCCCTTGAAATGTTTCCCGTAAGTTTTGCAGCTTACATCTATATTGAACTGTCCTTATAAAGTGCCCGATGTATTTGCGCATCCACTTTAGAACCTATGTCTGACTAGAACCTATGTCTGACAAGAAGGATGTCAGTGGAGCAAATAAGTTGTCTGTTTTAAGCAAGGTATGTTTAGTTTCGTTTGAGAGCATGCATTTTAGTGTTTAGCTTCTGCTTTCAAAGTTACAACCAATCCCCCCCATTCCCTCCCCCCCCCCCGCCCACTATGCATGCACATGATGCCGCAGGGGTGGTGGTGATGTTTTGGAAAGAGATGGTACATAATTCTGTCATTACAATATAACTCTCTTGCGTCAATATTCGAAAGACTCTCCAAAATTGTTGTGCACATATTCTATTTTCATTGTATTTGACTGGAACGCCTATCTTCTAGCAAAAATATTGGTATACATAAAATGAGTATTTCTTTACTGGAGCAAATTTCTTGCAATTAACAATGCCCAAATTACATCTATAGTGCAATACCCAGTCCAACTGTATTTAGTACCACACACACACACACAAATAAATAAAAAAATAGGGAAGCAGAGCTGAAAATTAAATCGATATTAATTTACAATCTTCAAGACGTGCAAATATGTTTTAGACGCTTTTTAGGGATTTCCATGATATTTTGCGGACTTTTAAATTAATGACTCGCAGAGCAAAGAATTTACTGCCCATTGTTTAGCACTGAGGGAACATAACCACTGAACAATTGCCGCATGTTGCATTTTTTTTAAATGCAGTACAACTGGTGACCATTGTATATAAGAGTGAAGAAAATGCAGGTACGTTTTGTATTAATATTGTGCTGACAATAATAATAATAATAATAATAATAATAATAATAATAATTATCATCATCAATTTGTAAAGCCCTTAATCGTTAGAAGCTCTAAGCGCTTTACAACATCTATAATGATATGAATACAAAAGAAAACAACAGACACCATGAAATTGGAAAACAAACAATGCTGAAAATAGTTAAGATAGCAAACCTTTCTTAGTCTTTAAGTGTGTTCTTGCAGTCAAAAAAGATGAGTTTTAAGAGCACTCTTGAAAGGGGCCATTGTGTCTTTGTGCCTAATTTTAATGGACAATTCATTCCACGTTGCTGGGCCCTGCTATGCAAAAGAACGTTGTCCATATGAAATTCGCTTCATAGTGGCAATAATGAGTATACGATTGTCAGAAGAGGAGCGTAAGTATCTTGCTGGTGTGTACACATAGGTGAGGCCGGATAGGTATGCTGGTCTCGAGTCGGTCAGTGAAACGTAGCAGAGAGAACACATTTTGTTTTGTTTTTATTCTGGATCGAATGGATAGCCAGTGTAGGGTACAGAGCAGCGGGGAGGTGTGCTCTGATTGTAGTACTCTAAAGATGACCCGAGCCGCTATGTATTGAAGTTTTTGAAGTTTCTGGACAGAATTGAGTTACTATAGTCCAGTCTTGAAAGTACTAATGAACACACAAGTTTTTAGTGGCTTGAGAAGAACTAGACAGAATTGAGTTACAATAGTTCAGTCTTGAAAGTACTAATGAACACACAAGTTTTTAGTGGCATCAACTGAAAGACATTTGCGAGTGGAGCTGATGGACAGTCAAACTGAAATTTGAAATCTCCAAGAATAATTAGGTTGCCACCTCTCGAATTTCCATACTCCAGAAGATTCGGAAACTGCTACAAAAAGAGAGATTCAGTCAGCTTGTTTTTTCTACTAGGGAAAGGGTGGTAGAAGCAGAAAAAAATGGATTGACTTTTGTTCCAGTGTGAGTGTTGTTTGCACTAGTTCAAACGATGTGTGGCAGAAATTGAAGGTTGTCTTGTACTTAAGACATTTTATCATGGAATTCTTTGTCATTACAGCAATTCCGCTTCCGCGTTAATGGCGGGGTAACGACTTGATTGAGTAAGCGGTGGGTGTTATTTTCGCGCACTTGGGCTCATCACCTGATGTTTTTAGCCATGTTTCTGTCAGGAAGAAGACGTAAACATTCTGATTGTTGATAATATTAACTATTTATGTGCGCTTTTCTGGTGGTCCCACTGATTGGTCGTTGAACAATGAAATACTTAGTGGTATCTCTGCGACAGTTGACACAACAGTTGACGATTTCAATGGATTTGCACCAGGTTATCAAAATTAACGGCCGAATTTTTTAATTGTTTAGCTAATTATTATAACTGAATGCGTGTCCAATCATGCAATTTTAAGGCTTCTAGCATTTGAAAACCAGTCAAATTTGGCAGTCATATGAGTGCATGCACAAGGAAGGAGTGACCCACATTAACGTGCTACACGTATGTGTGCGTGTGCGTGTGCGTGTGTGTTTTCTTAGATGAGTTGAATGAGCAAATTTTGCGATTTTAGCTTTTGCCTAAAATTTTGAATTTCTAAGTATTGTTTCCAGACAAGCTCGCATGCGTGCACCACTCATATTATAAAACAAGCATAAATCTGAATTTGATGGGGAAAAAACATGTCGGCTGCTATAAATAACGATGCTAAATATAGACCAGTGGTGGAAAGTCCCAATCTAATTTTATGTACATTGTCAGTCAAAAGCAATGCGCGCTCCGTTTCCCTGCAGTCTAAGCGGTCATTCAGATAGTTATCACTGAGTGTATTTTGTGAAATAAGGATTAGCGACAGTCTCGAAATATAAGGTAAGCATAAATGGATAATGTTCATCAAAATGTAACAATAAAAAATAAAAATTTAAATTAAAAAAACAACTATTGGAGAACGATTTTGCAATCAGTAAAGCTTCAATAAATTGAAGAATTTATTAATCACCCTTTTGGATCTCTCTCTCTCTCTCTCTCTCTCTCTCTCTCTCTCTCTCTCTCTCTATATATATATATATATATATATATATATATATATATATATATATATATATATACGTAATTTTGTGAAGAAACTCACTTTTGATCAATTTTTTCTCCCAAAAACACTTTATTTGCGCCAAAATGTGTTCCTCAGCTATGCATGTTGAAGATAAAGGCGATTTTCATACACATTTGTTAAGATGGGCCTCTTTTTTCTGAAAAAGGTCTTTCTTTTTCATAACAAATTTGTACCAAATATATAAAGGCACTTTTTCCATGAAATAGCGACTTTGTTATTAAAAATTGCAGTTTTATTACGAAATGTCAAAAAAGTAACTAACTTCTGAAATACATCGGCTAGTAAAACACGTTTTCGTGAATAAATTGATATTTTTTACACAAAAAAAGTTTTTTTTAACGAAAATTGTTAATATTTGCTAGAGTAAATTGCTTTGACTTTTACTGACACCTTTGTAGTGAAAAACGTTTCATTGATCCTGAAGACGCATCCAGATACTTTTTCGTGAATAATTCTTTTTCTTCTTTAAAGCTGTTCTTCTTGCATGAAAAAGTAATGTTTTTCGTAAATACGTTTGCTGTGTTCTTTCTATGCAATAAATATCAATTCCGGATAAAGATTTTACAATTTATTAGACAATAACTTTTCGAAAAAATAATTAAGCTTTCGAACTTTACACGAAGAATCAGTTTTCTTAAATAATTCAGTCTTCGTAAAGATTGTATGACTGACCGACCTCTTTATTAAACGGCCAACACTTGTTCATATTATTAAACGTTTCATCACTTTGAAAGTAACCTCCAATGCCATATATGATATGTTACCTTAGAGTTTCCCGGATAAACTACCCTGCAGCATACTCGTCATCAGCCCAGCCTACCAACACCATTGATACTCATGTATTGACTCGGAGTAGCCGATTAAAACCCCAAAATCTCAGATAATGCACGTCATGAACGCTTTAAAAGCCGTATCAACGTCTCCTCTTCGATTACAGATTTTAATGATTATCATACTTCAGTTGAAACTGAGATAATCATAACGGCGCTGCATCCAATAATGCCATCTCCAGTGCTGTAGCCTATAATGATCCCAATTATACTGAAGAAATACAATCTCGTATACTTTAAATCTCATTTTAAATGGAATGATAAAATGCTTCTTACCTTGAACTATTCACAATTACAAAGACGTTTTAATATCATTCGCAACTTTGCCCAATCGACCACCACCAAAACAAAAAAAAAGAATAATGGAAAATATACATACAAGTCTATCCCAATAACGCATAAAGGCCCAGGAAATCAACTCCACAAAGCAATTATTTTTTGCTTTGGGTCCCGCTGATCGCTTGCTGCCTTGGGCCCCATCATGTTGTCTTGCGCCCCGCACATCCTAGGGCCGGGCTTGAACACAAAAAGGTTTCAGAAAGAAGAAAAAAAAAAAAACGCTGAACAACTCGTAGCCTTTTCATTTCACAAAATAAAAAGTGATAAACACGAGGAATCATTCTGAAAATTGCGCCATCTGCTTACATTACATTACCATACTCTATATGTTTAACCAATTTGTAATTACCTGCCTTTTTAAAGATTAAGACACGAATTATTCATTAAAATAGACACAAACATAAAGAAAATGCCATAGAACGTTTCAAATTCATGTATATTTTTATATTTGTCACCCGATGCATAAGATTCGGTCTTTCACACAAAAAAATCATGATTTCATTACTTCATCGATCTAGGGTATCATTTTCTATACATTTATTGTCAATATAATGCGTGAACTGGCACTGGTTTAAAATTTTATATCAAATGGTTCTCTAGAATTAATGGGATGAAAACCAAAAGCAGCAAAACAGATTAATATAGTATTTGTTCAACTGCGCACTGCACTTCCCCCACCTCCATGATTGTATCATCGCCATTATTGTGGCATAACCAATTAAAACTCAACAATCTCATAACATTTTTCCCCCTCGTTTTGTTTTTCTTCCTAAAACAACAACAAAGTATTTGTCCCTTAAGTTACTGTATGTTTTAATATTCAATGGTTAATATATTAACGTAGAGGCTATTAATAATAGACTCTGTATTTATCATTGGAGAAATTCGTGCCGAATTAAGGCATTTATTTTCCCTAGATTTTAAATTTCATATTAATGACGTGGAAACTTAGGAATGTCCATCATGAATATAAATATATATATACACCATAGAAATTTCCCTATATAGCATGTAGTTTGCATTCCAAAACCTTTGTACTTCAAATAAATAAGGTCATATGACAATGGATTTCAAATTGACCGAACAATTTGTCACCTTGTAATCATGTAACCATAGGACTATACCTTGAAAAGACGTATACCACTTGTTATTCATGTTAGATTAACATTTACACAGGAAAATTGCAAAATTTCAGTTGTGAAAAAAGTCGAAAAATGTTTGACATTCAATGTGGAGTCCATACATAAAATGAGAATTTCCATACAATCATGTGTGCCTGCAGACACATGAGCGCGCGCGCGTACACACACACACACACACACACCGAGTCCAAAGACTTCGTGACCTTTTGATAAACGCTGTTTACTCAAGGATAAAGATAACTGTGTACCAGTGGAGAGGTCGGCAATCAAACTGTGTTTACAATTTAATTTGAAGAAATATAACAGATAATCTCATTCGATTTTGATTATCCACACTCGCATAAACAAGACACATACAAGTGTTAAGTTTAAAGAGGAGATATGTATGCAATAGACTATATGAGTCTCCGACGCGTCGAGCTCTCTTCGATATGGCCATTTGTATGTAAATATTATCATATGACGAAGTGTATTTTTTATCTACTCAGTAACACAAGTCAAAATGAACTTTGACGTATTTACTGCGCATCCTCAGTCCGACATGACCCTCCCTCTCTCTCTCTCTCTCTCTCTCTCTCTCTCTCTCTCTCTCTCTCTCTCTCTCTCTCTCTCTCTCTCTCTCTCTCATGTACAGGAATGGTCAGGAGCAAATGTTTTGAACTAATTAACTTCAGGAAACAGCAGAATGATAGACAAGAATAAGTTAGGTAATGACAAATGCAAAAAAATATTCACGAAATAAATATACACGAAAACCGTTATTTGTATCATCATTGCCTGTATTAAAGACCGTTAGAAAAGTAACACCATAAGCTGCGTTTTGTGTTGTTGTTTTGGGTCGACTACATCCATGCATCTCAGCTGGCTACCCTCATCTGAATATTCATTACGTACATATATATTAACGCTCCTAAACGCTTCAATACTGAATACAATTTCTGTCTTGTGGTTTGTTTAGTTTGTACTTTCTTATTTTTTGGGGGGGGGGGGCGAGTGGCCGAGTGGTCTAAAGCTCTCTCGCCGTTACGGATCACTGCCATCTCACCTCTGTCTGCGTGAGTTCGGGTCTAAGATTCGGCGAACGTAGTTACGTGAGAAAGCTTGCCAGTAGCTTCTCGTGGGTCGGTGGTTCTTTCCGGGCGTTTTCCCGGGTTCTTCCTCCTTCCTCCACTAATAATACTGGTCGCCATGTATGGCCAATCGGTGCAGAAAAATGGCATTAAACCCTACAAAAACAAAACAAACAAACAAACTTTCTTATTAAGAAAGAAAATCTACCTATTACTATGTCACATATAAATGGTCACATTTAGCAGTGTTGTTCGTCCGTCGATTCGACGAGGACCTTTCTAGCCATCCTAGGGTTGGAGGGGCTGGTTCTGTTCTGTGTGTGCGCAGGGGGCTGAAAGGAATATTCGTTTGCATAAGGGACAGGGGATGTGTGGGACATCTCCAGGAGGGTTGATGGCACGTGCTTTCCTGGCTTGCCTCTTGAGCACTGTAGTTGCTGTCCTGCTAGATTCGCACAACTAGGAGACTTTGTGCACAGACGAACGCAAAGTGACTCGATCGCTTGTTGTTTGCTCCCCGGAAACGGGGTTTATGTTGAAAGCTTTCAATGCAGCTTTCAAATTGTCTTTGAAGAGTTTATTCTGACCTCCGTGGGATCGCTGTCCTTGCTGTAACTCGCCATAGAAGAGTCTCTTATGCAGCCGGTGGTCTGGCATACGTACAATATGTCCCGCCTAGCGTAGCTGGCACTGCCCCAGGATAGTGTTGACGCTGGGGAGACCTGCTTGGGCAAGAACCTCAGTGTCTGGAACATTGTCCTGCCACTTGATGTTGAGGAATTGCTTAAGACTTGTGGTGTGAAAGTGATTCAGCTTCCTGGCGTAGCGTTGGTACACCGTCCACGTTTCGCATGCGTAAAGAAATGCGGGGAGCACAACTCCCCTGTAGACCTTTAGTTTGGTCTGGATGCTGATGCCTCTTCTATTCCAGACATTGGAATATAATCTGCCGTAAGTGGCGCTGGCTGGCAGTACGAAGGTTCCCCTAGTCGTCAATAGTGATGCTATGTGACAGTTTGCTGCCAAGGTCGGTGAAGCGGTTCACTACGTTGAGTGTTTGGACGTTTGCCGGTTGTTGTTGTAGTGTTTGACGTCATTTTTTAGCACACGATAGGCTATAGATGGCGGCCAGAATTATTGGTGAAGAAAGAACCCAAGAAACCCACCGGAAAGAACCACCAACCCACGAGAAGCTACTGGCAAGCTTTCTCACATAACTACATTAGCAGAATCTTAGATTCGAACCCAAACATACAGAGGTGAGATGGCAGTGATCCGTAACGGAAAGCGCTTAAACCACTCAGGTACTTGGGTCCCCTCAGCCGTTGACGGTGATGTTGGATAGGGCTTTCAAGGGGCCGGCTGATGCAGGACTTCGGTCTTCTTGGTACTCATGGTGAGACTAAAGCTTGCGCAGGAGCTGTCAAATTTGTCAACGCTGCAATGCAGGTCGGCTTCTGAGCCAGCATTGAGGGCGCAGTCATTAGCAAATAAGAGATCCCGGATGGTGTCTGTCATGACCTTGGTTTTCGCTTGAAGCCTCCTGGGATTGAATAGCCTTCCATCTGTACGGTGCCTGATGGCGACTCCAACCTCTCTGTCTCTGAAATCATTAGTGAGCATTGCAGAGAACAATATACTGAACAATGTCGGTGCCAGAACACAACCCTGCTTGACGCCATTTGTTACTGGGAATGGCACAGATGTCTCTCCATTGTTCTGGAATTCGTGCCTGCATGCCATCGTGAAAATGCTGCACCCTGGATATAGATTTTCTTGGGCATCCGTACGTCGCCATTACCTTCCACAAGCCTTGTCTACTGACAGTGTCAAAGGCCTTTGTCAAGTCGATGTAGATGGATAAAATGTCTGTGTTTTGCCCTTGACATTTCTCTTGTAGCTGCCTCGCAGCGAACACCATGTCGTCGATGATCCCACGTTCTTTTCAAATCCACAATGGCTTTCTGGCAGTAGTCTCTGGTCAAGGTGCATAGTACGGCAGTTTAGTAAGATTCTGATACCTTTCCTGCATTTGAGAGTAAGGATATACGCTAGTGGTCGTCACGGGCCTGGTTGTTCCCTTTGAGCTTATACAGGTGGATTATGGAAGAGTCTTTGAATTCCAGGGGATCGTCTCTTGCTGCCACATCAGTAAAAACAGTTGGTGGAGCCTTTCTATCAGAGCTATGCTCCATTCCTTGTTGACTTTAGCTGGGATGGAGTTTGAACCAAGTGCTTTTCCACTGGAGAGCTGACGCATCGCTTTATGTGCGTCCAGCAAGGTTGGAGGTCCATCGAGTGCTTCGTTGATGGGTATCTTTGGGAGGCGATAGATGGCTTCATCATTGATGGATGACTGACAAATCAGGACGCTGTCAAAGTGTTCAGTCCATCGTTGAAGAATCATCTGTTTGCCAGTAATTAGTGTGTTCCCGTCTGCGCTGAGAGAGGTAATGAGGTCAATACACTTCTTTCAGTGGATTGTAGAAGTTCTTCATGTCATGCTGGTCTGCGTAGCATTGGATCTTATCAGCTTTGTTGCTCAGCCATGTGTTTCGCATCTGACGGAGCTTCTGCTCTACAGTTCTGCATAGGTTGTTGTACGAATCTTTTCTGGAGGTGGACTTAAGGATGTTGAGTTTGATTTGAAGGAGGCAGTGTTTCTCATCCAGCAACTGCTTCGTCTCGTTGCAGTTCTCATAAAACCAGTCTTGATGCTTTCTGGTTGAAGGTCCTAGGATTTACAAAGCTGTGCTGTAGATAAACTCCACATTCTGATTGTCAAGAGGGGTGGATTTCAGACGTTTTCCAGGGCATCCACGAGAGAATGCTTGGTACTGGTGCATCTCAGCCTGGTGATGTTCATTCATGTATGAGCATTCTTTCCCTGTGGGAGTCCTTTGGGCTGAATGAGGATGTTGAGCTTGGTGATGATGAGGTGGTGGTCTGTCCAGCAGTCAGCGCCGCACAAGGACATGGTCACACACACATCATGCCTGTCCCTCTTCCTGATAATGACGTAGTCGATGAGGTGCCAGTGCTTATAGCTTAAGATCATCCATGAGGTCCGCTTACGGGTATGGAGGCAGAAAACTTTATTGGTGATCAGCAGTTTTTAATGCTCGGCTTAAGCCTGGAGTAAAAGAAGACTGTTGTTGTTACAATAACCCACATCATGCTTTCGTAGGCAACGTGGGCACAGCCTACTCTTGCATTGAAATCGCCAAGAATGACGAGCTTATCTGCCATTGGAACGTCAGCAATGACGGAGTGAAGATCCCCATAGAACTTGACCTTCACTTCATCTAGGTTTGTCATGGTCGGAGCATAACAATCGATGAAGGTAAGATGCTTTCTTCCAGACAAGAGGAGGAGTTTTATGGTCATGAGTCTGTCGTTTACTCTCTTGGGAAGTACAGCTCTTCACTGCCTCGGCGCTCCTAACGAAAGTGTATCCGGAGCCCCTTTCACAGAGTTCACCTTCTCTTCTAAGCCGGGTCTCGCTCAAAACAGCCACGTTGTACCTGGCGAGTGCCTTTCCTATAATAATAATAATAATATTTAATAATAATAATAATAATAATAATAATAATAATAATAATAATAATAATAATAATGAGATCATTGTATAGCGCCTAATCTTTAGAAGCTCTAATCGCTTTACAACACCTATAATGGTATGACTACAAAAAACAAAAACAAACACCATCAAATTAGAAAACATGCAAAATGCTGAACATATTTAAGGTAGGAAACATTATTAGGTATTCAAGCTTGTTCTTGCAGTCGAAAAAGTTTTTTAAAGAGCACTCTTGAAAGGGATCACTCTCTTTGTGTCTAGTTTCAACAGGTAATTCGTTCCACGTTGCTGGCAAACAAAGTCATATGGACAACCTTCTTTTGTACACCAGAGCCTAGCAACGTTGAATGAATTGCCCATTGAAATTAGACACAATGGCGCAGTGATGTGTGTGTGTGTGTGTGTGTGTGTGTGTGTGTGTGTGTGTGTGTGTGTGTGTGTCAAAGGTCACTCTTTCTTCTTCTACTTGTTCTGCTATTAAAAAAAATAATTTAGTTTCTGAACATTTAAAAATATTTTTGCCACCATTGTGAAATGTCAAACGAAGGTCATAAATATCTATATATTAACAGGCAGCCATGTTTTATATATGGCGTGCATTTGATACATTGGTTGTTATATTTAGTTCTGTCCAGGTTTTTCCCCAATGGTCTATTTTAAAGTCATATCTAGTCTACTTTTTATCATCGTCATCATCGGTAAGATATTACATTTTATTTTTGGAATTATATATTTATGTTAATTATATATTTATGTGGGTCTGAAACTGATGAGACAGACATTTCTTTTTTTATTTTGATGACGGGAAGTCAGTTTTGAAATGTCTTTATTTGTATCGATATTTGCCGTATTCGTCTTATATTCAACATACGTATGCCTTTGTCGAATTGATTGTGTTATTAAGTAGCTGATAAATACAAGGCAAAATAACTGCAGGGGATCAAATTATCACGGTCTGTTATAGTCAATTGCAGCAGAAACAAATTTTCAGAAATACTTGAATAATTGAGTTAGATTTTGTAAATTCGGAATGCACTTATTATTCCGTATTTTGTTTTGAGTAGAAAATCGGAAGACATACAGTTATAATTAAAGTAAATATATATGTTGAAACGCACTATGCAATACAAACTATGATTTAACCTCAGTTTTATGGGAAATAATTAACCTAAATATGGAAGTAAATGTTTTGGGGTCATCGCATATATTTGTTTTTACAAAATGTTTGCCTTCACAGGAAACTAAACTAAGTATATAAAAAAGATTAAAGCATGCAAGGAAGAAAGGTGTAAGTCATCCACATAACAGAAGCACCATGAAGTTAAAGGTTATATTATATAATTATATATGAATGTTATTTATATCACAAAACGGTTTAATTACTTTTCAGAGCAGGGTTTTTAAAAAATTGTTAGCTTAGTTCCCAATTATATTTATATATATATATATATATATATATATATATATATATATATATATATATATATATATATATATATATATATATATATAATTCTATTAGAATCCGTATGAGCGGTCTCTCTCTCTCTCTCTCTCTCATATATATATATATATATATATATATATATATATATATATATATATATATATATATATATATATATATACGGAAAATAGTGAACATTAGCCGCTCTCTTGAAATTTAAACCTAATTTTAACATTATGTAAATAAATTTGGTTAATTCCTGTAGGTTTCACATCATTTAAAGTATTGTAGAAAAAGGTAAAAAAAAATAAATGCAATAAAAGAAATCTGGATTAACACAAACAATACATATATTTAAAACATAAATTGAAGCGTAGTATTGCTAAAGATTCTCATTTATGCAAATACCTACATAAATAAGAAAATTGTGAATTGCAAGCAGAAACTAAAATAATTTAAAATTTAAAATTTAGAGTTCAAATGATCATAGTGTATCGATTAGCATTATAATATATATCAAAATTCATAATTTTCAGCTGAAAATACTAAATTCCTTGAAAATTTAGTTTTATTGTTTCTTTTATGATTTAAGTTGGGGAGAAAACGACACAAAAGATGAATATAATCGATTAATAGTTATGTCATTTATATAATTTGTGCACGTTAATAAATTTTCTTCTGTCTCATAATAACTAAACTTGAAAGATGCACATACCTTCAATATATAATTATGACATAAGAATAGCATGTTGCGATGAATGAACTTAATTTTATTGGTATTTATTTTGTAGCTGACACTATTACTTTCTTATTTGTAATGTATTTTAAAAACGAGAATGATGACACGATTAGCATAAGCACTTGTGCACACGCTACTTGCCGATGTACTTCTTTATTTGGTCCTATCCGTCCGTCCACTCGTCTTGCCTCTATCCCATGAAGCTTGTGAGCATGTTTGCTCAACAACATTACATCCAAGAGAGACATGAAATTTGTCTGGCATATTCATAACGTTAAGTACATGAATCGTCTAGAGTTTCGAGACATTACAACAATTGTTGCTTGTCCACCATTTTTAAACACTATTTTGAAGTTTTGGCACTTAAATATTTTTTGACAATTATTTTAACCATGGGTAAGCTCAAAACGCTTGAGTCAGACAAGTCAAATTTTTTACAAGCTTAGTTATATTTATATGTAAATGGCCTGATTAATTTTTCAACTCATTAGAGCATTTTTTCCCCTATTTGTCGACAGATGCATAATTATTTTCTTTTACTCCTTAGGTTTATACTTCTAGCAAAAAAATACTTTGGTAACATGAACAAACAGAAGCCACTAGAGAGACATATTAGATTTACTATGCATATGTGGATGAATGGTTTGGGTTTTAACGTGACTTTTTTATACATATTTTGAAACATTTTTTTTTACTTTGACTTCCTTTGACAACAATCGTTCAAACAATTAAGTGAAAATAAACGAGATTTCTATTTCACTGAGACAAATTATCAAATTTTCTCATTTGTGAAGAGTTTAAGACCTCGACTTATTTATCAGCTGTAGTGGCATACATGTTTTACAAACACAAATCTTGTTTGTTCTTTCTTTCCTTGTTTTTGTTTTCATAATCTTCTTATTGCACAAATACTACCACTCCCTTCTTCCACTACACTGCTGCTATTCCTACTACACTGTGCTACCACAACTACTTCTACACTTGATTTTCATCCGCCCGTCTTCCTCTTTTTTTTCGTTCTTCTTCATTTTGCTCTTACTACAGTTATTCCTCTGCTGCATGTACCAATGACTTCTCTTTTTTTCTGTCACTACTACTTATAATCTACTGCGTTTCTAAATACACTAGGGGGCCCCGAGTGGCCGAGTGGTCTAAAGAAAGCCAACCATTAGCTTATAGTGGGGTGGTGGTTCTTCCCCGGGTTTTCCAGAGTTCTTTTTCCACCATAGCCGCCATGTATAGTCTGTCTTGTGCTGAAAAATGGCGTTAAACCATACAACAACAACCAACTGCTGCTGCTAACACTGTTACTAGCAATCTGCTGCTTTTGCACTTCTCTCTGCTTTTACCATTACACTACAGTCGTCAGAGTAGATAATTCCAATATTCAGTATAGGGTCTAACAGAATTGTTAAAGACATTCAACGTCATCATCTTGCTTGTATAATTTTACTTAAAAAACGTTTTCTTATTTACTACTTGAATTGACTAAGTGACCAATAGCTTAGGATCGGATCACATTGATGATTACGAATAAAACAACGATAATAATAATAATAATAATAATAATAATAATAATAATAATAATAATAAGACTACTACTACTACTACTACTACTACTACTACTAATAATAATAATAATAATGCTTTGATAATTAATATTAAAATGTTCTACTTATGTTTTCTATTATTAATTGTTATAAAGTATCTTGTGAATTGCAAGGAATACGCATGTATTAATCTTATTGCCAAATAATGTCTGGTTTCTCCAAACACTTTCGCACGCTGCTAATTTAACTGAAGTTTTAAAATGCTAGTTTTCCGTTAAACTCGGGTGTTTTAATGTGCTGTTGACGTTGCTCTGCAATATATTTTAACTGGAGCGTATATACAATGGTGTCAGATGAAGAAATAGACGTCTGTAACGTGCGTCAAAACGGATGACATAATACACGAACATTGCGACAAGGGGTTGTTTGGTTGAAAGCATGTCAAGAAGCATAGGAGGGGAATACTGTTAGTGTTTAGGCTCTAATAAACAGTAACACAGAAAAAGTGAAAACAAACTTTGTCAAATTTAACAAATAATTTATTTCCCTGGAAAACGATTAAGAAATGGAAAAAGAACTTACCATATTTAAGAATCAAATCCAAAAATAATCCAAGAACAATCCACGAATTAAATTACAAAAGTCCTAGTATTGAAATGTTCTAATAGATTCAAGTTGTCTTGTTGGAAAATCCAAGATGGAATACAATGACGTATGCTGTAGTCTGAACTGTTTTTCTATAGTTCCTTTTAGAATCACAAGATTAAACACTCCGGTGTTGGAAATCTAAATAAAATTTGATAAACTGTCTTTGTTTAAGAATTTGAATTAGTACATCAACTATTACCAGAGAAACGAATTAATCTTTAAAATCCAAATGAATTGAAGAGAAGTTAACATGAATTTATAAACTGGCTATAACAAAAGAAAATGACTTAACGTCAGGTGTAAAAGTAAAAAATCTTAGAGTATTTCATTAAAACAATAATTATAGTGTATTCTAATACTCACGTTTAAACAAATATCCATAGAGAAATTGAGAAAAAGGAGGGTGGGAGTCACGTGATCGTGATCGTATTTATAGCACATAACGCTAACATGACCCTAAAGAGAACCAATCATTATTATTTTAAGAATTAAAAAATTGTTTACTTCTTAATTCACTAGTCAGATCTTGACTTTGACAACATTCAATCATTTTATAATCAAAATAAAAAATATTTACAATTGACAAACAAACAATTATATATATATATATATATATATATATATATATATATATATATATATATATATATATATATATATATATATATATATATATATATATACAGTTGAACCCACTTATCTCGACCTCGGTTAACTCGCCAACCCTATTAAGTCGACGTTTTTGAAGTGGAACCGCCAAATTCTCTCTTTGTCTTAGCATTTTCTCATCGGTTATGTCGATTCTTTTATGTCGCCGAACCCTAATATCTCGAGCACAAAAGAGGGCCAAATTTGGCACTTAACGTCGGTTATCTCGATCCCCATGACCAATCGCCCGCTTTTGAAAATGTACTAATCCCACTCGCTGAAGACTTGGCCTAGCAGATCAATGAAGCCGCCTTTACATCTGGCGTTTATTGTTCTACAATCTAGATACCAGGTACTCAACCCATAGTAACAGCGTGTACGATACTTTTCAATGCTGTGTCTGAGTGAAATGACTCGCGAATTTAATTTTGACACTGGTTAGCTTTTTGTTAAAACGATCTACAGCCCGCACGTTTTTGTGATTTTGTGAACGATCTTTGTGTTTGCAATGTTGGAGAATATAATAAAGGTTTGTATCGAGAATCAACGGTGGTT
The DNA here is from genome assembly GCA_030141615.1 of Unio pictorum. Classification (NCBI taxonomy): domain Eukaryota; kingdom Metazoa; phylum Mollusca; class Bivalvia; order Unionida; family Unionidae; genus Unio; species Unio pictorum. The sequence continues at coordinate 11,924,765 of JARLTB010000122.1, forward strand.
TGTATTGTATACTGGTAAATCTCTGCCGTTAGTTGGTGCACATATGCCTTTTGTTCTTAGCAAACATTTATGTACATTTTTATAGCATGCCGATCGCTTCATCAAACAAATTGCGGCAACGCTGTTGTGTAAAAAACCCTCCAAAAACACGTGCATTACATTCTCATTTATTAACGCACATCATGTACATAAATAAATTTCAAGCACATGTTAATATATTGCCGCCATATTGGTTTTCGTTTATCTCGATCATCGGTTATCTCGACGCTTTTTGGCAAACCCCGAGGCCGGCGAGATAACCTGGTTCAACTGTATATATATATATATATATATATATATATATATATATATATATATATATATATATATATATATATATATATATATATATATATATATATATATATATATATATATATATATATATATATATATATATCATTGGCATGTGCTATTCATACTTTGCAAACCATAACTAATGTTTCTGAAGTAGTGTGAAGTATCACTATGAAAAGTGAAAGTGTGTATTTATGAATAGATAAACAAGTAGTTCTTTTTCTGACATTATATTCCGACACGTTCAATCATGCAAATGAAGCTGAAAATATGTCACAAAATTCTGTTCAAACGCTTAGTAAAATAATAGCTTTAAGTTTCAGACTGCGTACGCACGGAACTACGCAACTAACTCTCCCGACCGTGACTGACTGCCCCCCCCCCCCCCCGCAAGAAAACCCGCGGGCGCCTATACATGTGTATATATCTGTTATTGATCTGAAATACAATTTACTGACACAAGTGTGGAAGGAGCATCACCCCACCCCAAGGAAAGCGTAACAACAGCTCCGTCCCAAACAATAGCCAGTTCCTACTGATATGGCCCTCGCTGTATAGTATATATTCTATGGCAGATTAGTACAGTAATATTAAGATGTTCAGTTTAGAATATTGAACTAAAACACCAAAGACACAAAAATGTATCAGTCACTGTGACAATGATCTTTATACGATTGATTTTAGTGCACCGCGAACCGAACTGTACTTTTGTATAGGACATCGGTGCATGTATATATTTGTGCTGCCTTTCTTAATTTCAACACAAAATAAATGTTAGGGGCCCCGAGTGGCCGAGTGGCCGAGTGGCCTACAGCGCTTTCCGTTACGGATCACTGCCATGTCACCTCTGTATGTGTGGGTTCGAGTCCAAGCTTCGGCTAATGCAGTTGTGAGAAAGCTTGCCAGTAGCTTCTCGTGGGTCGGTGGTTCTTTCATGGGTTTTTCCCGCGTTCTTACTCCACGAATAATACTGGCCGCCATGTATAGCCTATCGTGTGCTGAAAATGGCGTTAAACCCTACAACAACAACAACAACAACAAAATAAATACATGAAGACGAGAACACTCCTATTAGAAAAATTAACCCCCCATGACGGTTATTTTTATCACAGTCATGAAAAGCCCCTTCTATTAATACATAATGGAACTGCGTCGTTGTAAATACAAATAAGAATATCGTAATTCATTTCATTTCATGTCCTATACAAAAATACAGTTCGGTTCGCGGTGTACTAAAACCAATCGTATAAAGATCATTGTCACAGTGACTGATAGAGTATTAATTTCTGAAAAATGCTGAAAAATGGCGTTAAATCCAACAACAACAAAATAAAATGCACGAAGATGAGAACACTCATATTAGAAAAATAAAAAAAAAAAACATGACGGTTATTTTTATCACGATTGCGGCTGACAGGGAGAAGGGTTTTTCAACTTCTCAAGAGTTTGGCCTGACGATGAGTGGTGCTGGAGAGGCAGTAGGCGCACAACTGACTCCCTAGGGATTTATTTTCAACTGATTGTTGAAGACTTTAAACAACATAAACGTGTTATCAGCGATTTTTCATGTTGTATCTGCTCTTTGTTTGTTAATTTTTACTTATATTTTATTTCTAAAGCAGTAGCGATGTAAAAAAAAAATATAAGAAATTTCGCCTCTTGCAATGAATGTAAGCAGACAAGTTCATGTCCACAAATACTTCAACAATGCGTCGACATTTGCTTAGCATTCTTCATATTCATCACTACTCAAGCTCGAAAGCTCGAGAAAAGTATTGAGCTCGAGCTCGCACGAGCTTCAAATCCCCGAGCTTTCTTGTACTCTACTTACGACCACGTAGATATTTGAATGCTTTATACATACTAATCCACACACAAATTGTTCTTTCTGACCAAAATAGTTCCAATAAGTATAAATATATTTGTTCAGTTAACGACAGGTCCGCATATTGGACTATACAGTGTATATTTTGATAAGATACAGTTACGTGTGAAAGAGTAGGTATTAGAAGACGGGACTTAAGGCATTGTATGCAAGGCCTCAGCTGTAATGGCCAGTTAAGGTGATTTTTATTGTATGCCTTTATATAAAAGGGAACAGTAATATGGTTCATGATCCATGGGCTGACCTACTTACAAGGTATAACAACAGTATCCCATGTATGTATACATTTTGACAGTTCGGAGGGGAGGGGGGCAAGAGAAAGATTTATTTTTTTCTGTTATACAAGTCCATCTTGGTTTTCTATCAATGATTACAAGGAAACTAAATTACAGTGAGAAAGCATATGGAATTTTTTTTTACTTATCTGGTGGCCTAGTCGTTTAAGCGTCCCCCTCAGATGCGGGAGGCTACGGGTTCGAATCCCGGTCGAGTCATACTTATGAATAATACAAATCCACTATCAACAGATGATGGTATCATTAAAAAAATGGAAATCTGACAGAAAGCAAGTGCATATAATACATTTGTGCAGCCCAGATCTCTTACCCGGCTGCTCTTGTATTTGGCCGTGATGCAGGTGCCAACCACGTGTTTGTTTGTTTGATTAGGATTTTTAACGTAGCTGTAACAATTTTTCAGTCATATCGCTATGATGTTTGCAATGAGGCAATTTATAGTGATGTCTAGCACTGGGGCATCATGCCGCAGACATGTAGCACGATGTACCACCCAAACACATTATCCTGACACCAGGCCGACCAGTCCTAACACTAACCTCATAATACCGAGCGCCAGGCAAGACAGCTGTTAGTACCATTTTTTGTAAGTCTTTGATATGACTCGGCCGGGGATCGAACCCATGACCTCCCGCTTCCGCGGCGGACGCTCTAACCACTAGGCCACTGGAGCGGTTGCTAAGTTTTAAGTGTGGCAAAGATTCGAAAGATTAGCAAAACAGTGTTAGCTGCACAAACAAAAGGTTCATTAAATATCTGCAACATGTCCGTGATACTCCTGTTACGATCTTACAGTGACAGCAGGTGCACCCTTCCAGAATGATTGTAGTAGGTCTATATATTTGTTTTACCACAATTAGTAGTACACCAAGTATCCACGTTTTGGATGGATGAAAGCGCTGAATAGCAACCATAAAGACACAGAACAGATACCAACAGTTGAAGTTTCTTTTATTTATTATTTTCATCGTCATCTCACTCGGGAGAGTGAGTATTTTTCGAAACGTTTCATTCTATTCTTCACTGCGAAATATATATGGTCATAGTTATTAACAACAACTAGTCAAAAATAACCTACAGTTCTTGGACATGTCCCACCCATTAGCCCGTAAAAGAGTGAGAATCTGATTTTTTTTCTCAAGAGAGCAGAGCAGTTGTTTTCTGTCTGAATGTTACTAAGTTCTCAAGTTCACTTAAAATGTTTTGTATGTAGAGTCACGTTTTTTATGTTTACTGGTTCTCTTTGGGAAACATTTTGTCCCTGGTGTTAGAGAATCTCACTTAATGTTTCCGTGCGTGTTATATCTTCCATGTAGCTAATAAACTGTAGACTTCAGAATCACTAGTTTCAGTTTCCATGCTTTATAATGTCAGTAAAGTATCTTTTTCAACATGTCAGCTATAGTGTAAACTTAATCATCCCACTTTTAGCACAGTTTTTAGATGACACGTTTATAAGAATTAATATTTAGCAGAATATTTACGGTTTCATGAATTCCGGTTCTAACGTAAACCTGATTCTTTTTGGGAATGCTGCTAAATTGATCACGAGATTTAGTTAACTTATTTCGTTACATTTTCGCATATTAACCTTCTCCTGGTAAATTTTTGTATTTGACAAATAAGTTACACTTCTTCGGGATGGTTTTCGAGAGGCTGAGTATGGCACCATTCTCTGCATCACTCTAACAGTATGATGTTACCAATACTTGTGCTATATAGATTTATATATTAATTTCTCATATTAATTATATAATAGTTTAGTTGTTTCTTATTTCAAAGCAGAATTACATACACATCTGTAATAATAATAATGATAATAATAATAATAATAATAATAATAATAATAATAATAATAATAATAATAATAATTTTGGGTATACTTCAAGAACATGGTTTCTAAGGACGCTCCCGCAGAAGTTTGTGTGAAGCATACATTTACATATCATTAAATGTGTTTATATCAAAATGTAATAACTGTTTCATAAATTTATGAAATTTAAGATCATCTCATATGATTTTCACATGATGATAACGTTCAGTCGCGTATCCAGATTAGCAGAAGATTAGCTAGAACATAGGTCGAATATCAACTGCATTATTCTTTATATTTAGTACCGTGTGGGTTTTTCCTGTTTTCTATTTTTAGTTAAGTCATTTGAGCAGTTATCATCAACAATACTGGTAAGCTATTTAATTTAATATTTATTTTAATGCAAAATTTAAGTTTGAGAAATGTAATAATTGTGTGTATTTTATATATATAACATAATTGTGAAAGAAATCTAAGTTATTAATTGACTGATTGAATGGGTAAGAGGTTGAAAAATGAGAAAGGGAAGACAGCCATAGGAACATAAAAAGAGAGATGGAGAGATTGAGAGAGACGGCAAACGATATATGTTGTAGGCACTATGCAATACAACTTTTATGATTCCATGTTAATCTTTCGTAGAAAACTAAAATAAATGAACACTAGAAATAAAATAAAGGAAGTTATCATCATGTGATTCAGTTTTAATTCTGAAAACAATTTGTTTGTGTGTGTGTAAAACATCAAATTACTTGTAGTATAGAATGCATGATTCTTTTGGTTTTCAACTTAAAATTGTTAAACATACTTCAGTTCACTAATTATGCATGGATACATGATTTTTCAATGTATAAATGTAAACCCGAATTAATATTTCTTTAATGAAACGTTCTTTCTTTTTTTTTATTTTTATTGTTCTTCAATGCTTACAGTGTCGGTGTGGCTCATTCGGCAATCTGCCGGAGGTCATCAGATGGGTTCTTGAGTTCTAGGTCTCCATGATCTAAGAGTAGACCCAAATTGTGCCACTGTCTAAATTTACACTGACATAAGTAGGCCTCTTGCTATTACATTCATTATTATTGTAACTTTTTTCGACGAATAATTTAGATCCTCAAAAATATTGTAAGTTTCAAATCACTTAATTTTAAATCATTGTATGTATTGTAAATTTTAACTCACTTTGTGTACAAAGGAAAAAGTAAAAGTGATTAAACTTAATTTAAAAAAGTTGATTCATACAAACCCTAAATAAATGCATACATACAGTGACTAACGTTTCTTTCCCTGATGAATACCCCTCAAACAGCAGTAGGATTGAAAGGTCAAATATGGAGAAATGTTCAAAATATAAGTTTCCCTGCGGTTTGTCAATGTGTAAATTAAAATGCAATTTTTATGAAAATTTTATTTCCAGCAAATTCCCGAAATTTACCTATAAAATCAAGAAACAACTAGACTGACCAAAAAAGTATCAACTGCATTTACCTCGTTTGGTTTTGGTTTTTAGCTGTTATGTATTACGTCATTCCAAAACGAGCTAACCATCAATTACTGAGATGTATTTAACCAAACGGCCAGTCCATGGCTCTACACCAGAACCTTTTTCTTGTCGCAGCATACGGTTATGATCTGAAATGGAAATAGGCGAGACTCTGATTTTAAACGTAGTAACATCTTTCATTCCAATTCATATCGCTGCGATGTCAGTAGTGCGGCAGTTTATAGTGATGTCTAGTACTGGGGCATCAGGCCACATATATGTAGCATTATGTCCCACCCGGTCACATCCTGACACCAGGCCGATCAGTCCTAACACTAACCTCTTAACGCTGACCGCCAAGAGAGGCAGCTATTAGTACCGCCCGCATCCGAGGTTGAGTACATATGAATTTACCTCTCCTAAGTTGTCGAACATGGGAATTTCAATAAGATCTATGCTAGTACTGCTCATTCTATATTTCCTTTCAAACACAAGCTATACAGTGTATGAGAGAGAGAGAGAGAGAGAGAGAGAGAGAGAGAGAGAGAGAGAGACTTTTCTTACTGTTTCACAAAGAAGAAACAAAAACTGCAAATATCAAATAGAACATGGCAAAAAAGATTATGTAAGGAGATAATTGGTGATATTTAAATCGGACTAATGAGTGAGACATGTCCAACAACTGTAGGTTATTTTTGACGAGTTGTTGTTAATAACTATGACCATATATATTTTCGCAGTGAAGAATAGAACGAAACGTTTGGAAAATACTTCCCGAGTGAGATGACGATGATAATAATAAATAAAAGAAACTCCAACTGTTGGGGTCTGTTATGTGTCTTTATCGTTGCGATTCAGCGCTTTCATCCATCCAAAACGTGGATACTTGGTGTACTACTAATCGTGGTAAAACAAATATATAGACCTACTACAATCATTCTGTAAGGGTGCACCTGCTGTCACTGTATGATCTTAACAGGAGTATCACGGACATGTTGCAGATATGTAATGAACCTTTTGTTTGTGCAGCTAACACTGTTTTGCTAATCTTTCGAATCCTTGCCACACTTAAAAAACTTAACAGCCTCTCCAGTGGCCTAGTGGTTAGAGCCTCCGCCGCGGAAGCGGGAGGTCATGGGTTCGATCCCCGGCCGAGTCATATCAAAGACTTACAAAAAATGGTACTAACAGCTGGCTTGCCTGGCGCTCGGCATTATGAGGTTAATGTTAGGACTGGTCGGCCTGGTGTCAGGATAAAGTGACTGGGTGGGACATCGTGCTACATGTCTGTGGCATGATGCCCCAGTGCTAGACATCACTATAAATTGCCTCACTGCAAACATCGTAGCGATATGACTGAAAAATTGTTAAATCTACGATAAAAATCCTAATCAAACAAACAAACAAACTTAAAATTTAGCACTGACGTTGCTCTACCACATCTGATAGTGTTTCTTCTTGTTATAGTTCTTCCTGTTCTTGTTCTTCCTCTGTCAACTTCAAACTAATCACTTCCATTTATGCATTATAGCATTTGCATACTCCATGGAAGAACTTCTTACCTATCAAATTGATATTAGGGGTCATCCATAAATGACGTCACGCGATTTTGGCCGATTTTGACCCCCTTCCCACCCCCTCGTCACACGTCGTCACAAAAAGTCAGACCCCCCTCAAATATGACGTCACAAAGATCTGCTCCCCTCCCCCTTCCCCCCAAAAAGCCGTATTTTCTATTTGAAAATTAACATGTTTCAAATCACTTTATTGTCATTGTAATATGTATTTAGTGTGGCGCTGCAATCTGATCTTGTAGGAGAAAACATGCATTAAAAGGATGGCACTGGAAAGCTGAAATTGGCATACAATTCTTTTGAAAATATTCGTTGTCTAGCTAAAACTGCAGATGTTCAGAATATTGTATTCAAATTCTCCTATAATTATCAAATAAAGTAATTATAATTTTTTAAAAAATACTTTGAAACTTTGAAGTAGAATATAATTCTCGGGGTTTGCCACAAGTAAATTTTGGGAGTTTTTTGTATCGGCATATGATGTTTGTTTAGCCCAAACTGTCAGAAGTGATCATATTTTGTGGCGGCAATTATTTTTAATTCTTGCAACCAGTGATCATCTTTAACTTGCAAATCTGCATCATTTTTTTTTTTATTCCATTCCACTTTTGAACCACTTCTTCTTGGCAAATCTTTCTATTCTTTATAGGATATGCCAGCACGTACGCCTCAAAAAGAGACTAGACACGTCTTACTGTTATCCATCGTAGCGGTCAATTCTTCACCCCCGAGGCGTAGCGATGATATTTTGCGCCCGGGGACGAACTATAAAATTGGTGCCCCGGCGATCTTGTGACCGATTTATTACCCTTGTTTACTTATAATAATGTAACGTTGCAAGCCTCATTTTGGCGCCCCTGTACCTTGGCGCCCGGGGACATATGTACCCCCTGCCCCCCCCACTCTAGCCACGCCTCTGCTTCACCCCGAATTTTTTTTTTAAATGAAAGTTATCAAACTTATAAATTATTTACTTTTCATTCAAACTTTTTTAAATTTAATTTATAGCACAAAAAAAAAATTAAAATTAAAACAGTCTGGCGAGAAAAAGATCATTTCAACCTCGCTTTGTCGACACCAGCGGACTGGAAACGGAAAAATGCTATTTGGAAAAAGCCACTATTGGGGCTAGTAGGGGTGTTTGATGTTCGAAGACGAGTCCATCTTAATTTGAGCTCTTGCACGACACGCGTGAAACTACTTAAAGCGTCATTAAATAAATTGTAAGCAATCAAAAAAATTAAGTGGAACATTTGTTTTAAAGTTGCGCATTTTGATGTGACATCACATTTCTTAAACACCCCCTTTCCCCCTCATCACACATCGTCACAAATGTGTGACCCCCTCCCCCCAATATGTGCGTGACGTCATTTATGGACGGCCCCTTACCTGAACAACTTGTTTCCGAAATTGAACAGTTCGACAATGACGTGCTCCAGTGAGCATACTTAATTTTATGTTTCACAAAAACGTATGTAATACATTTTACGAAGAAATTTACGTAGTTCAGATTTTGCACAATGGAGACATGTCTCAGCATGGCATTAGCAATTCTGAACAACAAATTAAAATAAGTGTGTGGAACTGTTCTGTTGGAGTCTTGACATACTCAAGTATGTGTCTTCCGAGCGCGTCGGCGTCTGGATAAGATAGAAAATTACGAGTTAATCGCCATTATAGCAGAGGCGCTTAACGGCGTTCCCTCTTAGTACAAATACCACTACAACGTGTTATGTTTTTATATCTACACTGCTGCTACTACTTTAACTACTGTTGTACCTTTTAAGCTGCTTCAACACACACACACACACACACACATTCTCCAACTTATGTCGCTTCTACTTGTGTTCGTACCCTTTCCATTATCTGAAGTTTCCTCTTAAGAAGCGAACATAAGTAAGAATAACCATTTTCTGCTATATAACAAATACATAACGTTATTTTTCATGCGACCTTGGTAGTTTGTTAAATACACCAAGCATGCGGAAGATTATCACCGATACAAAACTAAGACGCAAAAGTGTATACAACTGTTACTGGTACACTACTCTATACAGTGTATTTAACACATACACTGGTAATTAAAATCGTTATATAAATTTCTTACAATCAATATATGAAATAAACGATATAAAATATGGCGGCAAAAAATTGATTTAACAGAAAATGTTCATTGCTTTTACTCAGCTTCCCGTATTTTCCGGACTGGTTGCGAATTGTTTTAATTTTTGATGTCGCAATTCTATATTTAAATACCGAATGAATTATATTTTATGCAAAATATGTGCGAGCGCTGATCCGTGTATCATCGAGAAACATTTTCAGTGGATAGATCAAAATCGAGAATCAAACCTTTTCTATTATTTTAAATGATTCATAGTTATTATTTATTTTATGTAATTTTACAAGTAATCAAAATATATACATTTTTTTTTTAAAAAAATGGCAATCGTCGCACAATGAAACGGTGATTGTTTTTCATTCACGCAACATAATCATTGTTGATTTACTAATGCATTAAGTAATCTCTCTCTCTCTCTCTCTCTCTCTCTCTCTCTCTCTCTCTCTCTCTCTCTCTCATACACACTTCCTGTAGGTGTATTCAAAAACTTGTATCTGATAGAGACTATAAATCCTAAGGTTTAACACTACACAACTGGTATACGGCGTAATAAAATCATCATGGCAGTCACATAATTTCGGGGAAAGTTTTTGATTGTGGTTTCCTTATTTTCCACGCATTGTGAATATGACTTTGACTAAAGTATCTTGTGAATTGCAAGGAATACCCATGTATTAATCTTATTGCCAAATAATGTCTGGTTTCTCCAAACGTTTTCGCACGCTGCTAATTTTAACTGAAGATTTACAATGCTAGTTTTCCTCTAAACTCGGGTGTTTTAATGTGCTATTGACGTTGCTCTGCAATATATTGTAACTGGAGCGTATATACAATGCTGTCAGATGAAGAAATAGACGTCTGTAACGTGCGTCAAAACGGATGACATAATACACGAACATTGCGACAAGGGGTCGTTTGGTTAAAAGCATGCCAAGAAGCATAGGAGGGGAATACTGTTAGTGTTTAGGCTCTAATAAACAGTAAGACAGAAAAGTGAAAACAAACTTTGTCAAATTTAACAAATAATTTATTTCCCTGGAAAACGATTGAAAAAATGGTAAAAGAACCTACCAGTTTTAAGAATCAAATCCCAAAACTAATCCAAGAATAATCCACAAATTAAATTACAAAAGTCCTAGTAATGAAATGTTCTAATAGATTCAAGTTTGAGTCCTGTTGGAAAATCCAAGATGGAAGACGATGACGTATGCTGAAGTCTGGACTGTTTTTCTATAGTTCCTTGTAGAATCACAAGATTAAACACTCCGGTGTTGAAAATCTAATTAAATTTGATAAACTTTCTTTGCCTAAGAATTTATATTAGTACATCAACTATTTCCAGAGAAATGAATTAATATTTTACAATACAAATGAATTGAAGAGAAGTTAACATGAATTCATAAACTGGCTATAACAAAATAAAATGATTTAAAATCAGGTGTAAAAGTAAAAAATCTTAGAGTATTTCATTTAAAACAATAATGACTGACCCCCCCCCCTGCAAAACATCATGCGGGCGCCTATACCTGTGTATATATCTGTTATTGACATGAAATATAATTTCCCGACACAAGTGTGGAAGGAGTATCACCCTACCCCAAGGAAAGAGTAACAACAGCTCCGTCCCAAACAATAGCCAGTTCCTACTGATATGGCCCTCGCTGTATAGTATATATTCTATGGCAGATTAGTACAGTAATATTAAGATGTTCAGTTTAGAATATTGAACTAAAACACCAAAAACACACAAATATATCAGTCCCTGTGACAATGATCTTTATACGATTGTTTTTTAGTGCACCGCTATCCGAACTGTACTTTTGTATACGATGTCTGTTCATGTATATATTTGTGCTGCCTTTCTTAATGTCAACATAAAATAAATGTTAAGGGTCCCGAGTGGCCGAGTGGTCTAAAGCGCTTTCCGTTACGGATCACTGCCATGTCACCTCTGTATGCGTGGGATCGAGTCTAAGCTTCGGCTAATGCAGTTGTGAGAAAGCTTGCCAGTAGCTTCTCGTGGGTCGGTGGTTCTTTCATGGGTTTTTCCCGCGTTCTTACTCCACGAATAATACTGGCCGCCATGTATAGCCTATCGTGTGCTGAAAATGGCGTTAAACCCTACAACAACAACAACAACAACAAAATAAATACATGAAGATGAGAACACTCCTATTAGAAAAATAAAAATCCCATGACGGTTATTTTTTATCAGTCATGAAAAGCCCCTTCTAATAATACATAATGGAACTGCGTCGTTGTTAATACAAATAAGAATTTCGTAAACAGTATTCATTTCTGCAACAGCACGAATGAACAAATACCGGATAATATTTTCTAAGAGGATGATAATAGTATTCTTTTGCCCAAAACTTTATAGTAGAGATACCATTTTAAGGTAAGGCACGAATTTGATAATATTATACTAAATACAGAAATTAATTCATTGATTGTCTGCAAGCATTCAGTCATATCGTACTAACATATTTTAGCTTGTTTTTACTATGAAGAGTGAATCAATTGTAATTTGCATGCGTTGGCGTCCGCATGAACACATCCGTATGTACAGCCTCGTTGTATTTCAGTCATTGTTTCATTAAACGCTCTAGGAAGAACGTTTACACTGGGTTTCATGGCAACTACCCGCGGAGAGGGAGCCAAGAAGAATTGGGATAGGGTGCGGGGCCCGTACCTTTCTAAATACATATACATTATGATTTCGTCAAGTTTTTTTTGCAGAGCTCACTCATAACTAATTAGACTTTTCGCACACTGTTATACCTAAAATAATAATAATACTTGGTCAGGTGATGCAACGTAGTGAGACAGCATCATCCCAGTAGTAGGTCACCGTGACCAACATTTCACGCTTCACTAACTGAAAGTAGATTTTGTTTAAAGTTATTTTTCAAGCACGTTTCATACTTGAATCATTAAACTAGACGATTTTTATGCATCATTGTTAGTGCCACATTTTTGAGATAATGGTTTATTTTGCAGAAAGAAAATTGCAAAAAGAAAAATGTGATAGAAATTGTCTTGCAATTGAGGAAGAAGAAAAAAAAACACTATGGAAGAATATTTTAAAAATGAAAATATTTTCGAAGTCGAATTTTGTTACTTTTTGCTAAAGTTTGATAATTTGTATCATCTCCAAGTGCAGATTTACCATTATTTTTTCACCTCTCTTTAGATAAGAACCAAATATATATTTTCCTTTATTTCTTAATTGGTTGAAGTTTACGGTTTTAGCAAATTAGTGGCTATATCATACCATTTAAATTAGAATTAGCTTTTCCATTCAAAAGTTTCTTATGTTTCAAATAATTTCACAATATCACTCCTTTGTACTATGTTCAGGGCGTTTCAAAAGTGACTCTACGAATATTCGTTTAATTTTGTACCAGATCAGTCAAGGATGATACCACGTGAGTTCACGACAAATCAGCTATTATATATATATATATATATATATATATATATATATATATATATATATATATATATATATATATATATATATATATATATATATATATAAGATTTTCTTAGCTTTATATAAAACAATAAGTCTGAACTGTTGTAAGTAAATACTTTCACGGTGTTTAGTAGTCATTATTGATTATTAGAAAAATTATTTATTATTGCATATGCCGCATGTTGTTCTGAAGTTCCGATTTTGGTATTTTCGAAGCATTCACGTAGTAGTCCCTCAGGGATCAATTCTATGACAATTGATGTTTTAATTGGGTATAAATGTTATATATGACATTATGAACGGTAGGCGTTACACGTTTTGGTTTTCCACTATGCTTACGAGTTCCTTGGATATATTAAAACCTAATCAGGAATGCTTTGCGCTGAATATACTACAATTTAATATAATCAATTAAATCAAAATGAGATATGTGAAGTTATAAATTCTGGTATTCAAAATATATATGTCTGGTGTATATGACTGGTGGCTTTAATACATATGAAACAGAGTTAATGTTTATAACAAGAAAATGTAATTCAAATGATCTTCATATTGATGACTGTAAACGGTAATATAGAAGTACCGTACATAAATATATAGGTATTACATTGTCTAGTGATATCACCTGGTATGTACCTGTGATATATTTGTCTGAATAAATGAACAAGAAAAAGAATGATTGCACAAAAATAAAACTGGAAGCCATTTGAATTGTTACTTGTGCTACCAAGAGCGCATCCCTGGCGCTAATATACCTGAAAACGCGGTGGGAAATTTTGAATTTTCCATGTTGCAAGCATGAACTAATTGAAGTGTTAATACTGTACCATGGTTGTGCTAAATTCTTACAAGACGTCATGCGACATTTTACTGTCAATAATGAATCCTACACCATTTGATCATTATGTAATTGTCGGTCACATTTGTATAGAACTAATTTGTATCAAATTTAATTCAGAATTCCGTAATTCAAGAATTCAAATTTTACCAGTATAATAAAAATTATCTTATAAAAATTTTAATGAAGTCAGTAGACAATTATTGATTGTTAGACTTACCTTGCAATAGAGGAGACATCATTAATATTGATTTTAACTTTCAGTTCTATCCCATATATTGCATTATTTTCATTTATATTTGAAGATGTTTATTTGGTTGTTATTTTTTTAAATATCGTCTAAGAAAAGCTAAGGACATATTAACACCAAAATGCATTTTGCAGAATCTGGCTCTTTTTGAAGTATACTTTTTAGCCCATTAAAAAGTAACAACCATTTTAATAATTCTTTTGGTAAAGAATTAAATCTTTCTTCTATACAGTCATGTAAAAGTTATCTATTTGTTCGCATGCTGGATATCTTACTACGTGATAATGTTAAAAGAACCACTACGGATTTAAACCAAAAGCTTACTGGCGAAAGTTATATGAGTTTTGATGAAACTATCACCGCACCCCACTCCCACCCTCCAGCAACTAAAATCGTTTGGGCTGGCGCCATAATTTCTTACTACATTTATCTCATAACTGAGTGCTACACGTTGAACGGTATACATACGATTCTATTATGATTAGTATTGTTATTTATTATTATTATTATTATTATTATTATTATTATTATTATTATTATTATTATTATTAGTTGCTGTTATTGTTATTGTTGTTTTTTCGTTGTTGTAGTAGTAGCTGTATGAATAGCAGTTGCTTTAGTAGTAGCAGTAGTAATTGTAGTAGTAGTAGTAACAGTAGTGTGTTATATTAACATTGAAAATTTGAGTTGAAAAGTAAATACGATAAGTGTTGTTTTGCAGAAACATTTACGCTTTCAACGCTCTATTGGGAATCAAGATTAAACAAATGGACCAAAAATTACAATAGCGTTTAAAAGGTATGGAATTGAAGGTTTAGAAATAATGGCTGTTTACATGAAATTTAATTCCAATTTTATTCTTCTAACAAATCGTCAACAAATGTAACTCATGTCATGATCATTAAAATAGTATGTATTTACGTAGCAGGTCTCCAGTATAAACAGTCAACACAATTAAATTTATCTTACTACGTACATGTTCCTCTATCAACGATATTATTAGTTTGTATTTTTAGCAACGCTGGGATTTTTTAAGGTGTAGAAGTAGAACGCTAGTAATGCATTGGATAATAGTTCAAAAATTCGAAAAACTTGTCTGACTATACGCTTGGATTATGTTCAGTTTGACCTTGTTTTCATTTCTTAAGACACAATTATTTGAATAGAGAAATAAAGAAGTTATAGGTGTAGTAAGACGGTTGAAATGTACACGACATTACTTTCATAATTAAATATATAAACTATGAGGTAATATAATGAAAGCTCATTAATTTGAAATGACATGGCAAATCCCAGGTTTGAGTTCTCGTACCACATACATATGAAACCTTCAACAGTAATTTCCTCAAACTATGCATCGTATTGTGTCAGCCTGATATCATTTTTTTAAACCTAGAGTTAAATTTACTTTTTAGATGAAGGTAAATATTCATTGACTTTGTCTCATTCAGATTATAATATCTCCATTTTAGATCATGTTAGTAACAGATTCCTATGATCATGACAAATTCTTTAAGAAAAAAAATATTTTGAGGGAAAGTAATGGCAAAATCATGGAAAATGGCAAAGCAACCCACAAACAAAAAAAAAACACACACAAAAAAACAACAAACAGAAACCAAAACAAAACGTGTGAACCCAATTGCTGTATTGAAAAGAAAATGCCGTCTTCACAGATCATGTGGCTGTCTTTCCTGTCATATTGATAAATGCTATTATTTCCAGGGTACAGATCCAAGTTTCCGATCCATTTATAGCAAACATTAGGGGATTTGGTTAGTAGACATCAATAATGTTTCATGGAAAAGTCACGAAGAACAAATTCAGATTTGTGTAAGAACCCCGTGGTCAGATTTACTGAAAATCCATCACTAATGCAGATTTACATTTTTAAAATATGATATACTCGAGTAAATTGTTGCAAAATTTACAACTAACATATATAACGTATCTGGGGGAAAAGGTCTTACAAATAAGATTATTTTGTATTTGAAAAAATATGAAAACCCTGATATTTCTCGCAAAAACATATGTATTTGCGATTTTTATTTAGTGATTAAAATCAGCAGCTCGCTAGTCAAATGGCTTGACCAATTTCTGATGAACAAAGTTTTTATAATCTCATTAGTCCAGTGGCTAGCAATGTGTATTTTGTCTTCAACTAACATTTATACATAAGAAAATTTGATTATTCTAAACTCAAGGGTCACTTCCTCAACAATAACAATTTTCCTGTCAATCTACTAAAATTTTTTTTACAACAATTTGATAAAATATGAAGAGTTGCATCCTATTTTCTCTAAAGAATCAAAGAAGGAAGTATAAACAGGGACTGAAACCACATGATCTGTTTATTGGTCGTCATTTTTCATTGCATGAATACACTCGGTCTCTTCATTACTTTCATTTAGACGTTGTGGGCTTTTAGAAACATCTATTGATTATATGTATGTATACAATGTCAGTGTTCAAATAATAATATTAATTAATCATATATGATATAAGTATTATTGATTTCATGTTGCATGGTCGATACATATAAATTGAAATATAAAATGTATTTTAAATATTAAAGCTGATTGGTGTCTTTTGTACAAATATACATATATACTATTCCAATGCTAGCCTGATTACCAGACTCTTGTACCAACCAGCATAATAAATAGTTCCAATGCTAGTATGGTTCCCTGCCTAGTATATATATTTAGCAAAATGCCACGCATGGGAGCATGCCAAGCAGGGAACCAGACTATTCCAATGCAAGATTAGAATAAACTATCTTAGTTCCCTGGACTTATCTTAATATCGCTCATTCTGTTAAAGAAAAATAAAAGAAAAAAACTTCTTGCTAGGAAAGCATTTAATACGAGTTAGGAGGACCCCTGACAACTTTTAACTGCATTTCCTCCTACTAACGATTTGTAGATTAGAATCTTATGCGGGAACCAGACTGGCTCTATAAATACATATATAAACCTATTTATAGTAGCTGACTGGTTTTTCCACGTATTAGAAAATAAATCCCATACGAGTGATAAGGGATTTCGACCTGTTCGAAAGCTAACTGGTAAGGTTTGATTATAACTGTTATTTTTTGGGTAAATCAGCTAAAATATGTCATTTACAACGTATTGTAGATGTGGCGTGTTCACCCCCATATATGGGGGGGGGGGGGGGTAGGGCGATGGGGCGGGAATATTCACCCAAATAATTACAATTATTATTATTGTCCAGGACTATCCTGTTTTGACGTACTTGAACTACTTGGGCACTTGAAGTTTTTCATTATTATTATTATTATTATTATTATTATTATTATTTGTATTATTATTATTATTATTATTATTATTATTTGTATGTAATATATGTTGGGTCGGCATGACGTCACGAGCTTAGCGACTTACTTTTCCGCCGTATTGCGCAGGTGAAAATAATTGCTTAGTAACAGTACGTTAGCGTTAGTTATGTTCGATATTGCAAACCGTTTTTGTTTACCTATATTTTGTTTCTTATTTCTGTTTTCTGTTCAGAAGTGTTGCATAGTCTTCTGTACAAGCAAGATTTAAAACCATGAATGTGTGTCTGTCGAATATTTTTAAAGACGTAATATATTTTAGGTTGACAAGGCAGGAAGGACATCTCACGCGGGAAACAATACCACCATATAGTGCAGACTACATTCATCATCTTGAGGACTTGTTTAAGTCCGCTTATCAATACTCCTTCACTTCAACAAGTGCGACTAAACTACAAAATCTTATTTATATTTTATATGGTATAGTAAAATACACGGTCAACATCGTTGACCAGATTCTATTCCTGTGATAAGATGTTAACTGTCAAGATCCTGGTTATAAATTCGTAGAATACTACGAGTTAGCGGGTCATATCTTTGGGGGGATAAAAAGCTGTCAGTTCTTTCGGTAGATGTTGTATTTCAAAGGCTCTATACTTGGTTACGAAAATGATATTTGACATCGGCTTTGTCTTACCAAGAGAAAAACGCTGTTTGTGGGATTTGTTTTGGTATTTCTCCTTTTGCTTGTTTAGGAATTTTAAAGACAATCGCCTTAGAAATAAAAGGAAAAAAAAAAAAAGAAGCATAGTACATTGTATCCGTTTCCAGAATTGAATAATCTTTACCATCAACCTCTCATTTTTTTAAGGTCTACCCCTTGTCCTCCGCCAGAATAAGGGGTAAACCCACTCAAGTACCCAACATTACATACGACCATGTAAATATTCCCATATTTCCTGTCATTACACATTAAAAAAAATACTTCTATATTTTTGTTACCTTACAAGTTACATAAACATGTAAAACGTACAAAGGAAGTGCAAAGAAGGATGGCAATTTTTTTCTTCTTCTCATTTCATTATAAAATTAATGTAAATAAGAGCTCACTTGATCATGTGTTATTTTGAATTAGCATATTATATTGTTAAACTTTCATGGTGATAATTAGAGAATCCCATTTTCTTGCTTCAGCGAAAATTGCAGGTCCAATGCTATCTTTTACAAAATGTCTTAGCACTTAAAAAAAACTTTCAAGTTTTGCGTGCTGTTTATTTTTAAAGTAGTTAGTTTGTTGGTTCGTCGGATAGATGGATGGACGGACGACATAGACAACCATAGATAGATAGATAGATAGATAGATAGATAGATAGATAGATAGATAAGAGCTCACTTGATCATGTGTACGGCAAGAAATCTTTAATTCTAATCAATAAATAAATGCTGATACTACTATATCTTGCCAGTGTTTCGAACCTGCAGTGAGAATACAGTAATGTAGATCATTTAATACGCTATTATTGGTTAATGTATCATTCAAATACTACACCCACATCTAAAAGTAGTCGACATATTACAGTTTTAAAAAAAAGACATTTTCCGGTTTTTAAATTTCAGTTTTTATGTGTATATGAATTTAATTAAAACCTGCTAATTACTGTAGTATCCTGGTCGTTCTCATGATTAAAGAGATTAAAAAAATGGCACCCAATCAGAGTAATCAATCATTTAAAATAACAGTTCAGGGTGGGCACATATGATATTGTTGGCTTGTATTTTTTGCATGTTAATACACCCAGTCTGGGTGTCATATATTTAGTTTTGGAGTTTGCATTATAATGGCAAATATGAACGATGGAGTGTCAAGGAAATAAGCGTGGTTTGATACAATTTATAATCTGAGGAAGATATAAAGGATGGAAAAGCTGAGTGGTTAATGGTATAATTTGTTGCTTATTTGTTTATTTAAACCTATTTATTACCTATAATAGACACATATATTTATGTAGTTATTGCCATATTGGTGAGAGAGAGAAGACATATTTGGTAATTTAGGAAGAGTTAAAATTATATGAATTTTCCTTTTGCATATGTTGATTTGTGCACCCACCAACACTGCAAATCTTAGGCATATCTTAAAATGTGTAAATGTCACCCACAAGGCACATGTTACTCAAGTAACTAGAACAATGGTGGTTGCTTTCACCTCGGTGGTCATAACCATACACTAAAAATGCACGGATGTAAAAAAGTGCCCGGATTCCTGACCAATGTCCAAACACAAATATTTGAACATCTTTCTTTCAAAACTGCATACATAACGCATAACTCGACTGCAGTACTGGGATAAAATTAACGGCATCGATCCCTAACCACGCTTTGTCAGGCATCTAATCGTTAATTGATGAATGTAAACACTTTAATCATTCACTTTCTCAGTTGCTGGTACTTAACGCGATTTGCATTCGCGCAATTAATAACTACGAGCACAAAACAATGATTGAACTTACTTTATAGCCGTAAATGGTGTGTGTTAGAAATGACTGAGCTCACAGGGGCTCGTTTCAAAGAAAATTAGGAGTATCCGTACATGAATCAAGGGATGGTTTAGTCCTACATGTAAGACATAGCACATGTTGATTTTGTTTAAATTAAGTGCTATGTCTTATGATCCGAATAACGGCCTTGTCTAGTTGTTGACATTGGAACGAGTAGTCAGAGTTTCAGGAATATCGCACATACTTGGCAACCTATATTGGCACTCTTCCACTAATTTATGTTTAATTAATATACTTACTGTGCTGTTTTTATCCTGGTGGAATCAATATCTGACACTTTCAAACGCACGCAATTTCTTGTTCAGTTGACATACATTTGAATTTGTTGAAATACGACAGTAGTCGAGGTATGTCAAAGTATGTTAAAGTAGGTTCCAATCGGAAAATGTTTCATGAACGAAATGAAATGTTGCTTGCTCTTCAAATACTTGAAACTTTGATACTTTCGTTTCGTTTAAATAAAGCGGCCTTGTCGAAACCTACTTCGGCATTCCTCAGTCACCATTGCATTGCAACCAATTGAAATGTGTGTCAAAGGAACATAAAAATGCATTCATTTGCTAGTGTCTTAAGTATGTGGATGAATGTTGATATTTATTGCCAAGTATGTGAAAATCATGAAAATTTCACCTCTTATTCTCCTGTCATTAGAGTACAAAACACACTACACAATGCTGTTCGTTAGGCAGTAAGACCCTGATGCCCCAAACATAAAAATCAGTGTGAGGTCTTACGTGTAGGACTAGGGATGGTTGAATCTAACCTGTAACAATTAGGTTAGACCCAACCATCCCTTTATTCATGGACAGATACTCCTAATTTTCTTTGAAATGAGCCCCTGAGCTGAAATGGACATAGACCATATCTTTTTGAACCTTTGTCTCTATTTCCTTTGAGGGATTTGAAAGCATGAAAACTAATAAATAATATAATTGGATAGTTTTATTAGTGTATAATGATTGAAATTCATGATATCATTTAGCTGAATAATATGACACATTGCACATGTTGAGATGAAGTTTTTTTTTTCTTGTGATCAAGTGATATTACGTCATAAAAATTTCAATGAAGCATATGGTTATTGTTCTCAGTACAAGAAAATAAATGGACTTCACTAGGTAGTTAATGTAATAAACATTACACCAACAGTTTCTTGATCTGGCTTGGCAAATGAAGAATCAACAACAGCCAAGGGCAGGTTTAAAATATTTGCAGGGCAAGTAAGATCTTGTATTACTGATGATTTTATGTTACCTATATGAATGCTAATAGTTAATGTCAATTGCAAACTGCATAGAACTGAATCTGCTATCACATAATGTGCAGGCATATCTGGATCTATGTACTTCTTGTTTGAGCAATCACTAGAACAAACAATGTAGACAAGGTGACCTACTAGCATTCTACACACTGTAGATTGTTTGCAGTTGGATTTGATTTATATCTACATTAGAACGGAAATATGAGATTTGTGCGCACTTCCATAAAATTCTAGATTTTTGGCAAGTAAACCATTCATGGTTTTCTCTGTCATTTGGCAGCACAGTTAAAAAGCAATTTACCACACAAACTTAGCTTGTGAAAAAAAACAAGTAATAAGATGTATAGTTTTGATACATCATTAGGACAAATTACTGAGTCACTAGATGTAAGCTATATGTTGCAATGATAAAAAAAAAAACCCACCTGGATTGATAGCTTAGTGACCTGGCAATAAATCTTTCTCACCTTTTGCATGAGGAATTGAAAAAATCAAAACTGGGATATTTTACTTGAATTTGAATGCAATGTTTGCATCACAAATGAAGTTATTGTTTTGCTATGGCTGAGTGGTCTACATTGCTCTCCATTACGGATCTTTGCCTTCTCATCTTTGCATGGTATCGAGTTTCAGATTCGGCTAATGTGGGTATGTGAGAAAGCTTGCCAGTAGCTTCTCGTGGGTCATGGTTCTTTCTGGGGTTTTTCCTGGGTTCTTCCTCCACCATTATTACTGGATGTCATGTATAGCCTATCATGTGCTGAAAAATGGCATTATACCCTACAACAACATTGTTTTGCAAAAATGATTTTCATTAAAAGAGTTTGTAACATATAATTGAGAAATTTTATTAAAGTATTTATTATAAAGTGATCAGCTATATTTCTGAGGCATAAACCACCTAATGTGTTCCTTCAAGGTTGAAGACAAATTAATATAAATCATTAAGATAAACATAATATAATTGCCTTTGTTAAAGCCTGCAAGAGTATTTTGTGCCTGAATTTTTTTTTTTTTTAAACAGAGCACTAGTATAATGGGAACTTTAACATCAAAGATCTCAGATCTCGAGGAGGAGGATGTATCCCAACACAAGCCAGAGGAAGTCTACCAACACAAGCCACCCGCAACAAGGCGTGGTCCAGAACAAAGCCAAAGGCAGCAAATCCACCGTAAGCAGGTTAGAAATGCGTTTGGAGGCTGGAATTTCCAAGTTGATGACATGCAGCGTGCCCAGCGGTTTCTGATAATGGGATGTGAGGGAGGCACCTACACGGCTACAGAACAGCAACTAAAGAGAGAAAATGCAAAGAGCATTGATCGGTATGTGCAAATTTGTCATACATAGCTATTGTAGACATCCATAGAACTCAATGCAAGGAACTCTTTAAGTCATTAGAAGTTTTAGTAAGGTACTTGGTCTTTGATGTAGAGAAAACCTAAGAACCCACAGGAGACCAAAAAGCCTGCATATTTTAAATACAGTGTGTACTTCGCCTGTATAGCTCAATTTTTTGAAAAATGACTTGAACGTTTACTGAGATGTTCCAGTAAGCGAGAAAAATACAAAATTTTGAGTTATTTAATGATGTGAGCTTGCTTTATAAATATTCTCATTTCCCAGAACTAAAGTCTAAACTTAAATGATGCAGTTTAGTAAGCAATGGTAATACAAAATAAACACAATTTGATTCGTAACTAGAGCTGTGTTGCATGAGGGGTAGTTGTATTCTGTGTTATTTTATAGTGAGAAACCACAGGACCAGCGATTACAAAACTATACAGATCTGATATGGAAAATGATCATATAGCAAATATTCGTGTAACTGAATTAGAACTTCACTGCAAAGAAGCACTGTTTGGGCATATAATCCTGTGTAAACTTCAACTCGTCACTCCCCATCGTTCGAACACAGAACATTCAAACCATTTTATCCCACAATTTTAGGGGGATGGAATAAATCTAAATGTTACTGAAACTACTCCATACTTTATCAGAGAAATTTATGTGCTTCTGTTAATGCTAAAAATAATTTCTACATAATAATTCTACCTACGCTGGGCAACCTTTGGACACCTCATTTGAATTCCTACACTTGGGGATTTCTACTCATTGTCAATAAGATGAAGGGAGCAGAGGCGTAGCTAGAGTTTGGAGCGGGAGGGGGGGGGAGACGATTCATTTTTACGACCCCACCCCTTCAACTCTGAAACCAATTATTTTCATCAATAAAATCACCATCCCCTAATTTCAAAGCCCATTTTGTCGCCCCACCAATCTGGCGCCCAGTGACATGTATCCCTCTCTGTCCCCCCCTATCTATGCCTCGGGAAGGGAGCAAGTTTACAATGTATGCAAATGTTTTATCAAGCAGATTGAAAATTATGAGCTAGAGTGTTTGGAGCCTGGGGACAAGATTCATTTTTACCACTCCCTCCTCAACTCGGAAAACAATTATTTTGATCAATAAAATCACCATCACCTAATTTTCAAAGCCCATTTTGGTGCTCCCACTAGTCTGGCACCCAGTAGCATCCCCCCCCCCACTATGCCTCAGGAAGGAAGCAAGTTTGCAATATATGCAAATGTTTTATCAAGCAGATTGAAAATTATAAGTTGAGTTAGCACAAATTGAAGGTAGTTACTTACCTTACATTACATATAAATTAATTATTAGTTCTGGATACATTTGGAAACAAAAACTGGCTGTACGTGAGGGGAACATTGTACATTTTTGTTCTAATATGCTGGCTGCTGGTCGTGTTAGAGGGGTGGCCATTCTTGAGGGGTACTTTTGAATACAAACTCATCGGTGCCAAGGGATTTTGGCCGAAAGAAGTGGT
This sequence comes from Unio pictorum, assembly GCA_030141615.1. Classification (NCBI taxonomy): domain Eukaryota; kingdom Metazoa; phylum Mollusca; class Bivalvia; order Unionida; family Unionidae; genus Unio; species Unio pictorum. The sequence goes on from JARLTB010000122.1 coordinate 11,948,798, forward strand.
CAGCGAAGCTGTTGAAGAGGGGGACTACTTCATTATGTGGATTTTGTGTAGGTAATTGGTTGCATGGTAAAGAGATCAATATATACATAATAAACTGTATATCACAGGAAAACTCTAATTGTCTGTGTAGGTGAAAAGTTCTAAGTAAAAAACAAACTCATTTGTTTTTTGTAAGCTGACCAACCCTTTCTCTAATAATGCTGCTACTATTTTGTTGTTTAAAAATAAACTTTTAACAAATGCTATTTTCAGACATTTTCATGCTTAATAATTTTTTCACAGATGTTAAATTAATAGATGAATTGATTATTTGCATAAGCAGTTTTTGAAGGAACTGTCCTATTTAAATATGCCTGAGAAGGAAATTTTATAGAGAATAATTTTCAGAAATAGTTGAATTTCAACATTTTTATTTTTGCAGGTTGATTTCTGATGGGAAAGGAAAAGAGCTTGTTCAGTTGATACAAGAAATAAGTTTGGAAGGGAGAGCTGCAAAGCAAGGATCAATCCTATTTGGCTTGGCCATGTGTGCAAGATCAAATGATCAGGAAACCAAGAAAGCAGCTTATGAATGTCTGAATGCAGTCTGCAGAATTCCCACCCATCTTTTTATGTTCATCAAGTATGCTGAAAGTGAGAGCAATGGGACCGGATGGGGAAGAGCACATAGAAGAGCCATCAACAAGTGGTATGAAGAACTTGCAGAAGAAAAACCAGTGAAATTGGCCGAGCTCATCACAAAGTACAAAAAACGTGAAGATTGGTCACACAGAGACTTGTTTCGTCTGTCTCACATCAAACCAAAAAATGATTGCTTGAAAGTCATCACCAGGTTTGTCATCAAAGGACTAGAAGATGCAAAGAAGTTACAAGAAGACCTTGGGAATGATGTAAATATGCAAAAGGTCATTGCATTTTTGGAGGCAACGGAAAAAGCAAGAAAATGTACAGATGAGAAGACAATGATACAACTGATTGAGAAGCACAATCTTGTCCGAGAACATGTTCCAACCCCGCTTTTAAATTCTAAAGCAGTTTGGGAAGCCCTTTTGGAGAGAATGCCATCGACTGCAATGATCCGTAATCTTGGAAAGATGACATCCATGGGTCTTCTTGATAGTGGTTCTGAGTATGAGAAAGCAATTGTAGAAAGGCTAAATGATGTAGAAACATTAAAGAAAGCCAGAGTCCACCCCTTCAATGTTCTTGTGGCTTTGAATCAGTACAAAAAAGGAAAAGGTGACAAGGGACACTTGGAGTGGACTCCTAATGAAAAGGTGACGACTGGACTTGACAGTGCTTATTACCTGTCCTTTAAAGCTGTTGAACCTACTGGAAAGCGGTATATGCTGGCTATAGATGTTAGTGGATCCATGAACGTACCATGCATGGGGACACAGAGCCTCACATGCCGTGATGCTGCATCAGCCATGATGATGGTTACCCTTCGAACTGAAGAAAATTGTGAGGTTGTTGCCTTCTCACATGAACTTCGTCCTTTTCATGTTACAAAGGAAGATCGCCTTGATGAAGTCATTACGAAATCATCCATGATACCTTTTGGTGGCACTGACTGTGCTCTGCCCATGTTGTATGCGATGGAAAAGCAAAAGAAGATTGATGTTTTCATTGTGTACACAGACAATGAAACATGGTATGGTAAAGTCCATCCCTTCAAGGCCATTCAAGACTACAGACTCAAGAGCGAGATCTACAATGCCAAGCTGATCGTGGTGGGCATGTCCTCGAATGGATTCACCATCGCTGATCCAGATGACCCCAACATGTTGGATATTGTTGGATTTGATTCAGGGGCCATTGAAGTGATGAACAAGTTTATTCTTGAAAAAGCGTAAACCACAAAACAGCCACATATTGGTATTGGGGAAATTTAAGAAAAGGTCTAAGAACATGATATTCTCGTCTGCATAGTAATATGTGGGTACTTAAGAAACATTTTATTTAAATGTTGTTGTTTACAAGGAATATGTATTACCATTTAATTTCTGTGTCTCAAGGTTTACCATTCTTGTACATTTTGAACTTTGTACATTCGTGTTATATGCTTGCTTTACTTTGTATTATATGTATATAATAAGAAATCTTTTGGAAAATATCCTCAGTATGTAAAGGCTGCCGGGGCATATGATTGCAAGAATCGTGCAACTTTGAATGAATTTGCACACTTAAAGACCATTGATGCATGAGAACTGCTGCTAATTAGTTTAATGTCATGTAAATGAAAATGTACTATGTGCAGTATACAATTCTTATTTATCGCATGCATCCATAATGAGCTTGTTTCACAACACAACTCACACCAGTATTTATGTATTATAGTGTTACTCACGACTTGTCTTTTCATAGCTCTTTACACGTATGGGTTCTTCACCTTGATCTGAATGGTTGTTAAACCAAATATGATGTTAAGCAAAGTTTGATTGGCACATTAGTTGGGCTACAGTACAAGCATTCTATCATAGCTTGAACCTTCCATCAATAAAATTTTACAGATGTGCGTTTATAATATTGGATACCTACTAAACCCCAAATGACAGATTCTTTGTTTGGTTCATCTTGAGCTGATTGTTTCATGTGGCAAATAATGGCTGATCATTGTGATAAAGGCAATTTATTTTTATGGTCAGGAAGTATATCAGGTTATTGGGGCTGGGAAAAATGTTAATGGAGATAACGAGGAGTGATTTTGAACCTGAAAATAGCCAGCCCCCTTTCCCCATCTCAGCAGTATTTTGAAATTAAATGTCAAAATTTTGAATGTAGAAACTGCAGTACAACAAGTTAAATTAAAATATTGGCAGTTTAAAAGTGTAATTTAAATTTAATTTCTCAATTTAACCATGCTGGATCTTGTGCCGTAAAACCAGATAGCCCTAGTATAAAAGTTAAGATAAATTTAATAAATAATAATGTAAACATGAAATTAAAAGGAAAAGATATTTATTTGATCAAAATACCTCAGTGTAGAAAAACAGAATGTAGTATTAATAGATGTAAAATCCTATTAAATTATTATGGAATAGCTAGTAAATCTGGCATAATAGAAAGCACCGACTTAAGAAATTAAAACTTGGGCAGAGCTTTTATTGGTGAAAAATCAGTGAATTTTTTATTTTGGAGCAGAAGTATTAAACATATGAGCTGTCAAAAAATGACATAAGGACCTGTTTATTAACTTGTTCTAGATGGCTAAGCAAGCTATGTAATACCATTTAAGATGGAATACTGTGAAATGGTGTTCTCAGCACAGAACAATAATCATACACTGGTATGGAACAGATTAAGCTCAGATACAATTGTACACTGGTAAGGAACAGATTAATCTTGAAAACAATTAAACGATAAATACTTATACAGCTAGTGGTGAGATATTTTAAAGATTTTGATTTGAATAGAGCTTTAACTGTAGAACAGGAAGCAAGAAACCAATATTGAAGTATTATGTTAATATTGAACTGTGGGTGTCCCCCTCTCCATTTTTTCTACTCCCCTATTATTTGTATTTAAATGGGGAAGATCCCCGTTAGGTAGACCCCTGGCAGCATCTCTGATGCTTTGTGATCTTTAATTCATGTCCTTTACCTTCTATGTTATGCTGTCAGCTTGTTTACGTTAGACCTTTTTCTCTTTTACAGAGTCGTGTACATTAATTTTCACTGTTGTAGTTGATGCTTTCTTGCTATGACAATATGACTTTTATGAATTTTTACCTTGAGAATGTAATGTTCCTTAGACATTTTCTTTTTTGTCCAATGAAGATAGAAGAGAGACTTATAGCTACAGAAGTGTAAAATGATAAAAATGTTTACATCGGTAATTGTGATGATATATACATACTTTTGTGTTGAAGAGGGGGCCCATGCAGTCATTTATGAAATCATTACTGGGAAATTACAACCACATATATTTAAACCTTTATTGAAAGATAAATCATGTGAGAGCATTATGCAGTGCATCAAAAGGTTGCCACCCTAAAATCTACTTAACAAAGGTCATAAATTGAGATGAAGCTTTTCAAATGAATCAAAACATTTTAATTGTATGACAAAACATTCAGTCTAATACCTAGGTAGTATTATGCTCAGGATTCCACATTGGAGGTCAACCACTCAAGTGAGTGTAATATACAGCATCAAAACAAATGCACTGACATGTTGGATTTTACAAAATTAAATCCATTAGATATTAATCAGCGTGCTAATATTAAAGTGTAATGTTCATGACAGTGTCCAGTTACATTAATAACAGCTACAGAATTTTGTTATTTATTACCATCAATTATTTGGGATAAAAACATTAGTAATGGTGTCAAAGCTGTGTGGTGTCATAATTTTTCACATCAATTATAATACTTATTTTTATTTTATTTTTAAAATTGTTTTTCGTATGGAAAAAATAAAATAATTTCCTTAGAAAAAGAGAGTATTTTTGAAATTAAAGAAAAAAGTACTTTTGACTAGTGATCGGAATCGGTTAGAAGTTCATAATCGATAATCGGTTCCCCTTAACTGATCACTGATTATAATCGGTTACTAAGAGCAAATTTAAATTTTTTGTACACAGTTATATCTTTGTTTATAAATGTACAGGAGCAATCTCTTTTAATGACATATACTTTAACCTGACAATAATATTAGATTGTGTGTTACTTTTGTTCTACAACTTTGTTAAATGAACGCAACATTTTATGGCTGATCAGTCATACGTAATTGAAATACTGCTATAATCCATGGTTATTCTTTCATTCATATGTGATGTGTATATAATTTAAACTATAGAAGGACATGATTTTGTTGTTTGTCATTGCTTATAAATGCTACAAAAGATGTTGAAATTTAACCTAAACAAATCAACAAAATGTGTTTAAATTTATTAACTAAACAGTTTAAAAACTTGACGATGTAATAATGACTATATGTTCCTAATTATGAATTGTAAGGTTTTTTATTAATAGTTGTGAAGGAATTAATAAGTTTCAGGTCAACTTTAGTGGCTGGGAGTTTTATTATCCTTTGTGCTTTTCATACGCCTAAAATGTAGTCTCCCTTTACACACATTTGATTAGGGAGTTCAAAATCGATTATCTTATTGGTTTGCTCAACCAACTGATGATCGATTATAATCGATAATCGGAACAACACTTCTTTCGACTGTATATGGGAAGCAATCTGCATGAGTTCCTTCTAAATGTTTTCGGAAGATCTTCCTTGGTCCGACATAGTACCCCATACCATTGTCCTTTATTATTGTATACTTTATTATTGTATACGTTTCAATATTTTAGATATTGATATGTTTGGTTCTTTATATATTTGAATATATTATGGAAATCTAGATGTGCTGTCTAATAAGACTTTATTTTCTTAATAAATCTTTTCAAAAGTACCTTGTGTTTATTTTGTGAACTAGAAAATATTCCTACCATATTTATCTAACTTAAAAACTGGTATGTGTACTTGCATGGGTCAATTTCATCAAAGTACATCAACAATGTACTAAACACTGTTCTCATCGCTGCAAGAAGAGTTACTTTGTTACTGTTTGGAGTTTTATTTGCTTTGGACGTGCAGTCTTTCATTCTTGGTATCGTAATGCATAAAAAACATTGTGCAAGATCCTTTTTTTTTTAAGACTTGATAAAGCCACAAATGAATTGTTAATGAGACACTAAGCACAAATGTTCTAGACCTGTAACATTGTTGGTTGTTTTTAACATTTTACCACTTAAGTGGATGTGTCAATGTTAGTTGATAAGGACATTTTTCACTTCTCTTTTCTCTTGATTGCATAGTATATAGAAGTACATAATTTCCAAATAATGTTTGATATTTTTACAACATTATTCTGAACAACACTGGTAATTCTAGTGTGTTAGAAAAAAGTACAAGGTGAATTTGTATTTTTAAATGAGTACTGGTAATTCTAGTATATTAAACAGAAAAATATACAAGGTGAATTTGTCTTTTTAAATGAGTACTGGGAATTCTAGTGTATTAAACAGAAAAATATACACAGTCAATTTGTCGTTTTAAATGAGTACTGGGAATTCTAGTGTATTAAACAGAAAAATGTACATGGGGACTTTGTCTTTTTAAATGTACTGGTAATTCTAGTGTATTAAACAGAAAAATGTACAAGGGGAATTTGTCTTTTTAAATGAGTACTGGGAATTCTAGTGTATTAAACAGAAAAATATACAAGGTGAATTTGTCTTTTTAAATGAGTACTGGTAATTCTAGTGTATTAAACAAAAATGTACAAGGGGAATTTGTCTTTTTAAACGAGTACTGGGAATTCTAGTGTATTAAACAGAAAAATATACAAGGTGAATTTGTCTTTTTAAATGAGTACTGGGAATTCTAGTGTATTAAATAGAAAATCATACACGGTCAATTTGTCTTTTTAAATGAGTACTGGAAATTCTAGTGTTTTAAACAGAAAAATGTACAAAGGGAATTTGTCTTTTTAAATGAGTACTGGTAATTCTAGTGTATTCAACAGAAAAATGTACAAGGGGAATTTGTCTTTTTAAATGAGTACTGGTAATTCTAGTGTATTAAACAGAAAAATATACAAGGTGAATTTGTCTTTTTTAAATGAGTACTGGGAGTTCTAGTGTATTAAACAGAAAAATGTACAAGGGGAATTTGTTTTTTTAAATGAGTACTGGGAGTTCTAGTGTATTAAACAGAAAAATGTACAAGGGGAATTTGTCTTTTTAAATGAGTACTGGTAATTCTAGTGTATTAAACAGAAAAATGTACAAGGGGAATTTGTCTTTTTAAATGAGTACTGGTAATTCTACTGGATTAAACAGAATTTCTTGTGAAATTGTGAAACAATATCACAATAATGTTTGAGTAAATGTTGTAACACAGTATCTGATGGATCAGTTCGAAACTCAATACGGGAAACATGGTTAGCCTTACAAAGTGTCAAATATTGCAATGGAAAAATAATTTAGTTGGCCTGCTGTAGAGTAAATTATGTTTGCTAACGTTTTAGAAATAAACTTTTGATTACCAGAATGCAAATGCATGTTTATAAGCTTTTTAAAAACACATTGATGCTTAAGAATTCTTAGATGAACATTAGTCGTCGATTTCTACACTATATGATTAAAACTCTGCATAATTAATGTTCTAAAGAAACTTTACAAACCACTTGAGGTTAATATTTATTGGGCTTTGGTACGTACCAATTAGTAAGGACGTTTATTATAATGCATTAAGTTCAATATTTGAAATCCGTGGATTAAAAATGATCAGTTTGTCTAACAGAATATGGAAACAAATTTTAGCCATCCGTAAAATTATCAGATAGTTTATGTATATCTTGTAAAGATGTCAAATGAGTATTTCATTCTCTCTAAATGTCTTCGTTGAATGCATGGTATAATTTGTTTTATTTTTAAGAATTATTCAAGTTTGAAGGTCCGGTATATTTTAGAATATTTTATTTTTTAACGAAACTAGAAATTTCATGTCTTCACATTGCTCGAGGGATATGTTTATTTAAACATGGACTATTTTCAATTTCATTACGGACAAGTTTGTTAATATGTTTATTACTTTCATAAAACAGACATTTTGTAAATATAATATTTAATAATTCACCGGGTTTGCTTAGAGCCACGAGAAAACGGACAGATTTAAGCAGTCAAAGTTAAAACAGAAGGTAAAAAAAAACCCAATAAAAATTACAGTAATAAGAAAACTGATATCATCAACGTCATCATCATCGCTGTCATTATTATTATTATTATTATTATTATTATTATTATTATTATTATAGTAGTAGTAGTAGTTATGCAAGCGATATCGCATAGCTGCTCACATAATATGAAATTTATTAGAAAGAGTTTTCGAATTTATTTTACACATATTAACGCTGCTCCCTTCAAGAAATAAGTGCCAGGTTACAGTTCTATTCCAATGGAAAGCAGATGGAAAACAAACAGAATGACAAAAGATATATATTTTATCCACTGTGGTGACGTCTAAAGACTAGCTGAAATAAATGTAGGTATATATGCTCTCATTCATGTGAAAATACATTTGTACTGCTTTTCTATTCAATGTTGTTAGTTGAACTAGGGACTCACTTTTCTTTTTTTTTACCATATCTCATTTTTATTCTTTTCGATCCTGAAATAGATACATAAGTTATAAGTCTGAATGGTCACACAAAACGGTATCTGTGTAATTTAGTATGAAACGAATCAAATACTTTACCTCAAACTCATTGTGGTAGAAGTCATACACCAGCGATTTTTTCGACTCCAGTATACAGGTTTGTTTATATAGATTGACTATATATGTATTGTTCTTCTGACACATGATTTGAATTTCTGCTCAGTTGAGAACGTTTACTCGTCTACACATATATTTACTTTTTTTCTTAAATGTTCCATCCGTTTGCCAGAATCATGCATTTACACATTTAAATGGTACCTATTTATCGTGAAAGGTATACTGCCAGGAAATAAAGTAGAGTACAGTTCAGACGCGTGTTTGTTTATAAAATATCTGTACGGTATGATGTATCCGTTCAAATAAGTTGAGGTTTTTACAATTACACTGGTTTACAATTTAACTTTTTTAGAAGTATTCTGCTTCAGAGATAAAGTGTGCTATCAATAAAAAGAAAGAGATAAAATGTTATTTATTATAGATTTCGATGTATTGAATTCAAATACGGCATCAAAACAACTGATTGGCTACTGTTTCCAAGATATTTAAAGTTTTACCTTTTACGTCTTTCTACATTGTGTACATGTGTAGATAGCGGAGTTTTAATTACAAATTGTAAACTTCTGTTGTTTCAGGTGTTTCTGATTGATTTACATGATATTTCACCTGTACTGTTATGTAACACTTTACAAAACATCAACAGGGTAATATAAATAAAATGTATTATGAAACAAAAGGGATACATATATATATATATATATATATATATATATATATATATATATATATATATATATATATATATATATATATATATATATATATACGTACATGTCCACTTGGTTCTTCTTGACTTGTCTCTACACTGATCGGCTCCATTTTCCATTGTTGGAATGTCCTTGTGAAATTGCTTGCTTGCTCACTGCTTGTTGACAGCAAGTCGGTGAAAAATCTAGAAGTGAATGCAAAAATGTATATTTAGTGACATGTTGCAACCTATGCTTTTGTATGCCTTGAGGATGTTTTCGAACAAATCTCTGTAATTGTCTGCCTTATTGATGCCGAGAAAATGTGTTGCCACTAACTGGAAGGCTTTCCATGCCGTCTTTTCCTTGCCACACAGTTCACGGGTAAGTGTATCATGTCAAAGAAGTTCAAAAATCTTAGATCCATCAAAAGACACCTTCCTTTATTTTAGTTTAACCTCGAACATTTTCGATGGAGGTATTCGAAAGCTGTTTGTGGTTTGTCCATGGCTATGAAAAAGTTCTTCATCAGGCCCAGCTTGATGTGCAAGGGTGGTAACAAAATCTTCCTTGATTAAACAAGAGGTAGATGCTGGGCACGTTTCCTCTCAGTGACTGTCGGAGTGGCCAATACATCTTGATGTAGTGGGAATCTCTAGCACGGCTATCCCATTCTAAGGGAAAACATCAGCACGTTATGTATCTAGTCTGTAAACCAAACAAGAGAGCAAGAACCTTCAAATGGCTATGATGTTGGTCATAGTTTATAAATTTCAAATATTGTTTCCTGTTTTAATATGGACTGCATGACCAACTTAAAATTGATGACAAAACATTGCCATTATGCATCAACTCATATTTAAGATGTGTTCGATGATTCAATGAACAGTCTCCACTCATCTGGATCAAGAACGATGTTTTGTTGTTGCATCATACCATCGATCTTGTTGCAGGCTACAATATCAACGTTTGTGGCGAAGAATGGGACAAAATCCTTTTGATGGGCATGCCAGGAGATTCTACTGCTATAGTCTGGAGCCCAACAGGTCTGCCGTACCCTCGGATAGTTCCAAATCCCCGAGGATGAGGATGGGAGGAAATATGGGTCACGTGACATTGATGATCCAGTGCAGCCTTCCTCCTCTTTAGAATTAGTGTCTTTGCAAAATGCATTCTTGATGTGACGATTCTTCTGTTGTATACAACTATTCCCAGTGTCCATTTAATGGTCCATAATCTTCGATTTGACAAAGTTGTCAAATGTAAATGTATACAAGGGTACACGTACGATTAACAGGGCAACTTCTTTAATTGATGTTTTTGTTGTTGGACTAACATTGAATTCAAGTAGCTTGTTCAAGTGTAAACGTAGGAAGCTACAAGTACAAAAGTAATGGTTTATGAAACAGTATATTAATCAGAGCTACTTATTGACAATGTTGGATTTACGACATATGTTTTAGGGGGTTTGAAGTATGACTATATATGTGTTGTATGATGGCTTGTAAAGTTTGCATTGGTCTTTCTGTTTTACATCATTTAATACGTCACAATGTCAAGTATACTTACTTCACTAGTCAACGCGTAATACTCGTGTGATATCTTTAAACTGTATGATAAATTAGAATTATCTTCTTTGAAAAACTTTATCCTTTTTTATTTAGCCCTGTTGAATTTCGATGAACGCTCAATAACTTGCTTACCAAGTGTTCTCAGTAAGTTTATCTTCTATGGTTAAATTACATTTTAAACCTTAGTTTTATCTTTAATCTAATTCTTCACACGTTTCATTTACTGTGCACACTTTTAACAGGCATTACAAGATTCTAGCAGCAACATATGCAACCTAGACACCTCTAAAAGTAGCTGAACACCAATTTGTATTCAAATAATGAATGCTATGTAAACGAACACGATATGATGCCTAGTATGGGAAATTGTAGCAGTGTTCACAAACAAAACGTCATCTATCGCAAACCGTGTCAAAGTGAATGCTTTAAGCAGTGGTAAAAAGGAAAAAAAAAGATTAGACTAATGAGCACACGAACGATCAGAAGAAAATCACAAAATAAAGCTCACCTCAACGAATACTTTGAAATCGATACAATGATGGTAAAAACATAGTAACATAAACATTAGTACATTAATAGGTAACCTGATATAAAATATAACCATTGAAACTAATTGGAAGTTCCGTCGATAAACTCTTTACAGAAGTGTTTGAATGTATCAAGCAAGAACGTAAGAATATCATCTTAGACAATGATTACAACGTTTCAGGCGGATCAATTCAATCAATTCCCCGATCTTTAGCGATCAAACATGTGTTTTCACTGGAGCAACATTACATGTGGCAACAGAAGCAAGAGCGATAAAATCCCACCAGAAATTGAAATCATAGATCATTTGGTTGAAAACACACAGCCGGATGGGATGTATTAGTGGGGACTAGAATATATCGTGGAACTTTTCTCTTTAGCGAAAGCACCGTAGACACTAAGTTGATGGTAAGTACTCTCTCGGTCATGTTTGCAAAGACAGCTCAAAAGGTTGCCAAACATTTTTTAACCAGCACATAAATATTAGGTTAAATGGAGTCAGTGGTGGAAATAACATACAAAAGGAAAACTACACTTTAAAGGTTTTGCCAAAGATGTCAAGGAACTGAGAAATGTAATGGAATCTTTGAAAGTAGAATTATAACTATATGTTATAAAATGAGCGAGGAAATAAAGAATGATATCATGAAAAATAGAGACGATAACAAATTAAATAAATTAAAAATAGATTGCTGAGTGGTGAACGTTTGAAATCAATAAGACTTGGACAAAAAATAAAATTTGAGAGTTTCGTGAATGGGGCATTTGGGTTAAAATCTTATGAAGAAATATTATTCAAAGAGGAGAGTCGAACTATCATAGTAATTACTGCAGCACTGACAAAACAAAGCCTTTGTCAAGAGCCAAGTAATTCCTAGTCGTCACCTAAAGCAGCAACTCCTGCACTTAGCCCAGCTCGATTCATCGACAAATTTAAACAAGGAATATGAAATATTGTAGAGTATTGAAGACGTTAGCTGATACAACGAAAACAGCCATCTAGATGTAGAATATTCTTGACTGCATCCAAGAGTTTTATTCCGCGTTCGATCATGGCATGCCACTCTCTCTAGCATTAATGGGACCAATATTTACAATAAATAAAATTGGTGTGGAAAAGGCTATCAAGTGATCACAAAAACGTTCAAAAAGACATTTAGAAGACATGAAAAACACTGAAATGATTCAAATATTAAAATGTCAATTTTAACTATTTCAATTGTTCTAGACGGTTTTATCGAGCTTCCCTCTAAAGCCGATCTGATGTCTATTCCTTCCAATACATAATTAAAACTTAAATACATAATAATATCGTTTTCAAAATTTCCAGATGGCGTCTATGTTAGAATACATATATCAAACCAACTATTGTATCAATCTAAACTTCCTTTTGATAGTTTATATACGTGACAACCTAGTGTGTTTAAAATAACTCTCATAGAATAAAGGAAATTCCTACCGCCATTTTCACACGGAGACATGACTTCTTGGTTTTACCCATTTAAGAATTTCCTCTAAGAGTATAATATGTATCTTTGTAAAATGTTAAATATTCAATCCAGTCCAAGATGTCTCTTGTAAGTTTCTCTTTTATGTTGAAATTTTGTATGTAAGAAGTCAAATAAACTTTAAAAGACATTAACCATTTCACCTATATTCAATATAATTAAGACCTGATTATGTGATAACAAGAAAATATCCTGAACTTGTTTATCTTATTTAATGAATCGCTTCAACAGTCACTTCGATAAGTCTAATTGACCTTTTACACAACCATACTCGCTGTTTTTATGATTATCTTGTTTCAAATGTGGTTCGATATCAAAGAAATGTTTATACAAAAGATTTTGTTGCCGTTGTAAAATTGAAACAACTTGACCCAATCTTAAATGAATCTCCAATTTTTCTGTCTGATTCTATTAACATTATGTATATATTACGTTAAATCTTTTCTAAACATAATCCGTTGCAATCTTTTCGCACTTGTTTTCGGCAGTGATAAATCCAATATCGAAGTCTTAATTTTGATTTATTTGATCAAATGTATTTGAATGTGCATTTAATGATTTTGCATGAGGATATGTTTTTAACAATTTAATTTTAACCTTATCACAAATTTACGAAAACCGCTGACCTTGTTATACACGGGTAGATAATACTAGATAAATCTTAACTTCATCACTTAGCAACCGGGGCGGCAGACATTTTCGTACAGCAAGCAGATCCTTGTCTATGCTTTACGACTGTACTTTTGTCGACCATAAATTATGAATTCTTTCAGGCCGTTTCTCTCCTATGTTTGTTGATAAGCCATATTCAAATATAAGACGATGTCCTCGCTAGCACCTATCGTTTTGAACGTATCAATCTTTCTTTCTTTCCCACTGTTTTACGCGGCTTTCAATCATACACCCCCAAGACTTGCTCCTCTATTAAGTCGTTTTGACTTCATAGGGCACTTCATGCGTATACGTAGTATCTTTCTGACGAATACCTTGCATTTGTGTGTGCGTTGTACAGCCTTTCTAATCACTAGGCATATATTGCTTTTTATCGCGTATCGTATTTTGACCTGCTTTATATCACGGTTTGACCTCTATTGACAAGGAATAGGTTGGGATGTCAGCAGCGCCGGATTAAGCACCGTGGAGGCTCATAGGCAGTCAAACTTTTGGGGCCCCAGACCCACGGTCACGGTCTCATGGGAGCCCCTGGGGGCCCCTGATGGGGCCCATAAAAGTCGCGGGGCCCATAGGCAGTTGCCTACTCTGCCTAATGGGTAATCCGGGACTGGATGTCAGTTATATATAAAAAGTTGCATTTATGAGAAAAACAGAACCGCATTCATTTAGATATGTAATAATCCATGATAACCTTCACTGGTTGTGTAGACTCAGTAACTAACGCTGTATGTTTTACCTGTATACTGACATTTAGTATTCGTTAAACTATGATCATATCAACTACGCTGTGTATTATATTTTTGCATACCAGGGCTCGGCGACGTGGAACGAATTGCCCATTGAAATTAGACACAAAGACACAGTGGTCCCTTTTAAGAGGGCTCTTAAAACTCACCTGTTTCGACTGAAAGGGACTAACTTAGAGACATAATCATTTTTTGTATCTTATATGTTTTCAGCATGTTTTTATGATTTCCAATTCCATTGTTTTTGTCATTTGTTTTTCTGTAGTTAGTCATATCATTATTGATGGTGTAAAGCGCTTAGAGTTTCGAAAGATTAGGCGCTATACAAAGTCCTCATTATTATCATTATATTTATTATACACTTGCTACACATGATCCGCATGTTCATTCGCTTTGGTCTCACTGGATAGTTTCGTATTTTGACAACTCCCTGATATTTAAGGTAGAAGGCATGATAATAATTATCCCAATCCTAGCATTTTTTTTCAGTTCACACATAAGCTAAATCTGTAATGTGGTTTAGATTTACTTTGAGTTAGGCTCGGAAATTGGTTGACTTCTTAGCGACTGCCTTTCAACAGTTAGACTAGCATTGGAGATCAAATGCGTAACTTGGGCTTCAAATGAGCAGCCGACTTGGCATAAGTATTTACATGTGTCTGCTACAGAGATAAATATCTAAAAATCTAAATTGTTGAGGGTGGTGGTGGCGTGAAAAGGTATGCTAATTTGTTTCAGTACTAGTGTACTTTATTCATGTATAAAGCACATGCTGGTTCTTTTAGCTGTCTTGTCACAGGAAAATATTCAAAATAGTTCATTCCTGTCAAACAATGAATGTAAAAAAAAGGGGTTGGTGGCAGTGCTGGTTCAGTATAAAAGTCACTAGTTGCATTAGGAATAAACTTTAATTTTTCATTCAGGATCTTACAAGCATCCTTTTTAACACAAATCAGTAGTTAGTATTTATTTGTATCTTTAATGTAATATTATTATCATTTTTCTGCAATAGGTCATTGTCGGACAACAATTTGCCAAACAAACTGTCCAATGAGACCTTTAACCAAACTTGTTGATATTATGGTCGCCAACAGCTGTAGTAGCTAATCATTGTAGTACACTTTTAAATAACATAATAGTAAGGCTAAGCCGCAAATATCTGACTTTTGTCAGATAATACCATGCTAATAAATATTTATTTTTGTTAGATAACGGCCCGTAGTCTTATATTGTCAGCTTATATAGATTTCTACGTTAGTGTTGCTAGATAACATCGCAAACAGATCCGCTGGTCTAGTGGTTAGACGGGAGGTCGTTGGTTTATTCCCCGGCCTAGTCATACCAAAGACTTACAAACATGGTACTTGCAGCTACCTCGCTTGGTGCTCAGCATTAGGAGGTTAGTGTTAGGACAGGCCGGCCTGGTGTTGGGATAATGTGATTGGGTGGGGCATCATGCTACATGTCTGCGGCATGATGTCTCATTGCTAGACATCACTCTAAACTGCATCACTGCAGATATCGTTGCGATATGACTGAAAAACTGTTAAAGCTAGGTTAAAAATCCTAATGAAACAAAATAAAACAAACAAACAAGATAACATCGCGAGTGTGTTGGAATGTTATACTAGTAGTCGTCTTCGTTCATTTTTGAGCATTGGTATACTCACCGAGCTGGAATATAACTATCGTGAAAGATTTCCCAGTGGAACAAATTTATTTATGTGTCAGCGAAATTCATGCCAAAGCGTAAATATCGTACCATTTAAAATCTCAGTATGGTCGCATTATGTGAATATATTAATTGCTCACAAACAATAGTACTGTACAGGATCAAAGAGGTCTCATCGTACAATGTTTTTCAAAAGCAATTTGTACAAAGCTTCCATATTTCCTGACAGTCAATTAGAAGATGCGAGACATATTTTCGTATGTCTTCGGATGGGACCAACGTTGGGCTTGTCACACAATGTTTTTCAAAATCATTTTGTACAAAGCTTCCATATTTCCTGACATTTAATTGGAAGATACGAGACATTCTTTCGTATGTCGTCTGATGGGACTAACGTTGACTTGTCATAAATTGTTTTACTAAAGTGGAAAACTGATTCAGAAAAGTGGTCGGGGTGATGGAGGTACTATTTCAGCAGAAAAAACAATCGGATATAGGACTTGACGAAAGGATACAATGGGTAGAGAAAGAATGAATATCCTGCCAAGGATGTGGTGACCATTGTTAGAAACAACTTTAGCTACGGAATCTAGGAACTCAGTGAACAAAAGCACTGATATTTAATGGCAGAAGTAGAATTGAAGTGATAACATCTTGCTTAGTCATTTTTGCAGCTGAAAGTTTCGGAGGAAGAATATGTATGTATCTTTGCATGTTAATGTTCTGACATTATCGTTTTATAGAAATGAATTGCGGGCGTCTTCAAAGCGATCTTTGGATTATATTAAACAAAAATTGTTGCAATATGCAAACTTTCTTTAGAGCTTAGTTAAATGTCAGAAGAGAGAAAAGAACGGCTGAAATAAAACTGTTTCATTCTTTTGTTTTACAATTCAACATTTCAATCGATATAAATTCTGCTCATTAAAAAGATGCTTGTAACGTAAAACACTAAATCAAACGCTTTTATGTGTATGCGAACAAAATGCAAAAAGTCTACAAAAGTTGGCTTTTGACTTGACTTCAAACAAAATTAATTATTTGAAACGAAGAAGATGTTAATCTGTTGTCATCAAGTGACCATTCGTACCAGAACTTCAAAACGAGTTGAAATTACTATTTCAGGTGAAAAGAATTTAACCCTCTCTCCATTTCAGGGGGGTCCTTTTTCTTTTGTAACACGTTTCCACACTGTTATAAATTGACAAGAATAAATTCAACTTTAATGTGTAGGGAATTTTGATTTAAGTAAAGTCTAAAATTTATTTTAGCGTGATATTTTGAAACAATTGAACAAAATGAATGTCACGATTTTCTCTCATACATGACTTTTATTTTACATTTTTATTTGCAGATCAGTATAGAAAAGTTTGATATATTTTCTATATTTGTTTAATGTTGGCTGTTTTTCAAGAATAATATTTTATATAAAACTCGTATGATACTAAGTATTGCCATATACCAAAGATATGCGCTAGTTTCATTTCCGTTTCCGTGTATAGCCTCGTTTGATTTTAGTGATTATTTAATGATTATGGGTATCCGTTTTAAGGAACATATTTCTCAGCGAGAGTAGGCAGCCGATTTCTAAAAGAAGACATCATAATTTTCAGTTTCTACGAGATATTATGAGAGCATGGATAAATTTGGTAAACTGGATACTCGCTAATTTTTTAAAATAGAAAATTCTGTACATATGTTCATGAATACGTATTTAGTAACATGAGATAAGAATAATTCTTTGTATTGGTGCTTTACGTTGCAGGGTGTGAAGTGCTAATATTTGGCTTGGAGAAGCTTACTAATAAGCCATGCCAAAGGTGGAAGAATAGTAAACCAACGAAATGTGAAATTAAACCTTCGTGTTGTGTTTTCATTGTGTTATTATGTGAAATTATTTGTATTATCTACACGTTTAAGAACGCTACTTTTGACAGCGACTGTTGTTTGGATGTCCTTGGAAATAACATAAAGCATGCGGCCTGAAGCAAGACTCACGTGACGTCATGTTGCAATTCCTTGGCAAAAATTCGTTTTGGACGTACGATTCGAATGATTTAGATCATTGCACATGATATATTAAGTAAAATGGCATATTGAAATACATTATTGTGTGCAGCGTAGCTGATACGGCACAAGGAGAATACATTCATTACTTTATATTATTTAGAAATGAGTGCATAGGTTATCATGATAATTATAATGTCGTAAGTGTTTTCTATTCTTTTTGATAACCATCGATAAAATACGAAATAGTTGTCTTTTGTAATACCAACTATTCTGACTGTAAACCATATAATAGCTTTGTTTTCGAGGTATTATACTGAGTTCGTAGAGTGTTCTCGACATAGATTAGAGTCATTCTGACACCAAATTTTGAATATACTTCAAATTAAAATATATTGTAGCGTCATTTGTTGAGTATGTCCTGATCTTCGCAGACATATATATATATATATATATATATATATATATATATATATATATATATATATATATAATAGGTACAAAAGCCTGGAAAATGATAAAAAAAATTACGAAGGATATTTAAGCTTGAAATAAGACCATTACAGCTTTGTTTGTTTAACATTCAATGGCTTTTTTGGACTGCGATGATATTATTTGCAGCCAGTATATAAAAGATGAAAAAGAAAAATATGACGAAGGTATAGTCATTTTTGGGGAGTTGTAATAGGTCTCATAGAAATATTTTGGGACAATGAAATCGTCGTTAAATACAAGAGTTTTGGGCCAAATGTTTGAGAGATACTCCGAGTCCGATACCATATACATGGTATGATAACATGGTCGTGGAATAGAATCTTCGAACCTACTTCCTTCAATGACTCTCTCATATTTTTTATTTCCTCATACATTGTTCACAGTGTGTCCAAGGCACCCAATTTTCCCATCTTGATTTTGTCTCATGAAAAATTACACATAAAAAGAAAAAAATTAATTACTAAAAATTCTTTGCTTATAGGCAATTGAAGTAAAGTGCCCAAAACCCTTGGGTCTTTCCTCAATTAATTTTTATTCTCAGATAATTAAAATGGATCAAATCATTTAAAACTAACCTTCGTGGAGCAGGTAAGATAAGTATCTACAGAGAGAGAGAGAGAGAGAGAGAGAGAGAGAGAGAGAGACAGAGACAGATAAATTGTATAGAAATATATTACATTGAGTAATTTCATATAGAGTGACGTGTTTGTAATACGTTAAATTTTATCAAATTAACTCCAGTACACCGCCTCCCCCAGTTTGACGTAAATAGAAACAACCAATGTGTTTGTACTATTGCACATAAAAACACTTGTTGTAAGATATTATAATGAGTCTGATTATTTAAGTAATTCATCTTATTATTAAGGTTGACTACCACGGTGACGACGACGATGATGACAATAAAGATGGTCACAAAACGATGACACGAGTAAAGTTTGAAGATCCAATACAATTTTTTTGGTATGTCTTGAGAAAAATGATCAAATTGTCTGACGTCTCCTGAATATGCTCATACACTATCTACACTTTACTCGCTAATTTGGCAGTGTACACTATCCTAGGGAGTGATCTTCAAGCCTGTAGTTGCACACGTCACTGTCGGTATAACTATAATCTTTTCCGAAGTCTTGCAGCCATCTTTAAAGTGCTCAGCAAGAGGCAATTAAACAAGCAGCTGTGTACAGTGAGTAAATAGTTACAGCCTTTCTTTTTCCTAATACCCATACGCATATAAACACTTATAACTTGATTCGAATTGTATATTTTCGTTTTGTTTATTAACCATTGATCTATATATAGTCCATGACTAAGTTCAAAGTCTTTATGCGAGATAAAATCCATGAAGATTAATCATACCTATACTTGTGTGTATGTACCTTTTGATTAGTATACTTCCTATATTTAAATTCCCAATTCTCTGTGTTTGCATGTTCTATGTCCCTAGGATGTACATTTGTAGTTGCATCTTTACCTCTGCCAATATTTAACAAAATATTGAAATACTGCATATTTGAATATTTCAGTTGGATGTTAATGCTTTTATGAGCATATTTTCAGAGTTCCACACGTTAAATTTCAGCACTGAATTATTCGAAATTTATATCAACTCTACGCGTTTGTATGAAATATGGTAATTACCATACTGCTGAAAGAAAATAAATTTTAAAAACAAAATACATCCCGGAAGTAAAATATTAGCATAGTGAAAGTAGGAATAATACAATCAGCGCCATCTGTTGTTATAATGGGACATTACAGTCATGTCCCACAACACGGGACTGTTGTATTTCTTAATGAAACGATAACTACTTTTGTGGCTTTCAAAAAGATGGAGCTATATATATAGTCGAGTCATTTTTGTTTTTTTTGCAAACTCTATTATTTCACAACCCCAAAATTAAGAGGCAATGATGTATTATTTAGACCCCAAATGTCTTCAAAAGGAATATAAAATATGTTGCAAATTTAAATGTTTAAATAAGTTTTGATGATTTGAAAAATAAATATTCATCTGCAAATAATTTTCTCGGTCTGTTATCTGCAGCGAGAGCATTTGAAATTAATTAAATATACAAATCTAAACAGCTGTAAGGGTATATATGATACAAGGATTGAAACAAAAAATTAAATAACATCTTCTAGAGGAGAGCTGAATTAGGAATTTGAAATTTACAAAAAAGTGAAACATTGGCAGGAATTATTTTTACTTCTGTATAAACGTACCAAATGTCAAAGTCTGAGCCGGATGTATACACATCTATGCATATAATGATAACTACCAATACCGTCGTTATAAAAGGAATTATTTACAATTCTTTTTATAAGAACCAATGCTATAATAATTTACATAGATTGTAGATTTCGTATACGAATTTGATAGAAACTGAACATTCTTGTAATAGTGTCTTTAATGTCTTAAAATGCATCGCAGCACTTAACACAATACAACCTTGTTTTTTATCCAGTCTCCTTCGATAATGAGGATGTCATTTTTATTTACCATGTTTATTATACCCAGGAGTTTGTTGTACAACTCCTATTTCTTCATCATCATGATCAGTAGTTGGAGTATAGACTTGGATAATGGTGATGTTAAAGGGGGATGCTTTCAGACGAATGAAGATGATTCTGCTAGGTATGAGGCAACATTCAAGCACAGACCCCTTGATGGCTTTGTTTACAAGGAAGCCTACTCCTAGGTTTTTCGAATACGTTAACTGTACTTCAAGTTATTTCAAGTGTATCTTGGTGCAAGCGCATCACATTGCAAACGTTGTAATTGACAAGTTTGTTTCCTCCAGAACACATTTTCTTGGCCATGAATGTATGGCTAAATTAATTGAATGATTTTACCTGATTATTTTGAATATTCACCGGATCACCGGACTCAAAATAGATATCTAAAATATTTTACCATCTACATTGTCTTTTCTGTTGATTCACAGTTACATTCTTTATTCACCTCTCATGGATGTAGGATGTAGGGCCGGATTACGGTGGCATAGGGGACACGTGAAAATGGTGACAATAGTCATGGGGACTTTCTGGTTGCCGTGGATAAAATAAGATGTGTTTAAATAATCTCTCTCTCTCTCTCTCTCTCTCTCTCTCTCTCTCTCTCTCTCTCTATATATATATATATATATATATATATATATATTTACACACACACACACACACACACACACACACACACATATATATATATATATATATATATATATATATATATATATATATATATATATATATATATATATATATATATATATATATATACCGTCTTCAACTTGACGAAGTATAGTTAGAATAATTATACACAAAAGTAAAGGACATTTTAAGGACGGCTTACTGTGCGTATTTAAAGACCTATAAGGCCCTACCATGTCTTAAGTATCCAGGTATCAAGAAAGCTTTAATTCAGCCCAGCATGCCCGGCATCGAAACATCATTCAAGCTTATTCTGTAGTATGACGTTTGTTAAAATTGTACTGGATTTTATGTGGATGATTCTTTTAATCTCCATGCCCCCTCCCATTGATGCAGTTTCATTTCTGCACTTATACTGATCGTGCTATTTGTTCCGAGACAATCACATGGTACGAGAGACAAATGAACCAGTTCGTGGTCTGTGTCGTACATTCTACCATTAAATAGGTTTTTGGAAGTGTTGTGTTAAATATGACATTCTGAGGAACACCACCACGGTGAACAGTTATAATATTTGAAACTCTTGTTCTGGTTTATTATTTCTCTGGGTGGATGTGTTTTAATGGTGTTTTGCACTGAGATATGGAATCGTTTCCTGCTTGTCAGAAGTTAAGCATTCCCCGTACGTCACCGTTTGTTATTTATTATGGAGAAAAACTCAAGAATCTTGGGCACGATTTCCATTGCAAACGACCGCAGACTTTTAGCTCATAAATATTAACTAGGGATGGGATCTATTATACTACCTCAGCCACGTATCAAAGCGGATAAACATCTCAAGACTTTCAATATCTTAGCCATTCTTTCTTCACTGGGACCAGACAATAATTTGGAGAGTGTTTCATTTATACATGCCAAAAGATGAGGCGAATAAGAGGGATGCCTTTGAATATACATGTATTTTATATACACTATGTGTCAAGATTTTAATTTCCTATAATGTCCTTTGCACTGTTTACATGATGGTAAGACTAGATCAGTATAAGTGATTTGAAGTGCATTTTAAGTTTATCTCTCAATATCACAATTCTTACCATACCATTGCAACAAAAATCACTTTGACTTACATTTCAGATTTTACAGTCTTAAGTTATTATTTGCTTGTAGCTGATAACCACGTGATTGCTTGATCATAAACGTAGGTGACTGTAACTCATTTTTCATGCATCACTTACTTGGGCTCGTTTTGAGTTTTAAGTTTATTTCTCAAGCGCATGATATAATCATTGAACTAATTTACTGTATGAATCTCTATTAGTGCTTCACCGGTGGAACAAATATATGTCACTGTGACACACGTTTCACATTTACCTGCTTAGATAAAGTGTTTGCAGTATCTCATTCTGACGAAGATGGTTTTATTTCTCTTTATATATAGTCTATTATATCCAGAATTAGGACGTTTTGAATGGGCGTGCATCCTGATGAGGACCACATACACGTAACAACTGCAGGGCACTACAATTCATATTTCATGCTCCAATGCTGTGTTTGAACTGTTCATGTTCGAATCATTATTAAAGATCATTGAATGCATCGAGTTCAATACCACACCTGTTCAAGAATGATACCACTTCGGTGGCCTGGTGCTTAAAGAGTCTGCTTCGGGTGCGAAACGTCGCCGGTTCGAACCAGGCTGTCATACCACAAACGTCTTAAACAAATGGTACTAACAGCTGCCCGGCTAGGCGCTCAGCATTAAGAGGTTAGTATTAGGACTGGCCGGCCTGGTGTCAGGTTAATGTGACTGGGCAGGATATCATGTTGCATGTCTGTGACATTATGCCCTAAAGGTATGTGATGTCCACTATATAATATTTTGCTATGTGATGTCCGCTTTATACTATTTTGGAGAGTGTTTCATTCGCACATGCTAACAGGGGAGGAGACTAAGAGGGATGCCATTATAAACTGCCACACATACAGACAGCAGAGCGATATGACAGCAAACTTGTTAAAGCTACGATTAAACTCCAAACCACACACACACGCACACACATACACAAACACTTTCAAGAAAAAGAATGTTGGTGACCAACATGTAAGATGATATTTTTTTAACGTTGGCACGATTTAAAAACAGCAGTCCAACATAAGCTATAATTAACTTTTTACCGACATTACATAAAACAATCAGCCATGATTAACAAGACAATAAAAACAGCATAATAAATTAATTGAACAAAACACACATTGCAAACTTCAGACACCGGTAAGCATATCATTTTGAAAGGCAAAAAGTAAATTTAGTATCTGGATAAATTAAAACATCAATTTTAGGATAATGTAAAAAATGCAATTGTTAAAAATGGAGAATAAATTACGAAGAGACAAATTATGATATAAAACAAACATGGTGCTATACAGTTGCACTTACTATCAAGTGATAGTATAGTCATTTAGATGTAAATTAGAGCTTGCTACTTGGTATGCTAAATCAAGGTATATTTGCTCCCAATTGACTGTAAATGAGTGATTGCAATGTTTGCGTTGTTTCTCTTTTTTTCCAATAATTTATGCATTTTATTCAGTTTTATATTGAAAGGTATAGACTTTAACGCTGCTTGTAGTGGAAATTAGCCACAATAATAATTTTGATGCTTTAAAAAAGATGAGTTTTGGGTAAATGTAGATATATATTTATGAATTAGACAACTTTAATATTCAATTCAATTATATTACATAATATTACCAAGTAGCTTATGCAGTGAAAAGTTATATCAGTGTCTGAATATTGCACAGAAACATGGATATGCCTTGGCATCGCGAAGTCTTCCACATATTTCTCCACCTCGAGCTTACTTCTTAGCGTGGGCCGCAGCAGTTTGTCTGCAGGATCTTTGGATAGCTTTTTCAAATTTGTGTCTTGACGTCTTTATACAACAGACCTCAAGTGGCTAGGTCTTTTGCACTGATGCACATATTTTCCCCTTGTTGTTTGGAACATTACCAGGCTTCAAGATATTATTCTGTCTATTCTTTGCTTCCTCACACTTCCCAATAGTTTTATACTAAAAAGAATGGATTGGACACACGGTACTAATTATTTGGAAGAACTGTGAACCAGTCATAAATGGGTAACGAAATAATAGAGTATATACGGGTTTGGTGGTCCATAATTGGTTAATAATAAATGTACAATTTTAGTTTTAAAAAAATATCTTTGAGATCCTATCCTATCAGTAATTTAAAAAATATAGACAATATTCTATTGATGCAATTTTAGTGTTTTTTCAGGCTTGACTTAGTAGTGCTCAAAAATGAAAGTAGCACCTGATTCATTTGGTGCAGAATCAATAACACGTGTTTCATGCACATATAGATTTAAAGCAATGCCGCGGCTCATATGTTGTTTTACCCACAGAAGCTTGCACCAAGGATAGTTGTGCATGGAGAAATATAGATCTGATCATTAGCACCCAGAAATGTTAACTTATTAAATTTTGATTATGATGTTTACTATGGGAGTTGAATTAGTGAAGAAAAGTAATTCATTTACAATGTTTTAAAAAATTTTAAGCTATTAGAATATCTGTGGATTTCTTGAAAATGTAATGTTAGTAAGAACTGAATTGATTGGTCTGTATAATTTACATTTCATTTGTGTTTTTTTAAAAAAATAATTAGATTTTAAAATAATTATATAAACTGTTAACTTGCCAAGCAGCCCTTGGAAACGTCTGATTAATTAAACAATTTTACATACAAGATTGTTGATTTCTCTGTATGGTTAACTGATTTACATTACATTAGCTTTTCAATATTAGAAACATTTGTGGAAAGGGGGAGGGGTTAAGAGATTTGTGACGTCACATATAGGTGGCTCGGTTTTTGTGACGAAGTTTGACGAGGGGGGGAGAGGGTAAAAAGAAAGTAAGGCAACGTAACTTCTAATAGAGTTACGGTCAGAGTTGAAAAATGTTTAAACTGATTTTTTATAATATATCGAAAGAATTATGAAATCCCAGTTGATATTTTTTGTCGTTTAAATTTGGTACTTCTAGCAAACAGATGTGGTTTTCATCACGCAGAAGGGTTTCAAGTCACCAATGATGTCATTTATTTGGCACAGTTTGACATATAATCAATAATAAATATTTGTAAGTTGTGTACGTGCAAAAACAGATAAACCCCGTATACACAAGTAAAAAATACTGACAAAATTAATACGGAAGCACACTTTATATAGGTCCCGTCATACTAAAATCTATTCCCGTCACAATATATGCATTTATTGAAGAAAGATGAGTTGCGTTGCAGTTTGGATGACTTTTGCTGTAAATCATGTAATACTGAAAGTTTGTTTTATTGTGCAACCTTATTCTTTGACTAAGTAGGCCGGATGTTGATACAGGTGTCAATGTTGTGTGATTAAATGTATGCCGTGCATGAGAAGGCTTCTTACGTTTCGACAGCAATTATGTCAATTATTTGTCATGCAACGTCCTTTGGTGCATATAGTCTTGGAAGTGGGAGAGATGGTCAAAGTAAGTTGTAGTCCGTTTAAACATTGTTGACAGTTGAAACATTGATTAGAACACAAACAGAATCTGTAAAGGCAATTGCATAATATCTAACTAATTTATATTTACAAAAAACAAGTCTGATTTGTTCAAGCTGGAATTCAGTGTATGGTGATTGTAAAATTAGGATATTCTGGATAGATTGGTTTCGGAGCAGTGTCATATAGAAAGCCTGTCATGTTGTTGATTTTTGGAGGTTGATTTTTTTTAAATTCTTTATACATTCCGAGACTGATGTACCAGTGTAATGTGAGTTATGTTTAGTTTGTGTAATATATCTTTTATGTGTGTTTGTTATTTGTCTGCGTGATGTATTGCCCGAATCTCGTAAGCATTGTTCCCTGGACCCGTCATTGCTAAATCGGAGAAGAATGCACGTGATCAACGTCCTCTGATGCATGGTGTACAGTCTTTAACATATCTATGGCAGTAATCAGCGTGGCAGTACTAATGATGTAGTCGACAAACAAACCCGAAGTATTTATATTTAGTTAATTGCAAGTCCTAAAAAAATCGTTCCGCGCTTTTTGAACTCCACCTAAAGTTGTTTTCTTCATAGACACATACACAGGCAGTAGTTGGAATGATTAGAAAACATATTTCCACCTGTCAGGTTACCTCAAAAATGGGCATCATAAGTTCAGTTTCATTTTGCATCTTTACAATATGTAATATAACGTATCATATACGTGATGAATGGTGGAAGCAAAATCTTGTTGTGAGGAGATGTGCTAAAAGAAGGTTTGAGGCAAAAAGAGGAAATATCACATTAATAAAAATCGGAAGGAATTAGTAGATATATTGGATAGGCGTGAGAAATTGTGATCTTATATATCGGGAAACACTACAAATGTATATATTTCCAAAATGCATAAGCAATGATCATTGTTTTATTAGCTATTTCTAGGGACATATGCATTGTGATAGTATCAATGTTAAGACTCTGGAAATGACCAGACGCTTCAAGGTTGACATTTAAGTTTTTTTTTAAATAACGTTATTGCATTCGTAAAGACATGACATCCAACATTACATTCGTGCAGCCGGAGTAAGTGGGACAAGATTTGTAATCAAAATGTTTACTAGCAACGCCAGGGTGAACTCCTCATAACAACAAGCCTGTGCTGTTCAGACATAAATTAAAGTTTAGGAACAGTTTAGAGCATTTGGCTATCCAGACTAGATTCCCCAATGACGAAAAGAAGAAGAAGAAAAAGAAGAGGAAGAATAAGAAGACGAAAAAGAAAGGAATGATTGGAAAAATCAAAAGGTGGTGGAACAACGACATAAAATAAAAAGAGAAGAACCCTAAGGCTCTTTTCAGGGCCACTCATATACCTCGAAAAGATATTTGCTTTCTTGCCTATATAAAAAATAATTTTTACTCCTTTGTATCAAATGATTATGACAGGTCAGTCTAGTGCATACCTGTTAGGCTTTGGCCCACGATTGAGATCAGCCATTTGTAACATTGCTGCAACATTGGGTACCGTAACGTCAGACTTTCCCTTGTCCCTATACAGTCCCAATATACATAATATATAGCTTCCATGTTAACAGCCCCTTAGTGTCCCATATGCCCTATAGTACCACTGCCTTTAGTACAACTTACTGTTTTCCTTATATATTTATCATATGCCCTACGGTATCCCAATCTATTACTAGTATAGTCTCTCTCGTGAAAATGAAATACCACAGACACCTATGAATTATCCATTTAATGACAAGAAGTGGATATATTTATAATAAAACTTGGATACATTAAACATGAGCTGTTTTTCTGCACTTACTGTTTGCAAAATGTATGGTTTCCTGAACAACCTTGACAGTAGTTCCTAAAATAAAAGGTTATAAAGACCTGTATTGGCCATATGCAGCATTTATGATGAAGACAATAATACAGCTATTTCTCCATGTAATTTGGTATTAATACTAATAAGAACTTGAAAAAGTTCCCTGGAAAGACCATGTTCATAACTATGTATGGCATGCGTGTTGTAATGGTATTCATTTACACAGTCTGTGATTCCTTAGATATGTAAGAATGTTTTGAAAATGCAATTAAATCTGACTATTCATTATAGTGTACATAAAAAAGACATATATTGATATAATACCTTGTGTAAAAAGTGCAAAATTATGGGAATCACATTGCATTCTCTAAGTAGTTAATGTAATGAACATTACACCATCAGTCTCCTGATCTGGCTTGGCAAATGAAGAATCACCAACAGCCAAGGCAGGTTTGAAATATTTGCAGCACAAGTAAGATCTTGTATTACTGATGATTTTATGTTACCTATATGAATGCTAATAGTTAATGTCAATTGCAAACTGGGTAGACCTGAATCTGCTATCACATAATGTGCAGGCATATCTAGATCTATGTACTTCTTGTTTGAGCAATCACTAGAACAAACAATGTAGACAAGGTGACCTACTAGCATTCTACACACTGTAGATTGTTTGCAGTTGGACTTGGTTTGTATCCACATCAGGATGTGAAAGAAAATAAGATTTGTGCGCACTTCCATACAAATCTTGATTTCTGACAAGTAAACCATTCATGGTTTTCTGTCATTTGGCAGCACAGTTAAAAAGCAATTTAGCTTTTATCTATAGCTTATAGTAAGCTATAGATTGCAATGCTAAAACAAAAACCTGGATTGATAGCTTAGTGCCCTGGCTATGAATCTTACTCAGGCACCTTTTCTCCACCTTTTGCATGAGTAATTGAAAAAAAATATAAACGGATATATTTGACTTATAATTTGAATGCGATGTTTGCATCATAAATGAAGTTATTGTTTTGCTATGGCCAAGTGGTCTAAAGCGCTGTCTGTTACGGATCACTGCCATCTCATCTCTGACTGCGTGGAATCAAGTCGCAGATTCGGCTAATGTGGGCATGTGCGAAAGCTTGCCAGTAGCCTCTTTTGGGTCGTGGTTCATTCTGAGGGTTTTCCTGGGTTCTTCCTCCACCACTAATTCTTGATGCCATGTATAGCTTATCGTGTGCTGAAAAATGGCATTAAACCCCGCAACAACAACATTGTTTTGCTAAAATGATTTTCATTAAGAGAGTTTGTAACATACATATAATTGAGAAATTTTATTAAAGTATTTATTATAAAGTGATCAGCTATATTTCTGAGGGCAAGGACCGCCTAATGTTTTCCTTCAAGGCTGGAGACAAATTGATGAAAATCATTAAGATAAACATAATATAATTGCCTTTATTACAGCCTGGAAGAGTATTTTGTGCCTGAATTTGAATTTTGTTTTTAAAACAGTGCACTAATATAATGGGAACTCGAACGTCAAAGATCTCAGATTTCGAGGAGGAGGATGTCTACCAACACAAGCCACCCGCAACAAGGCGTGGTCCAGAACAAAGCCAAAGGGAACAAATTCACCGCAAGCAAATTAAAAATGCGTTTGGAGGCTGGAATTTCCAAGTTGATGACATGCAGCGTGCCCAGCGGTTTCTGATAATGGGATGTGAGGGAGGCACCTACACGGCTTCAGAACAGCATCTAAGGAGAGAAAATGCAAAGAGCATTGATCGGTATGTGCAAATTTGACATACATAGCTATTGTAGATATCCATAGAACTCAATGCAAGGAACTCTTTAAGTCATTAGAAGTTTAATAAGGTACTTGGTCTTCGATGTAGAGAAAATCGAAGAACCCACAGAAGACCAAAAAGCATGCATATTTTAATACAGTGCATACTTCCCCTGTAAAGCGCAGTTTTTGAAAAATGACGAATGTTTACTGTAATGTTCCAGTTAGCTAGAAAAATACAAATTATGAGTTATTTAATTATGTGAGCTTGCATTATAAATATTCTTTTTTTCCCAGAATGAAAATGAAATGAAGAAGTTTGGTAAGCAATGGTAATACAAAATAAACATAATGGGATTCATAACTAGAGCTGAGTTTCATGAGGGGTAGTTGTATACTATGTTATTTTATAGTGAGAGACCACTGTATGTACTACTGTATCAGGCAATGAATCAGAGAAATGCAAAGAGAGCATATTACATTTAATGTTGCATCACAGGACCAGCAGTCATAAAACTATACAGATCTGATATGGAAAATTATCAAATAGCAAATATTAGTATAACTGAATTAGAACCTCACTGCAAAAAGCACTGTTCGGTCATAAAATCCAGTGTAAACTTCAACTATTGAATCCCCATCGTTCGAACACAGAACATTCAAACCATTCTATCCCATACGTTTAGGGGGATGGAAAAAAATCTCAATCTTACTAAAACTACTCCATACTTTTTCAAAGAAATTTATTTGCTTCTATTAATGCTAAAAATAATTTCTACATAATAATTCTACCTACGTTGGGCAACCTTTGGACACCTCATTTAAATTCCTACCCTTGTGGATTTCTATTCATTGTCAATAATATGAAAGGAGCAGAGGCGTAGCTAGAGTGTTTGGAGCATGGGGGGAGGATGAGATTCATTTTTACGACCCCACCCCTTCAACTCTGAAACCAAATATTTTCATCAATAAAATCACCATCCCCTTATTTCAAAGCCCATTTTGGCGCCCCACCAATCTGGCGCCCAGTGACATCTATCCCTCTCTGCCCCCCTCTTATCTACGCTTCTGGAAGGGAGAAAGTTTACAATGTATGGAAATGTTTTATCAAGCAGATTGAAAATTATATTATTGAGTTAGAACAAATTGAAGTTAGTGCAGCAAAAACTGTTTATTTAGTGTTAGCAATGGCAACAAGCGTTTCAAACAAGCCGGACGCTCTAACCAAGAGGCCACCGGAGAAGTTTTGGTTAGTAATTAGGAATGGCAACAAGTGTTTCAAACAAGGGCGACTTGAGTCAAGAGCATGGTATTCATACCAGATTATAAAGTTACATTGAAACATCTACAGTGGTCCCCCTCTAATATGGCCACTCCTACTGAACTGGGAAAGTGGTCTTATAAAACAAGTGGCCTTCCCAGAGGGGGAAGAAAATTTTTGTGAGATCTTTATGTAATGTACGTAGTTAGAAACCTACATACTTTAAAGCACTTAATATCTTCATTTAATATCTTCATTTAAAAGTAACATAATTATTAAAAGGTTCTTCTTGTTATAATAATAGACATATTTCAACTGAATATACAACCTATTAGTTCTTATTCTTTGCATAAGCATGGTATGCGAGCGGGTATTGTTGGCATGCACATTGCAAATTCATTTAAAATTTGGTACATACATAATTCTCTTTCCATTTGCTCCATTTTCCCACTGCTGCTGATTAACCTCCTTATCGGTTATGACATTCTTTATTTGAGTCTTTTCTACATAAAAATTTTCCACAAGTCCCATCCCAATCTCAGCCAATGTCGTTGAGTAGAATAACTGATTTTATTCTAAAATAATATGTCTCCGTTTACGTGATGACATGTTAAAGTTTGGTAATGATTTATATGGTTGTTGCTAACTGTATGCGAATTAATTATGCAGAAAAAACTTTTATTGTGTGGATGAAATATCTTCTTCATAAATAAAGTGATAAATATGTTGGCACATAATTGTTCAGTATTTGTCTGGTATCCTGTTTTGTTCAAGGTTCTCTGTTTTAATCCGCAAAATCTATTTTTATCCTATGCTGACTCTGTTAAGATCTTTATAATTTTGTCCTTTTATAATCATGAAAGAGAAGAACTCGATAGATGTGTGAAGCCCAAAACTGTCATAACATTGTTGAGCCCATTTCCTGTAAACAGTCAGCTTTCTTAGTGTTACATGTACTTTAGTCAACACTTTTTCACTAATGGAAACTTTATATTGGGAGACATGTATCGACAATAGAGATAATCTGATTACTTACCTTAAATTACATATAAATTAATTATTGGTTCTGGATACATTTGAAAACAAAAACTGGCTGTACGTGAGGTGAACATTGTACATTTTTATTCTAATATGCTGGCTGTTGTTCGTGTTAGAGGGCTGGCCATTCGTCAGGGGTACTTTTGAATACAAACTTAACGTTGCCAAGGGATTCATTCCAATGGAAATGGGTGACCGCTGATCAGGGAACCTGTTCAAGAGGGAGACTACTTTATTATGTGGATTTTGTTTAGGTAATTGGTTTCATGGTAAAGAGATCAATTTATACCTAATAAATTGTATATCACAGAGAAACTCCAATTGTCTGTGTATGTGAAATGTTCTAAGTAAAATACAAACTCATGTGTTTTATGTAAGCTGACCAACCCTTCTCTAATAATGCTGCTACTATTTTGTTGTTAAAATAAACTTTGAACAAATGCTATTTTCAGACATTTTCATGCCTAATAATTGTTTCACAGATGTTAAATTAATAGATTAATTGATCATTTTTATAAGCAGTTTTTGAAGGAACTATCTTATTTAAAGATGCCTGAGAAGGAAATTTTATAGGGAATAATTTTCAGAAATAGTTGAATTTCAACATTTTTATTTTTGCAGGTTGATTTCTGAGGGGAAAGGAAAAGAGCTTGTTCAGATGATACTAGAAATAAGTTTGGAAGGGAGAGCTGCAAAGCAAGGATCAATCCTATTTGGCTTGGCCATGTGTGCAAGATCAAATGATCTGGAAACCAAGAAAGCAGCTTACGAATGTCTGAATGCAGTCTGCAGAATCCCCACCCATCTTTTTATGTTCGCCAAGTATGCTGAAAGTGAAAGCAGTGGAACCGGATGGGGAAGAGCACATAGAAGAGCCATCAATAAATGGTATGAAGAACTCGCAGAAGAAAAACCATTGAAATTGGCCGAGCTCATCACAAAGTACAAAAAACGCGAAGATTGGTCACACAGAGACTTGTTTCGTCTGTCTCACATCAAACCAAAAAATGATTGCTTGAAAGTCGTCACCAAGTTTGTCATCAAAGGACTTGAAGAGGCAAAGAAGTTACAAGAAGACCTTGGGAATGATGTAAATATGCAAAAGGTCATTGCATTTTTGGAGGCAACGGAAAAAGCAAGAAAATGTACAGATGAGACGACAATGATACAACTGATTGAGAAGCACAATCTTGTCCGAGAGCATGTTCCAACCGCGCTCTTAAATTCTAAAGCTGTTTGGGAAGCCCTTTTGGAGAGAATGCCATCGACTGCAATGATCCGTAATCTTGGAAAGATGACATCCATGGGTCTTCTTGATAGTGGTTCTGAGTATGAGAAAGCAATTGTAGAAAGGCTAAATGATGTAGAAACATTAAAGAAAGCCAGAGTCCACCCCTTCAATGTTCTTGTGGCTTTGAATCAGTACAAGAAAGGAAAAGGTGACAAGGGACACTTGGAGTGGATTCCTAATGAAAAGGTAACGAATGGACTTGACAGTGCTTATTACCTGTCCTTTAAAGCTGTTGAACCTACTGGAAAGCGGTATATGCTGGCTATAGATGTTAGTGGATCCATGAACGTACCTTGCATGGGGACACAGAGTCTCACATGCCGTGATGCTGCATCAGCCATGATGATGGTTACTCTTCGAACTGAAGAAAATTGTGAGGTTGTTGCCTTCTCACATGAACTTCGTCCTTTTCAAGTTACAAAGGAAGATCGCCTTGATGAAATCATTGAGAAATCATCCATGATACCTTTTGGTGGCACTGACTGTGCTCTGCCCATGCTGTATGCAATGGAAAAGCAAAAGAAGATTGATGTTTTCATTGTGTACACAGACAATGAAACATGGTATGGTAAAGTCCATCCCTTCAAGGCCATTCAAGACTACAGACTCAAGAGCGAGATCTACAATGCTAAGCTGATCGTGGTGGGCATGTCCTCGAATGGATTCACCATCGCTGATCCAGATGACCCCAACATGTTGGATATTGTTGGATTTGATTCAGGGGCCATTGAAGTGATGAACAAGTTTATTCTTGAGAAAGCTTAAACCACAAAACAGCCACAAATTGGTTAGGGGGGAAATTTAACAAAAGGTCTAAGAACATGATATTCTCGTCTGCATACAAATATGTGGGCACCTAAGAAACAATTTTTTAAATGTTGTTTACGAGGAATATGTATTACAGTTTAATTTCTGTGTCTCAAGGTTTACCATTCTTGTACATGTTGAACTTTGTACATTCGTATTATATGCTTGCTTTAGTATGTAATATATGTATATAATAAGAACTATTTTGTAAAATATCCTAAATATGTATAGCTTGCCAGGGCATATGATTGCAAGAATCGTGCAACTTTGAATGAATTTGCACACTTAAAGACCATTGATGCATGAGAACTGCTGCTAATTAGTTTAATGTGATGTTAATGAAAATGTACTATGTGCAGTATACAATTTTTTATTTATGGTGTGCATCCATAATGAGCTTGTTTCACAACACAACTCATACCAGTATATGTATTATAGTGTTACTCATGACTTGTCTTTTTACCTAGCTGTTTACACATATGGTTTTTTTTCACCTTGATCTGAATGGCTGTTAAACCAAATATGATGTTAATCAAAGTTTGATTGGCTCATTAGTACAAGCATTCTGTCATAGTTTGAACCTTCCATCAATAAAATATTTACAGATGTGCGTTTATAATATTGGCTACCTACTAAACCCCAAATGACAGATTCCTTGTTTGGTTCATCTTGAGCTGATTGTTTCATGTGGCAAATAATGGCTGATCATTGTGATAAAGGCAATTTATTTTTATGGTCAGGAAGTATATCAGCTTATTAGAGCTGGGAAAAAGTTAATGGAGATAACGAGGAGTGATTTTGAACCTGAAAATAGCCAGCCCCCTTTCCCCATCTCAGCAGTATTTTGAATGTAGAAAATGCAGTACAACAAGCTAAATTAAAATATTGGCAGTTTAAAAGTGTAATTTTAATTTCATTTCTCAATTAAACCATGCTGGATCTTGTACCGTAAAACCAGATAGCCGTAGTATAAAAGTTAAGATAAATTTAATAAATAATAATGCAAACATGAAATTAAACGGAAAATATATTTATTTGATCAAAATACATCAGTGTAGAAAAATAGAATGTAGTATTAATAGACGTAAAATCCTATTACATTATTATGGATCAGATAGTAAATCAGGCATAATAGAAAGCACCGACTTAAGAAATTAAAACTTGGGCAGAGCTTTTATTGGTGAGAAATCAGCGAAGTTTTTTTTATATTTTGGAGCAAAGCTATTAAACATACATATGAGCTGTTGAACATTGACATAACAACCATAAGGACCTGTTTATAAACCTGTTCTAGATGGCTAAGCAAACTATGTAATACCATTTAAGATGGAATAATGTGAAATGGTGTTCTCAGCACAGAACAATAATCATACAGTAGTATGGAACAGATTAAGCTCAGATACAATTATACACTGGTGTGGAAGATATTAATCTTGAAAACAATCAAACGATAAATGCTTATATATACAGCTAGTGGTGAGATATTTTAAAGATTTTGATTTGAATAGAGCTTTTACTGTGGAACAGGAAGCAAGAGACCGATATTGATGTATTATGTTAATATTGAACTGTGGGTGTCCCCCTATCCATTTTTTATCTCCCCTATTTGTTTTAATGAAAATGAGGAAGTTCCCCGTTAGGTAGACCCCTGGCAGCATCTCTGACGCTTTGTGATCTTTAATTCATGTCCTTCATCTTAATATGTTATGCTGTCAGCTTGTTTGCGTTAGACCTTTTTCTTTT
The DNA here is from genome assembly GCA_030141615.1 of Unio pictorum. Lineage (NCBI taxonomy): Eukaryota > Metazoa > Mollusca > Bivalvia > Unionida > Unionidae > Unio > Unio pictorum. Next base: position 11,984,402 of record JARLTB010000122.1, read on the forward strand.
TTTACAGAGTCGTCTACATTAATTTTCACTGTTGTAGTTGATGCCTTCTTGCTATTAGAATATGACTTTTATGAATATTTACCTTGAGAATGTAATGTTCCTTAGACATTTTCTTTTTGTCCAATGAAGATAGAAGAGAGACTTGTAGGTACAGAGGTGTACAATGATAAAAATGTTTACATCGGTAATTGTGATGATATATATATATATATATATATATATATATATATATATATATATATATATATATATATATATATATACTTTGGTGTTGAAGAGGGGGCTCATGCAGTCATTTCTGAAATCATTACTGGGAAATTACAAGCACATGTATTTATACCTTTATTGAAAGATGAGTCTTGTGAGAGCATTATGCAGTGCATCAAAAGGTCGCTACCGTAAAATCTACTTAACAAAGGTCCTAGATTGGGATGAAGCTTTTTAAATGAATAAAAACATTTTAATTGTATGACAACACATTCAGTCTAATACCTAGGTATTATTATGCTTTGGATTCCATATTGGAGGTCAACCACTCAAGTGAGTGTAATATACAACATCAAAACAAATGCACAGAGATGTTGGAGTTTAAACAATTAAATCCATCAGATATTAATCAGTGTGCTAATATTAAAGTGTAATGTTCATGACATTGTCCAGTTACATTAATAACAACTACATCATTTTATTTTTTATTATCATCAATTATTTGGGATAAAGAACATTGGTAATAGTGTCAAAGCTGTGTGGTGTCCTAATTTTTCACATCAATTATAATACTCTTAGTTTTTATTTTATTTTTAAAATTGTTTTTTGTGTGGAAAAAATTAAATAATTTCCTTAGTAAAAGCGAGTACGTTTGAAATTAAAGAAAAAAGTACTTTTGACTAGTGATGGGAATCGGTTAGAAATTCATAATCGATAATCGGTTCCCCTTAACTGATCATTGATTATAATCGGTTGCTAAGAGCAAATTTTAATTGTTGTTACACATTTATATCTTTGTTTAAAAATGTACAGGAGTAATCTCTTTTAAATTAATGACAGATATACTTTAACCTGACAATAATATTACATTGTGTGTTACTTTTGTTCAACAACTTTGTTAAATGAACGCAACATTTTATGGCTGATCAGTCATATGTAACTGAAATACTGCTATAATCTGTGGTTATTCTTTCATTCATATGTGATGTGTATATAATTTAAACTATAGAAGTACATGATTTTCTTGTTTGTCATTGCTTATAAATACTACAAAAGATGTTGAAATTTAACCTAAATAAATCAACAAAATGTGTTTAAATTTATTAACTAAACAGTTTAAAAACTTGACATGTAATAATTACTATATGTTTCTAGTTATGAATTGAAAGTTTTTTTTATTTATAGTTGTGAAGGGATTAATAAATTTCAGGTCAGCTTTAGTGGCTGGGAATTTTACTATCCTTTGTGCTTCGCATACACCTAAAACGTAGTCTCCCTTTACACACATTCGATTATGGAGTTCAAAATCGATTATCGTATTGGATTGATCACCAACTGATAATAATCGATAATCGGAACAACACTACTTTCGACTGTATATGGGAAGCAATCTGCATGAGCTCCTTCTAAATGTTTTCGGAAGATATTCCTTGGTCCGACATACTACCCCACACCATTGATATGTTTGGTTCTTTATATATTTGAATATATTATTTAAATCTAGATGTACTGTCTAATAAGACCTTATTTGCTTAATTAATCTTTTCAAAAGTACCTTGTGTTTATTTTTTGAACTAGAAAATATACCTACCATATTTATCTAACTTAAAAACTGGTATGTGTACTTGCATGGGTCAATTTCATCAAAGTAGGTCAACATTGTACTAAACACTTGCATGGGTCAATTTCATCAAAGTACATCAACAATGTACTAAACACTGTTCTCATCGCTGCAGAAGAGTTACTTTGTCAATGTTTGGAGTTTTTGTGTGCTTTGGACGTGCAGTCTTTTATTCTTGGTATCGTAATGCATACAAAAAATTGTGCAAGATCCCTTTTTTTAGAAATGATAAAGCCACAAATGAAATGGTAATGAGACACTAAGCACAAATGTTCTAGACCTGCAACATTGTTTGTTGTTTTAACACTTTAGCACTTAATTGGATGCATCAATGTTAGTTGATAATGACATTTTTCACTTGTCTTCTGTCTTGATTGTATAGTATATAGCAATACATAATTTCCCAGTATTTTTGGATATTTTTACAACATTATTCTGAACGACACTGGTAATTCTAGTGTACAAGGGGAATTTGTCTTTCTAAATGAGTACTGGTGGTTCCATTAAATTATTTAATATCGGAAAAAATTTGAATTATCTGCACATAATATTCCTTTGAATGATTTTCAAGATTGAACCTTTCCATTTGTTGCATCAAATATATACTCTCTTTTAACTCTAGTCCAGCTGCAAATTACACAGACACAAATCTGCTGTTACATAATGTACTGGAAAATCTTGGTCATTGCAGTTTGTTTATTGAGTAATTACTAGAACAAACAACATAGTTCCTGAACTTTTGGCACATTCCACAACTGCTTATCAGAATCTGTATTGTTTCTAGTTGGTCTTGACTTTCAAGCATATAATAAGAACTGTACTGCTTTAAATTAACGGATGCATATTGCTGGTGATAACGTTTAATCCAGTACATTGCTATTCTTTCCTTTCTAATGCTTTCAATATATGATGATGGCTTACTTTCATTATACTTTGATAAATGGCAAATAAACTTTTCTTTTAGAATGAAAAAGTTTATCCTTATGTTTCATCCTGTACCAACATTTCTGAAATTGTTTGCCACCCAAATTATTCAGGCTTGTTACAAACAGTAGTCTTTGTCTTTTAAGCGTAAGCTATGCTGCAGAATCTGGACAACATCGCTTTAAGTGGATATGCCATCTTGCTTGCTTGAAAGATGATTCATTCACTGAGGTTTTTCAGGTCAGCTGGTTTCAGACCAATACAGCTGATGCAATGGCCATTCATTTGTTGAATGTATCTGCCATCTATTAGCTCAAGTTTGCTATCATTACTCGTACTGAACTACTGTTAAGGTTGCTGTGAAACTCACCAAGTGGGGCCCCAGAGAGGCCGAGTGGTCTATAGCGCACACCGTTACGAGTCATTGCCATCTTACCTGTCTGCGTGGGTTCGAGTCTCGGGTTTGGTCAATGTGGGTATGTGAGATAGTTTTTCAATAGCATTTCTGGGGTTGGAGGTGCTTCCTGTACCATTTACATTGGTCGTCATGTATGGGCTATCTTGTGCTGAAAATGGCATTAAACCCTTCAACAACAACAAACTTGACGTGCACATTTATTCTAACGTGCAATAGGTCATAAATGATGCTGTTTTCTTTAATCTAACAGTGGCATATGACACGGTCTGGCATGCAGGGCTGTTGTTGAAAATCAGCAGAGTTCTGCTTCACTGGATAATTAAACTGATTCTAAGTGATAGACACTTCAGAGTGCACATCCAAACAACCTGCAGGTCGTGGAAACGTCAGACTAATGGAATCCCATGTATGTATGTTGTTTTTGCCAAGACTGTTCAATTTTTGTATCAATGATTCGCCTAAAACAGTCACACAAGTTTATGTACGTAGATGACATTGTTATCAGGACCCAAAGTCTCTCATTTAATGAACAAGCCTGATCACGGATAACACTCTAGCGATTTCTTACTCCCAGCTCTTCTTGGTTAGAAATACTGTATGTGATTAGGATTTTTAACGTAGCTTTAACAATTTTTCAGTCATATCACTATGATGTCTGCAGTGAGGCAGTTTATAGTGATGTCTAGCAATGGGGTATCATACCGCAGACATGTAGTATGATGTCCCACCCAGTCACATTATCCTGACACCAGGCTGACCAGTCATAACGGTAACCTCTTAATGCTGCTGAAATGAAAATTTGCAAGTTACATTTCTTTGCTTGTCGAATACTAGTCTAAGACCCATGTCGAACAACTCCACTACTAATGATACGTATGGTGATGCTGACGATATAAGATCTTTGTTATTGTCGCTATCCTTTTTCGTTTTGTTGCTGTTTTGTCCTGATTCTCCCATGTCTATATTTTCTTTACTCTAATTGTCCAATGTGTGGCTGTTCAAAACCTGTCTTGCAGAAGGATTTATATTTCTCAAATAGCTACTACTTTTCTTGCAGATTTCCGAAGGAAATATTATACAATTGTTCAACAATAATTTATATCTGATTTCCGTACATCGTAATATAAGGTCAGAAGAAAAGATAAGAATCATAATTGGATCTTCGGAAGAGACAAATTTTGGACTTGTTGTCGCAAATCGTTTTACCGAAAAGCGTACTGGATCTATAAACGTACTTGTAAGTGATGATAGCACTGTTACAATAAAGAAACGAGGAGATGATATATTTCGCTTTGTGGAGGATGTTCCAAGTGGCTCTGAAAAAACATATCCTCCATATGACGATATGCCCGTTATGAGAATAAACTTTAGCTGCGGAATCAAGGAAACTCTAACGGCAGAAGCACTCGTTATAGGAAATACAAAGAGAATCTAATCATGACCAATTTTCTTATTGGGTAGAAAATATGTTCTAAAAGAATGTATATACACACTCGCAAATTCCAGTCTTGGAAATTTAGTTTTATGTAAATGGATTAAGATAACCTGCAAGCAACCATTCAGTTATATTTAACAAACACAAATATTTTTTGTTCTTTCCGGATTGTAATTATACTGATTCAGTTAATAAGCAAGTTTCTTTAGGGCATTAATTAAGCAGAGTTTTAATCATACAGTGCAGAAATCGACGACTAGTGTCCATCTGAGAGTTCTTAAGCATCAATGTGTTTTTAAAAAGCTTAAAAACAGGCATTGCATTCTGGTAATCAAAAGTTTATTTCCAAAGCGTTAGCAAACATAATTTACTCTACAGCAGGCCAACTAAATTTATTTTTCCATTGCAATATTTGACACTTTGTAGGGCTAACCATGTTTCCCGTATTGAGTTTCGAACTGATCCATAGATACTGTGTTACAACATTTACTCAAACATTATTATGATATTGTGAACTGAATACAATGATTTAGTTGTGTTTGAGTACTGAGTAAAATGGAAGAAAATTAGTTGATATTAAAAATGTTTTAATTGTACATATTAATCTTCAATGCTTTTAACATATGGTGTATATTTACTTTATGACCACCTCTCTGGAGAGAAAAAAACAACATTTTACACCGAATTCAAAAGATTATATTTCTTTTCTTCAAGTCCAACAATATGTTTATAAATTATTTGCGACCAAAACTATTAAATGTTCTTTCCATCAGTAAAGCATTGTGCCTTCCTCTAGTTTGATATTAATATGTCAACAGCATTTATTTTACAATTGATGCATATAAATATTGAACTCTTGACGACAGACCTATTGGTGATGAAAGTTTTTGTCTATGACTGATCAATTTGTGATAAAAGTGGACGCTTTTGAAAGGTCGACTGGTTATGAAAGTATCCGTCTACGATAGATCGATTTGCGATGAATGTTTCCACATAAGACATGCAATTGCAATGGCAGTTGGCTTTCTATTAAAAATACATAATCAACAACAGGCAGAATGAATATCTAATTTAAAATAGGTCAATTATTAATGCATTTTCATGTTTTTGTCATGAAAAGATATGCATAATTGTGTTAAATATACAAAGAAATAAGATTATAAAAAACAAATGAAAACATTTTTGTCAAATTCAATAAAATAAAAATTCAATCAGTGATGAAATTATTTTAAATATCCAAAAATTAAACTAAGTTTGATAACATATCAAATTTCACACACACACACACACACACACACACACACACACACACACATGAGTATATAACCAGCATTAGGGTGACACATGTCACAGAGCAGCACTAGGGTGACAGAATTACATCATGTTGTGTTATTAAACTGCAGCACGTATTTGTATATGAATTCATCAAAATAATTTATAATTCCGATTATCAAGCTTAAATATTCATGTTTAAAACAGAAATAATATTTACAAATGAAAACAGACATGTGTCGCCTTAATACCGTGTCGCCTTAATGTCAACACACAACTGTGATGGTCACAACTTTATGGCGACAGACTCTTCACACACATATTCTATCTAGTTCAGCATTAAGGCGACATTTTTTTCTAAGTGCAATATTGTTATCCCAAACAAAATATTAAACTAAAATTATATATTAAGATGATCAGATTAATAAATATATGCCTTTTACAACTGTAATACATATGTTTATCCGCATCGCTATAGCATTATAATCTTCACACACATATTCTGTCTAGTTCGGCATTAAAAAAACAAGGCAACATTTTTTCTAAGTGCAATATTGTTATCCCAAACAAAATATTAAACTAAAATTATATATTAAGATGATCAGATTAATAAATATATGCCTTTAACATCTGTAATACGTATATTTATCCTCATCGCTATGTCGTTATAATCTTCACACATATATTTTGTCTAATCCAGTATTAAGGCGACAGTATTTGTAACTGTCCTATTGTTATACCAATTAAAACAAAGGAATACAATTACACTATATTTTCAGATTATCAAAATCATAAATATATGCCTTTAAAACTCAACGTCTTCTCATCCATTTCCAAACATGTTCATGTTTATATTTTTTAAAATAATGTCATAAGCAGTTATTACACTATAAGACCGATGCTGAACTATTGTTTTCATGCCATAATATTTTTTTAATTCCTTCTAAAAGTGTGTGTTCATAAAAGTTTTTGTACCAATGAGTAGATGAAAACAATCCCCATCCCATCCTATATATTGAAGTGTCCTCAATTAGAAATATGCTTCAAATGAGCTAATAACCGGCATGTTTAATCGGGTTGATACAAATATATTTTAGTGCAATATGTCCATTAATCACTAAAAGCAATCAAATGTACTTATTTCATGTTCTAAAAGTTTGCTCCAATATGTATCACAAACTGAAGTAGCACATTCTTGCAGCATTACGCTTGATAATGAAAAAGTGTCTACCGTTTATGAGCTGTATGTATTTGTGTACATTCACATAGAAAATATAGCCAGAACTCATACTTCTCCATCTCATTGCAATTTACAAAGGCACTTAAAAAGGTGAAGAAAACAAGATTTAAAAACAAATATCATGTCTATTGTTGGATTTTAACTCAATTCGATAATATGAGTAATGCCATATACGTATAGACCACTAACGTGTTTTTAAGGGGTGGTCTATTGCGCTTTCCGTTACGGATTACTGCCGTCTGACTTCTGTTTTGGTTCGAGTCTAAGATTCGGTTAATGTAGTTATGTGACAAGGTGTGCTTTTCCACATTTTCTTCCTTCCATATAACTGGGCTCCATGTTTAGACTATTGCGTGCTGAAAAATGTCGTAAAACCCTAAAAAAAATCTCACACAAACTTGCTTACATATAGAATATGTAAATTTCTTGGTCAAAATATTCTCAATATATATATTGACGAGCAGTGAAAATTCGTATTCCAATAGAGTGAATTATCAAGATTATTACGTTTTATAGTAAAATAAAGATATGATATTTTCTTGGTACAAGTGAATAAAATATATATTTCATTAAATTTATTTTATTTAAAAATTGACGAAGTTAAATGTTCATTTCATATTGAAAATCGATTGTTTAAAACTCTTTTTTAATTTTCAGGTCAGTATTATTAAATGCATCTAAAAGTTACCAATTCGTGTCACACAATGTCCTTAAAACGAATTAGGTACTTTTAGTTACATTTACATTTGAAATTTGCCGAGTTACAGATACGAAAAATTCGATATGAGGAACGAACTATGAGGTTTAGGCAGGTTGACTTTTCTTTAAGTTTACGGTCTGGTTGCAATCGCTCGGTTTTGAGGGTTTTGGCAGGTTGACTTTTCTTTAAGTTTACGGTCTGGTTGCAATCGCTCGGTTTTGAGGGTTTTGGCAGGTTGGCTTTTCATCCGATTTACGGTTTTTATCACTTTTCTTTAGGTTTCCGGTATGTTTGCAGTAACTCGGCATTGTGGTTGAGCCAGGCTGTGCTTTCTTCAGGTTTGTGTTGTATGGTATTATACAGTCGTTCGGCTTTCAGGGTTTAATCAGGTTTATGGATTTTATGCAGAGAGCAAAATTTAACGTTGTGACCAATTAAAAACGGTTCTATTTTGTGATGTTTTCAAAACCTTTAAGAGAGACATATATGCCGGAGTGGAGTTTGATATACCTAAAGAAAAGCGATTTCGGAGGAATGAGAAGTAAGAGGGCAAAAAGAAAACCGAATCAACTTTTTGTGTATGACTTCGCAATTCAGTGTTTCGATTTTCCAAGAGGTCCACATTTCAATAAGCTTCCTGTTCATTTGATACTGGAGATTTTCAAATATCTTCGGGCGTACGAGTTGTTGGGAAAAGTCAGCCTGGTATGTAAGTACTGGTACAATCTATGTAGGGACAGGGCTCTTTGGACCTCAATCACTTGGCATGGGAGTCCGAGGACACTCGGACACATCCTACAACTAACAAAGTACCAAGTGCATGAGCTTGTTTTAACCGACAACTTATTTACGTTTTCAAACAAGGCTCTTGCTCTTCTTTTGAAGAAATGCACACATTTAAAATGCTTGAAACTTCCCAGGAATGCTTGCAGAGAATTATTCAAACGCGAGCTTCCCAGAACCAACATCATCATAGGACGGATCTCGAACGGTCAGTTGCATGTCCTCTCTCTCTCTCTCTCTCTCTCTCTCTCTCTCTCTCTCTCTCTCAACATTTTGGACTATGTTAATATTGTTCAGGACAATGTTAGTATTACATGTGTGAGTCCTGACTTTATATGTTGCATAGTAGATAACAACAAAGGTTAATTGCAACTTTCCGAGTCTATACTGAAGTTCGTTCTGATCTACATTATATACAAATTATATAAAACTTTAAAGAATTATCATCTAATCACTATCATCTAATCACCTTGTTATAAATGTACAAAGGCAAAATATATGGTTCATATATAGACTGTAGAAATTACTATTAGTCATCATCATCATCATCATAAAAATGATAAATTATAGAGCAATCAATTGAATAAATAAACAAGCTATTCGTATGCGGTGAACAAGCAATTCAAACTTATTTTGACGGAATATCTGACTATCCCTAATCCCCCACCCACCCCTAGCAGCTTGTACCTATCTACCAATTGTAAAAATGAAACACATCACAGGTATAAAAATGTACAAACCTTTAATACTGGTACTCATTTCGTTAATTCATTAATAATTTCTAACACGATTGACATTTCTTTGTGAGGCTGAAACTATAGTAGACATCGATAAAAGAAAAATGTTTAGTGTTGCATCGAAAATTTCATCCCATAGACACACAAACAATAACACGTGTGTAAATACTCTCATAACAAAAAAAACTACGTAGTACCAAACTAAATTTGCACATAGCCTATTTCGTTATACTCATTTCATTATGATTTATTGATGATAACTACTGGAAATTACAATCTGCTATTTGACTTTTATACCAAGCAACTTCAGTAGCCCTGGTGTGTCAATTCGAATTCCACCCTCTTCGTCATAATGTATATGCAAGTTAAATTTATTTATAAAATTAGCGGTTGGCTACAAATATTTCTAAATTAAGTAAATAAAAGATAATGTTCCCCTTTCAATGTTAATCAAGTTTTATAATACAAATGCTAAACAGTGAAACAATCACTGCGATTAATCACTGTCCCTTGAAGACATGAATGGAAAAAGTTTCAACTTGCATATTTTATATAAGACAAGACAGAATCTGCGTATGTAAATATAGCAGTGTTCAACTCTAGCACCGCCACCACGACGATGTGAAATGGTTCTACTGTATAATCATTTTTGGCGATTATGTACTGCAATAAATCATGTAATAAATAATGGCGTTAGGAATGCTTTATATACATTTACGTTGACTGTAGGGGAAACGGAATTCTTGCTATAAATATGCTATAGTTAGTTTTAATAATATTTTTTTAATGAAGCATATGAATGAACGTGTCAATTTAATCACGAGTAATATCAAGCCAATAGAAAAGGGACGTATTTCATGTGTCGTAGAGGAATAATGTACACTAGTTTGAAGTCTTGTGCCTCATTGCATGCATTTTGCAAACCATCCTTGACTTGTCCGTGCGCACATAAACACACACACACACACACACACACACACACACACACACTGAATGTGTCTGGACTACAGTGTATATCTGCAAAGAAAATAATAAAAAGAAAAAAAGATGATAAATATCGTCTATACTTGATATGAAGTCGAACTGCAAACAACAGGGAACCCGATCTGTCGTGGCATAGTGCGCCGGATAATTAGATTCTATATTGTTTGTTCCACTGATTACTCCTAACTGAATAAAACCAGATCTGACAGTGCATTGTGTGAAGATTGATCTGGATTTGGAATGTTGCAGTGGGACTAGACTTATAAGCGAGTATGTACGGTAATACAATAAGCGGGAACCGTTGAGTACATGTTTTCTCCAAATCTGAATTACGGAGCACGTCGTCACGAAAAGAGTTTATTGGCATCAAGCGGGCATTGACTATTTTTTAAAATATCAAATATGAAATCCTTTGTTGAAAAAAATCATTCTAAACTGACCTTGACCTTTGACATATTTGGAAGTGAGGAAAGTTATAAAGAAAAAATATATAACATTCTCTTATGCAGTAATGAAACAAATGTACTATTATGATTTGATAGAAACCAAAGATATCTTTTGCTTAAATAATTGTATTTAAAATCAGCTTTAGAAACTGTTATTATTGTACATCTAGAGAAATCAACTGATGAGAATAACAGTCTTTGAGTACCTTTATAATTATTGTCACTATTATCACGATTATTAGCATAGGGTTTTCCCGTGATTAACCAGTACATATAAAATCGTACATAAGATACATACATGCACCTCACTATGGTTACATGCACACATTCCTACTGTCTACTCCGGCACTTGTACTAGAAACAGTCAACCTTTTCATTTTAACAATCTACATGGTACAATAATTAATATGACTAGTTTAACACTGACTAAATATATTTTATTCCTACATTTAACAAAATTGGATAAAAACATCCGTCTATATCGACTTTTATGTAGATAACACGTAAACGTCTGACACAGACACACACATATGAAATCTGAGTAAGCAAAACATAAAATGTAAATCCCAAGTTAGTGTTATTTGCATTTTTTAAAATAAGTTAAAATCCAAAATCACACACACACACACACACACACACACACACACACACACACACACACACAAATCTCTGTAATTGTCTGCCGTATTGATGCCGAGAAAATGTGTTGCCACTAATTGGAAGGCTTTCCATGCCGTCTTTTCCTTGCCACACAGTGCACGGGTAAGTGTATCATCTCAAAGAAGTTCAAAAATCTTAGAACCATCAAAAGACACCTTCCTGTATTTTAAATTAACCTTGAACATTTTCGATGGAGGTATTCGAAAGCTGTTTGTGGTTTGTCCATGGCTATGAAAAAGTTCTTCATCAGGCCCAGCTTGATGTGCAAGGGTGGTAACAAAATCTTCCTTGATTAAACAAGAGGTAGATGCTGAACACGTTTCCTCTCAGTGACTGTCGGAGTAGCCAGTACATCTTGATGTAGTGGGAATCTCTAGCACGACTATCCCATTCTAAGGGAAAACAGTAGCACGTTATGTATCTAGTATATAAACCAAAGAAGAGAGCAAGAACCTTCAAATGGCTATGATGTTGGTCATAGTTTATAAATTTCAAATATTGTTTCCTGTTTTAATATGGACTGCATGACCAACTTAAAATTGATGACAAAACATTGCCATTATGCATCAACTCATATTTAAGATGTGTTCGATGATTCAATGAACAGTCTCCACTCATCTGGATCAAGAACGATGTTTTGTTGTTGTATCATACCATCGATCTTGTTGCAGGCTACAATATCAACGTTTATGGCGAAGAATGGGACAAAATCCTTTTGATGGGCATGCCAGGAGATTCTACTGCTATAGTCTGGAGCCCAACAGGTCTGCCGTACCCTAGGATAGTTCCAAATCCCCGAGAAGGTTATTCAGTTCACCTTATGTTATGAGGTGTGGTTCTGAGGATGAGGATGGGAGGAAATATGGGTCACGTGACATTGATGGTCCTATGCAGCCTCCCTCCTCTTTAGAATTAGAGTCTTTGCAAAATGGATTCTTGATGTGCCGATTCTTCTGTTGTATACAACTATTCCCGGTGTCCAGTTAGTGGTCCATAATCTTCGATTTGACAAAGTTGTCAAATGTAAATGTATACAAGGGTACACGTACGATTAACAGGGCAACTTCTTTAATTGATGTTTTTGTTGTTGGACTAACATTGAATTCCAGTAGCTTGTTCAAGTGTAAACGTAGGAAGCTACAAGTACAAAAGTAATAGTTTATGAAACAGTATGTTAATCAGAGCGACGTAATGACAATGGTGGATTTACGACATATGTTTTAGGGCGTTGAAGTATGACTATATATGTGTTGTATGATGGTTTGTAAAGTTTGCATTGGTCTTTTTCTTTTACATGATTTAATACGTCACAATGTCAAGTATACTTACTTCACTAGTCAACGCGTAATACTCGTGTGATATCTTTAAACTGTTTGATAAATTGGGATTATCTTCTTTGAAAAACTTTATCATTTTTTATTTAGCCCTGTTGAATTTCGATGAACGCTTAACAAGCTGTTTACCAAGTTGTTGTCAGCAAGTTTATCTTCTATTGTCAAATGACATTTTCAACCTTAGTTTTATCTTTAATCTAATTCTTCACACGTTTCATTTACTGTGCACACTTTTAACAGGCATTACAAGATTCTAGCATCAACATATGCAACCTAGACACCTCTAAAAATAGTTGAACACCAGTTTGCATTGAAATAATGTATGCTATGTAAACGAACACGACATGATGCCTAGTATGTGAAATTGTAGGAGTGTTCACAAACAAAACGTCATCTATTACATGTAGCAACAGAAGCAAGAGCGATAAAATCCCACCAGAAATTGAAATCATTGAGCATTTGGTTGAAAACATACAGCCGGATGGGAAGCATTAGTGGGGACTACAATACATTGTGGAACTTTACTCTTTAGCAAAAGCACCGTAGACACTAAGTTGATGGTAAGTACTTTCTCGGTCATGTTTGCAAAGACAGCTCAAAAGGTTGCCAAACAGTTTTTAACTAGCACATAAATATGATATTCTAAAACACAATATGGTAACAACATTTAAGAGAACATATACATTATAAGATAGCTTAAATGGTGTTAGTGGTGGAAACAACATACAAAAGTAAAACTACACTTTAAAGGTTTTGCCAAAGACGTCAAAGAACTGAGAAATGTAATGGAATCTTTGAAAGTAGAATGATAACTATATATGATCTCACCCTTAGCCCAGCTCGATTCATCGACAAAATTAAACATCGACTATTTTGTCCTTCCCCATCAGCACCAACTCTCGCACTTAGCCCAGCTCGATTCATCTACAAATTTAAACGAATACAATGAAATATTGCAGAGTAATGAAGACGTTAGCTGATACATCAATAACAGCCATCCAGATGTAGAATATTATTGACTGCGTTCAATCATGGCATGCCACTCTTTCTAGCATTAATGGGACCGATATTTACAATATTAAAATTGGTTTGGAAAAGGCTATCAAGCGATCGCAATAACGTTCAAAAGAACATATGGACGACATGAAAAACACTGAAATGATAATATATCAAAATGTCATTCTTTAACTATTTAAATTGTTCTAGACGGTTTGATCGAGCCTGGAAAATCTTAAAAAAAATATTACGAAGGATATTTCAGCTTGAAATAAGACCATTACAGATTTTCTTGTGTAACATTCAATGGTCTTTTTTGGACTGCGATGTTATTATTTGCAGCCAGTATATAAAAGATGAAAAAGAAAAATATGACGCAGGTAGAATCATTTGTAATGAGTTGTTATAGGTCTCATATCAATACTTTGAGACAATGAAATCTTCGTTAAATGCAAGAGTTTTGGGCCAAATGTTTGAGAGATACTTTGAGTCCGATACCATATACATGGTATGATAACTTGGTCGTGGAATAGAATCTTCGAATCTTCTCCCTTCAATTACTATCTCTCTTTCTCTGTCTGTCTCTGTCTCTGTCTGTCTGTCTGTCTGCCTGTCTCTGTCTCTGTCTCTCTCTCTCCCTCTCTCTCTCTCTTGAAACCTCTGACATATATAGTGGTAACATTTAATCTGGTACTTTTGATCCATTACTATAAATATTTCATATTTTTTTATTTCCTCATACATTGTTCACGATGAATCCAAGGCACCCAACTATCGCATCATGATTTTGTCTCATGGAATAATGCACATAAAAAGAAAAAGAATAATTACTAAAAAATTCTTTGTTCATAGGCAACTGAAGTAAAGTGCCTGAAACCCTTGGGTCTTTCTTCAATTAAATTTTTATTCTCAGATAATTAAAATGGATTAAATCATTTAAAACTAACCTTCCTGGACCAGGTAAGATAAGTAGATACAGAGAGAGAGAGAGAGAGAGAGAGAGAGAGAGAGAGAGAGAGAGAGAGAGAGAGAGAGAGAGAGAGAGAGAGTAAATGTATCTAAATATATTACATTGAGTAATTTCATATTGTGTGACTTGTTTGTAATACGTTAAATTTTATCAAATTAACTCCCGTACGCCGCCTCCCCCAGTTTGACGTAAATAAAAAATCTATGTGTTTGTACTATTGCACATAAATACACTTGTTGAAAGATATTATAATGATCATATTTCTGATTATTGAAGTAATTCATCTTGATATGAAGATTGACGACCACGGTGACGACGACGATAATGACAATAAAGATGATCAGAAAACGATGACACGAGTAAAGTTTGAAGATCCAATAAATTCTTTTGGTATGTCTTGAGAAAAATGATCACATTTTCTGACGTCTCCTGAATATGCTCATACACTATCTACACTTTACTCGCTAATTTGGCAGTGTACACTATCCTAGGGAGTGATCTTCAAGCGTCACTGTCGTCTCTGCACACGTCACTGTCGGTATACTTATAATCTTTTCCCAAGTCTTGCAGCCATCTTTAAAGTGCTCAACAAGAGGCAACTAAACAAGCAGCTGTGTACAGTGAGTAAATAGTTACAGCCTTTCTTTTTCCTAATACCCATATGCATATAAACACTTATAACTTGATTCGAATTGTATATTTTTTGTTTATTAACCATTGATCTATATATAGTCCATGACTAAGTTCAAAGTCTTTATGTGAGATAAAATCCATGAAGATTAATCATGCCTATACTTGTGTGTATGTACCTTTTGATTAGTATACTACATATATTTAAATTCGCAATTCTCTGTGTTTGCATGTTCTATGTCCCTAGGATGTACATTTGTAGTTGAATCTTTACCTCTGCCAATATTTTTCAAAATATTGAAATACTGCATATTTGAATATTTCAGTTGGATGTTAATGCTTTTATGAGCATATTTTTGAGAATTCCACACATAAAGTTTAAATACTGAATTATTCGAAATTTATATCAACTCTACGCGTTTGTATGAAATATGGTAATTACCATACTGCTAAAAGAAAATTTTATAAACAAAATACATCCCGGAAGTAAAATATTAGCATAGTGAAAGTAGGAATAATACAATCAGCGCCATCTGTTGTTATAATGGGACATTGCAGTCATGTCCCACCACACGGGACTGTTGTATTTCTTAATGAAACGATAACTACTTTTTGTGGCTTTCAAAAAAATGGAACTATATATAGTTGAGTCATGTTTGTTTTCTTGCAAACTCTATTATTTCACAACCCCAAAATTAAGAGGCAACGATGTATTATTTAGACCCCAAATGTCTTCAAAAGGAATATAAAATATGTTGCAAATGTAAATGGTTAAATAATTTTTGATGATTTGAAAATAAAATATTCATCTGCAAATAATTTTCTCGGTCTATTATCCGCAGCGAGAGCCTTTGAAATTAGTTAAATATAGAAATCTAAACAGATGTAAGGGTATATATGATAAAATGATTGAAACAAAAAAAGAAATAACATCTTCTAGAGGAAAGCTGAATTAGGAATTTGAAATTTACAAAAAAGTGAAACATTGGCAGGAATTATTTTTTCTTCTGTATAAACTTACCAAATGTCAAAGTCTGTGCCGGATGTATACAGATCTATGTATATAATGATAACTACCAATATCGTCGTTAAAAAGGAATTATTTACAATTATTTTTATAAGACCCATTGGTGTAATAATTTAGATAGATTGTAGATTTCGTATACGAATTTGATAGAAACTGAACTTGTAATAGTGTGTTTAATAATAGTGTGTTTAATTTCTTAAAATGCATCGCAGCACTTAACAATACAACCTTGTTTTCATTCCAGTCTCCTTCGATAATGAAGATGTCATTTTTATTTACCATGTTTATTATACCCAGGAGTTTGTTGTACAACTCCTATTTCTTCATCATCATGATCAGTAGTTGGAGTATAGACTTGGATAATGGTGATGTTAAAGGGGGATGCTTTCAGACGAATGAAGATGATTCTGCTAGGTATGAGGCAAAATTCAAGCACAGACCCCTTGATGGCTTTGTTTAAAAGGAAGCCTACTCCATTAATGGACTTGTCAAGCTCTCCACTAAAGTATATTATATGCCCATCGTCAGTTTGGTGTTTTGGATTTTCTAGGGTTTTCCATCTTACTACACAGAGTCCCAGTATGTGCCATGTATAGTGTTCCATCTCACGTGTCAGCTCTTGGAGTCTTCCAGTTTGCGCCAGAGTTCTAATGTTCCAGGTGAGAATGGCAACGTTGTCTCTCGCTCTGATTTTATCCAAAGTACCAGTAGCACAATTCTACCTCCGTTCTGCTGGACAACGCCAGGCGCGGTCCATGTTGACCCTTGAGACTACCGATCCGGTATGATAACTTCAGTTT
The DNA here is from genome assembly GCA_030141615.1 of Unio pictorum. Classification (NCBI taxonomy): domain Eukaryota; kingdom Metazoa; phylum Mollusca; class Bivalvia; order Unionida; family Unionidae; genus Unio; species Unio pictorum. The sequence goes on from JARLTB010000122.1 coordinate 12,001,586, forward strand.
TGTCCATCATTATCAGTGAGTCTTGGGCAAAAGTCGTCTGGCGGAACCCATCCCTCTCCAGACCAAGGAGTTGCCAGAAGGGGATGTAGTACATCGTCCAACTGCCTTAGGGTCTCCACTCCGGATTTTCTTTTAGGGTTTACTCCTTTAGCCTATGGCTAACCAAAGCCGACCTGCAAGGCAGCATGAGACTCGTGTCTGGGCGGGTTCGTTCATTACCCGAGCAGATAGAGCATCTGCCACTGACCATATGTGTTCTTCACAAATGTAGATATCATAGACTTTCATGAATATATTAATAGGTTTTTATAATATATTACTAGGTTTTTCGAATACGTTTTCTGTACTTCAAGTTATTTCAAGTGTATCCTGATGCAAGAGCATCACATTGCAAACGTTGTAATTGACAAGTTTGTTTCCTCCAGAACACATTTTCTTGGCCATGAATGTATGGCTAAATTAATTGAATGATTTTACCTGATTAGTTTCAATATTCACCAGATCACCGGAATCAGTATAGATATCTAAAATATTTTACCATCTACATTGTCTTTTCTGTTGATTTACAGTTACATTCTTTATTCACCTCTCATGGATGTAGGGCCGGATTACGGTGGCATAGGGCACACGTGAAAAGGGTGACAATAGTCATGGGGACTTTCTGGTTGCCGTGGATAAAATGTGTTTAAATAAGCTCTCTGTCTCTGTCTCTGTCTCTCTGTCTCTGTTTCTCTCTCTCTGTCTGTCTCTGTCTCTGTCTCTGTCTGTCTGTCTGTCTCTCTCTCTCTCTCTCTCTCTCTCTCTCTCTCTCTATATATATATATATATATATATATATATATAAAATGGTGACAATAGTCATGGGGACTTTCTGGTTGCCGTGGATAAAATAAGATGTGTTTAAATAAGCTCTCTCTCTCTCTCTCTCTCTCTCTCTCTCTCTCTCTCTCTCTCTATATATATATATATATATATATATATATATTTATTTATACACACACACATATATATATATATATATATATATATATATATATATATATATATATATATATATATATATATATATATATATATATATATATATATATATATATATATACCGTCTTCAACTTGACGAAGTATAGTTAGAAATATTCACCGGATCACCGGACTCAAAATAGATATCTAAAATATTTTACCATCTACATTGTCTTTTCTGTTGATTCACAGTTACATTCTTTATTCACCTCTCATGGATGTAGGATGTAGGGCCGGATTACGGTGGCATAGGGGACACGTGAAAATGGTGACAATAGTCATGGGGACTTTCTGGTTGCCGTGGATAAAATAAGATGTGTTTAAATAAGCTCTCTCTCTCTCTCTCTCTCTCTCTCTCTCTCTCTCTCTCTCTCTCTATATATATATATATATATATATATATATATATATTTACACACACACACACACACACACACATATATATATATATATATATATATATATATATATATATATATATATATATATATATATATACCGTCTTCAACTTGACGAAGTATAGTTAGAATAATTATACACAAAAGTAAAGGACATTTTAAGGACGGCTTACTGTGCGTATTTAAAGACCTATAAGGCCCTACCATGTCTTAAGTATCCAGGTATCACGAAAGCTTTAATTCAGCCCAGCATGCCCGGCATCGAAACATCATTCAAGCTTATTCTGTAGTATGACGTTTGTTAAAATTGTACTGGATTTTATGTGGATGATTCTTTTAATCTCCATGCCCCCTCCCATTGATGCAGTTTCATTTCTGCACTTATACTGATCGTGCTATTTGTTCCGAGACAATCACATGGTACGAGAGACAAATGAACCAGTTCGTGGTCTGTGTCGTACATTCTACCATTAAATAGGTTTTTGCAAGTGTTGTGTTAAATATGACATTCTGAGGAACACCACCACGGTGAACAGTTATAATATTTGAAACTCTTGTTCTGGTTTATTATTTCTCTGGGTGGATGTGTTTTAATGGTGTTTTGCACTGAGATATGGAATCGTTTCCTGCTTGTCACAAGTTAAGCATTCCCCGTACGTCACCGTTTGTTATTTATTATGGAGAAAAACTCAAGAATCTTGGGCACGATTTCCATTGCAAACGACCGCAGACTTTTAGCTCATAAATATTAACTAGGGATGGGATCTATTATACTACCTCAGCCATGTATCAAAGCGGATAAACATCTCAAGACTTTCAATATCTTAGCCATTCTTTCTTCACTGGGACCAGACAATAATTTGGAGAGTGTTTCATTTATACATGCCAAAAGATGAGGCGAATAAGAGGGATGCCTTTGAATATACATGTATTTTATATACACTATGTGTCAAGATTTTAATTTCCTATAATGTCCTTTGCACTGTTTACATGATGGTAAGACTAGATCAGTATAAGTGATTTGAAGTGCATTTTAAGTTTATCTCTCAATATCACAATTCTTACTACACCATTGCAACAAAAATCACTTTGACTTACATTTCAGATTTTACAGTCTTAAGTTATTATTTGCTTGTAGCTGATAATCACGTGATTGCTTGATCATAAACGTAGGTGACTGTAACTCATTTTTCATGCATCACTTACTTGGGCTCGTTTAGAGTTTTAAGTTTATTTCTCAAGCGCATGATATAATCATGGAACTAATTTACTGTATGAATCTCTATTAGTGCTTCACCGGTGGAACAAATATATGTCACTGTGACACACGTTTCACATTTTCCTGCTTAGATAAAGTGTTTGCAGTAGCTCATTCTGACGAAGATGGTTTTATTTCTCTTTATATATAGTCTATTATATCCAGAATTAGGACGTTTGCAAAGGGCGTGCATCCTGATGAGGACCACATACACGTAACAACTGCAGGGCACTACAATTCATTTTTCATGCTCCCTAGATATAGCTAAATGATGTGTTTGAACTGTTCATGTTCGAATCATTATTAAAGATCATTGAATGCATCGAGTTCAATACCACACCTGTTCAATAATGATACCATTTCGGTGGCCTGGTGGTTAAAGCGTCTGCCATGGGTGCGAAAGGTCGCCGGTTCGAACCAGGCTGTCATACCAAAAACTTCTTAAACAAATGGTACTAACAGCTGCCCGGCTAGGCGCTCAGCATTAAGCGGTTAGTATTAGGACTGGCCGGCCTGTTGTCAGGTTAATGTGACAGGGCAGGATATCATGTTGCATGTCTGTGACATTATTCCATAGTGGTATGTGATGTCCACTATATAATATTTTGCTATATGTAATCCGCTATATACTATTTTGGAGAGTCTTTCATTCGCACATGCTAACAGGAGAGGAGACTAAGAGGGATGCCACTATAAACTGCCACACATTCAGACAGCATAGTGATATGACAGCAAACTTGTTAAAGCTACGATTAAACTCCAAACCACACACACACGCGCACACACGCACACACACACACTTTCAAGATAAAGAATGTTGGTGACCAACATGTAAGATGATATTTTTTTAACGTTGGCACGATTTAAAAACAGCAGTCCATCATAAGATATAAATAACTTTTTACCGACATTACATAAAACAATCAACCATGATTAACAAGACAATAAAAACAGCATAATAAATTAATTGAACAAAACACACATTGCAAACTTCAGACACCGGTAAGCATATCATTTTGAAAGGCAAAAAGTAAATTTAGTATCTGGATAAATTAAAACATCAATTTTAGGATAATGTAAAAAATGCAATTCTTAAAAATGGAGAATAAATTAAATTACGAAGAGACAAATTATGATATAAAACAAACATGGTGCGATACAGTTTACACTTTACCTAAAACGAAAGGAGCTAACATTAGGGCACTTGATGGACGAGGATATATATATATATATATATATATATATATATATATATATATATATATATATATATATATATATATATATATATATATATATATATCTTTTCTCTTCATATTCCAAGTCCTAAAATAGAAAACCTTGACAGTCAGGATGTTGTAACTGGTGCTTTCGGAATACATTATTCCACATTTCGGCATTTGTTTCCTATGTGCACTAAGCGATATGTGTTTTGTTCACCAGCTCTGCACTTACTATCAAGTGATAGTATAGAGTCATTCAGCTGTAAATTAGAGCTTGCTACTTGGTATGCCAAATCAAGGTATATTTCCTCCCCATTGACTGTAAATGAGTGTTTGCAATGTTTGCTTTGTTTCTCTTTTTCAATAATTTGGGCATTTTATTCAATTTTATATTGAAAGGTAAAGACTTTAACACTGCATGAAGTGGGAATTAGCCACAATAATAATTTTGATGCTTTTTAAAAATAATGAGTTTTGGGTAAATGTAGGTATATATTTATGAATTAGACAACTTTAATATGCAATTCAATTATATTACTTAATATTACCAAGTAGCTTATGCAGTGAAAAGTTATATCAGTGTCTGAATATTGCACAGAAACATGGATATGCCTTGGCATCGCGAAGTCTTCCACATATTTCTCCACCTCGAGCTTACTTCTTAGCGTGGGCCGCAGCAGTTTGTCAGCAGGATCTTTGGATAGCTTTTTCAAATTTGTGTTTTGACGTCTTTATACAACAGACCTCAAGTGGCTAGGTCTTTTGCACTGATGCACATATTTTCCCCTTGTTGTTTGGAACATTACCAGGCTTCAAGATATTATTCTGTCTATTCTTTGCTTCATCACCCTTCCCAATAGTTTTATACTAAAAAGAATGGACTGGACACACGGTACTAATTATATGGAAGAACTGTGAACCAGTCATAAATGGGTAAAGAAATAATAGAGTATATACGGGTTTGTTGGTCCATAATTGGTTAATAATAAAAAGTACAATTTTAGTTTTAAAAAATATCTTTGAGACCCTATCCTATCTGTAATTTAAAAATATAGACAATATTCTATTGATGCAATTTTAGTATTTATTTCAGGCTTGACTTAGTAGTGCTCAAAAATGAAAGTAGCACCTGATTCATTTGGTGCAGAATCAATAATACGTGTTTTATGCACATTTAGATTTAAAGCAATGCCGCGGCTCATATAGTGCTTTACCCACAGAAGCTTGCACCAAGGATAGTTGTGCATGGAGAAATATAGATCTGATCATTAGTACCCAGAAATGCTAACTTATTAAATTTTGATTATGATGGTGTTTCCATATGTTTACTATGGGAGTTGAATTAGTGAAGAAAAGTAATTCGTTTACAAAGTTTTAAAAGATTTTAAACTATTAGAATATATATGGATTTCTTAAAAATGTAATGTTAGTAAGAACTGAATGGATTGATCTGTATACTTTACATTTCATTTGTGTTTTTTTTTAAAAATTAATTAGTTTTTAAAATAATTATATAAACAGTTAACTTGCCAAGCAGTTCTTGTAAATGTCTGATTAAATAAACAATTTTACATACAAGATTGTTGATTTCTCTGTATGGTTAACTGATTTACATTACATTAGCTTTTCAATATTACAAACAATTGTTGAAAGGGGGTGGGGTTAAGAGATTTGTGACGTCACATATAGATGGCTCGGTTGTTGTGACGAAGTTTGACGAGGGGGAGAGGGTAAAAAGAATGGCTAAAATTGCGTGACGTTATATGTGGACAACCCCTTATCACTAACGCGGTCTCTGTATGGTGTTTCTCAGAGTTTATTGTAATCTTTCTACGCTAGTATCAACTGGAGCGGATGACTTCATCACACGCAGATGAAGTACTAGGGAAGGCAACGTAAATTCTAATAGAGTTACGGTCAGAGTTGAAAAATGTTTAAACTGAATTTTTTTATATTATATCGAAAGAATGATGAAATCCTAGTTTATATTTTTTGTCTTTTAAATTTGGTATTTCTAGCAAACAGATGTGGTTTTCATCACATAGAAGGGTTTCAAATCACCAACTATCTCATTTATTGAGCACAGTTTGACATGTAATCAATAATAAATATTTGTAAGTTGTGTACGTGCAAAAGCAGAAAAATACCGTATACACAAGTAAAAAATACCGACAAAATTAATACGGAAGCACACTTTATAGGTCCCGTCATACTAAAATCTATTCCCGTCACAATATATGCATTTATTGAAGAAAGATGAGTTGCTTTGCAGTTTGGATGACTTTTGTTGTAAATGATGTAATACTGAAATTATGTTTTATTGTGCAACCTTATTCTTTGACTAAGCTGGTCGGATGTTGATACAGGTGTCACTGTTGTGTGATTAAATGTATGCCGTGCATGAGAAGGCTTCTTACGTTTCTACAGCAATTATGTAAATTATTTGTCATGCAACGTCCTTTGGTACAGATAGTCTTGGAAGTGGGAGAGATGGTGAAAGTAAGTTGTAGTCCGTTTAAACATTGTTGACAGATGAAACATTGACTGAGACACAAACAGAATCTATAAAGGCAATTGCATAATAATACAAAAACAAATCTGATTGGTTCAAGCTGGAATTCAGTGTATGGCGATTATAAGATTTGGATATTCTGCGAAGATTGGTTTCGGAGCAGTGTCATGTTGTTGATTTTTGGAGGTTGATTGTTTTTTTAATTCTTTATACATTCCGAGACTGATGTACCAGTGTAATGTGACTTATGTTTAGTTTGTGTAATATATCTTATATGTGTGTTTGTTATTTGTGTGCGTGATGTATTGTCTGAATCTCGTAAGCATTGTTCCCTGGACCCGTCATTGCTAACTCGGAGAACAATGCATGTGATGAACGTCCTCTGATGCATGGTGTACAGTCTTTAACATATTTATGGCAGTAATCAGCGTGGCTGTACTAATGATGTAGTCGACAAACAAACCCGAAGTATTTATATTTAGTTAATTGCAAGTCCTAAAAAAAATTCGGACTGCGCTTTTTGAACTCCACCGAAAGGTGTTTTCTTCATAGACACATACACAGGCAGTAGTTGGGATGATTAGAAAACATACTTCCACCTGTCAGGTTACCTCAAAAATGGGCATCATAAGTTCAGTTTCATTTTGCATCTTTACAATATGTAACATTTATTTATCATATGCCCTACGGTATCCCCATATATTACTAGTATAGTCTCGCTCTTGAAAATGAAATACCACAGAAACTTATGAATTATCCATTTAATGACAAGAAGTGGATCTTTTTAAATAATAAAACATTTATAAATTGAACATGAGCTGTTTTTCTGCACTTACTGTTTGCAAACTATATGGTTCCTGAACAACCTTGACAGCAGTTCCTAAAATAAAAGGTTATAAAGACCTGTATTGGCCATATGCAGCATTTTATGATAAAGACAATAATACAGATAATTCTCAATATAAGTTGGTATTAATAGTAAGGAGAACTTGAAAAAGTTCCCTGGAAAGACCATGTTCATACCTATGTATGGCATACGTGTTGTAATGGTATTCATTTACATAGTCTGTGATTCCTTAGATATGTAAGAATGTTTTGAAAATGCAATTAAATCTGAAAATGGATAGTTTAACACATTATAGTGTACATAAAAAGACACATATTGATATAATACCTTGTGTAAAAAGTGCAAAACAATGGGAATCGCATTGCAGTCACTAGGTAGTTAATGTAATAAACATTACACCAACAGTTTCTTGATCTGGCTTGGCAAATGAAGAATCACCAACAGCCAAGGGCAAGTTTGAAATATTTGCAGGACAAGTAAGATCTTGTATTACTGATGATTTTATGTTACCTATATGAATGCTAATAGTTAATTTCAATTGCAAACTACATAGACCTGAATCTGCTATCACATAATGTGCAGGCATATCTGGATCAATGTACTTCTTGTTTGAGCAATCACTAGAACAAACAATGTAGACAAGGTGACCTACTAGCATTCTACGCCCTGTATATTGTTTGCAGTTGAACTTGGTTTGTATCCACATTAGGATGTGAAAGAAAAATAAGATTTGTGCGCACTTCCATACAAATCTCGATTTCTGGCAAGTAAACCATTCATGGTTTTCTGTCATTTGGCAGCACAGGTAAAAAGCAATTTAGCACACAAGCTGAGCTTGTGAAAATCATGTAATAAGATTTATAGTTTTGCAACATTATTATAATAAATTATTGTATGCTGAGTCGGTAAGATATAGATTGCGATGCTAAAACAAAATCCTGGATTGATAGCTTAGTGCCCTGGCTATAAATCTTACTCGGGCACCTTCTCTCCACCTTTTTCATGAGTAATTGAAAAAAAATATAAACGGATATATTTGACTTAGAATTTGAATTCGATGTTTTCATCATAAATGAAGTTATTGTTTTGCTATGGCCGAGTGATCTAAAGTGCTCTCCGTTACGGATCACTGCCATTTTACCTCTGACTGCGTGGAATCAAGTCGCAGATTCGGCTAATGTGGGCATGTGCGAAAGCTTGCCAGTAGCCTCTCGTGGGTCGTGGTTCATTCTGAGGGTTTTCCAGGGTTCTTCCTCCACCATTAATACTTGATGCCATCTATAGCTTATCGTGTGCTGAAAAATGGCGTTAAACAATACAACAACATGATTGTTTTGCTAAAATGATTTTCATTAAGAGAGTTTGTAACATACATATAATTGAGAAATTTTGTTAAGTATTTATTATAAAGTGATTATCTATATTTCTGAGGCAAGGAACACCTAATGTGTTCCTTCAAGGCAGAAGACAAATTTATATAAATCATTAAGATAAACTAATATAATTGCCTTTGTTACAGCCTGGAAGAGTATTTTGTGCCTGAATTTGATTTGTTTTTAAACAGAGAGCACTAGTATAATGGGAACTCGAACGTCAAAGACTTCAGATCTCGAGGAGGAGGATGTCTACCAACACAAGCCACCCGCAACAAGGCGTGGTCCAGAACAAAGCCAAAGGGAGCCAGTTCACCGCAAGCAGGTAAAAAATGCGTTTGGAGGCTGGAATTTCCAAGTTGATGACATGCAGCGTGCCCAACGATTTCTGATAATGGGATGTGAGGGAGGCACCTACACGGCTTCAGAACAGCAACTAAAGAGAGAAAATGCAAAGAGCATTGATCGGTATGTGCAAATTTGACATACATAGCTATTGTAGATATCCATAGAACGCAATGCAACGAACTCCTTAAGTCATTAGAAGTTTTAGTAAGGTACTTGGTCCTTGATGTAGAGAAAATCTAAGAACCCACAGAAGACCAAAAAAGCATGCATATTTTAATACAGTTCGTACATCCCCTGTAAATCGCAGTTTTTGAAAAATAACGAACGTTTACTGTGATGTTCCAGTAAGCTAGAAAAATTCAAATTTTGAGTTATTTAATTATGTGAACTTGCTTTATAAATATTCTTTTTTCTCAGAATGAAAATGAAATGAAGAAGTTTGGTAAGCAATGGTAATACAAAATAAACATAATGGGATTCATAACTAGAGCTGAGTTACATGAGGGGTAGTTGTATACTGTGTTATTTTATAGTGAGAGACCACTGTATGCACTACTGTATCAGACAATGAATCAGAGAAATGTAAAGAGAGCATATTACATTTAATGTTGCATCACAGGACCAGCAGTCATAAAACTATACAGATCTGATATGGAAAATTATCATATAGCAAATATTCGTGTAACTGACTTAGAACTTCACTTCAAAAAAGCAATGTTTGGTCATATAATCCTGTGTAAACTCCAACTCTTGACTCCCCATCGTTCGAACACAGAACATTCAAAGCATTCTATCCCACACTTTTAGGGGGATGGAACAATCTAAATCTTACTAAAACTACTCCATACTTTGTCAAAGAAATTTATTTGCTTCTATTAATGCTACAAATAATTTCTGCTTAATAATTCTACCTACGTTGAGCAACCTTTGGACACCTCATTTGAAATCCTACCCTTGGAGATTTCTACTCATTGTCTATAAGATGAAGGGAGCAGAGGCGTAGCTAGAGTGTTTGGAGCGGGAGGGGGGGGGGGGAGACTATTCATTTTTACGACCCCACCTCTTCAACTCTGAAACCAATTGTTTTCATCAATAAAATCACCATCCCCTAATTTCAAAGCCCATTTTGTCGCCCCACCAATCTGGCGCCCAGTGACATGTATCCCTCTCTGCCCCCCCCTGTCTACCCCTCGGGAAGGGAGCAAGTTTACAATGTATGCAAATTTTTTATCAAGCAGATTGAAAATTATGAGCTGAGTTAGAACAAATTGAAGGTAGTGCAGCAAAAACTGTTTATTTAGTGTTAGCAACGGCAACAAGTGTTTTAAACAAGGCGGACGCTCTAACCATGAGGCCACCTGAGTGGTTTTGTTTAGTAATAATGAATGTAAACAGGTGTTTCAAACAAGGCAGACGCTCTAACCAATAGGACACCGGAGTGGTTTTGTTTAGTATTTAGCAATGGCAACAAGTGTTTCAAACAAACCGGACGCTCTGACCACTATGCCACCGAAGTGGTTTTGTTTAGTGTTTAGCAATGACAAAAAGTGTTTCAAACAAGGACGACTTGAGTCAAGAGCATGGTATTCATACCAAATTCTAAAGCTACATTGAAACATCTACAGTGGTCCCCCTCTAATATGGCCGCTCCTTCTGAACTGGGAAAGGTGTCTTATAAAACAAGTGGCCTTCCCAGAGGGGGACTAAATTTTTTGTGAGATCTTTATGTAATGTACGTAGTTAGAAAGCTACATACTTCAAAGCACTTAATATCTTCATTTAATATCTTCGTTTAAAAGTAACATAATTATTAAAAAGTTTTTCTTGTTATAATAATAAATATATTTCAACTGAATATACAACTTATTAGTTCTTATTCTTTGCATAAGCATGGTATGCGAGCGGGTATTGTTGGCATGCACATTGTAAATTCATTTAAATTTTGTTACATACATAATTCTCTTTCCATTTGCTCCATTTTCCCACTGCTGCTGAATAATCTCTTTATCGGTTATGACATTCTTTATTTGAGTCTTTTCTACATAAAAATTTTCCACAAGTCCCATCCCAATCTCAGCCAATGTCGTTGAGTAGAATAACTGATTTTATTCTAAAATAATATGACTCCGTTTACGTGATGACATGTTAATGTTTGGTAATGATTTATATGGTTGTTGCTAACTGTACGCGATTTAATTATACAGAAAAAAAACTTTTACTGTGTGGATGAAATATCTTCTTCATAAATAAAGTAATAAATATGTTGGCACATAATTGTTCAGTCGTTGTCTGGTATCCTGTTTTGTTCAAGGTTCTCTGTGTTAATCCACAAAATCTATTTTTTGCCTATGCTGACTCTGTTAAGATCTTTAGAATTATGTCCTTTTATAATCATCTAAGAAAAGAACTCGACAGATGTGTGAAGCCCAAAACTGTCATAACATTGTTGAGCCAATTTCCTGTAAACAGTAAGCTTTCTTAATGTTACATGTACTTTAGTCAACACTTTTTCACTAATGGAAACTTTATATTGGGAGACCTGTATCGACAATAGAGATAATCTGATGACTTACCTTACATTACATATAAATTAATTATTGGTTCTTGATACATTTGAAAACAAAAACTGGCCGTAAATGAGGTGAACATTGTACATTTTTATTCTAATATGCTGGCTGCTGTTCGTGTTAGAGGGGTGGCCATTATTGAGGGTACTTTTGAATACAAACTCATCGGTGTCAAGGGATTCTGGCCAAAAGAAGTGGGTGGCCGCTGATCAAGAGGGGGACTACTTCATTATATGGATTTTATGTAGGTAATTGGTTGCATGGTAAAGAGATCAATATATACATAATAAACTGTATATCACAGGAAAACTCCAACTGTCTGTGTAAGTGAAATGTTCTAAGTAAAATACAAACTCATGTGTTTTCTGTAAGCTGACTAACCCTTCTCTAATAATGCTGCTACTATTTTGTTGTTTAAAAATAAACTTTTAACAAATGCTATTTTCTGACATTTTCATGCCTAATAATTGTTTTACAAATGTTAAATTAATAGATGAATTGATCATTTTTATAAGCAGTTTTTGAAGGCACTGTCCTTTTTAAAGATGCCTGAGAAGGAAATTTTATAGAGAATAATTTTCATAAATAATTGAATTTCAACATTTTTAATGTTGCAGGTTGATTTCTGAGGGGAAAGGAAAAGGGCTTGTTCAGTTGATACGAGAAATAAGTTTGGAAGGGAGAGCTGCAAAGCAAGGATCAACCCTATTTTGCTTGGCCATGTGTGCAAGATCAAATGATCTGGAAACCAAGAAAGCAGCTTACGAATGTCTGAGTGAAGTCTGCAGAATTCCCACCCATCTTTTTATGTTCGTCAAGTATGCTGAAAGTGAGAACAATGGAACCGGATGGGGAAGAGCGCATAGAAGAGCCATCAACAAGTGGTATGAAGAACTTGCGGAAGAAGAACCAGTGAAATTGGCCGAGCTCATCACAAAGTACAAAAAACGTGAAGATTGGTCACACAGAGACTTGTTTCGTCTGTCTCACATCAAACCAAAAAATGATTGCTTGAAAGTCATCACCAAGTTTGTCATCAAAGGATATTTAGAGGCAAAGAAATTACAAGAAGACCTTGGGAACGATGTAAGTATGCAAAAGGTCATTGCATTTTTGGAAGCAACGGAAAAAGCAAGAAAATGTACAGATGAGAAGACAATGATACAACTGATTAAGGAGCACAATCTTGTCCGAGAGCATGTTCCAACCGCGCTCTTGAATTCTGAAAAAGTTTGGGAAGCCCTTTTGGAGAAGATGCCATCGACTGCAATGATCCGTAATCTTGGAAAGATGACATCCATTGGTCTTCTTAATAGTGGTTCTCAGTATGAGAAACGAATTTTAGAAAGGCTGAACGATGTAGAAACATTGAAGAAAGCCAGAGTCCACCCCTTCAATGTTCTTGTGGCTTTGAATCAGTACAAAAAAGGGAAAGGTGACAAGGGACACTTGGAGTGGACTCCTAATGAAAAGGTGAGAATTGGGCTTGACGAAGCTTATTACCTGTCCTTTAAAGCTGTTAAACCTACTGGAAAGCGGTATATGCTGGCTATAGATGTTAGTGGATCCATGAACGTACCTTGCATGGGGACACAGAGCCTCACATGCCGCGATGCTGCATCAGCCATGATGATGGTTACCCTTCGAACTGAAGAAAATTGTGAAGTTGTCGCCTTCTCACATGAACTTCGTCCTTTTCAAGTTACAAAGGAAGATCGCCTTGATGAAATCATTGAGAAATCATCCAAGATACCTTTTGGTGGCACTGACTGTGCTCTGCCCATGCTGTATGCAATGGAAAAGCAAAAGAAGATTGATGTTTTCATTGTGTACACAGACACTGAAACATGGTATGGTAAAGTCCATCCCTTCAAGGCCATTCAAGACTACAGGCTCAAGAGCGAGATCTACAATGCTAAGCTGATCGTAGTGGGCATGTCCTCGAATGGATTCACCATCGCTGATCCAGATGACCTCAACATGTTGGATATTGTTGGATTTGATTCAGGGGCTATTGAAGTGATGAACAAGTTTATTCTTGAACAAGCTTAAACCACAAAACAGCCACAAATTGGTTAGGGGGGAAATTTAAGAAAAGGTCTAAGAACATAATATTATCGTCTGCATACAAATATGTGGGCACTTAAGAAACATTTTATTTAAATGTTGTTTACAAAGAAAATGTATTACAGTTTAATTTCTGTGTCTCAAGGTTTACTATTCATGTACATGTTGAACTTTGTACATTCGTGTTATATGCTTGCTTTTCTTGCATTATATGTATATAATAAGAAATCTTTTGTAAAATATCCTCAGTATGTATAGACCGGCGGGGAATATGATTGCATGAATCGTGCAACTTTAAATGAATTTGCACACCTAAAGACCATTGATGCATGAAAACTCCTGCTAATTAGTTTAAAGTCACGTAAATGAAAATCTACTATGTGAAGTATACAATTTGTATTTATGGGATTTATTATTATTATTATTATTATTATTATTATTATTATTATTATTATTATTATTCCTTATTGTGCTTGTTTCACAAGACAGCTCACGCCAGTACATCAACAATGTACTAAAGATTTGCATGGGTCAATTTCATCAAAGTACATCAGCAATCTACTAAACACTGTTCTCATCTGCAAGAAGAGTGACTTTGTTAATGTTTGGAGGTTTTTTTTTTTGCTTTGGACGTGCAGTCTTTCATTCTTGGTATCGTAATGCATAAAAAAAACATTGTTCAAGATCCTTTATTTTAGACCTGATAAAGCCAGAAATGAAATGGTTATGAGACACTAAGCACAAAAGCTCTAGACCTGTAACATTGTTGGTTGTTTTAACACTTTAGCATTTAAGTGGATGTGTCAATATTAGTTGATAAGGACATTTTTCACTTCTCTTCTCTCTTGATTGCATAGTATATAGAAGTACATAATTTCCCAAGAATTTTTGATATTTTTACAACATTATTCTGAACAACACTGGTAATTCTATTGTGTTAGAAAAATATACAAGGTGAATTTGTCTCTTTAAATGAACACTGGGAATTCTAGTGTATTAAGCAGAAAAATGTACAATGTGAATGTGTCTTTTTAAACGAGTACTGGTGATTCTAGTGTATTAAACAGAAAAATATACAAGGTGAATTAGTCTCTTTAAATGAAAACTGGGAATTCTAGTGTATTAAACAGAAAATTTACAATGTGAATTTGTCTTTTTAAATGAGTACTGGGAATTCTAGTGTATTAAACAGATAAATGTACAAGTTGAATGTGTCTTTTTAAATGAACACTGATAATTTTAGTGTATTAAACAGAAACATATACACGGTCAATTCGTGTTTTTAAATGAGTACTGCACTAAAACTCAAAACTGTGATATCTTGTATATACAAAGCTATCTATTTTGTCATTTGAACAGGCAGGACAGTTGTCAGAGGGACAAAAGGCAAAGTTTGTCAGGTTGAGATGTATTCATTTGCCGTTTGAAATAAGTTCTTTGTCCTCATTCAGAACATAATATGAATGCAGCAAAGTATTTATTACAAATTGTAATTTGACCCTACCTAAATACCGTAACATGTACAAGTATTGTTTGATTGATTCATAAATTCGTTTAAGAGCACTTACATTACATTATGTATGGGTGGTAATGATCTCACTACTGTTTTTAATTTCTGTAATTAGTACCTTAGTTTAAAATGGATATAAATGTATAAAATTTTCACTAAATCTTTAGATATTTTTTTATTTACAGCAATGATAATCCTGGCTCTGTTAAGCGGAAAAAACTAAAAAGTGAACTTTTTTCCATTTTATTATTAACAATTCTAAAATCAGTGATATCAAAACTAAAACTTGTTTCAAGTCCACACAAAGAAAAACTTTTATCTGGCCTAAGGATATAAACGAAGGCCATCATATATATTCACCTGACACATTAAACATGCATTTTCTCTTTGACGTTTAATACAAAAGGAATGTGGGTATGTATTTATTGCAGGCTTCACATGTACACGTTTAGAAGTTGTTCAGTGTTATGGTTGAATGAAGTTTCAAACAAAACTGGATTCATAAAAGTTGGATTTGTTGTCTCTAAAATATTAAGATGAGCACATTTCAGGAAACAACCAAATATTTCTATTCTGGATGTGTAGTGCAGAGATACATATTGTATAAAAGCATTGAACCCCTAAGTCAAGCATGTAAGTTTACATGTTTGTGATAAATTGTACATGTATTATCTGTCAAATTTGAACCAACTGGACTATGCAAGGTTCCATTAAATTATTTAATATCGGAAAAATCTGAATTTTCTGCACATTATATTCCTATGAATGATGTTCAAGATTGAACCTTGCCATTCTTTACATAATGTATATACTCTCTTTTAACTCTTGTCCAACTGCAAATTGCACAGACACAGATCTGTTGTTGCATAATGTACTGGAAAATCTTGGTCTTTCCAGTTTGTTTTATTGAGTAATCACTAGAACAAGCAATATCGTTCCTGAATTTGTGGCACATTCTACAACTGCAGATCAGAATTTGTATTGTTTCTAGTTGGTCTTGACTTTCAAGCATATACTAGGAACTGTACTGCTTTAAATTAATGGATGCATATTGCTGGTAATAGCCTTTAATCCAATATATTGCAATTCTTCACTTTGTATTGTATTTTTTTGAAATTCCGTTCTAATGGTTTTAATATATGATGATGTCTTACTTTTATTATACTTTAATAAATTTCAAATAAACTTTTCCATTACAATGAAAAGTTTATTCTGTTTTTCATCCTGTACCAACATTTCTGAAATTGTTTGCCAACCAAACTATTCAGGTTTGTTAACAACAGTAGTCCATGTCTTTTAAGCGTAAGCTATGCTGCAGTACCTGGACAACTTCGTTTTTAGTGGATATGCCATCTTGCTTGCTTGAAAGATGGTTCATTCCCTGAGGTTTTTCAGGTCAGCTGGTTTCAGACCAATACAGCTGATGCAATGGCCATTCCTCTGTTGTATGTCTCTGCCATCTATTAGCTCAAATTTGCTATCATTACTCCTACTGAACATCTTTTATGATTGCTGTGAAACTCACCAAGTGGGGCCCCGGAGTGGCCGAGTGGTCTAAAGAGCACACCGTTGCGGATCATTGTCATCTCACTTCTGTCTGCGTGGGTTCGAGTCTCGGGTTTTGCCAACGTTGGTATGTGAGAAAGTTTTTCAATAACATTTCTGGGGTTGGACGTTCTTCCTCCACCATTTATATTGGTCGCATGTATAGTCTATCTTGTGCTGCAAATGGCATTAAACCCTTCAGCAACAACAAACTTGCCGTGCACATTCATACTAACGTGTAAAGTAAATGATGCTGTTTTTTTTGATCTAACAGTGGCATATGACACGGTCTGGCAGGCAGGGCTGTTGTTGGAAATGTCCAGAGTATTGCTTCGCTGGATAGTTGACACTATCAAACTGATTCTCAGTGACAGACACTTCAGAGTACATATCCAAAAGATTTGCAGGTCGTGGAAACGTCAGACTAATGGACTCTCACAGTGGTCTGTTCGTTCGCCAGGACTGTTCAATGTTTGTATCAATGATTCGCCTAAACCGCAGTCACACAAGTTTATGTACGCAGATGACATTGTTCTCGGGACCCAAAGTCGCTCGTTTAATGAACAAGACTAATCGCGGATAACACTCTAGCGATTTCATACTCCCAGCTCTACTTGGTTAGAAATTCTGTATGTGATTAGGGTTTGTTAGGTAGCTTTAACAATTTTTCAGTCATATCACTACGATGTCTGCTGTGAGGCAGTTCCTCTTAATGCTGATCGCTAAGCGAGGCAACAGTTAGTAACATTTTTGTAGTCTTTGGTATGACTCCGCCGGGTATCAAACACACGACCGGTGGACCGGCTTTAACCACTAGGTCACCGGCGCTACATCTTGGAAATACTGGTTCATTCTCGGGGTTTTCCGTCCTCCATTGATACTGGCCGCCATGTATAGTCTTTCTTGTGCTGAAAATAGCATTAACCGTACAACACCAACAACAACTCATAAGAACCAACTACCACTGCTACACGAAACTTGATATTGTATGGATCACCACATTTATGTCTGTAAAGATGAAGAAATCATGCGCTATTTCCCCATGTTTATATCCACTTTTTCCGAAACTACTATTTCTCGAGAAAAATCCACCACGTCCAGGAAAGATTGATAATTTAATGAAACATCTTCCAGATTTGACATGAAGATAAGCGCAGAGACGACAAAGCTAATGACAAATAGTGGCAAACAAATCTCAACCAAGATTAAAGTCAGAGCATACGAACTGGAAACAGTGGGGCAGTTCAAATATCTTGGTTCCATAATCACCGGTAAGAGATCAAGAGCAGAAAGTCAGAAAGTTTGTCACGAGCAGCAAAACAAGGGCAGCTATTTCAAAGCTAACACTCATCTGAGACAGGAATGTCTGTCTGAAAACTAAAATCAGACTACTGAGAACACTGGTCATCTCAATCGTTTTGTATTAATGCGAGGCCTAGACCTTGGGAGCAGAATTGCAATAAAAAATCCAGGCACATGAAATAAGATGCTTTAGACCCATCATAGGCATCTCTTACATGGACTACATCACAAACGAAGTCGTGTTGTAACGCTATCAGGCGCAAATTAGGCCAATATGAATACCTCATTACCACTATCAAAAACTGAAAGATGACATGGTATTGGCCATGTCATTTGAGCCAACAGTCTATCCACAACAGTCCTGCAGGGAAGCCTCCAGAGGCGTAGAATGAGAGGTAGACATAGGAAAAGTGGACGGACAACATCACAGAATGGACCAGGAAATGTTTTGTGGAGATACAGGCATTGACACATGATCGACACAAGTGGAGAGAACTGGTCAAATGTTCAGCATCACAGCGCCTCGACGACCACACTAGGTTAAGAGAATGATGATGGTGATGATGATGATGATGATGAAACTAATTTAAGTGTTAATACTGTACCATGGTCGCGCTAAATTCTTACAAGACGTCATTCGATCCTTTACTGTCAACAATAAATCCTACACCATTGGATCAATATTTAATTTTCGATCCCACCTGTATCAAATTTAATCCGTAATTCAAGCATTAAATTGTACCGTTAGAACACAAATTATTATCTTATAAAAATTAATTGCTTACCTGAATTGGAATAAGCACGTAAGTCATTCTATTTATTCCATTGGTGACCATTTAATTATGTAATCACAGAGGTGACCAGGTAATTCAAGCTAGATTCACTAATTTTTTTAAAAAACACAGTTTAAATAATATTTTATTCTTAAATCATCTTTCCATCAGTGTATAGTGTTCATGTGGTCATATCAAAACAGCAATACACTTTCCTGTCGAAAGTTTAGACATAGCTGTAAAAAGGTGTTAGTCATATCGCCATGATGTCTGCAGTGTGTTAGTTTATAGTGATGTCTGTCAATCTTTGGTAAGACTTGGCCGGGGTTCGAACCCACGACCTTCTGAATTCGAAGTGGACACTTTAACCGCTTAGGCCACCATAGCGGTCGAGTATATTTGTAATATAGGCCACGGGCCATAATACACATCCATACATCATGCGCTAACAAAAGAACATCGTATCTATTTAAGTGTTACACATGAAATTAATCTTTATTGCATTTTATAAATGGGTGAGATACAGATATATAAATACACATATGTCAAAGGCAGACTTTATACGATTATCTAAACGCTTCTGTTAGATTAGCTCATGGATTATAACCGTACTTATATTGACTGATTATATAGCTTTCTACGGTAATTAAATACAATATAATTGATTGTGTACATATTCATCTATATATTAGGTATATACAGGTTCTCGTGTACTAGGTTGGGGTGGGGTGCTCCCAGTATTATATATAATTATTACAGAAGACCCACACTTATTCGTTTTTGCTAGCAATTGAAGTAGTGATAGAAAGATGCAAAGCTCCGAGCCCCCAGTCAACGAGGCCAACAGTTAAATTACTGAATACACAAAAGGTGAAATTCAAATAAACAACAATTTAATACCATTCAATAACAGATGAAATAACAAATGCAAGTCAATATTTAAAACCCTGTCACATGTCTTTCACTCGAAATAGGATATTTTACTACGCGGTACTGTTTAAAAAACACCAAAAACTTATTTACCAAAATTATAATAGTTTTGACGAAACTATCACCGAATATTCAAAACTAAGACACAATAAGGACAGCTTACAGCCATGTAAAGCAGTGGAGTAGAAAGCGCTAAAACACCTTCACCCCCCCCCCCCCGCAATTGCAATGGTTGGGCTGGCACCTGAATTTCTTACTACAGTGATCTAATTGTTGAAGGCTACACATTTCACATACATATGATTATATTATGATTATCATTGTTATGTATTGTTATTGCTGTTGTTATTAATACTCTATTATTATTATTATTATTATTATTATTATTATTATTATTATTATTATTATTATTAATAGTAGTAGTAGTAGTAGTAGTCGTAGTAGTAGTAGTATCAATAGTAGTAGTAGTTATTGTTGCTGTTTTGTCGCTGTTGTGGTAGTAGCTGTATGAATAGTAGTTGCTTTAGTAGTAGTAGTAGTAGTAGTAGTAGCAGTTGTATATTACATTAACATTGAAAATTTGAGTTGAAAAGTACATACGAGAAGTGATGTTATGCAGAAACATTGACGCTTTCAACGCTCTATTTGGAATCAAGATTAAACAAATGGACAAAATATACAGTAGCATTTAAAAGGTATCGAATACAGAAGTTTAGAAATAATGGCTGTTTACATGAAATTTAATTCCAATTTTATTCTTCTAACAAATCGTCAACAAATGTAACTCAAGTCATGATCATTAAAATAGTATTCATTTACGTAGCAGGTCTCCTGTATAAACAGTCAACACAATTAATTTATCTTACTACGTACATGTTCCTCTATCAATGATACTATTATGTTGTATTTTTAGTAACGCTGGGATTTTTGAAGGTGTAGAAGTAGAACGCTTGTAATGCATTGGATAATGGTTCAAAAATTCGAAAAACTTGTCTGACTATACGCTTGGATTTTGTTCAGTTTGACCTTGTTTACATTTCTTAAGACTTAGTTATTTAAATAGAGAAATAAAGAAGTTATAGGTATAGTATGACGGTTGAAATGTACACGACATTCCTGTCATAATTAAATGTATAAACTACGAGGTAATATAATGAAAGCTCATTAATTTGAAATGACATGGCAAATCCCAGGTTTGAGTTCTCGTACCACATAAATATGAAACCTTCAACAGTAATTTCCTCAAACTATGCATCTTATTGTGTCAGCCTGGTATCATTTTTTTTAAACCCAGAGTTAAATTCATTTTTGAGACGAAGGTAAATATTCATTGAATTTGTCTCATTCATATGATAAAATCTCCATTTTGGGTCATATTGGTATTTTGTCTTCAACTAACGTTTATACATTAAAAACTTCGATTATTCTAAACTCAAGGGTCACTGCCACTTCCTCAACAATAACAATTTTCATGTAAATTTACTCATTTTCTTACAACAATTTGAAAAAATCGTAGAGTTGTATCCTATTTTCTCTAAAGAATCAAAGAAGGAAGTATAAACAGGGACTGAAACCTCATGATCTGTTAATTGGTCGTCATTGGATTTGACAAACAATCTGTGCTTGTGACAAATGCGAGACTTTTTCATTGTACAAATACGTTCGGTCTATTCATTGCTTTCATTTAGACGTTGTGCGCTTACTTTTAGAAACATCTGTTTATTATATGTATGTATACAATTTCAGTCTTCAAATAATAATATTAATTAATCATATATGATATATGTATAATTGATTTCAGGTTAAATCGTCCATACATATAAATTGAAATATAAAATGTATTTGAAACATTAAAGCTCATTTCTGTCTTAAATACAAATATACAGATATATATGCAACTACAGACTGTGTCTGCCATAGTACGAGTTTCCTCTGACCCTTACCGCTCCATTTTTTATATTTGGATATTTATGTAGCGATTCCATTGATTTAAATCGTGTACTAGCAGATTTGTTAGACATTAAACACGAATACGTCATAATGTTCTGCTCAGGCAGAATAATTCCATTGTTGTTCTTAGCAATGACATAGCCCGATTTTCCTCAAACCCTTGACGTTCCATTTTTGATATTTTGACATTTATGTTCGGGTGTAGAGTCAGAGTCCATTCCTTATCGAAATGTTTAAATTAACCTACACGACTTGGTGGTCGGCATGGGATAGCTGCTTACTAGCCGGCCCATCAAACTTGAACGGCCTTTCATCGAGAGATGTATCTGCATGAAATCGAGATGCACATGATTTACTTTATTAGAAATTGCAATCATAGCATTCGTTATGTCTTTAATCCGCCGACTGACGAGACAATAGCACATCGTTACTAAAATTTGGCATGGTTCTGGCTATTTTCAATCCTAGTTACGTGAATGAATGTAATCCCTACATAAACAGTATTTCCAGTCCTCATTAACTGGCCCGTTTCGCAAAAATCAGTAAATTCAAAAATGTTTTTGCTACCAAGAAAGACTTGCTGAAATATATCGGTATTATGTGTATGGTATCGTTGCGTTTGTAAACTGGTAAAGGAAGAGTATTATGTAATAAGTCTATCCGCAACAGTACTGCGAGGCAGTCTCCATGGTGGCAGAAGGAGAGGTAATAATAATAATAATAATAATAATAATAATAATGAGCACTTTGTATAGCGCTCAATCTGTAGAAGCTCTAGGCGATTTACAAGATTTATAATGATATTAATACAAAAAACTAAGTACAAAAAAAACCATCATGAAATTGGTAAACAAAAAATGGTTAATTATTCTTAAGGTAGGAAACATTTTAAGGTCTTCTATATTTTTACAGCAGTCGAGAAAGGTGAGTTTTAAGAGCACTTTTCAAAAGGATCACTGTGTTTATGTGTTTTATTTCACTGGACAAGTCGTTCGACGTTGCTGGGCCCTGGTATGCAAAAAAATGTTGTATATATAACTTTGTTTTCATAGTGGGAATAATGAATATACGATTGTCAGAATCTGAATGTAGGTATCTCGCTGGTGTACAGATGAGGCCAGATATTTATGTTGGACTGGAGTCTGTCATTGAAACTTAGCACAAAGAACAAATTTTGTGTTTGATTTTGGATCGAATTGATAGCCATTGTAGGGTACATAGCAGTGGGGAGGTGTTCTCTGATCGTGGTACGCTAAGGATAATGCGAACAGCTGTGTTTTTAACTTTTTGAAGCTTCTGGAGTAGATTTTGAGACGAACCTGTCATAACTGAGTTACAATAATAATAATAATAATAATAATAATAATAATAATAATAATAATAATAATAATAATAATAATAATAATAATGAAGACTTTTATAGTGTCTACTGTTACGTGCTTAGGCTCGAAGAAGCAGCAACATAGAAAGAAGTGAAAATAACAAGCTTGTAAAATTTAACAAACAATTTATTGAGTACAAATATTTTCATGAAAGAAAATAAATAAACTTACGGTTTTAGAGAATCAAGTCCAAAAATGAATCCAAAAAGAATTCACAATATAATCCACTAGTGGAATTGCAAGAGTCCTGATAATAAAATGTTCTAATAGTTCCCGGTTCGAATCTTGACAATATAATCCAATATGGACGACGATGTCACTTGATTTAGTAAGTTCTTGTTTTATAATAATAATCCAAATGAGCACAAGGAATTTCTAGATAAATGACACAATAAATTCCTCTTGATCCCAAACGAATAATTTACACTCAAACAATAACACACACATGTTTGTAATCCAAAGCCCAGACTGACTACTGAACTGTTCTCTCCCAAACAATAATTTAAATACCCGTTTTTACGTAAAAAGAAAAGTGGTTACGACCTTCCAGAATCTTTCAGAACAATCTCACGTTCAAGAAATCACGTAACCAGCATAATCTAGAAAGATGTCCTTGAATCAACCAATCATTTTAGAAGCTTGTTTATACTCTGAAGCAAGGTCAGAAAATGAGGTTAACATCTGTTGTTTACTTGTAGAGTGTATAGGTCATCCATTTCTAGAAAATCTCTCCCAACTAACGAATTTTAAACCCAAAATGTCAAATTTGAATCTGACAAACAAAATTAAATGATTTCAATCAAATATACGTAACACTACTCTGTAGAAGCTCTAAGCGCTTTACAACATTTATAATGATATGACTACAGAAAAACAAAACACAAAACCCATGAAATTGAAAAACATAAAAATGCTGAAAATATTTAAGGTACGAAACATTATTAGGTCTCTAAGTTTGTTCTTGCTGTCGAAAAAGTGAGTTTTAAGAGTACTCTTGAAGGGGATCACTGTGTCTTTATATCTAATTTCAATGGGCATATCGTTCCATTTTTCTGTGCCATGGTATGCAAAATAACGTTGTCCATATGACTTTGTTTTCATAGTGGGAACAATGAGTATACGATTGTCAGAAGAGGAACGTACCTATCTTGCTGGTGTGTACACATGGGTGAGGACAGATAGGTATGTTGGGCTGGACCCTGTCAGTGAAACGTAGCACAAAGAACAAATTCTGGGTTTGATTCTGGATCAAATGGATAGCCAATGTAGGGTACATAGCAGCGGGAGGGTGTGCATTTATCATGGTACTCTACGGGTGATCGGAGCAACTGTATTTTGAACGTTTTGAAGTTTCTGGAGTAAATATTGTGACGAACCATGCATAATTGAGTTACAATCATCCAGTCTTGAAAGTACTAATGAACACACACGTGTTTTAGTGGCATCAACTGAAAGATATTTGCGAATGGAGCTGATGCGTCTCAGCTCATGATATGCTGCTTTGCATCTGTTCATGACATGTTGGTGCAATGTGAGAGTACTGTCTAGAGTAACATCTAGGTTTCGCACCGATTGTGTTAATTTAATGTTCGTGTTGCTGATATTTTTTGTTTGAGGTAAAAGATATGAATGAAAAGGTCGTTGTGTTGTTGATCAGAATGGCCTCAGTTCTATCATCATTTGTCTGCAGCTTGTTACATGTCATCCATGATTTCACATCAGAAATGCACCTCTCTACTCCTTGGATGGCTTCAGTTAGGTGGCTAGATTTGTATATTTGGGTGTCATCAGCGTGCAATTGGTAAGACACTGGATATGATATATGACACTTGAGATTGGCTGAGTGTATATAATGAAGCAAACAGGTCAAAGAACAGAAACCTGTGGAACACCACAATATAGTTCAACTGGGCTGGAGTGTATTCCATTTGATGATACAGTGTGTGTCCTGTTCACTAAGTAGGACACAATAAGGTTGTATTGTGAATTCTAAATACATGCTGGATACGATGAAGTAATATATCATGGTCTATTGTGTCAAATGCTGCTAACGAATCGAGGAGGGTAAGGACTGTAATATTTCCGCTATCCAAATCAGAGAGAAGATCATTAAATACTTTCAGGGTATTTTCAGTATTGTGGCAAGGGCGATATGCTGACTGTACATTACTTAAATTACGGTTTGAATTCAAATGGGATACAAGCTGAGTAAGAGCAACTTTTTCTTAAAAAAATATATGAACGGGAGATTAGAAACTGGACGGTATTTCTTTAAATCGTTATGGTCGAGTGTTGATTTCTTCAGCAGAGGAATAACAATAGCAGTCTTGAAAATGATGCGAATTCCCCGGATGATAGAGATATTATTAACATCAGTTAGTGAAGGCAATATTGGGTCTAAGCACTAAAACAGCAGTGATGTTGGAATTGGATCAAACTCACATGAATTTGGTGTACTCTTCATCACGATTTTCCGTACTAAATTCATAGAGACAGGTTCAATTTCTCCTAATGGTTGTCGCTGAAATTCTGTATCTTAACTGTATGGTGACGACGAATGGATTGAAATTATGTTGTCAATCGTATCTCTAATGGCTTGTACTTTGTCACGGATCAAATTTGCAAATAGGCCCAGAAGGTCTATTGGAGAGAAGATAGATGGAAGCAGTGTTCGTTTGTTCCTTGACATTAGTTTGTTAGTGATCTCGACGAGCCTTTTGCAGCTGGAATTCTCCGTGATCTGAGTACTGTAGTGGGATAATTTGGCTAAATGGATCATGTTTGGGACGTTTTTCTAGTGGCTCCATATATTTGTTTATGAATAGTGAGTCTGGTGGAAAGCCAAAGCCGCTCTGCTTTACGGCGGTGTCTTTTATCAGTGCGAAGCTGCTCACTAACACTGTGATATCACGGAGAACACTTTATAATTGATACTCTGCACTTGGTGGATGGGGGCATGTTTATCAAGCAATGAACGTAGGCAGTTATCAAGTTGTTCTGCTGTAGGAGGTAACAAACTTGTTAGGTTTGCTTGGATGTCCTGCATTAGTTTGGTTCTATTTATGATACGGATGTTTCTCTTAGTAGCAAATAAAGGTAGAGGGTTAGGGACTGATACGTCGAGATAGCATATAGTTCTGAGGTGATCTGATGCAAGTTCGTGGGATACAAGGGTATATCGCAGAACATTATCATTAGGTCTATAAATAATCTAGTCTAAAATGTGACCCAGTTTATGGATGGGTTGGTTAACTGACTGTTTAAGGTTGAAAACATGAATGGAATGTATGAAGTTTGAATGTGTATGGATTTCCAGGACAGTCAAAATGAAAGATGAAATCTGCAAGAATAATTAAGTTGCCACCTATCGAATTTCCATATTCCACAAGATCGGGAAACTGCTCCAAAAAGAGAGATTCAGTCTGCGTGTTAGGTAGACAGTGACAAAATGTTGGCTGACAACATCACATAATGGGCCAAGAAAAATTTTGCGAAGACACATACCTTGGCATATGATCGAGACAAGTGGAGGGAACTGGTCAGATATTCAGCAGTACAGTGTCTCGACGACCATACTAGGTCAATAGACTGATGTCGATGATGATGATGAAAAAGATATACTATTTAAATGCTAGCCTGGTTACCAGACCCTTGTAACTGTCACCATAATATATAGTTCCAATGCAGGATTAGAATGAACTAGCTTAGTTCCCTGGACGTTTCTTAATATCGCTCATTATGTTAAGCAAAAAAAAAAAAAACCCCTCTTGGTAGGAAAGCATTGAATACGAATTAGGACCCTTGACAACTCTTAACCGCATTTACTCCTGATAACGATTTGTAGATTAGAAATATATGCGAGAACCAGACTAGCTCCATAAATACAAATACATATGGACATGCATCATAATTAATTTTGCTATATGTTGTCTACATATGTTTTTCAGTACTGACCTTTCAACCGTGTGACAATCAATACAAATCATATATTATTCTAAAATACTTCCAACGATGACTTCACAGTGAAGTTCTTGTCAAGGCTTCACCGGCATTTTATATATATATATATATATATATATATATATATATATATATATATATATATATATATATATATATATATATATATATATATATATATATATATATATACACACACACACACACAAACAAGGTTGGGGGGGGAGACGAATGGATGGAAATATTCACCCAAATAATTACATTTATTATTATTATTCTCCAGGACAATCCTTTTTTTGACGTACTTGGGTACTTAAATTTTTCATTATTATTATTATTATTATTATTATAATTATTATTATTATTATTATTATTATTATTATTATTTCTTGTTATATATCCAGACACAATAATTTTAACATCTTTCCTTTAAAACTGCTTACATATGCACATGAGTCTGATGTTCTCTCAATAAAGTACGGCGACATTTATCCGTTATATAAGTGTACATTTATATAACCGATAAGATGATTTCATTATTTTCAGAGACTTCGCCATACTTTATTGAGAAAATGTCATACTCCTGTACATAACTCTACCGGGATAAAAAAAATTACAGCGTCGATCCCAAACCACGCTTTGTCCGGCACGTCTTTTACTCAAATACGTGCATTACATTTATATTTGGAGGTATACGTACATATCATGATTAGGTTTTAATCTTTAATTAATGAATATAACACTTTTATCATTCGCTTTCTCTGCCGATCGCACTTAACGTTATTTGCATCCACGCGATTAACAACTACGAGCACATGACAATGATTGAACTTGCTTTATAGCCGTAAATGGTGTGTGTTAGAATAACTTAAATCACAGTGCTGGTGTTCCACAGGGTGCACGTGTTGGTCCAAGTGCTCTTGAGAAACCAAAACTAACTTTGCTATATCTTCCTTAATTATATGACTTTTTCAATGCAGGAAAAAACCAAATTGTAATACAATTTGAAGTTTAAAAATGTTGATGAATTAAAATTTTACTGCCATTTTAGTCAATGTGTACTGTCGCCGAAATACACACAGACAACCACTCCCTGAGCTCATATTCTCAAGAATAAACAATTACCTTTAAATCCCTGTCAAAAATGCACCAATATAACTCTTCTATCACCGCCAAAATGAGAGAGGAAAAAATGTTCTAAAATAGACTAGAACTACATTCGTGGGTACTGAACTGGAAATAAAAATTGTGTTGCGATTCCATATACAAAGTTAATTATAGTAGCGGTCGGGTTTTTCACTCGTGACAGAAAATAAATTCCTTACGAGAGTCATAAGGGGATTCGGCCTATTCGAAAGATGACTGGTAAGGTTTGATTGTAACTGTTATTATTTTTGTAAATCAGCTAAATTACGTCAGTTACAAAGTTAGTAGGTGTGACGTGTTCCCCCAGGCCAACTACGAACGGTCTACCATAATCTTGACTTCTTTGTCTCTTCAGATTTCAGTATATTTTGTTAACCAGAAATATATATATATATATATATATATATATATATATATATATATATATATATATATATATATATATATATATATATATAATTATCAGGTAAAGAAAATGTTAAATTGCTACACGAAAGCAAGCCCATGCTTGCTTATAAAAGGACAAAAAATCTTAAAGATTACCTAATTAATTCTAAATTAGAAAAAACATCGTACAAAAAGGATCAGCAACTAAATGTAATAGACCTAGATGTTCGCACTGTTCTCTTATTAATGAAAGTACTTCTTTCAGTAGTAGTAATACAAAAGAAACGTTTAATATGCATTGTGATACTAATTGTGCAACATCAAACGTTATTTATTTGATCACATGCAAAAAATGTGACGTCTAATATATTGGACAAACTCGCCAACAAATATCTAAACGTATGAACCAACATAGATCAGACATAAAAAAGTATATCGATAAATCTTTCTCATACTTTGCAAGATTTTTCCTTTCAACCTATTGTTATAGCTGAATCTGAAATGGAACGTTTGCTAAAAGAAACCTACTGGATTTACCGTCTTAATACAGTAAATCCAAAAGGTCTAAATTCCAATGCACTTTACGATCTTCATTAATGTAGTATATATATATATGTTTTTTTTAAAATATATATTTATATACATTAATTAATTTGCATCATACATATCAAAAGTAAAAATAAAACTGTTTATCTCTATTTATTCATAAATATATATATATATATATATATATATATATATATATATATATATATATATATATATATATATATATATATATATATATATATATATATATATATATATATATACACACACACACGGTTGGAGGAGGGACGATTAGGCGGAAATATTCACCCAAATAATTACATTTATTATTATTATTGTCCTGGACAATCCTAATTTTGACGTACTTGGGTACTTCCATTTTTCATTATTATTATTATTATTATTATTATTATTATTATTATTATTAATTTTCCTTGTTATATATCCAGACACAATAATTTTAGCATCTTTCCTTTAAAACTGCGTACATATGCACACGAGTCTGATGTTTTCTCAATAAAGTACGGCGATATCTCTGAAAACATGAAATCACTCGATCCTTAACCACGCTTTGTCCGGCACGTCTTTTTACTTGCACGTGCATTAAATTTATCTTTGGCGGTATACGTATATATCATTAATATCATTACTAGGTTTTAATCGTTAATCGTTAATTAATGAATATAAACACTTTAATCATCCACTTTCTCTGTCGTTCGCACTTAATGTTATTTGCATCCACGCGATTAACAACTACGAGCACATGACAATGATTGAACTTGCTTTATAGCCGTAAATGGTGTGTGTTAGAAACGACTGAAATCACAGGGGCTCGTTACAAAGAAAATTAGGAGTATCCATTCATGAATCAAGGGATGGTTGAATCTAACCTGTAACAATTAGGTTAGACCCAACCATCCCTTGATTCATGAATAGATACTCCAAATTTTCTTGAAACGAGCCCCTGTGCTGAAATGGACAGAGACCATATTTTCTTGAACCTTTATCTCTATTTCCTTTGTGGGGTTTGAAAACATAAAAACTAATAAAAAACATAATTGGATAGTTTTGATTGAAATTCACGATATCATTTAGTTGAACAATATTGACACATTGCACATGTTGTGATGAAGTTTTCTTTTTTATTTGATCAAGTGATATTACGTCATTAAAATATCAACGAAGCATATGGTCATAGTCTTTAGTATGGACTTCACTAAGTAGTTAATGTAATAAACATTACACCACCAGTTTCTTGATCTGGCTTGGCAAATGAAGAATCACCAACAGCCAAGGGCAGGTTTGAAATATTTGCAGCACAAGTAAGATCTTGTATTACTGATGATTTTATGTTACCTATATGAATGCTAATAATTAATTTCAATTGCAAACTGCATAGACCTGAATCTGCTATCACATAATGTGCAGGAATATCTGGATCTATATACTTCTTTTTTGAGCAATCATTAGAATAAACAATGTAGACAAGTTGATCTGCTGGCATTCTACACACTGTACCTTGTTTGTAGTTGGACTTGGCTTGTATCTACATTAGGATGTGATGGAAATATAAGATTTATGTGCATTTGTGAAAAACCAAGAAATAAGATGTATAGATGTGCAACATTATTAGGATAAATTATTCTATGCTGTGTCACTATATGTAAACTATAGATTGTAATGCTTAAACAAAAACCCTGATTGATATCTTTGTGCCCTGGCTATAAATCTTACTCAGGCACCTTTTCTCCACCTTTTGCAAATACTTGAAGAAAAAAAATCTAAACGTGGATATTTTACTTAGAATTTGAATGCAATGTTTGCATCATAATGAAGTTGTTGTCTTTGCTATGGCCGAGTGGTCTAAAGCGCTCTCCATTAGAGATCACTGCCTTCTCATCTCTGTCTGCGTGGCATCGAGTCTCAGATTCGGCTAATTTAGTTATCTCATAAAGCTTGCGAGTAGCTTCTCGTGAGTCGGTTGTTTTTTTTCTGGCGATTTTCCCGGGTTCTTCCTCCACCATTAATACTGGCCGCCATGTATAGCCTATCATGTGCTGAACATTTTTGTTAAATCCCACAAGAACAGCATTGTTTTGATATATAGATTTTCATTTAGAGTTTGTAATATACATGTAATTGAGAATTTCTATTACAGCATTTATTATAAAAGTGAACAGTTATATTTCTGTTGGTATGGACCACCCAATTTTCTTCCCTCAAGGTTGAAGACAAATTGATATAAATCATTAAGATAAACATAATATAATTCATTTTGTAACAGTCTGCAAGGTGTATTTTGTGCCTGAATTTGAATGTCCTTTGCAAGGTATATTTTGTACCTGAATTTGAATATCTTTTTTTAACAGAGAATACTAGTGCAATGGAAGGTCAAACGACAAAGATGACAGATCTTGAGGAGGAGGATGTCTACCAGCACAAGCCACCCGCAATAAGACAAGATTCAAAAGAAAGCCAATTGGTGCAAGTTCACCACAAGCAGATTAAAATGCATTTGGAGGCTGGAATTTCCAAGTTGATGACATGCAGCGTGCCCAACGGTTTCTGATAATGGGATTTGAGGGATGCACCGATACAGCTTCAGAACAACAACTAAAGAGAGAAAATGCAAAGAGCATTGATCGGGATGTGAACATTTGACACAGCTATATAACTCAATTTCAAATTTTAGTAAGGTACACGGTCATTGATGTAGAGAAAATCTAAGAACCCACAGGAGACCAAATAACATGCATATTTAAAAAACTGCATACTTCCTCTGTGTAGTACAGTTTTTGAAAAATGACTTGAACGTTTACTGAGATGTTCCCGTCAGCTAGAAAAATAAAAACATTGAGTTATTTATTAATGTGAGCTTGCATTATAAATATTCTCAATTCCCAGGACTAAAATTAAATGAAGCAGTTTAATAAGCAATGGAAGTACAAAATAAACATCATGGGATTCGTAACTAGAGATGTTTGATGAGGGGTAGTTGGATACTGTGTTATTTTATAGTGAGAGACCACAGGACCAGCGATTACAAAACTATACAGACCTGATATGGAAAACGATCATATAGCAAATTTTCATGTAAATGCATTAGAACTTTACTGCAAAGAAGCACTGTTTGCTCAAATAATCCTGTGTAAACTTCAGTTCTGACTCCCCCATCGTTCGAACACAGGGCACACAAACCATTCTAACCCACAAGTTTAGGGGGATGGAAAAATCTAAATCCTACTAAAACTACTCCATACCTTGTCGAAGAAATTTATTTGCTTCTGTTAATGCTAAAAATAAGTTCTATATAATATTCCTATCTACATTAGGCAACCTCATTGGAATTCCTACCCTTAGGGGTTTCTACTCATCATCGAAAAGATGAATGGACGAAGTATACATTGTATTCAAAAATTTTATGTTGAGTTAGAACAAATTGAACGTAGTGCAGGAAAAACTGTTTATTTAGTGTTAGCAATGGCAACAAGTGTTTCAAACAAGTCAGACGCTCTAACCAAGAGGCCACCGGAGTGGTTTTGTTTAGTATTTAGCAATGGCAACAAGTATTTGAAAAAAGCTGGACGCTCTAACCACTAGGCCACCGGAGTGGTTTTGTTTAGTAATTAGGAATGGCAACAAGTGTTTCAAACAAGTCAGACGCTCTAACCACTAGGCCACCGGAGTGGTTTTCTTGTTTAGTATTTAGCAATGGCAACAAGTGTTTCAAACAGGCCGGACGCTCTAACCACTAGGCAACCGGAGTGGTTTTGTTTAGTGTTAGCAATGGCAACAAGTGTTTTAAACAAGGGAGACTTGAGTCATGAAGATGGTATTCATACCAAATTACGAATCTACATTGAAACATATACAGTGGTCCCCGGCCACTCCTTCTGAACTGGGAAAGTGGCTGTATAAAACAAGTGGCGTTCCCAGAGGGGGACTAAATTTTTGGTGAGATCTCTATGTAATGTATTTAGTAAGAAAGCTACATACTTCATAGCAATTAGTATCTTCATTTGATATCTTCATTTGAAAGTAACATAATTATTAAAAGGTTTTTCTTGTAATAATAATAGACCTATTTCAAGCGAATATACAATTTATTAGTTCCTATTTTGTGCATAAGCATGATATGCCAGTAGCAATTGTTCTCATGCACATTGCAAATTCATTTAAATTTTGGTACATACATAATTTTCTTTCCATTTGATCCATTTTCCCCACTGCTGCTGAATAACCTCCTTATGTGTTATGACATTTTTTACTTTAGTCTTTTCTACATAAAATTCTTCGGCAAGTCCCATTCCCACCCTAGCGGATGTCGTCGAGTAGAATAACTGACTTTATTCTAACATAATATGTCTCCGTTTACGTGATGACATGTTAATGTTTATTAATGATATATATATATATATATATATATATATATATATATATATATATATATATATATGGTTGTTGCTAACTGCATAAGTGTATGCGATTTAGTTGTGCAGAAAAAACTTTTATTGTGTGGATGAAATATCTTCTAAGTAAATGAAGTGATAAATATGTTGGCATATGTTTTTTCAGTCTTTGTCTGGTATTTTGTCACAATTATCAAAGAGAAGAACTCAAAAGAAGTGTGAAGCCCAAAACTGAAAACTGTCATAACATTATTGAGCCCATTTCCTATGGTTATCATCTTTCTTAGTGTTACATGTACTTTAATAAACACTTTTCAGTAATGGAAACTTTACATTGGGAGACATGTATCGACAATAGAGATAATTTGATTATTTACCTTACATTACATATAAATTAATTATTGGTTCTGGATACATTTGAAAACAAAAGCTTGCTGTGCGTGAAATGAACATTGTACATTTCTGTTATAATATGCTGGCCGCTGATCGCGTTAGAGGGGTTGCCATTCTTGAGGGGCCTTTTTTATACAAACTCGTCGGTGCCAAGGGATTGTGGCCAAAAGAAGTGGGTGGCCGCTGATCAGGAAAGCCGTTTAAGAGAAATTTACTATATTTACGTTATTATGTGGATTTTGTTTAGGCAATTGGTTGCATGGTAAAGAGATCAATATATACATAATATATTGTATATCACAGGGAAACTCCAATGGTCTGTGTAATTGAAAAGTTCTAAGTAAAAAACAAAATTATGTGCTTCCTGTAAGCTGATAATAATAATTATGTTACCATTTTTTTGTTTAAAACAAATTCTTTTAATAAACCGATTTTCAGACATTTTCACGCCTAATACTTGTTTTAAAAATGTTAAATTAATAGTTGAATTCCTCATTTTATAAGCAGTTTGTGAATAAACAGTCCTACTTAAAGATGCATGAGATGGATATTTTATAGAGAAAAATTATCAGAAATATTTGAATTTCAACATTTTTATTTTTGCAGGCTGATTTCTGAAGGGAAAGGAAAAGAGCTTGTTCAGTTGATACGAGAAATAAGTTTGAAAGGCAGAGCTGCAAAACAAGAATCAACCCTATTTGGCTTAGCCTTGTGTGCTAGATCAAATGATCAGGAAACCAAAAAAGCAGCTTACGAATCTCTGAATGCAGTCTGCAGAATTCCCACCCATCTTTTTATGTTCGTCAAGTATGCTGAAAGTGAGAGCAATGGAACCGGATGGGAAGAGCACATAGAAGAGCCATCAACAAGTGGTATGAAGAACTTGCAGAAGAAAAACCAGTGAAATTGGCCGAGCTCATGACAAAGTACAAAAAACGTGAAGATTGGTCACACAGAGACTTATTTCGTCTGTCTCACATCAAACCAAAAAATGATTGCTTGAAAATCGTCACCAAGTTTGTCACCAAAGGACTTGAAGAGGCAAAGAAGTTACAAGAAGACCTTGGGAATGATGATAAGATGCAAGCGGTCACTGTATTTTTGGAGGCAATCGAAAAAGCAAGAAAATGTAAAGATGAGATGACAATGATACAACTGATTTAGAAACACAATCTTGTCCGAGAGCATGTTCCAACCGCGCTCTTGAAATCTAAAGCAGTTTGGGAAGCCCTTTTGAAGAGGAACATGAACTTCGCCCTTTTCAGGTTACAAAGGAAGATCGCCTTGATAAAATCATTGAGAAATCATCCAAGATACCTTTTGGTGGCACTGACTTTGCTCTGCCCATGCTGTATGCAATGGAAAAGGAAAAGAAGATTGATGTTTTCATTGTGTACACAGACAATGAGACCTGGTATGGTAAAGTGCATCCCTTTAAGGCCATTCAAGACTACAGACTCAAGAGTGAGATCAACAATGCCAAGCTCATTGTAGTGATCATGTCATCAAATGGATTCACTATCGCTATGACCCCAACATGTTGGATATTGTTGGATTTGATTCAGGGGCCATTGATGTGATGAACACATTTATTCTTGAAAAAGCTAAAACCACAAAAGGGCCGCACATTGGTTCTTTACCTTGATCTGAATGGCTGTTATACCAAATTTGATGTTAGACCAAATTTGATTGGCACTTTAGTTGGGCCGCAGTAGAAGCACTCTTTCATAGTTTGAACCTTCCATCATTGAAGTTTTACAGATTTGCGTTTATAATATAGGCTACCTAAAAAAAACCAAATGACAGATTAATTGTTTGGTTCATTGTAAGCTGATTGTTTCCTGTGGAAAATAATGGCTGATGATTGTGTTAAAGGCAATTTATTTTTATGGTTAGGAAGTTATTAGGTTATTGAGGCTGGGAAGTGTTAATGGAGATAACGAGGAGTGATTTTGAACCTGAAAATGGCCAGCCTCCTTTCCTGATCTCAGCAGTATTTTGAAATTAAATGTCCATATTTTAAATGTAGAAAATGCAGAACACAAGCTAACGTAAGATACAGTCAGTTTAAAGTGTGTATTTTTAATTTCCTTTCTCAATTTAACCATGCTTGATATTGTGCTGTAAAACCAGATAGCCCTAGTATAAACGTTAAGATAAATTTAATAAATAATAATGTAAACATTAAATTAAAAGGAAAAGATATTTATTTGATCAAAATACCTCAGTGTAGAAATACAGAATGTAGTATTAATAGACTTAAATTCCTATTACATAATTATGGAACAGCTAGTAAATCTGGCATAATAGAAAGCACCGACTTATGAAATTAATACTTGGGCAGAGCTTTTATTGGTGAAAAATCAGTGAATTTTTTTATTTTGGAGCAGAACATACTTATGAACTGTCGAAAATTGACATAAGTACCGTAAGGACCTGTTTATAAACTTGATCTAGATGGCTAAGCAAGCTATGTAATACCATTTAAGATAGAATACTGTGAAATGGTGTTCTCAGCACAGAACAATAATCATACACTGATATGGAACAGATTAAGCTCAGATACAATTATATGCTGGTAAGGAACAGATTAATATTGGAAACATTTAAACGATAAATACTTATACAGCTAGTGGTGAGATATTTTAAAGATTTTGATTTGAATAGAGCTTTAACTGTGGAGTAGGAAGCAATAGACCGATATTGAAGTATTATGTTAACATTGAACTGTGGCTGTGCAGGATCCTTTTATAAGACCTGATCAAGCCAGAAATGAAATGGTAATGAAACACTAAGGACAAATATTCTAGACCTGTAACTTTGTTGGTTGTTTTTATGAGCACTTTAATAGATAGATGTTTCAGTGTTAGGTGATAAGGACATTTTTCACTTCTCTTCTCTCTTGAAGAAGTATATAATTTCCCAAAAATGATTGATATTTTTACAACATTATTCTGAACAACACTTGTAATTCTAGTGTATTAAACAGAAAAATGTACAAGGGGAATTTGTCTTTTTAAATGAGTACTGGTAATTCTAGTGTATTTAACAGAAAAATGTACAAGGGGAATTATCTTTTTAAATGAGTACTGGTACTTCGCGTGTATTTAAAATTTAATTCGCGTGTATTTAAAATTTGATTGGCACTTTAGTTGGGCCGCAGTAGAAGCACTCTTTTATAATTTGAACCTTCCATCATTGAAGTTTTACAGATTTGCGTTTATAATATAGGCTACCTAGAAAACCCCAAATGACAGATTAATTGTTTGGTTCATCGTAAGCTGATTGTTTCCTGTGGAAAATAATGGCTGATGATTGGGAATTTGTCTTTTTAAATGAGTACTGGTACTTCGCGTGTATTTAAAAGAAAAAAAATCTACAAGGGGAATTTCTCTTTTTAGATGAGTACTGCTCTAAATCTCAAAACTGCTATCTTGTAAACACAAAGCTACCTATTTTGTCATTTGGACGGGCAGGAAAAATGTCAGAGAGACAAAAGGCAAGTCTGTCAGATTGAGATGTATTATTTGCCATTTGAAATAAGTTCTTTGTCCTCGCTCAGAACATAATATGAATGCAACTAAGTATTCATTACAGATCGTAATTTTACCCTAGCTAAATATATTAACATGTACAAGTATTGTTTGGTTGATCGATTAATTGTTTTAAGAGCACTTACATTACATTATGTATCGGTGGTAATGGTCTCACTACCATTTTTAATTTCTGTAATTAGTACTTTAGATTAAAATGGATGTAAATGTATACAATTTTCACTAAATCTTTAGATATTTTTTATTTACAACAATGATAATCCTAACACTTTGTTAAACTGAAAACTACAAAGTGAAATTTTTTCCTTTTTTTAATTAAAAAGTCTAAACTCAGTGATATCAAAACTAAACATTTGGAATCAAGTCCACACGAAGAATGTTTTTATCTGGCCTAAGCATGTAAGTGAAACCCATCATATATATTCACCTGACACTTTACACATTCATTTTTTCTCTGACTTGTAATAAAACAGTAATGAGGTTATGTAATTATTGCGTACTTCACATGTACACTTTCTGAATTTGTTCTGTGTTTTAGTTTGAATTAAGTCCCAAACTAATTTGGATTAATAAAAGTTGGATTTATTGTATCTAAAAATATTAAGATGAGCACATTTCATAAAACGCCCAAATATTTATACTCTGGATGTGTAGTTCATAGATATAGATTGAACAAAATTATTGAATCCCCAGGTCAGGTATGTAACGTTTAATATGTATGTGATACATTGTAGATGTATTATTTGTCCAATTTGAACGAAGTGGACCATGCAAGGTTCCATTAAATTATTTAATATCGGAAAAATCTGAATTTCATGCACATAATATTCCTTTGAATGAATTCCAAGACTGAACCTTGCCATTCTTTGCATAATGTATATGCTCT
The DNA here is from genome assembly GCA_030141615.1 of Unio pictorum. Classification (NCBI taxonomy): domain Eukaryota; kingdom Metazoa; phylum Mollusca; class Bivalvia; order Unionida; family Unionidae; genus Unio; species Unio pictorum. Next base: position 12,039,875 of record JARLTB010000122.1, read on the forward strand.
GTTTTAACTCTAGTCTAAGTGCAAATTGCACAGACACAGATCTGCTGTTACATAATATACTGGGACATCATGGTCATTGCAGTTTGTTTTATTGAGTAATCATGAGAAAAAACAACATAGTTCCTGAATTTTTGGCACATTCTACAACTGCATATCAGTGTCTGTATTGTTTTTAATTGGCCTTGACTTTCTGCTTTAAATTAATGGATGCATATTGTTGGGAATAACCTTTGATACAGTACTTTGCAATTTTTCACTTTGTATTGTATTTTTGAAATTCCTTTCTAATGCGTTCAATATATGATGATGGCTTACTATCTTTATACTTTGATTAATGGAAAATAAACTTTTCTTTTAGAATGAAAAGGTTTGTCCTGTTTTTATCATCCTATACCAACAGTTCTGAACTTGTTTGCCAACCAAACTATTCGGTTTTATTACCAACAGTAGTCCATGTCTTTTAAGAGTAAGCTGTGTTGCAGTACATGGGCAACATCGCTTTAAGTGGATATGCCATCTTTCTTGCTTGAAAGATGGTTCATTCCCTGAGGTTTTTCAGATCAGCTGGTTTCAGACCAATACAGCTGATGCAATGGCTATTCCTCAAGTTTGCTATCATTACTCCTACTGAACTAATATTAAGATTGCTTTGAAACTCACAAGTGGGGCCCCAGAGTGGCCGAGTGGTCTAAAGCGCAGGAATCATTACCATCTTACCTGTCTGCGTGGGTTCGAGTCTCGGGTTTGGTCAATGTGGGTATGTGAGAAAGTTTGTCAGTAGTATCTCTGGGGTTGGAGATTCTTCCTCCACCATTCATATTGGTCGCCATGTATGGTCTGTCTTGTGCTGAAAATGGCACGAAACCCTTCAACAACAACAAACTTGACGTGCACATTCATAATAACGCGCAGTAGGTCTTAAATGATGCTGTATTCCTTGACCTAACAGTGGCATATGACACGGTCTGGAATGCAGGGCTGTTGTTGCAAATCACCAGAGTATTGCCTCGCTGAATAGTTGAACTGATTCTAAGTGATAGACACTTCAGAGTGCACATCCAAACAATCTGCAGGTCGTGGAAACGTCAGACTAATGGACTCCCACAAAGGTATGTTCTTTCGCCAAGACTGTTCTATGTTTGTATCAATGACTCGCCTAAAACAGTCACACATGTTTATGTACGCAGATGACATTGTTCTCGGGACCCAAAGTCACTCGTTAATGAACAAGACTGATCACGGATAACACTCTAGCGATATCTTACTCCCATGTATAGTCTATATTGTGCTGAAAATAGCATTAACCGTACAACAACAACAGCAACTCATAAGAACCAGCCACCACTGCAACACGAAACGTGATAGTGTATGGATCACCACAGTCATGTCTTTAAAAATGATAAAATTCATGCGCTATTACTCCATGTTTATATTTACTTTTTCCTAAGATACAATTTCTTGCGGAAGACTCACAACATCCAGGAAAGATTCATACTTGGATGAAACATTAGCTAGATTTGACATGGAGATAAGCGCTGAGACGACAAAGCTGATGACAAATAGTGGCAAACAAATTTCAACTAAGATTAAAGTCAGAGGACAGGAACTGGAAACAGTGGGCCAGTTCAAATATATTGGTTCCATGATCAACGAAGAGGGATCAAGAGCAGAAGGTTTGTAACGAGCAGTACAAACAACGGCAGCTACTTCAATGCTAAAACCGATCTGGACAGACAAGACTATATGTCTGAAAACTTAAATCAGACTACTGAAAACACCAGTAATCTCAATCTTTTTGTATTTATGTGAGCCCTGGACCCTGACAGCAGAATTGCAATGAAGAAAATGAAGAATCCATGCACTTGAAATGGGATGCTGCCTAACCATCCTTGGCATCTCTTACATGGACCACATCACAAGTGAAAAATGGCCTAACACCATCAGGCGAAAAGTTGGCCATTATGAAGACCTCCTCACCACCGTCAAAAAGAGAAAGCTGAGATGGTATGGTAATGTCACTAGAGCCAACAAGCTATCCACAGCAGTACTACAAGGCAACCTCCAGAGTGGCAGAAGGAGAGGTAGACATAGATAAAATTGACTGAAAACAACGGAGAAGAGACCAGGAAACGTGTTGTGGAGACACAGGCATTGGCACATGATCGAGACAAGTGGAGGAAACTGGTCAAATGTTCAGCTTGGGCAATTACTGCACTGGTAGCCTTGTCGTATATCTGCTGAATGGTATTGGTCAATGTCTCAGGCCACACTCTGTCAAATGCTTTTTGAAGTCTATGAACATATGATAGATGTCTTGTTGATATTGCGAGTACGTTTCACACATAACCCTGAGAATGAATATTTGTTTTGATGTGCTTCCTTCCCTCAAGAATCAGGCCTGTTCTTTAGCGATTATTTCTTCTGTTTGTGGTTTCGGTCTGTTCAAGAGGATCTTCAGCATGACCTTACTAGCATGGTGTATCTAACTTATAGTTCTGTACTTTTGGAACAACTGCATACTTGGAGAGTGTTACAATCAGTGGATGAGTCCACTATGTTGACCATTCACCTGTATGCCAGATCTTGTTGCAGATTTTTGTTAATAGCTCTATCAATGATTACCCCGTCCCTTTGATATTTTCAGTTGGGATGTTGTCTACTACAGCTACTTTCCCATTCTTCACTGCTATTATTGCTAACTCCACCTATTATTAGAGAATGGGTTAATCAACATCATTTGAGGAGTTTGGAACTTCAGGCACTTCTGGGTCTCATGTGACTGATGGCTGTAGAGTTCTTTGCAATATTCAGTCCATCTTTCTGAAATGTCACTCGCTTCAGTGAGGTAGTTTCCATTTTAATCTTGAATGATACTGACTCTAGGTCCTGGTTACTTTTTCCTGGTGAGGTCTTCCACAATTTGGAATGCCTTTTTGCCGTTATTCATTATCAGACTGCTCTCTATTTCTGTGCACGTTTGCTTTCTTCAAGTTTGTTCCCCTGCTATTCTTGTTTATTTCTCAATACTCCATTGTCCCTAAAATGTGTTTGGTCGTTATGAGCTTTCTTCGAGCATCACACAACTTCAGACTCTCTTCTCTAACATATGGACTTTTCTTTAGGCGATGGAGGCCAATGATGTTATTGACAGCTGTTGTCATGACTGTGTTGAATGTATCTCACGTTAACATCATCATCCATCACAACCAATGGAGCAAATAATCTTCCAATTGTGGTTTGGAATGACTTGCATATGTTTGGTTCCTTCAGTTGTTCAAGGTTAAATTTGAGCCTGATGTTCTATGGCTTGTTACTATTTTTTGAGCCTCACTCGGAAGTTCATAATCACGAGGTCTTGATCCTTCCCAACATTAGAACCAGGGAATGTCCTTAGATTTGCTCCATTGATGCCAGATCGGTAACGGTTTTGAACCAGTATGTAGTCGATCTAATTGTGATGGGTTTCATTTGGTGCATTGCATGTCCAGCATCGTGAAGCTTTATGTTAACCCAGGGTTTTGGCCAGTACCAAGTTGTTGTAGCTTGCGAACTAGAGCAGCCGTTTCCCTCTTTCATTCGTAAGCTCATTCCAGGAAGGTCCACAATAATCTTACCAGTCTTTTAGAGCATCTTTGCCAACTTTGGTATTCCAGTCTCCTTGGATGACGAGGATGTCTTTTTTTACTGAACATGATTACAAGACGAATTGAAATGATTCTGCCAGATATGGAGCGGCATTCAAGCAAAGATCACTTGATGAAATTGCTTACAAGAAAGCCTACTCCATTTATGGACTTGTCAATCTCTCCACTATAGTAAAATATATGCCCATTTTCAGTTTGGTGTTCTCCTAAGGCTTTCCATCTGACTTCACGGAGTCCCAGGATATGCCATGAGTAGTGTTCCGGCTCATGTGTCATCTCTTAGAGTCTTCCAATATGCTGTCCCTCGCTCTGATTTTATACAAAAGTACCAGTAGTACACTTGTCACCTCCGTCCTGGTGGATAACGGCAGGCGTGGTCTTTGTTAACCCATGTGACGACCGATCCGGTATGGTAAATTCAGATTTGTCCAGCATTATCAGTGTGCATTGGGCAGAGGTCGTCTGGCGGAGCTCATCCCTGTCAAGACCAAGGAGTTGCCAGATTGGGATGTAGTACATTGTGCAGCTTCCTTAGGGTCTCGACTCTGGAATTTCTCATGTGGTTTACTTCCTTAGTCTTTGGCCAAAAAAAGCTGACCTGCAATGCAGCAGGAGACTCGTGGTGTGTTGGGTGCCTCTATTTCCCGAGCAGATAAAGCATCTGACACTGCCCATACAAGAACAATATTCAGTGTTATTCCATCTTTATACAAACCTTGTCCGTCGTGTTCAAAATTCCTAAGGGAGGACAGGCATGTCAGTCTAAACTACTACCGTGCTAACAGTGCAGAACACTTTACTAAACAGAGCTCTGGTAGCCATACACGGGAAACGCACGTACAACTGGTTTTTCGTAAGGAAATTACAATGTCCTAGACCCAAACCGAAATAAATTTATTTACCTCCATTAATTATAATCCTAATATTTAAGCCACTCATCGCGAAATATAAACTATGTGTTTACTAAATAAAGGTTACTGGTCATTTACACAATGAATTTGATTTTAGACAATATCAAGTCCAAAATACACTTATACATGATATATTATCATGGAGAAAAACTAACAAATAAAAAGTAAACATACATAACATTTGATATATGGAATGATGGCCGCCATCGCTTAACTGCTCGAGGAAGGCTCTTCCGATTTGTGCTATTTTTCATGATATGTGTGCTTGTTGTCTATCTTCGTCTACATTATTGTGTTTCATCATGCATTGGCTGTTCAGTTCGTATGTGTTAATACATCTCCTTGTTTTGGAAACGATAAAAGTTCGATTTTTTTTCAGCTGTTTTGTTCCACTGTTAAGACGTCATTTGTTTTTTAATAAACCGCCATCACTTGATCGCCAGTCAATCCGCTTACAATATGATGGACCCTCGTTAATTGCATTAAATGACCACTCATTGGCTCTTGATAATACATTGTGCTCAAGACTGAACGAACTGGGACTACATTCATTATTACTTAAATGTAAACGGAAGTCAAAACGGAAGAGAAACCTCCTTATGATAAATAGAACCAAATTCATGCATGTCATCCAAGAAAACCTAACAACAATCTTACATTCAATAGCGAAACAACTTGATAACTGCCTGCGTTCATTGCTTGAAAAACATGCCCCGAACACCAAATACAGAGTATCAATAAAAAAAGTGTTCTCCATGGTATAGAAGTGTTAAGGACCAGCTTCGCACTGCTAAAAGACATCGCCGAAAAGCAGAGAGGCGTTGGCTTTCCACCAGACTCACTACTCATAAACAAATATATGAAGCCGCTAAGAAGAACATCAAAAAAAAATAGTCCATTTAGCCAAATTATTCCACTACAGTACTAATATCACGGAGAGTTCCAGCTGCAAAGAGCTCTTCGAGATAACTAACAAACTAATGTCAAGGAACCAATCTACACCACTTCCAACTACCATCAATTAAGTAGACCTTGCGAACCAATTTACAAATTTCTTCCGTGACAAAGTACGAACCATTAGATAGTCGCTTGACAGCACAATTTCAACTGATTCGTCACCATACAGTTATGATGCAGAATTTTAGCGACAACCATTAGAACCATTTGAACCTGTTTCTTTTGATTTAGTACGGACAATCGTGATGAAAAGTGCACGAAAGTCTTTATGAACTTGATCCAATTCCGACATCACTGCTGCTTGAGTGCTTAGAGTCAATATTGCTTTCACTAACTGATGTTATCAATATCTCTTTCTCATCGGGGGAATTCCCATCATTTTTCAAAATTGACATCGTAAAGCCTCTGTTGAAGAAACCAACACTTGACCATAACGATTTAAAGAACTACCGCCCATTTTCTAATGTCCCATTCATATACAAAATCTTAGAAAAGATTGTTGTAACCCAACATGTATCTCATTTGAATTCAAACAGTCTTTTTAGCAATGTACAGTCTACATATCGCTCTTGCCACAGTACGGAAACTACTCTTCTGAAAGTATTTAATGACATTCTCTCTGCTTTGGATAGTGGCAATATTGCAGTCCTCACTCATCTGGATTTATCTGCATTTGACACAATATACCATGATATATTACTTCACCGTCTCCAGCATGTATTCGGCATTCAGAATATAGCCTTACAGTGGAAGAAGTCCTACTTAGTCAACAGGACACTAATTGTATCTACAAATGGAATACATTCCAGCAAAGTTGACGTATGTTGTGGTGTTCAACAGGGATCTGTTCTTGGACCTGTTCACTTCATTCTATACACTCAGCCGCTCTCAAGTGTCTTAGATCATCACCCAGTGTCGCACCAATTGTACGCTGATGACACCCAAATATACAAGTCTAGCCACCCAACTGAAGTTGATGTTACCATCCATGGAGTGGACAGGTACATTTCTGATGTGAAATCATGAATGACATGTAACAAGCTGCAGATGAATGATGATAAAACTGAGGCTATTCTGATCACAGCACAAAGACTTTCTCATTCACATCCTTTTCCTCCGACAATAAATATAAGCAATACCAACATTAAATTCTCAGTCAGTACGAAACATTGGTGTTACTCTGGACAGTACTCTCACATTGCACCAACATGTTATGAACATATTCAAGGCTGCATATCTTGAACTGAGACGCATCAGTTCCATCCGTAAAAAAAATATCTTTCAGTTGATGCCACTAAAACACTCGTGTATTCATTAGTACTTTCAAGACTGGACTGTTGTAACTTAATTCTGTCTGGTTCGTCACAATATTTACTCCAGAAGTTTCAAAAAGTTCAAAACAGAGCTGCACGGATCATCTTTAGAGTACATCAATCAGAGCACACCTCACCACTGCCCTGTACCCTACACTGGCTATCAATTAAGATCCAGAATCAAACACAAAATTTGTTCTCTGTGCTATGTTTCACGGAAAGACTCCAGTTCAACATACCTATCCAGCCTCACGTGTATACACCAGCTAGATACTTACACTCTTCTTCTGACAATCGTATACTCATTGTTCCCACTGTGAAAACGAAGTTATATAAACAACGTTCTTTTGCATTGCAGGGCCCGGCGACGTAACGAATTGCCCATTGAAATTAGACACAAAGACACAGTGGTCCCTTTTAAAAGTGCTCTTAAAACTCCCATGATTTTATGTTTTCAAATTTCGTTGTTTTTGTCATTTGTTTTTCAGTAGTGTAGTCATATCATTATTGATGGTGTCAAGCGCTTAGAGCTTCAACAGATTAGGCGCTACACAAAGTCCTCTTTATTATTTTTATTATAACAACATAATATTTCAAACATTTCCATCTTCTTATCGTCATGTAGTCCCAAGTGTTTGGAACGTACTTTGCTCGTAATTGGAACATATTCCATGCATATTCATTGTATTCTAAGCAGTAATAGTTATTCCTCATGACATTGTCAAACGAAACGCTTGCAAACTCTGTAACATTTTCTGTGTTCTTGAATGAGAAAAGGAATCTGTAGCGTACTGCTCAGTGTTTTTGTCTTACGAGAATTACCTTGTCATTCGTGATCCATGTTTTTATATCGCACGTATATATATCTCTTATGAAGTTTTACCAGTAATTGTACCTAATTTACACGTGTATTTAATACATACAGGTTATGTACAGCGACCGTCGTCTAATCTGCATTTGTAATATTTTTTATTACTTCAGTCAACTCTCTTCCAATATATTGCTCAAAAGATTGGAACTATGTTCCATAATTTTACTGGTAAATGTCACGAATTGTAATTTTAGCAATTTACGATGGAATTAAAGTTTAAAGTTTACAAATATTTCATCTTAGGGGGCCTAGCAATTTACGATGGAATTAAAGTTTAAAGTTTACAAATATTTCATCTTAGGGGGCCAAGAGATGTTAGAAATGATCATTTTTGAGGCTCAGTTTGAAACACCGCAACTGCGTGATCCACAAGTCCACTCACAAATACCAAATTAACCAAATGGAGATCATACTGTTGCCTAACAATCACTTGATTGGTACAGGAGAAATATTTACACCGCTAACGTGTAAAAAAGTACAATATCATAGTTTATACTACTTAATTATTAACGATCAAAAAGATTTTAAAGTTAAATTACAATTAAAACAAACTGATTATTGTCAGCGGCATTCAGTATTGAATTTCTGGAAATATTCAATTATTATTATTATTATTATTATTATTATTATTATTATTATTATTATTATTATTGTAGTAGTAGTAGTAGTAGTTGTAGTAGTTTTGACAGTGGTATTCAAAGGCAAGCATATACTAGCATTCTTGCTCAAGTCGCCAGTGTTACGTTTCAAACGATACAACAATTTGTCCCACCAGGTTAGGGATTTCGTTCGTACCTGCATACGCCTATGGTAAATGTTGCATTATTTCAGTAACACTCAGTCGATTAATATATAAAAAAAATCTTTTTCTCATATTGATCTATAAACAGTTTGTAATCTTTTTATCCAGTCAGTGCATATTTTGACTACATTTTGTAAATATTTTTGATAAAATATTGTGTATCAGTGTCAAATTATACATGAAATTACGTTATGGGTATTTTGTACACCTTTACTGATTGGATTGATAAATATATAGACTTGGTAAAAATATTTGAGCCATAAAGGAAACCATCCAGCCTCCTCAGACGTGTCCGTTCACCAGGTAAGTTCAAACGTGGACAGCTTTACTTCAGATATATATATATATATATATATATATATATATATATATATATATATATATATATATATATATATATATATATATATAACCACACCCCAGCATCTACTCCACTGACACAATGGGTACAATTACAATTGAATATACACCAGTTAATAAGTTTTCGTTATTTACATAATTTCCTTTTTAGCGCAAGTTTTAGCATTTCATGGAAGGCAAAATGGTCCGAGAAAGTCAATTAATAGTCTTATACTGTTGTGCACCACTAAAATTTAGTTTTAATTCATTTTTTAAATCACAAACACTGCCTTCAGCAATTTTAAATTTCTAATGACCCATTTGCTGAATTTTTAACTATTGTGTGCTTTGGTGATCATATACCCGAAAGCCATTATTCACCAACAAAACTTTAAAATCCCATCTCCATTCCTGTTCTAAAAGAAATACAAAACTAACTGTTATGCGAATGTCATTGCTACATGTAATTGGATAACTTGATTGTCCGTGCAGCCACGGTTGTAACATACCTATATTATTAACGAGCAGAACACTGTTGAATGTAAATTTTAGTTCGTGTCGGCTTCCTACATAGATAAAACATGGCCTAATTCTTAAGAATATCAATGTCCTACATTTCACGCAGGTGACACACGATACAGTGTCGGTTAATCTTGCTTGTCCTAACTACTGCATATCTCTACCACGTGGTTTACGACGAATATGACATTTTCAGTAAAGACAGTACTATGGCCTACCAAAATAAATTAGATCCACTCTCTGCCCATACCTTTAAGCTTCATTTATTAACAGTGAATCTAAAGGTGACAAAAACATGTAGCTGATTTTCTCACGAATGCACGTGGAGGAATTCTTCAAGAATTCCCCCCTAAACAAACAAGCAGTATCTCACATAATTTAAACAAATCTTTTAGGATAGTTTGACAAATATCACAGTCTCATTTTCTAAAGTATTGCAGATTTTTAGCAACCCTCCTCCGTTCCCAGTGAATCTAATCCAGATTAATCTATTTTTAAAAAATGACGGCAAGAAAAAAAGCAAGAATTGCAAGGTTATTTTGAAACTGAATAGTGTTATTGAAATTTTGATGGTTAAACACAATGTTGTAGATAATAATCAATTTACGGTAATTTCAATGATTCAGCTAATTCTATTGAATATTTTGATGCATAAACTAAACTACGTTTCAGCATGATTATTTAAATAATATAGGAAACTTTAGTGACAGCAATTTCCAAATTTAAAAGTGCATTAAATATTACTCTGGAAAAAAGGCGTGAGGCTGAATATAAAAGCCCATTGGTTATATATTCTAAATAGATGACTGAGGCTGAATATAAAACCCCATTGATTATATATTCTAAATAGATGACTTAGGCTGAATATAAAAGCCCATTGATTATATATTCTACAAAAGAAGATTGAGGCTGAATATAGAAGTCCGTTGATGTTATATTTTACAACAGAAGATTGAGGCGGAATATAAAAGTCCATTGCTTATATACTCGAGGAGCAAACTTTAATAATGAGGATGGGTAGATCAGTCCATTTATGAATTACTCTAAAACAGAGGATTGAGGCTGAATATAAAAATTTAGTAAATGTTTAGTGATTACTACTCCAAAGGAGAAGACGGGGGCTAAATATAACAGCTCAATGATTAAATGTGTGTTCTAATTGTAAGTGTTTGCTAGGTCTACAACTACTATGTGTTTTTAATTTCACTTTAGTTTTAAGACCTATAACAATTGAAAAGCGCTGAGGATAAACCGTCTACTCTTAATTGGTTCGAAATCAGAGGCGTAGCTGGTGGGTGGGTTAGAGGGGGGACAGATGTCCCCAAGCTGCAGACTAGTGGGGACGCCAAAATGTGTCTTTAAATAGGTTGTATGTGGAATGATGGGTTTCAGATTTATTGGGGGGAGGGGGGCGTAAAAATGAATCTTGTCTCCGGGTTCCAAACACTCTAACTACGCCTTTGTTTGAATTCGGCTTATTTTCTCATTAATCAGGATTTATGTGGACGTTTCTTTCTCTCTCTTAGTCCGTGTCTCAGGTGATGTACATGTATTTCTTCTTGTGACCGAAGAGAATCAAAGTGGTATGGTGCTTATAAAGAACTCACTGGTGATGTTGGAGGGGGTGGGCGGTAAGTCTCAAAGAACGGCAGAATTACACAATTATATTTTATTGAAGCTTCAACGACACAAAAAACTGTATATACGTCCAAACAGTCATGTCAGTGACATATTTGGGTGTATTACGAAAACAAAATTATTTTTTTTAGAAACTTTAGATGTTTCCTAACCGCAGATAATGAGTGTGGAAGTAATTTAAAAGACCTAAAACGTAATTATCATATATAATGGGTTTATTGGAGATCAATGTGTAATTTAATGTTCTGGGAACAAAACTATTTCTTGGAACTACAAATCTGAATGAAGAAATGGTAAAGCCTTATTTTGATGAGAATTAATCGTGTGTTCGGAATATATGCCTCTCATAACTCGTTATACCCGGTAAATAGTGTCGGTGATTTTTCTATATGACCATTTCATTGAAATAGTTATTAGGGCTTGACCCACCCGATAAATAGATATGGAAGCATAAATGATAATTCTATCGTATTAAATCATGCATGTCTGATGCATACACGGCCATACCTTCAAATCGACTTGACTAACCCCTCCCCCATTCTATTGAAATACCCAACAACCAGGTAATTCCAGTCAACCTTTACCTTTTCTTTTTGTTGACTTTTGTTCTTGCATGCGTTCTTGAGCGAATATAAAAGAATGTTAAGAAAAAGAAACGATAACCACCTCAATATATTTTTTGGTTTTCTGTTTATGTTATACTTGGTACGCATTTATCATGAAGAAAAGAAGAAAATAATTGAAGGTTTGAATATAAATTTGGCAAATGCAGCTAATGCCATTTTTAAAAAAAGATTGTAATGTAAACGTTTTATTGAACACTAGCTGCTAATTGATCTTTAATAATTCTCTAAAAAGTAAATGTTCGATTTGAAAAGATTTGCTCAGATATTTAAACTTCTAAAATTTGAAATTCAATATTTTTTACCAAAAATGTAAAAGAACATTTAATTATTTAGATTTTTACCAAACTTCTACAACCTATTTAAAAATAATAATATATACATATCGGGTCTCTACAACGTCCTCACTAGTTTTGCATGTACACGCCTTCCAAAAGTTTTTGGTCAGAAATCCTGACTTTTTTCAGGAGTTTTGCAAAGAAGAAGGAATTACCGATAAATCAGTCATAACTATTTATTCTTTTGAGTGTTAGTAACGAAAACATTGTATTTTTCTGTGTACAGGAAATAGAAAATCGCCTGAAAACATTTACATGGAATTTTGATTGGTTGATGAAAATACGTTAATCGAATGAAACTTACTTGAAATGTTGGTGTCCTGCATTCGTTTAAACGCTCACAAAGTCGAAAACAAATCTAATGTGTAATCTGCGCCCAATAAGTTTTCATAATTTAGGAAAAAAAAATCCGGAGATTTGTTTTAATGCAAAACCAAAGATCCTAAGACGGAGCTAAAAAGCCTGAGAATCCGGTTTTATCCGGAGTTTTTGTAGGCCAGCATATAATGTAGGCTCATGCCATTGTAAATAATGCATCTATGATTGCGTGTGCGTTGACACGAGAGAGAGAGAGAGAGAGAGAGAGAGAGAGAGAGAGAGAGAGAGAGAGAGAGAGAGAGAGAGACAGACAGACAGACAGACAGAGAGAGACAGAGAGAATCTTAGTGTTCTAAAATCTTAGTGATTTTATTACAATTTTAAACATTCGATGAGAGAAAGGATATACACTTCTTCGTGCACAGTAGTAATATTTTCGCTGGTTTGTTTGTCAGTTTAATCCTTGTTTTGTGCGTTACTACGGGTGGGCGGAGCATAGCCGATAGGCTGGTTATCGACATTATTGAAGATTTTTGAGAAAATTATATTCATGTACACCAACAAACGTAAGAATCAGCTGATTCGCCGACGTGATTCGGAAATATCGAGACCTAGATTCGTTCCATTTTATTGTTTCCACACATTTGCATGGCAATTGAAAACAACCTTTTCAAAATATATTTCCATTATACATTGAGAAAATGGTTTAATATATTTAGTCTGTTTTTTATCAATAACAAAATTAAAATGCTAAATAATTGCAAAAGAGAGTTTTGCTTTTGAATTATTACTGAAAGGTAATTACAACAATACAATATCATATTATTTAAAATATAGATTTTAAGAGGCATCAGACATAACCATTGTATTTAGTGCATAAAATCTGAAAGTTTGAAGGTTAATACGGGTTTTATTTTTAACGAAAATGCGATCAAAGACTAGATTCTAGTCGTAACATGAACAGAAATTTCAAAAGTAATTTAAATATATTGTCATTCTGTGTTCGTACTTTCTATCTAATTCAGTTTTATTTTATCTTTCCTTCTGACATAGAGTCATTATTTCCATAAGTGTGAAATGTTTTAAAACGTCCTTGGAAACGTTTATCAAATTTCCTATTTTCACATTGCATTGTTTGATACTTGGTCTCTAAAGTGTAATGTGCCTAAAAGCTAAACAGATTTAAAGAAATAAGAATAATTTCTGAAATAACAAGTTGGCTGTTTTTCACATCGTATTTTATAAAGTAAGATTTCATTGTGGTTGAAAGTTTACACGAATCGTAAAGTCCATTTATAACTACTTTATGATAAAGAAAAGATTGTATAATGTTGATAAAATACAAAGGTTATGTTAAGGGAACTGTTTTGGGGAAATTTCACTAAACCGTATATTTCGGTACGAGATCGCAAAATTTCTAGCACAATACTTACGAGCTTTGGAACCTGTCGTGGCAATTAAACTTAATCGACGTTATCTTTTTAAAGATAGCTTATGTCATTAATTTACGATAGTGTCGTGGCAATTAAAGTTAATCGACGTTATATTTTTTAACATAGCTTATGTCATTAATTACACGATAATGTCGTGGTAATTAAAGTTAATCGACGTTATATTTTTTAAGATAGCTTATGTCATTAATTATACGATCATGTCGTGGTAATTAAAGTTAATCGACGTTATATTTTTTAAGATAGCTTATGTCATTAATTATACGATAATGTCGTGGTAATTAAAGTTAATCGACGTTATATTTTTTAAGATAGCTTATGTCATTAATTATACGATAGTGTCGTTGCAATTAAAGTTAATCGACGTTATATTTTTTATGATAGCTTATGTCATTAATTATACGATAATGTCGTGGTAATTAAAGTTAATCGACGTTATTTTTTTCAAGATAGCTTATGTCATTAAATATATGATAATGTCGTGTGCTTTATACATGTCTGATATTGTGCGTAAGAATTAAGTCTTGACATAAAGAAGAAGAAACAGTGCAGGGAGGATAAAGATGAACAAAAAGCAAAATAAAGAGGGTGAAGAACATTTTGCTACGTATCGAGACGGTTGTTTCATGACAGCAAGCAAACCGTGAGAAATTACACGAAATCTTGTTTTATTTTTTAGACTTAATTTAATGTAATTATTATTGCTATATTTATTATTATTATTATTATTATTATTATTATTATTGTTGTTGTTGTTGACGATATTATTTTATTATTAATATTTATTATTATTATTGTTTTATTATTATTATTGTTATTGTTGTTGTTGACGATGATGTTATTTTTATTATTATAGTTATTATTATTATTGTTTTATTATTATTATTATTATTATTATTATTATTATTATTATTATTATTATTATTGTTGTAATTTTGTTCGTTTCCCTCGTATCATTGTTTGTCGCGGAAGGCCTCTCTCTCTCTCTCTCTCTCTCTCTCTCTCTCTCTCTCTCTCTCTCTCTCTCTCTCTCTCTCTCTCTCTCTCTCTCTCTCTCTCTCTGAAATGATGGTTCCTTATCTCCAAAATATATATCACACTGATAACGGAATACAGTATAAGGCAACTAGGAAGACAGAGGAATTGGTTCTACTGACCTTGTATTTCCGTCTGTGATGTAAACAGACTCAATTATGAAAATAAAAATAATGTTCAGGGATGAAAGACACTTAAAGAAATAATCTTTTTTTCAAAGGTCAAATTAATCCGATTTAAAACACAGACTTCCGATTCTAGACAATGATATCCTAGTATACTTGTCAGATCATAAAGCTATTTTTGGATCGCGAAAAATCCCCAGCATATTACCCAAAATAGAGTACCGTGTGCATACATATGTCGGTGATCGAGTAAACATTGATCAGATTCACAATTCACAGTGCTGGGTTAATATGTTTGAAAATTGCTGTGTGTCCCATTAACTCTTTAGACTTTGGATTAAGATACCATACCATCAAACTTCTCTCTCATCCCAGAGTAAATGAAAATCCATGCCCTAAATCTTTTTTTGCATCCTTATTTTGACTTCTTCCTCATTGTGTTTGGTATTTTTGTAACGTAGCTTTAAAAAAAATTGTCAGTCATATCTCGATGATGTCTGCAGTGTGACAGTTTATCATGATGTCAAGCACTGAGGCATCATGCAGCAGACATTTAGCATCATGTCCTACCAGATCACATTATCCTGACACCAGAAGACCAGTCCTAACACTAAGGTCTTAATTCTGAGCACCAAGCGAGGAGGCTGTTTGTTCCATTTAAGTAAGTCTTTGGTATGACTCGGATGGGGATCGAACATACGACCGTGGCAGTCGCTCTAACCACTAAGCCACAAATAATATGTATTTAATCTCTTAATTGTTGTCCGGTGTCTGTCTGTCTGTCTGTCTGTCTCTCTGTCTGTCTGTCTGTCTGTCTGTCTCTCTCTCTCTCTCTCTCTCTCTCTCTCTCTCTCTCTCAGGACAATGTATGTAGGTATTATCATCTTAATACAGAGTGAAATGTTTACTGGACAACATAAGTACTTATAATCTATGATATACAGTGAGAAATGTTTCCTGGACATTGTATGTATGTATACTCATTGATATACTTTTTTATGCCACCGCTATAATAACACAAGAATTTGTAATGAGAATATAACACACAGTCTATTTAACTTAAAGCCATGCAGTTTGACATGCTATATCATGGTCATTCGAGGATGACATGTTTTATCATGCTTATTCAAGGATGGCATGTTATTTCATGCTCATTAGAGCATAACATGTTATATCATGGTCATTAGCGGATGATATGTTTTATAATGGTCATTAGGTTATCGCATGCGCTTTAGCATGGTCATTAGAGGATGACATGCTATATAATGGTCATTAGAGAATGGCATGCGATATCATGATCATTAGGTTATCGTATACGCTATAGCATGGTCATTAGAGGATCGCATGCTATAGAGGATCGCATGATATATCATGGTCATTTGAGGAAGGCATGTAATATCATGGTCATTAGATGATGGCATGTTATATCATGGTCATTAGAGGATCGCATGATATATCATGGTCATTAGAGGAACGCATGATATATCATAGTCATTAGAGTATCGTATGCAATATCATGGTCATTAGAGGTTGGCATGTTTCATCATGGTCATTAGATGATCGAATGTTATGTCATTGTTATTAGAGGATCGCATGCTCTATCATGGTCATTAGAGGATTGCATGCAATACCATGGTCATTAGAGGGTGGCATGTTCTATCATGGTCATTAGAGTATCGCAATCCATATCATCGTCATTAGAGGATGGCATGCTATGCCATGGTCATACGAGGATGACATGTTATGCCTTGGTCATACGAGGATGACATGCTATAACATGGTCATACGAGGATGGCATGCTATAACATGGTCATATGATGATGACATGCTATAACATGGTCATAAGTGGATGTCATGCTATATTTTTTATGACTGGATGACATGCTATATCATGGTCGTTTGTCGATGACCATATTAAATTTTCAGAGTAATAAGGTTTTCAATTTTAGAAACAAGTTTTTGGTAGTTTTAGACGTAAAGTTTGTTATAAAATAAAACATTTTGACATAACTCATTATATCACTGCTTGAAGCAGACAGAGGAAATTCGATAATCATAATTGTAATCAGATGTTGATAACCTACTTGTGATTTTTAAGTTGTTTTAAATTAATAATAATAGTACATTTTTACATATCTTTTGAACCTTTAGATTAAACAGCATTTATTTTAAACACTATAACAGAAAATACATAAATACAGCATTAAACAGGGTTTCAAATTAACTTAAAAAATTCTATAGTAGATAGCGTTTATATTAATTTAAATGGAGGGGAATTCATTGTGTATTTTAGGTCTCGTCGAGTTTTCTTGGTTTTGTAAGGATAGCCCGATGCAGTTCATGTCTCGTCTTTGCTCTTGATCTTATTGTTTAGAAATTGGACCATTATTAGTATTACTACTACACTTCTCTATTATTATTATTATTATTATTATTATTATTATTATTATTATTATTATTATTATCATTATTATTGTTGTTGTTGTTGTTGTTGTTGTACTTTACTCACTCAAAACACATTCCAACTAAGCAACGTATTCTCATTTGATTTAGTGTAAATTCATTGCTGATTTGTCGATACTACACGAAAGTTGAAACAGACAAAAAAAGTTTAAAGATCTTTAATTTATGCTAGCAATACATCCAGTGGACGGGAAAATAAACACATTAAAAATGTTTCCATTAACTGTGGTGATATTAATGTTAGAGTGAATATGGTATCTATCCAACAATGAAGAGCTAGAGTTGAAATGCTGGAGTATCATCTTCAGAAGAAGAAGAAGAAAAAAAAAACCACAACTATTCTGTCAATTTTCAGTACCGACATATTTCATTAAAGAGTATCATATAATTGACTTGAAGGACTTCCAAAAAATAGAACTATATTACTTGGTGCGTGCTAAAGACCAAGTATGGATTAATTACATGACTGATTTACAAGGAAACACAATACTGTACATGACTTATGACACATCATTTCAACTCATTACAATAAACGTAGACATTTAAATACCAGATAACAACTAAAAGGAAACAAGTTATACAAACATTAACAGTAAATACAATATCGAGACAAATATCAAATCACAAACAAACAGAAAGTAGTGTTGGCATCAACATTTCTATAATTTACATATATGTACAAAATATAATGTAGGAATGAGATATCAGATTGGACAAAATACTAAGATACAATCATATTTATATATCTCAGTCCCTGTTGATTTCAATGTAAGGTTTCTTCGAGAATTATTGTCACATAAAGGTGAATATTTCACAAAAGTCACTTTTATTTGCGTGAAAACCGTCTGTTTTTACGTCGTTGTATCACTTATACCTTTCCAAGAATAAACTCTTTCATCACTTCAGTGGCCTCCGAATCAAATCAAATGATGTCCAACATGTTTGGGTCATCTTGATCAGCGATAGTGAATCCATTCGAGGACATGCCCACCACGATTAACTTGGGATTGTAGATGTCACTCTTGAGTCTGTAGTCCTGAATGGCCTATAAGGTATGGACTTTACCATACCATGTCAAATTGTCTGTGTACACAATGGAAACATCAATCTTCTTTTTAGTTTCCACTGCAGACATCATGGGCAGAGCACAGCCAGCACCAACAAAAGGTATCTTAGATGATTTCTCAATGACTTCGTTAAATGTATCTTTATTGGTAATTGGAATAGATCGAAGTTCATGTGAGAAGGCTAAAACCTCACAATGCTCTTCGTTTCACAGGGTAACCTTCATCATGGCTGATGCAGCATCACGGCACGTGATGCTTTGTGTTCCCATGCATGGCACACTCATTGACCCATTAACATTTATAGCTAGTAGATATATATTTCCAGTCGGTTCAACAACTTTAAAGGACCGGTAATAAGCACTGTCAAGCCAAGTCACCACGTTTTCATTAGGAGTC
Organism: Unio pictorum; assembly: GCA_030141615.1. NCBI lineage: Eukaryota > Metazoa > Mollusca > Bivalvia > Unionida > Unionidae > Unio > Unio pictorum. The sequence continues at coordinate 12,058,685 of JARLTB010000122.1, forward strand.
CACTTCAGGTATCCGTTGTTGCCTTTTTTCTTTTTGTACTGATTCAAAGCCACAAGACCACTGAAAGGGTGAATGTATGCTTTCCTCAATGTTTCTTCCTCTATCAGTCGTTCTGCAATTGTATTCTCGTACTCAGAACCACCATCAAGATGACCCAGGGATGTCATCTTTCCAAGATTAATGATCATTGCATTGGCATCCTGATCAATATGGCTTTCTAAACTTCTTTAGAATTCAAGATCGCGGTTGGAGCATGTTCACGTTCTGTGCTCTTCAGTCAGTTGTATCATTACCTTACCATCTGTACATTTTCTTGATTTTTCCGCTGCCTCCTCGAATGCAATGATACGTTGTGAATTTGTATCATTCTCAAACTCTTCTTGTAACTTCTTTGCCCCCTCAAGTCCTTTGATGATAAACCTAGTGATGACTTTCAAGCAACTATTTTTTGGTTTGATGTGTGACAGGTGACAAGCAAGTCTATGTGTGACCAATTTGCACGCTTCTTATACTTTGTTATGAGGAAAGACAAACCACTAGTTTTACTTCTGAAAGTTCTTCATACCACTGGTTGATGGTTTTTTTTGTGCTCTCCCCCATCTGGTCCATTTGCTCTTACCTTCAGCATACTTGAAAAACATAAAAAGCTGGATGGAAATTCTGCAGACTGCATTCAGACATTCGTAAGCTGTTTTCTTGGTTTCTGATCATTTAATCTTGCACACATGGCCAAGCCAAATATGACTGGTCTTTGCTTTGCAGCTCTCCCTTCCACACTTATTTCTCGCATCAATTTAAGAAGATCTTTTCCTTTCCCCTCAGAAAGCAACCTGAAAAAAAAAATATTGAAAACTAAAAAATACATTCAGAAGATTATTCATAACGGAATTGATTTTACCTTTGTCTTAAGTAAGTTAGTTACTTTAAATGCTGAATAAATATTGAAAATGTGTACGGTAGCTTTAGGTTAGCATTTCTAAATACTCTGAAACCATGACCAGGCCTAATAAAAAATTGTTCTAATACGTAATTTACCTGTCTACCATTGAAAGTATCATAAGAGTAATTACTCACTGTACTACATTATTTATATCTGGATGTTTCCCGTCGGTTATTAGAGTCCCGACCTTCAATACCAAATACCATACTTGAACAGGTGCCATATTGACGAGTGCGTTAAATTTTTTATTTTAATATATACAATCGACATTAAGATCAAATTTGCACGTACCTATCAAAGCACTTTGAATTTTCTCTCTTTAGTAAATGTTCCGAAGCTATATAGGTATATATATATATATAAATATATATGTTACTGGCTATAACATATATGAGCACAAAGCATGCACATGTTGTCGATGTATATGTTAATCTGCTTAACTGCAAGGTAATTTATGCATTCCACTATTTAATCTAATACAATTACTGCACCAAAGTCTCTTGCCCGGACCAAGCGGAGGAAAAATCTAATGTAAAGTAATATAGTCAGGCGACTTCAACAAATACAATACCAATGTACTTCATTAGAAAGACTCTTATAAGCTATTTTATCAGAGCAGTGATTTTATACGACCCAGATCTGTTATTGAAGATTAAATACAATCTTAGAAGACATTGAATGGAGTGAATAAGAATTAAATTCAGTAATTTCAGGCACCAATATAGAAACATATCATGAAAAAATGCTTCCATGTCTGTAACTAAACGTTTTTCAATGTCTGTACAGTTTTAACTTGTAAGTAAGAAATACTATGCTATGGAATTCAGAGGCGTAGCTAAGGGGGGCAGGGGGTACATATGTTCCCGGGCAACAAGGTACAGGGGCGCCAAAATGAGGCTTGCAACGTTACATTATAATAAGTAAACAAGGGTAATAAATCGGTCACAAGATCGCTGGGGCGCCAATTTTATAGTTCGTCCCCGGGCGCAAAATATCATCGCTACGCCTCTGATGGAATTAAATGAAGTACTTGTTTACCTCAGTCTGATAGTATTGAAGTAATTGTAATCACAATATGTATCATCAGAGTACTTGAATTTGCTGAGACTACATTGACTTTGTTGAGTAAGTTGTTTGGTGAGAATTTATTTTTCTTCAAAGTATATATAATTCAAGAAAAACTATGAAAAAGTTCCATGTTATGATCACTTGGCATAGCCCATGTTTTTTTGGACCGAATTCCGCTTGGAATCTGAGCGTATTCCACGGGAAGTTACGACATCCACAGCATAACGGATTTTCCTTACGGCACTTTTAAATAAAACACGAAGTTTACTGTAAACATATATTTTTCTCTTGAATAAAAAAAAACGAATCTGGTTCGCTGTTCCCTATTTTCTGACTTGAATTTATCTTTCATGCTTGAACCATTAATTTTACATCTCCTTTATCTATCATGACTTTTATTCGTATTTGTAATTAATTTACATGGTTGTATTTAAAGTGTAGAAGTCGTTTCTATTATTAGCGACTGTCATCTATTTTGTATTTGTAGTATTTTTTATGTATTACTTCAGTGACTCGGTCAACGTGTTCCCAACATATTGTTCGAAGATTCAAAACATGGCTCAACATTTTACTGGTAAACACTACGAATCATAGTTATCATCCTAACCCGTAGATTATAACTTTGAATTAATTTGTTTAATTTTATGGAACCAAGCAGTGGTTGAAATGGACAATCACAGTTTTAATATGTTATCCACAACTCCACTCACAAACAACAACTTAACCTGCCGGAAATCACTGCGCGCGCACGTTTCGCCAACAAGTAGACATCTATCGCCTGCTAAACCTGTCTGTACATTGCTGTAGTGTTAAAATAAGTACACATATCGTAATTTCAACAAGTTACTTTACAAAGATCAACTATATATTATTGTTTTTAACTGTTGTAAAAGCAAACGGCATATTGTCAGCATTAAAATGTATTGAAATGTCGGTCACGAATGCTTACAAGAAAAGACAACGGTATTGAATTTATATATATGTGGTACGACATAAGATTTATTTCCAGAAAATAATGTGATCATGAAAAAGTATTATTATTATTTTTATTATTATTATTATTATTATTATTATTATTATTATTATTATTATTATTATTTGTAATATTATACGAGGGAGTGTATAACATTTTCCTCAAAGTCTACTGATGTTACATTTTCAGTTCTTCACTATTTGTCCAACTATTGTAGCGATTTCGTTTATTTCCAAGCACACCCGTTGCAAATGTTTCATTTGTTTCAATATATTTCGTCAGGTAATCTCGAATATCATTTTTCTTTCTTACTAATATTGATCTATACACAAATTGTAATCTTTTATCCAATCAGTGCATATTTGTACGACTGTTTGTAAATAGTTTGATAAAATATCGTGTACTAGTGTAAATGTTACTTTAAATTACGTTATGGGTATTTTGTTATTGATCTACAACCTCCTTTTTTACTTTGCCTTTTTTATTCATGGATGGATGAATATGCAGATTGGTGAAAATAACAGAACCACATAGGACACCAGCCAGCTTCAAACTTGTCCGTGCACTAGACAAGTGAACATTGTGGACATTTTTACTTTGGGAGATTTTTCTAACAAGCTATATTATCCGCTATACTGACAGGATGATTAAAATTGCGGACGGAATTGTTGTTTAGTTTAACAATTGAAGGTGAATATACACCAGTTGTACAGGTTTTATTATCTGGGTTATTTACCTTTTAATTCACGTTTAAGCATTTTGATGGAATGGAAAATGGACCGAAAAAGTCGAAGTTCACTAGAAATTCAAAAGTTTAAATTCATTGTTTTTATATAGTACTTTCATTTTTTAAAAATTGTGTTTAAACTGTTCTGATTTTATTGATCTGTTTTGATATGGTGAGCAAACTCTGACAGCTATTTAACTTTTAAAGTCTCACCACCATCCGCATTACAGTCACAGAGGTAACAGACTAAATGCTCGAAGTTCGCCAGCTTATTAGTATTTCAAAATCCATCACTTCCATGAAGGCAATATTGGATAGCGGGTTACATGGAAGATTTAGCTTTCTCCAAACTTTAAAAGCTTGACGTTGAAAATTACTTATCTCCGAAGCTGAATATCTGACAACGGAAGTGCTCCAATGAGCATAGACAATTATGCCTTTTTGGAAATACACACGTTATCTCGATTTTATGAAGAATTGTATTTATTTAATATACAATCATTCCATATATTAGATTGCATTATTAACAGATTATAATAAACAATAGTAAAGAAGTAAAATGTTTAGATCTATTTTGTTGCACATTTAACATACATACATGTCTGCCAAGCTCGTTAGCGTAAGGATAATATCCAAAAATTGAAAAGTTAAGTTGCCTGATAGCAGAGGCGCTTGCTTAGTGGCATCGGTACATAATGACTAAATAGTATGCGGTTGTCATGACTACACATACCAGTTGACTTATCACTGCTGCCAAGGTTGTAAGACACCTATATAAATTAGTGAATCATTGTTTAAGGTTAATTTTGGCTCGTGTGTCCGCTTACATAAGAGGTGAAGTATGTCTATTGATCACTCGGCAATTATTTGATCACGGAATTTCTTACTTCTTAATTACTTTTCCGGAAAGGAGCGGTGCCAGAAAATACATTTAAGACCCTTAGAAAGTCTGTAAACAATTATTATATCCTTCTTTATTTAAACATTTACTTGCTTTTGTATCTAGAAAGATAAGAAGTTACAAGTTTCTTAGCAGCCGACGAATGATCAAATTAAGAAAACAAACTTTGTTTTGTACCAAAATAAACATTTTAAGCCTGTTTAATATAAGGGAATAAAATATGTCCATGACTAATAGTGAATGACACCTTTTGAAAAGCGAGTCCAGGTAGTAAAGCTTGTTACGTGCATCTAAAGAAAATGGACAACTATTAAGAACTTTCAGCTATCTTAAGATACAAAACCTTAATACTTAACAAGAAAATGACAAAACTTACGATTATTAACATGGATTTGGATACGAGTCGTTTTGCGGCAATATTTAAAGTTTATTTTAAAGCAATTTATTTGACACCACCATCTTCCCCATTCCTTTTGTCACAATCATTTCGTCTTAAAAGCGATAGTACATTGATCCTATAGTCCCAGAAAGTATTGTTTTTAAAAAATAACTTTTCAAAGAGTTTTAAATGGATTTTATAAGTTTAGAATCATTTTCTATTAACAAAATTTAACTTTCTGCTATGTTTTATTGTTGACGTCTGCGTAAATCTGTTCAAAATTAAAAGACAAAAATGGAGCTAATTAGTACGCCACTACATCAAAAGAGATGACACTCGTATATCATATCATCCACACAATTGTATCCCATTTTATATACTCACATATCTATTAATTAATTGTAAAAAGTTCGTGAATAACGCAAATTATTAATTTAAATATTTCATTCCATTCTAATATGTGTATTCTTCATCCAATAAATTCAGTGAGTTTTTGGGAAACTATATACGAGGTTTTCAGTATATGGAAGGCCATTTCAAGGATTAAAATGGAAACTTCTCAAATTCAACGAATATCCCATGATATTATTATTATTATGAATTATAGAGGACATGAGTGGAGTTATATGTTATTCATAAATATCATTACCATAATCGAAACGCTAAATAATCATAAAATAAATACATTTTTGCCAAGATTTCCGGATGGAAGCTACATTGACTATAATAATGAGTATAATTGATAAAATATTTTTAAAAATTCGGAGTTATAATTAAAATAGCATCTAGAGCTGAAAGGAATCGAAATCTCGATTTTAAATGAATAATTGTAAGAATTTCAAATGTAATTTAAGTACATTGCTTTTCTTGGTGCGTACTTCTGTTATGTTGTATCCTATTCTTTATTCGATCTTTTCGTTTGGCTTATATCCTATATTTTCGTGTCTGTTAAATGCTTTAAATGGCCATTGAATGAAAATGTCGTTTTTTCATTTTACTTTACCTAGCTCACTAGGAAACTTCACAATTATAAACTTTTCAATTATGCAAAATTTACTTCAATATAAATTTAAAAAATATTTAAAAATAATTTAGTAGCATTATTATGAAATCTTTCTTGCAAAATATGAAAACGTTGAAACACTTGTTTTAATTATTAATCAACACGATCAAATTTATAGTAAATACAATTAAAAAAACCCCTATATGTATGATGCTTTCCAACTGAACAAATCATCAACATTATATTTTTTGGAAGCTTTCTGCTCGGCGATCTAGTTACATTATATGCATCAGCCTCGAAATGTGTTACAGTTTCATTCATCGATTGATCCTTTATTATTGAGTCCTGTACGGTCTTTTATATCACATCCAAATTTGTATCCGTAACGTTTTTTTTTAACTGTGACTTTTCAGTTTCCCTGGTCTAATTAGGATCTTGAGGAAGGTGTTACTTTTTCTGCTTATCCTATACAGTATACACCAGTTACAAAGGCAGAGGAATTCGTTACTGTCATTGTGGTCCTTTCTGTGATGTAAACAATCTCATATCAAGTAACGAAAATGTTCATCTAAGGTAACATCAAACAAAGCGAACACAAGTTTACTATTCTATAAATACAATCCATAAAACCCAGACTATTCCACGATTAGCTCGTTACAAATACCCAACTCTTACCTAAAATAGATTACCACGTACATACATATATATGTGACAGAGTTTAATTGTTAATACTGATCAGGTTCACAGTTCGCAGAGATAGGTTGTTACTATGCATACAAATTGCTGTGTCCCACTCACCCATTAAACTTTACTTCCCAATGGTGTACGCCTTATAATCACAATATAAACGAGAATCTGCGTGTTATAAAAAATGATTGATTAGCACTTTTTTTAAAATTACTAACATCCTTCCTCACTGTGTAACATATGCCCTATATTTAATCTCTTCATTGTTATTATTATTATTATTATTATTATTATTATTATTATTATTATTATCATTATTATTATTATTATTATTATTATTATTATTATTATTTTTATTATTATTATTAAATTCACTCTTGCAAATTATCCCGCTACACTATTCTCTTGACATATTTCCTGTAGTACCTTCATACCTAAATTTACCGGACATAATTTCTTTTTTTTTTGTTATCCCTAGTTTGTAGATTCCTCCCCGCCCCTGGTAATTGAAACGTATATGAGAGAGAATCTCTCTTGGCTTTTGTGCTAAGTGCTTGTTTTGTAGATGTAAGGTGTTGTTACTTTTTGTTGTTCTCCGTAATGAAGGGATTATTTAGCTTAAAACTTTGGGAAATCTTTGTATCTTCCTCGTTATTTGTGTCAAACTATATTTTACTTACAAATCAAGTTACTATATAGCAGATCGAAACTGTGTTTCATTAAAATTATCTCCAAAATAGGGCAGCGATTTCCTCGTTATTATCACTATTCTGGAGACAGAATGAAATGTGTACATGACAAGGTATGCAGCTATCACGGGACAAAGTATACATATATCACAAGACAGGATAGCCTGCTATTATATGACAAGGTAGGCAGGTATCAACGTGTACATATTTTTAGGCCACCAATGTAATAACAGAATGTTCATAATGTTTGCTGATGCCTTTTCGTACGTCAATCATCTGCATCTTATCAAGTTTCTCCAGCCATCCCAAATAAGTTGTAAACCGATAGCCAAGATCTATTAAACTTAAAACCATGCTAATTGACATGCTATATCAAGGTCATAAGTGGATTGCCTGACTAGATTTTCAGACATCTTTCATTTATTAAAATAGTTTGATCTTTTTATATAATAATAATAATAATAATAATAATAATAATAATAATAATAATAATTTTAATGATGATGATAATAATAATAATAATAATAATTTTAATGATGATGATGATAATAATAATAATAATAATAATTTTGATGATGATGATGATAATGGTACTAATAATTATGAGTTTAATCATGAGCAATTTATTTCAAGCAGCGCATTAGAACGTAAATATTTTACCACCGTACTTCTTGTTTCTTTTTCCAATTGAAGTGCTTTGTCTACTCAGAGTCAATTAGCGTTTATAATAATTGAAAAGAAGAGCAAATACTTAGCCTATATGTGTTGATGTGCTCTATAGTACTACCTCAAATTAAACCAATTGTTTCGGACTTGAATGTGTAGTTAGGTGTAATCGGTAGTACCGATTTTCTAGTTAATTTATTGCTAGAATGATGCAATAGCTTATGACTTATTGGTGATCCTTTTGTAGAGGTTGTCCTTATTCAGTTTGGGGTGGGGTGCTCCCAATTTATTTAAATTATTACAGAATACCCACCCTGGCTCGTTTTTTGTCAGAAATTGAAGTAGTGATAGAGAGATGCAAAACTCTGAGCCCCAGTCAGCGGTGGCGACAGTTAAATTACTGAATACACAAAATGTGAAATTCAAATAGCAACAATTTAATATAATTAAATAGCATTCATCTCCCAAATAAAATTCAACTAAAACCCTATAACTCGACCAAGTGACGACCTATTTCATCTTTTGAATTAGTGTGTTAAAGTTTCCTCCTGTCCTGAGTTCATCTCATCTTCATGATTCTTCCTTCTCTTTTCCTTTGTCTCCTACGGTTTTTCCTTCTAACTTCTCCCTCCGTTCTTCCTTCTAACTTCTCCCTCCATTCTTCTTTCTCTTTTGTCTCCCACAGACTCGGCCCAACTGCACTGGGCTAATTCCCTCTGGTCCGTACAAGCTTCTAAAGTATACATATAAGGACATTGGAATAGCATATTCTCTTAGCTATTTAAACTCACTCTAACATTAATATCATCAGATAGGCCATTACCGCGTTTGGTACCGCATTCATGCCTATCTAAATACACATTCTTCCTGATAACTGTACACGGTATATATATATATATATATATATATATATATATATATATATATATATATATATATATATATATTTACCGTGTACACTTATCAGGGAGAACATATATCTATATAAGTTTGTTTGAATAAGAACTAGGAGAAGCCCAGGTGTTTCTTACCCCAGGGACCGTAATCGCTCTCCATGGCCCTGAATTCAGAGATGGCATTGATCTTAGCATCTATTAGATAAATTTGTCCATGTCCCACGATATGTCCTTGAAATGTTACACAAGCACAGCAAATTACGAATTCAAATTAATTGTCCTATTTGCATCTCTCAGTCTGTCAAAGAATGTCCGAATTGTACCCTAAATGATCTTTTAGGTGTTGTTGTAGATGATATCATCAAGGTAATAAGAATCACATTTATTTAGACCAGATAAAGTTGTGTTCATTAAATTTTAAAAGTTATAGACGACCCTTTCATCTCTTAATATTGATAAAGACATTCTGGAGTCACGAATGCCGAAATATATTTTGCCTTTTCCGTCAGTGGGATTGCCAACATTCGTTCAGATTGCCAAATGTGGTGATATATTTTGTATTTCCAATTTTATCAATGCAGTTATCGATTCTTGGTAATGGAAATGAATCTGCTTTAATCACACTGTTTACCAATCTATAATCATTGCACATTCGGAACGTATTATCTTGTTTAGGAACAAGTATACATGGTGAACCCCAGCCACTTTTACTCGGCTCTATAAAATCATTATCCAGCAAATACAAAATTTCTTGATTCAAATATTTCTGTTTAAGAGGATTCATCCTGTACGGGTGTGGTGTCACAGGTGTGGAATTTAAAATTTCAGTGTCATAGTAGATTTATTTGTTCTTGTAAATGTTTTAGTTCATTCTTTTCTTGTGTCGTAAATGTGATAGTTTCTGGTCCAGATTATTCGAAACGTTATTACTCCAATGTATATAAAAGACCTTCACTTAAATCTTCATTGTATGGGACAGGTGCAACAAAATTAATTGCATAATTAACCTGGCGATGTTGATCAGGAAAGTATTCCTTTAGCTAAAATATAGTAAGGTTACTTATATAGTAAGGTTGTTTTTCTTATCTCCTCATATGATTAGTTATCATGTAATTAAAATCATTTACTTTCTTTTCAACTGTTTAAGGACCATACAATTTGGCCGAAAGAGGATTTTGTGGTACGGTGTCAGGGCTTGAACTAAATCACGAGGCTGCAAACTCCTTTCTTTTGTATTGTCATGATACCTTAATTTCATTTTTGACTGATTAAGGTGCAGATAAATTCTTGCATTCTTCCATCGCAACTTATACCCTCCCCCCCAAGATGGAATCATAACAGAGAAGAATAATATCGGTAACTTCATTAGAAAGACATTTCTCTTTTAAAAACTCAGTGGTCCACGCACGTATGTCTGAAAACTAGTTCAAAGCGATTGCATCCTAACCGATTCCCTAACAGCAAACAATAGTAAACGAACGTCTTCATCCCAATTTTTTCCTATATTAAAACAACAAACGAATCATATTTTTCAAAGTTTGATGAATTCTTTCTAAATTTCATTTACTTTCAGGGTGATGGGCAAAAGAATTGACTTGTTGGATGCCTATTAGTAAAACACTTGCTGGAATGTTACAGCCATACCATTGAACCTTGATAAAATTGAACAGATTTGCGAAAGGCGCAGAGAGTAAAAGTCGTCATCAAAGCTTTTACTATTGTGTTAGTTTTAATATTCCTCAAAGGATTTGCCTCTGGGAAATTTGTTATGGTCAGCAAGTATTGGTTACGTGACTTGGTATTAGATAAGGGACCAACATAATCTACCATTATTCTGCTAAATGGTTCGTCAAATGTAGGAGTAGGCTGCAAATGAGCCTTAATTAGTTTCTGATTATTGTTCATTATTCAAAAACCTGATCAGTACATATGTCAGCTAAAGGAATACTTTCCTGATCAACATCATCTTCAAGAGCTTTTGTTGCCATATCTCTAAGATCTGCACAAGCTGGATATAAATCAGGGACTTCTTCCAATAGGATCGAATTCCTGATCCAAACAAGGCTTGTCAGTTACAAGTCGATTAACCATAACCTTATCTACAGATAAGTCATTGCTTAGTAATAAATGAGGTAAAAAGAAGACACTCTTCCGACTGTTACGGGTCCTGAGACTAAGTCTGACGACAATGAAGAGGAACATTAACAAGGCCGCACTCTACTCCCTAAATAATAACACTTACATGAGATGAAGACGTCTCAGAAAAAGGTAAAGGATCTGATAATAATAAACGTCTCTGAGAAGATCATGTGTCCGTTAAGTTTTAATAGCGATATGACACTCACTTTTATCCATATCACACTTTTCCACCAAATTTTGGACCGAAATATGTTTATATCTTGCTTTGTCAAATGAGCTTTTGCTTCAGAAAGATCATACGTTCTGGCACGCCAAGGAAATTCACCTTTTTTCAATTATACATATTCCTGGTAGGATTTGAAATAAAGGTTTTCACTTTAGATGACATTGATAACAGCTTGTTGGTTTTACTAAAGAATCCTAAAATGTGAAATAATATCTGGGATTTAGTAAATTTCAAAATTAGTATCCTGGACGAGACCCCAATTTTCTGTTGATAACCTGTGTTCTTCAAATAAGTAACAGAAAGAGTGCAAAACGTAAGCTTTGTAAAATTTAAGAAATAACTAAAATTCAAAAACTGAAGGCGATGACGATGATGTGTCTGATATAGATTATGGAGTATTGATGTGTCAGCTGTCTTTTGTTGATTCACAGTAATATAATTCCAGGTTTTTATACACTATCAATTTAAGTGAGTGTCTTTAACCAAGATATTTATCAGGCCACTTTTGTATTTACAGAGAAAAAAACTCACTTGAATTCAATAATTTCAATAAAATAATTCCAGTCCGAAATTTAAAAGATCGATTCAATCTCTCACTTGCGGAACGTTAATTCAGAGATCAGTTGCCACATTCATTGTTAATGAGTTCTTGGTTTCCTGGTTTCCGAATCCTGGGTACGATATAACAATGGCGGCTCCTTCAAATCGTTGCATATGATTGCAGTGTACCAAAATTCACATGGAACTAGTTTATCGATTTGCTTTTAGTTTGACTTAACCTCCGAGTCGTCCGATGGAATGTTCAAAATTTCGAAGTCAATGCAAATGCTAGTATTCATTTTACCCTCTTTACCTTTGTGTAATCACTGTAGGCAAGCTGGCAGATAAGACACAGTCTTTGTATATTTGCACATTTCGTTAATAATGGTCTAAAATATGTTTACTGTGCAAGGGTTAGAAACTGAGATCGCTTCAATCCAAGTCTTCTCTATCGTTGACGTTTTCGGTATGGGCGGCAAAGCTGATTATACAACTTGAAACCGATATCACAGATAAACAACCAGATCAACACGTCAATGTGAGGAAGGGCACTGTTATTATAAGTAAAGTGAAATTATTCACACAATTGTCCCTTGTTCATGAAAAAAAATTCACGTTTGTTCTTTAAATGCTTGCATCTACATTAAAGAGTGTGTTTGTGGAGAAAGTGAAACTCTTCAAAAATATTTTTTTAGTATACAAAAATAACTTTTGAAAATAAGTAAATGTTTCTGTTATCATGGCCATTGCAAATGCATAACATATGAGAACATGACAATTGGGAACATCAGACTTCAGTGCACCCCATGCTGTCTTACTTTTTATAGTTCAATAAATGGAGATAGTAGCTTGCTATAATTGTCATCCCTAAAATCGGAAATCCAAATGGAGTCACGAAACATGACATATCAACGTTATAGACATTGCTGATTTAGAAAGCGGCTTAAATTGGGAAGATCAGAAGCAAATTTCGATGACCAGTATATAATGCCTATGTTAAATGTACCGGTAATCATGCTTGTTTTTATTCTACGTTTTCCAATATGACATGTTTCTCAAACTTTCACACAAAATGTACCAAAAAAATCATTATATTCCTTTGTATGGGTTGGTACAAAAGAACTTAGATACAGTCCTGTTAGGAAATGATTGCACATGTGTGCAGTTACACGTTTCGGATCCCTATATGTCTTTTTCCATCGAATTTGTATACTCCTTTACGCTGATGACAGCGTTGGGGTTATAGTACTGACATAAAACCATTAAATCATAATTTCAATGCATTTTACGATTACTCAGAGCTATGGGAATTGAAAATCAATTTCACAAGGACTTATATATTATTTTTTGGCTCATAAATGACGACAAATATATATATATTTATAATTGGCGAAAACCTCATGTACACGTAAATACATGTGTGTTTTTTTTTAAAAATCGAAGGTTTGTAAAGTCAATCAATCACAACGTTATTAAGGTAGAAAAGCCCTGCATCTACTTTAATTAAAAATCACAGGCTTCAGTCTACACCTGCTACTACCCATTTTACTATACGGACGTGAAGTTTGAGGATGTGAAAGTACCACAATTTTTGAAAATGTGCATATCGAATGTTTTTTAAAGATCTTAATACTGACGAAATGTACTCAGACTTGCATGCTTTATTCAGAACAAGGAAAGAAATTTATTTATATAGCTATCAGATCACAAATGATAGGAGTTTGGATGCGTATTATCAATGGTAAATGGCCTAACCTATCTAGACTCTTTTATCAAATGCTTTTTACGAGGTTGATATTTGAAAACTATTGAATAGCAATCATATGCATTTCCTTCTCTACGAACTATAAAAGACACAAATACACAAGTACCTAATCGTGTGTACAAGGAACACTCTGATAACTGTTGGGAGACGACGTCCTATATTATGAATTGATTAAGAATCCGAAAGAAACAAAACGCACGATAACATAAATTTTAAAAGACCTATATATACAGGAAGAGCAATCGCCGGTAACCTTATCACCCAAGGGAAATTGTTTCGTATTTCAAAAGACTTGAAAACTAGTTATTACTGCTACCTAAGAATCATTATTTATAACTCATAAAGTTTACGACTTCCAATCACAGACTCCCCTTTTACACCGGTACCTGGGACAATACACTATGCACTACCAAACCTATGGCCACCAAAAACATGGCTGCAATATTAATTGATTGATTTAGTTTGCCCCAAATCTGGACAGGAGGATCACAATGGTTCTTGTGTGAGAATTAACAGGGCGACCACTTTTATTTCTTTAGTGACTTCCCTAAGTAAAAAAAGATAAGGAAACACAAAAGGGCTATTTATGTTATAGTGACATTGGGAGACAAAATCCCCAGCTCTGCCGAAAGAGCCGTAGTTCGCTGTTGCCTGTGGAAATGCACGTTCAAACGTATGTAAAAGAATCACATAACCCACTTGATTTCATAAAGGATTTGACGATAATATAATTTTTAAATGCAGTATGAAAACGCGTTAATAAAATGTTCGTGGAATTTATAATCTTAAAATGTTTCTCTCTCTGAGAACTAAAATTTTCTTATGATTGAGTCCATGTCACTTCAGCAGAATCGGCACCAGATGAGATCCATTATCAACTTCTGAAACACTTACATCACATTATAATAATATACATTTTCTATAAACTGCTATATAATGATCAACGTGGATTTAGCAAAGCAGTTTTTAGAGAATGACATATAGTCGGCATTTTTGTTACTTTGATGATTGATATTTCAATGCATCTGTCTTCTAAAAGTCCTTTAATTAGATATGCAACAAAATCAAGTGTTACTTTGAATTCATTTTTGTAAATGGAATTTATCGTTAAATTAAAACTGTTAAGACTTGCAAAAACTCAAACTTTTCATGGCGCGTCAAGCAACTATGCATCTTTAAAGAGAATAGAACAGTCTTCTCCCTTAGATACATAATGGGATACATTTATTGATTGCAGTAATGTATCATAATTGAAAATGTAAGACTTCAATATATCTTTCCTTGACGCTGAAGTAGTTATTGCATTTAAAATTTACTCTATTTTGATTCTAATGAATAGTGAAACATTTATAGAATTTATGGAACATTGGAAAATATATTATTTAAATGCAGATCCAATAATGTCAGCTGTTGGCAGTATTTCTTTGGGCAACATTAACCAACAAGAGTCAATAGTTGGACCAATAACAAACCAGAAGTATTTAGAAATATATTGTTGAGCCAATATAAATTCTTCATGGATTGTGCCATTGTATGACTGTTGGGACAATGTTGTTAACATTGCCTTTGGTTGGTAAACATGTTGAAACTACAAGGCGTCAACTTTATGATCATACTAAGTGCCTATCAACAACAAAATTGTTGAACGAACATTACATAACCTACATTTAGCTGACAAAACCCCAGCATGTCATATAGCAACGTTGGTATAATAAGTGTTTACTATTTTGTGACCAGAAAATACTTTATCCTGGCATACCTAAATCCATCTATCCCTCAACCGCAAACTTTTAACTTACCCAACCCCTTTCGTTTTTACTTATTTCCTGTTGTCTGCGAACCGCGGTTAGTGCAATGAACGAAACGTAGCTTCATAATGGATTGTATTAACAAATATTATAGGTTTTCATGCTATCTATCCACCCTTAAGTTATGCGGATAAATAAGCAACGCATGCGAGTTTCGTTAAGTGAAGGACACTGACGCAGTTTATTTATACGACTGATGTAACTCCGGTGCTAGGTGAGTTTTGTTCCTTAAATACATTATCCAGCCTCTTGAGGATTAGGAATATATTCTGAAACATTTAGCGTACCATCCTATCGACCTAACATATACAATCGTTAAGGGTTACACCTTTTGACAATATTATTTTTATGCTATTCAAATGTCATTATCTTAGCAAATTACAAGGCTGAGTAGACAATGTTTCTAGGTATATTTCCCATCCACCTCTATGCAGAGAAAATGGAATAGACAAAACCTTTCCTTAACAATAATGTGATGATGAAAGATTCCATTAGAAAATGTAATATCTTTATTAAAATTTAGACACCATTTTGGTTGTTGTTGTGATGCTGATTACATCTTGTAAGA
Source organism: Unio pictorum (assembly GCA_030141615.1). Taxonomy (NCBI): domain Eukaryota; kingdom Metazoa; phylum Mollusca; class Bivalvia; order Unionida; family Unionidae; genus Unio; species Unio pictorum. Next base: position 12,074,660 of record JARLTB010000122.1, read on the forward strand.
ATTGTGTAATCTACATGGAAACAAAGTTCTATCTAATACAGAATTGCAATTGCAAGTGGCGTTGGCATTTCGCTTAAAATTATTGCTTCCACGTTGAACAAATAGGACGATTGCTAAAGAAGATGAGAATATATCTGAATTATCATCGCCATTTTAGTATATTGGAATGTAATACAATTGTTTGAATCGCAGACAAAGTGTCTCTGTATGTTTGACTGTAACTGACATTTTATTTAAATACTCTACATAAAAATCACTGATAATTACCGATGAATTTTAAATAAAAATCGATCATGTGATAAGACATAATATATTCCTCAAAAACTGTGTTGTACATGCAGTACTTTCCATGAGGGGATTTAATCTTACTGCAAGAGATATCATAATTCCACCGGTTTTAATGTTAAGATCATTGGTCTAGAACGGATCGAAAAGTCAACACCATATAAAGATGGGGGAAATTACGGTATGTATTCGTTTCAACATTCTCTTCTATTTTTCTAAGAGAATTGTATGCAATTTCTGAATGGCATTATACTACTGTATGGTAATTAGGTTTTAAAGATTTACCCAAAGTATGTTAGAAATTGTTGAGTATTCCAGTCTGCGATTCCTACACATTATTGAAGCTGTTGTGCGATATTTTCTCTTTTTAAATGCTAAGAATGAATCCTCAGAGAAACAAAAAGCCTTTTGTATAAATATTATTAATTACTTATATATCAGTTAGATAAACAAAATGTGTATAGTTTTTTAGAAGAAGAAAATACTTGTATTATTCCTTTCACTTGAAAAGCTTATCACAAAAGAATATATGCAACATGTGCCATTTGAAAATAATGAAAATTAAGTCCGTTAATCCTAATCTAGTTAGAAATATTGACTTCACAAATCTGGGTTTCAATAGAACTTTATTCTAGATATTAGTGCTGGTGTTGTAGAGAAGACAATTGCAATAGTATCTGAAATGTGTACCCTGTACCACAAACGTTTGAGACATACTATTGCTCCGAATATGAAATCAATTCAAGAGACTTTTTTCATAACTATCAAGTTATTTCTTTGATAAAACATTTCAGACACATTTAGAGAGGTGAATATATTTACTTAAATCCAATTTTCTTTTTATATTACTTAATATTCAGGTTCAAAGCTAATAGTGGTTGTGTAAAAAAAACAGATTAAGAATCAAAATTTATTCTTCAAATTCACACATTCCGTTGCCAAATTTAACTTCCCGAAATCACTAAATTCTTCCCTTGGTTTGGATTAATATGTAAAAGAAAATCGTTCTTTATCCGCAACATATATGAATACGGAGAAAATTAACAAACTTAATTAATATGTAAACGTTTATGTTTTGTTTCTAATGACAATCTCATAAGTTATGATTAGAGTGAAATATAATTTGTCAAGACAGATAAATGTGTTTTAGAGGTTTGTTGGATGGTTATCGCGTTGTCGTATGAAAATGTGATGTATGACACATAAAACATTGAATTTTAAACAGTTATAGTAATTTATGTGTTTACTATGGCTTTTTTGAATATGTTTAGGGTAAATTTTTGTGCTTTCGCAAACTATTAAAAAAACGCAGAGCAAAAATGTTATAACTCCCACTGTACTTGTCTAAAGTACTCCATTGTCGATAAAAACTAATGAAAAACCTTCGCAAAACCATTGCTTATTTTAAGCTTCTACTTCTCAAAGTACGATTTAATTTACTCTTTATGTTTCCTCAAAATAATACACTTATTAATGCTTATATGAATTTTTTTTACGAAAATTAGAAACACGAAAATTTCTCATGGGTAAACTGTTGACCGTTGAACGTACTAAATGATTTCATAATCAATCGTATAATTCTCAACAAATCTGTTTTGGTTAATCCTTAGTAATTCTGTACATCTTGTAAACACATTAAAGTAGACATGGGTACAAATATGTCTCATAGTTGTGTCTGAAACGATGATCTCTAATGTTAACTCAATCAGCGAAAACATACAACAAAATCTAAAAATATTGTGAAAGTCAGCTTTTAATTCAACAAATAAAATATTTTTTCCGTGATTGTAATGTATTGATTATTTAAGAACTAAAATTTAAATTCATAACGTGTAATCGAATATCGGTTGATAACATTTATTATGGTATTGTCTCAAAAGCAAGATTATTATTAGTGGTAGCAAATTAGAATTAAAAAAAGAAAAGTTTTAAGAAAGCATAAGAAACTGTTGAATCACAATTATTTATAAATAGAGAAAAATATTAAGGCTTTTCGTTTTACCATGTAGCTTTTGATAAGAAAGAAACGTTTTTCCAGTGTCTTTTCAAGGTATATACATTATTTGGAAAGTCCGTACGTCCTGGAAGTACGATATCAAAATCTCAGACACTCAGAGAAAAATCAAGTTTTTTCATTCACTTTCTTTCTGATTATAACATAAACGGAATAAAATTGCATGCTGAAACAGTTGTAATTAAAAAGGAAAACAGAATTTAGTTAAGCAAATCTATTCTTAATTCACAAAACAATCAATAAACTCATATTATTAAAAAAAAGGACAATTAGAAATTAAACTAAGTTATTAAAATGTATACCATTTAAATCCAGAATATCAGCATAAAGCATTAAATTTCCAAGTCAAACGTTTTCTCCGCACTCTTTTTAAACACAGCCTGATTATTCCTTAGTTATGGAGTCTAAACGTCCTGGTTAGACTGTTAAGTACTGTGTTAAAATGTGAAATAAAATATGTTATATACTCAATACAATCCTTCAGACCCGCAAAATATCTCATGTATCTAGATTTTGGTATGTGATATGGACCTTATAATGTTCTTAGGGTATGGCCTTGCACACGTGAGTAAATGCCCATTGCGTTGGTCTACAAATGCGTCAGCTGTCAGGAATAAAGCTCCATATATAATCTAGGATTCATGAGATCAACAAAGTAGAAGGTCAAATAAAAAAATTAATAGTTTAGTCTCACTGAAGAGTGATCATTTCATACTGTTTAAATAGAAAAGGTGACGGGAAATAGACGATGCTGTGGTATACCATTCTAGAGACCATATTTATCTGTCTGTCTGTCCATGTATATATCTGTCTTGAGTTTCAATAATAATTATTAACAAAAAGAGAAGCGGCTATTAATCTGTTCTACACGAATGAATAAGATGAAGCTACAGTTACTGGATAAAATCTCAGGACATCACTATGATGGACACACTATTTATTACATCGTTTTTGAGAAAACATTCACTTCCTTTGGTTTCGTTTTATTCAGCACTCCTTGGCACTTTAGTATTTCCTAAATGGCCAACATTCAATGTAAAATTTAGAAATAAAAATTTGCAAGGGAAATTCCTTTGCTTCTCGAATACCAGTGTAAGGCCCATGTCGAACCACTCCACTACTAATGATATGTATGGTGATGCTGACGATTTTAGATCTTTGTTATTATCGCTATCCTTTTCGTTTTGTTGCTGTTTTGTCCTGACTCTCCCATGTCTATACTTTTTTTTAACTCTAATTGTCGAATGTGTGTCTGTTCAAAACCTTTCTTAGAAATGGATTTATATTTCTCAAATAGCAACTACTTTTCTTGCAGATTTCCGAAGGAAGTATTATACAATTGTTCAACAACAATACATATCTGATTTCCATACATCATAATATAAGGTCAGAAGAAAATATAAGAGTCATAATTGGATCTTCGGAAGAGACAAATTTTGTACTTCTTGTCGCAAATCGTTTAACCGAAATGTGTACCGGTTCTATAAAAGTACTTGCAAGTGATGATAACACTGTTACAGTAGAGAAACGAGGAGATGATATATTTCGCCTAGTGGAGGATATTCCAAGTGCCTTTGAGGAAACATATACTCCATATGACGATATGCCCGTTATGAGAATAAACTTTAGCTGCGGAATCAAGGAAACTCTAACGGCAGAAGCACTGGTTATAGGAAATACAAAGAGACTCTAATCATGACCAATTTTATTTTTGGGTAGAAAATATATGTTCTAAAAGAATGTATATACACACTCGCAAATTCAAATCTTGGAAATTTAGTTGCATGTAAATGGATTAAGATAACCTGCAAGCAACCATTCAGTTATATTTAACAAACACAAGTATATCTTGTTCTTTCCGGATTGCAGTTATACTGATTCAGTTAATAAGCGATTTTCTTTAGAGCATTAATTATGCAGAGTTTTAATCATACAGTGTAGAAATCGACGACTAGTGTCCATCTAAGAGTTCTTAAGCATCAATGTGTTTTTAAAAAGCTTATAAACAGGCACTTGCATTCTGGTAATCAAACGTTTTTTTCCTAAACGTTAGCAAAAATAATTTACTTTACGGCTGGCCAACTAAATTATTTTCCATTGCAATATTTGACACTTTGTAGGACTAACCATGTTACCCGTAAAGAGTTTCAAACTTATCCATCAGATATTGTGTTACAACATTTACTCAAACAGTATTGTGATATTGTGAACTGAATACAATGATTTAGTTGTATTTGAGTACTGAGTAAAGTGGAAGAAAATTATTTGCTATTAAAAATATTTTAATTGAGTACATATTAATCTTCAATGCCTTTAACATATGGTGTATATTTATTTTATGACCACCTCTCTGGAGAGAAAAAAAAAACGTTGTACATAGAATTCAAAAGATTATATTCTCTTTTCTTCAATCCCAGCGAAATGTTTTTAAATGATTTGCTACTAAAACTTTTAAATCTTCATTCCATCAGTAAAGCATTGTGCCTTCCTCAAGTTTGATTTGAATATGTCAACACCATTTCTTTTACAACTGGTGCATATAAATATTAAACTCTTGCCTACAGACCTATTGGTGATGAAAGTGTTTGTCTATGACAGATCAATTTGTGATAAAAGTGTACGCTTATGACAGGTTGACTGGTTATGAAAGTACCCGTCTACAACATATCGATTTGCAATGAATGTTTCCATCTACGACATGCAATTGCTATGGCAGTTGTATTGCTAATAAAAATACCTAATCAACAACAGACAGAATGAATATCAAATTTAAAATACGCCAATTATTAAATGCATTTTCATGTGGGTTTTTTTGGTCATCACATATATATATATATATATATATATATATATATATATATATATATATATATATATATATATATAACTATACAAAGAAATAGGATTATAAAGAACAAATGAAAACATATTTGTCAAATTCAATAAAATAAAATTCCTAACAGTGATCAAATTCTTTTAAATCTCCAAAAGTAAAACTAAGTTTGCATACAAAATATATCAAATTATATATATATATATATATATATATATATATATATATATATATATATATATATATATATATATATATATATATAATAATAATAATAAAAATAATAATAATAAGGACTTTGTATAGCGCCTAATCTTTCGAAGCTCGAAGCGCTTTACACCATCAATAATGATATGACTACACTACAGAACAACAAATGACAAAAACAATGAAATTGGAAACCATAAAAACATGCTGAAAACATATAAGATACAAAACATGATTAGGTCGCTAAGTTTGTCCCTGCAGTCGAAACAGGTGAGTCTTAAGAGCACTCTTAAAAGGGACCACTGTGTCTTTGTGTCTAATTTCAATGGGCAATTTGTTCCACGTCGCCGGGCCATTACGATTCAACCATTACAAACATCTTGAGGTTAATATTTATTGTGATTTGGTTCGTACCAATTAGTAAGGACGTTTATTATAATGCATTAAGTTCAATATTTGAAATCTGTGTATTTAAAATAATACGTAAGTCTAACAGAAAACCGAAACAAATTTGAGCCATCCGTAAAATTATCAGATAGTTATGTATATCTTGTAAAGATATCAAATGAGTATTTCATGCTTGATAATTATCTTCGTTGAATGGTTGGAAGAATTGTTCAAGTTTGAAGGTCCAGTATATTTTAGAATATTTTATTTTTTAACGAAACTAGAAATTTCACAATGTCTTCACATTGCTCGAGGGATATGTTTTTTGAAACATGGACTATTTTCAATTTCAATACGGACAAGTTTGTTAATATGTTTATTACTTTCATAACAAAGTAGACATTCTGTAAATATAATATTTAATAATTCACCGGGTTTGCTTAGAGCCACGAAAAAACGGACAGATTTAAGCAAAGTTAAAACAGAAGGTACAAAAAAACCCAATAAAAATTACAGTAATAAGAAAACTGATATCATCATCAGCCCCATTATCATCGCTGTCCTTATTATTATTATTATTATTATTATTATTATTATTATTATATTATTATTATTATTATTATTATTATTATTATTATTATTATTAGTAGTAGTAGTAGTAGTAGTAGTAGTAGTATTTATGCAAGCGATATAGCATAGCTGCTCACATAATATGAAATGTACTAGAAAGAGTTTTCGGATTTATTTTACACATATTAACGCTGCTCCCTTCAAGAAATAAGTGTCAGGCTATAATATCCATTCCAATGGAAATCAGATGGAAAATAAACAGAATGATAAAATATTTGACATATATTTTATCCACTATGGTGACTTCTAAAGACCAGCTGAAATAAATGTAGGTATATATGGTCTCATTCATGTGAAAATAAATTTGTACTGCTTTTCCACCCAATGTCGTTAGTTGTACTAAGGCCTCCCTATCTTACCATATCTCAATTGTATTCGTTTCGATCCTGAAATAGACAGATACATAAGTTATAAGTCTGAATGGTCACAAAAAGCAAAACGGTATCTGTGTAATTTAGTATGAAACGAATCCAATACTTTACCTCAAACTTATTGTGGTAGAAGTCATACACCAGCGATTGTTTCAACTCCAGTATACAGATTCGTCTATATAGATTGACTATATATGTATTTTTCTTCTGACACATGATTTGAATTTCTGCCAGAATCATGCATTTACACATTGAGATGGTACCTATTTATCGTGAAAGGTATACTGCCAGGAAATAAAGGAGAGTACAATTCAGACGCGTGTTTGTTCATACAATATCTGTACGGTATGATGTATCCGTTCAAATAAGCTGAGGTTTTTATAATTACACTGGTCTACAATTTAACTTTGTAGAAGTAATCTGCTTCAGAGATAAATGTGCTATCAATAAAATAAAGATTTATTATAGATTTCGATGTACTGAATTCAAAACAACTGATTGGAAACTGTTTCCAAGATATTTAATGTTTTACCTTTTACGTCTTTCTATATTGTGTAGATGTGTACATAGCGGAGTTTTAATTATAAATTGTACACTTCTGTTGTTTCATGTGTTTCTGGTTGCTTTACATTATATTTCACCAGTACTGTTATATAACACTTTTGAAAACAACAACAGGGTAATATAAATAAAGTGTATTATGAAACAAAAGGCAAAACACTATTATATCTATCTATCTATCTATCTATCTATCTATCTATCTATCTATCTATCTATCTATCTATCTATCTATCTATCTATCTATCTATCTATCTATCTACCTACCTACCTACCTACCTACCTACCTATCTATCTATCTATCTATCTATCTATCTATCTATCTATCTATCTATCTATCTATCTATCTATCTATCTATATATATATATATATATATATATATATATATATATATATATATATATATATATACGTACATAGTTTAGTAGTTTAGTCAGTGTCCACTTGGCGCTTCTTGACTTGTCTCTACACTGATCGGCTCCATTTTCCATTGTTGCATTGTCCTTGTGAAATTGCTTGCTTGCTCACTGCTCGTTCACAGCAAGTCGGTGAAAAATCTTGAGGAGAATGCTATAATGTATATTTAGTGACATGTTGCAACCTATGCTTTTGTATGCCTTGAGGATGTTTTCGAGCAAATCTCTGTAATTGTCTTTATTATTGATGCCGAGAAAATGTGTTGCCACTAACTGGGAGTCTTTCCATGCCGTCTTTTCCTTGCCACACAGTGCACGGATAAGTGTATCATCTGAAAGAAGTTCAAAAATCTTAGAACCATCAAAAGACACCTTCCTGTATTTTAGCTTAACCTTGAACATTTTCGATGGAGGTATTCGAAAGCTGTTTGTGCTTTGTCCATGCCTATGAAAAAGTTCTTCATCAGGCCCAGCTTGATGTGGAAGGGTGCTAACAAAATCTTCTTTGATTAAACAAGAGGTAGATGCTGAACACGTTTCCTCCCAGTGACTGTCGGAGTGGCCAATACATCTTGATGTAGTGGGAATCTCTAGCACGACTATACCATGCTAAGGGAAGAAAGCAGCATGTTATGTATCTAGTCTGTAAACCAAACAAGAGAGCAAGAACCTTCAAATGGCTATAATGTTGGTAATTGTTTATAAATTTCAAATATTGTTTCCTGTTTTAATATGGACTGCATGACCAACTTAAAATTGATGACAAAACATTGCCATTATGCATCAACTCATATCTAAGACGTGTTCGATGATTCAATGAACAGTCTCCACTCATCTGGATCAAGAACGGTGTTTTGTTGTTGCATCATACCATCGATCTTGTTGCAGGCTACAATATCAACGTTTATGGCGAAGAATGGGACAAAATCCTTTTGATGGGCATGCCAGGAGATTCTACTGCTATGGTGTGGAGTCGAACAGGTGTGCCGTACCCTCGAATGGTTCCAAATCCCCGAGAAGGTCATTCAGTTCACCTTATGTTATGAGGTGTGGTTCTGAGGATGAGGATGGGAGGAAATATGGGTCACGTGACATTGATGGTCCAGTGCAGCCCCCCTCCTCTTTAGAATTAGTGTCTTTGCAAAATGCATTCTTGATGTGACGATTCTTCTGTTGCATACAACTATTCCCAGTGCAGTGTCCATTTAGTGGTCCATAATCTTCGATTTGACAAAGTTGTCAAATATAAATGTATACAAGGTTACACGTACGATTAACTGGGCAACTTCTTTAATTGATGTTTTGTTGTTGGACTAACATTGAATTCCAGTAGCTTGTTCGAGTGTAAACGTAGGAAGCTACAAGTACAAAAGTAATAGTTTATGAAACAGTATGTTAATCAGAGCGACGTAATGACAATGGTGGATTTACGACATATGTTTTAGGGGGTTTGAAGTATGACTATATATGTGTTGTATGATGGTTTGTAAAGTTTCCATTGGTCTTTATGTTTTGCATCATTTAATACATCACAATGTCAGGTATACTTACTTCACTAGTCAAGGCGTAATACTCGTGTGATATCTTTAAACTGTGTAATAAATTGGGATTATCTTCTTTGAAAAACTTTATCCTTTTTTATTTAGCCCTGTTGAATTTCGATGAACGCTCAACAACTTGCTTACCATGTGTTCTCAGTAAGTTTATCTTCTATGGTCAAATTACATTTTCAACCTTAGTTTTATCTTTAATCTAATTCTTCACACGTTTAATTTACTGTGGGCACTTTTAACAGGCATTACAAGATTCTAGCAGCAACATATGCAACCTAGACACCTCTAAAACTAGCTGAACACCAATTTGTATTCAAATAATGTATGCTATGTAAACGAACACGATATGATGCCTAGTATGGTAGATTGTAGCAGTGTTCACAAACAAAACGTCATCTATCGCAAACCGTGTCAAAGTGAATGCTTTAAGCGGTGGTTAAAAGGAAAAAGATTAGACTAATAAGCACACGAACGATCAGAGGAGAATCACAAAATAAAGCTCACCTCAACGAATACTTTGAAATCGATACAATGATGGTAGAAACATAGTAACATAAACATTAGTACATTAATAGGTAACCTGATATAAAATAAAACCATTGAAATTAATTGGAAATTCCGTCGATAAACTCTTTAAGGAAGTGTTTGTATATATCAAGCAAGAAGGAAAGAATATGATGTCAGACAATGATTACAACGTTTCAGGCGCATCAATTCTGTTCCCCGATCTTTAGCGATGAAACATGTGTTTTCACTGGAGCAACATTACATGTGGGAACATAAGCAAAAGCGATACAATCTCACCAGAAATTGAAATCATAGAGCAATTGGTTGAAAACATACAGCCGGATGGGATGTATTAGTGGGGACTATAATATATCGTGGAACTTTTCTCTTTAGCGAAAGCACCGTAGACACTAAGTTGATGGTAAGTACTTTCTCGGTCATGTTTGCAAAGATAGCTCAAAAGGTTGCCAAACATTTTCTAACTAGCACATAAATATGATATACTAAAATACAATATGGTAACAACATCAAAGAGAACATATAATTATAAGAGAGGTTAAATGGAGTCAGTGGTGGAAACAACATACAAAAGTTAAACTACACCTTAAAGTTTTTTCCAAAGATGTCAAAGAACTGAGAAATGTAATGAAATTTTTGAAAGTAGAATGATAACTATATATGATGAAAAATAGAGACCATAACAAATTAAATAAATTAAAAGATACAGTGTTGAACGTTTGAAATCAATAAGACTTGGACAAAAATAAAATTTGAGAGTTTCGTGAATCGGACAATTCTTATGAAGAAATATTCAAAGAGAAGAGTCGAACTATCAAGGCAATTATTGTAGCTACAGGGATTGTCTCTACCTCTCTTGCACTGACAAAACAAAAGCCTTTGTCAAGAGTCAAGTAATTCCTAGCCCTTCACCTAAAGCACCAACTCTCACACTTAGCCCAGCTCGATTCATTGACAAAATTAAACACAGAATATTTTGTCCTTCCACATAAGCACCATCTCCCGCACTTAGCCCAGCTCGATTCATCGACAAATTTAAACAAGGAATATGAAATATTGTAGAGTATTGAAGACGTTAGCTGATACATCGACAACAGCCATCTAGATGTAGAATATTCTTGACTGCATCCAAGAGTTTGATTCCGCGTTCGATCATGGCATGCCACTCTTTCTAGCATTAATGGGACCGATAATTAACAATAAATATAATTGGTGTGGAAAAGATTATTGAGTGATCACAAAAACGTTCAAAAGGACATTTAGAAGACATCAAAAATTATTCAAATATCAAAATGTCATTTATAACTATTTAAATCGTTCTAGATGGTTTGATCGAGCTTCCCTCTGAAGCCGAGCTGATGTCTATTCCTTCCAATACGTAATTAAAATTTAAGTACATGCCAACCTCGTTTTCAAAATGTCCAGATGGCGTCTATGTTAGAATAGATATATCAAACCAACTATTGTATCAATCTAAACTTCCTTTTGATTGTTTATATACGTGACAACCTAGCGTGTTTAAAAAAATCTCATAGAATAAAGGAAATTCCTACCGCCATTTTCACATGAAGACATGCTTTCTTGGTTTTACCCATTTAAGTAAATCTTTGTAAGAATTTCCTTTAAGAAAATAATATGTATCTTGGTAAAATGTTAAATATTCAATCCAGTCCAATATGTATCTACGAATTCTCTCTTTTATGTCCTAATTTTGTATGTAAGAAGTCAAATAAACTTTAAAAGACATTAACCATTTCACCTATATTCAATATAATTAAGACCTTATTCTGTGATAACAAGAAAATATCCTGAACTTGTTTTTCTTATTTAATGAATCGCTTCAACAGTCACTTCGATAAGTCTAATTGACCTTTTACACAACCATACTCGCTGTTTTTATGATTATCTTGTTTCAAATGTGGTTCGATATCAAAGAAATGTTTATACAAAAGATTTTGTTGCCGTTGTAAAATTGAAACAACTTGACCCAATCTTAAATGAATCTCCAATTTTTCTGTCTGATTCTATTAACATTATGTATATATTACGTTAAATCTTTTCTAAACATAATCCGTTGCAATCTTTTTGCACTTGTTTTCGGCAGTGATGAATCTAATATCGAAGTCTTAATTTTGATTTATTTGATGAAATGTATTTGAATATGCATTTAATGATTTTGTATGATGATACGTTTTTAACAACTTAATTTTGATCTTATCACAAATTTAAGAAAACCGCTGACCTTGTTTTACACGGGTAGATAATACTAGATAAATCTGAACTTCATCACTTAGCAACCGGGCCGGGGCAGACATTTTTGTACAGCAAGCAGATGCTTGTCTATCCTTTACGACTGTACTTTTGTCGACCATAATTTATGAATTCTTTCAGGACGTTTCTCTCCTATGTTTGTTGATAAGCCACATTCAAATATAAGACTATGTCCTCGCTGGCACCTATCGTTTTGAACGTATCAATCTTTCTTTCTTTCCCACTGTTTCACGCGGCTTTCAATCATAAACCCCACAAGACTTGCTCCTCTATTAAGTCGTTTTGACTTCATAGGGCACTTCATGCGTATACGTAGTATCTTTCTGACGAATACCTTGCAATTTATGTGTGCGTTGTATATATAGGCAATATTGCTTTTGATCGCGTATCGTATTTTGACCTGATTTATATCACGGTTTGACCTCTATTGACAAGGATTAGGTTGGGATGTCAATTATATATAAATAGTTGCACTTATGAGAAAAACAGAACCGCATTCATTTAGATATGTAATAATGCAGGATAACCTTCACTGGTTGTGTAGACTCAGTAACTAACGCTGTATGTTTTACCTGTATACTGACATTTAATATTCGTTAAACTATAATCATATCAACTACGCTGTGTATTATATTTTTGCATACCAGGGCTCGGCGACGTGGAACGAATTGCCCATTGAAATTAGATACAAAGACACAGTTGTTCCTTTTAAGAGTGCTCTTAAAACTCACCTGTTTCGACTGCAGGGACAAACTTAGAGACATAATCATTTTTTGTATCTTATATGTTTTCAGCATGTTTTAATGATTTCCAATTTCATTGTTTTGTAAATTTGTTTTTCTGTAGTGTAGTCATATCATTATTGATGGTGTAAAGCGCTTAGAGCTTCGAAAGATTAGGCGATATACAAAGTCATCATTATTATTATTATTTTTATTATACTTTTGCTACACATGATCCACATGATCATTCGCTTTGACAACTCCCTGATATTTAAGGTAGAAGGCATGATAATAATTATCCCAATCCAAGCATTTTTTTTTCAGTTCACACATAAACTAAATCTGTAATGTGGTTTAGATTTACTTTGAGTTAGGATCGGAAATGGATTGACTTTTTAGTGACTGCCTGTCACAGTTAGACTAGCATTGGAGATCAAATGCGTAACTTGGGCTTCAAATGAGCAGCCGACTTGGCGTAAGTATTTACATGTGTCTGCTACAGAGGTAAATATCTAAAAATCTAAATTGTTAAGGGGTGTGTGTGTGTGAAAAATTATACTAATTTGTTACAGTACTAGTGTACTGTATTCATGTATAAAGCACATGCTGGTTATTTTAGCTGTCTTGTCACAGGAAACTATTCAAAATAGCTCATTTCTGTCAAACAATGAGTGCAAGAAAAGAGGAGTTGGTGGCAGTGCTGGTTCAGTATAAGAGTCACTAGTTGCATAAGGAACAAACTTTAATTTCTCACTGAGGATCTTACAAGCATCCTTTTTAACAAAAATCAGTAGTTAGTTTTTATTTGTATCTTTAATGTAATATTATTATCATTTTTCTGCAATAGGTTATTGTTGGACAACAATTTACCAAACAAACTGTCAAATGAGACCTTTAACCAAACTTGTTGATGTCATGGTCGCCAACAACTGTAGTAGCTAATCATTGTAGTACACTTTTAAATAAGATAATAGTAAGGCTAAGCCGCAAATATCTGACTTTTGTCAGATAATACCATGTAATAAATATTTATTTTTGTTAGATAACGTCCCGTAGTCATAAATTGTCAGCTTATATAGATTTCTATGTTAGTGTTGCTAGATAACATCGCAAACAGGTCCGGTGGTCTAGTGGTTAGAGGGTCCGCCGCGGAATCGGGAGGTCGTTGGTTCCATTACCGGCCTAGTCATATCAAAGACTTAAGCATTAAGAAGTTAGTGTTAGGACTGGTCAGCCTGGTGTCAGGATAATGTTACTGGGTGGGACATCATGCTACATGTCTGTGGCATGATGCCCTATTGCTAGACATCTCTATAAGCTGCATCAATGCAGACATCGTAGCGATATGACTGAAAAATTGTTAAAACTACGTTAAAAATCCTAATCAAACGAAATAAAACAAACAAGCAAGATAACATCGCGAGTATGCTGGAATGTTATACTAGTAGTCGTCCTCGTTCAATTTTAAGCATTGATATACTCACCGAGCTGGAATATAACTATCGTGAAAGATTTCCCAGTGGAAAAAATTTATTCATGTATCGGCGAAATTCATACCAAATCATAAATATCGTACCATTTGAAATCTCAGTATGGTCGCATTATGTTAATATATTAATTGCTCACAAACAATATTACTGTACAGGATCAAGGAGGTCTCATCGTACAATGTTTTTCAAAAACAATTAGAAGATGCGAGACATATTTTCGTATGTCTTCGGATGGGACCAACGTTGGGCTTGTCACACAATGTTTTTCAAAATCATTTTGTACAAAGCTTCCATATTTCCTGACATTTAATTGGAAGATACGAGACATTCTTTCGTATGTCGTCTGATGGGACTAACGTTTACTTGTCATAAATTGTTTTAATAAAGTGGAAAACTGATTCATAAATGTGCTCGGAGGTGATGGAGGTACTATTTCAGCAGAAAAAACAATCGGATATAGGACTTGACGAAAGGATACAATGGGTAGAGAAAGAATGAATATCCTGCCAAGGATGTGGTGACCATTGTGAGAAACAACTTTAGCTACGGAATCTAGGAACTCAGTGAACAAAAGCACCGATATTTAATGGTAGAAATAGAATTGATGTGATAACAACTTGCTTAGTCATTTTTGCAGCTGAAAGCTTTGGAGGAAGAATATGTATGTATCTTTGCATATGAATGTTCTGACATCATCGTTTTATAGAAATGAATTGCGGGCGTCTTCAAAGTGATCTTTGAATTATATTAAGCAAAACTTTGTTGCAATATGCCAACGTTCTTCAGAGCTTAGTTAAATGTCAGAACAGAGAAAAGAACGGCTGAAAGAAAACTGTTTATATCTTTTGCTTTACAGTTCAACATTTCAATCGATATTCTGCTCATTAAAAAGATGTTTGTAACGTAAAACACTAAATCAAACGCTTTTATGTGTTTGCGAACAAAATTCAAAAGTCTACAAAAGTTTGCTTTTGACTTGACTTCGAACAAAATTAATTCTTTGAAACGAAGAAGATGTTAATCTGTTGTCATCAAGTGACCGTTCGTACCAGAACTTCAAAACGAGTTGAAATTACTATTTCATGTGAAAAGAATTTAACCCTCTCTCCATTTCAGGGGGGTCCTATTTTGTCGTAACACGTTACCACACTGTTATAAATTGACAAGAATAAATTCAACTTTAATGTGTAGTGTGTTTTGATTTAAGTAGTCTTAAATTTATTTTAGCGTGATATTTTGAAACAATTAAACAAAATGAATGTCACAATTTTCTCTCATACATGACTTTTATTTTACATTTTTATTTGCAGATCAGTATACAAAAGTTTGATATATTTTCTATATTTGTTTAATGTAAGCTGTTTTTCAAGAATAATATTTTATATAAAACTCGTATGATACTAAGTATTGCCATAAACCAAAGATATGCGCTAGTTTCATTTCCGTTTCCGTGTATAGCCTCGTTTGATTTTAGTGATTATTTATTGATTATGGGTATCCGTTTTAAGGAACATATTTCTCAGCGCAAGTAAGAGCCAATTTCTAGGAGCAGACATCATAACTTACAGTTTCTACCAGATTTTATGAGAGCATGGATAAGTTTGGTAAACTGGATTCTTTCTATTTTTTTAAAATAGAAACCTCTGTACATATGTTCATGGATACGTATTTAGTAACATGAGATAAGAATAATTCTTTGTATTGGTGTTTTACATTGCAGGGTGTGAAGTGCTAATATTTGGCTTGGAGAAGCTTACTAATAAGCCATGCCAAAGGTGGAAAAATATTAAGCCAACGTAATGTGAAATTAAACCTTCGTGTTGTGTTTTCATTGTGTTATTATGTGAAATTATTTGTATTATCCACACGTTTAAGACCGCTACTTTTGGCAGCGACTGTTGTTTGGATGTCCTTGGATATGACGTAAAGCATTCGAGCTGAAGCAAGACTCATGTGACGTCATGTTACAATTCCTTGGCAAAATTCTTTTTGGATGTACGATTCGAGTAATTAAGATAATTGCACATCATATATTAAGTAAAATGGCATATTGAAATAGATTATTGTGTGCAGCGTCACAGGGACAATAAATTCATTATATTATTTAGAAATGAGTGCATAAGTTATCATGATAATTATATTGTCGTAAGTGTTTTCTTATATTTTGATAACCATCGATAAAATACGAAATAGTTGTCTTTTGTAATACCAATTATTATGACTGTAAAACCATATAATAGCTTTGTTTTCGAAGTAATATTCTGAGTCTGTAGAGTGTTCTCGACATAGATTAGTGTCATTCTGACACCAAATTTTGAATATACGTCAAATTCAAATATATTGTAGCGTCATTTGTTGCGTATGTCCTGATATATATATATATATATATATATATATATATATATATATATATATATATATATATATATATATATATATATATATATATATATATATATATACAGATAATAGGTAGAAAAGCCTAAAAAATGTTAAAAATATTACGAAGGATATTTCAGCTTGAAATAAGACCATTACAGCTTTCCTTGTTTAACATTCGATGGCCTTTTCTGGACTGCGATGATATTATTTGCAGCCAGTATATAAAAGATGAAAAAGAAAAATATGACGCAGGTAGATATATTTGTGAGGAGTTGTTATAGGTCTCATATAAATACTGTAGGACAATGAAATCATCTTTAAATGCAAGAGTTTTGGGCCAAATGTTTGAGAGATACGTTGAGTCCGATACCATATACAAGGTATGATAATATTATCGTGGAATAGAATCTTCGAACCTTCTCCCTTCAATGACTCTCTCTCTCTCTCTCTCTCTCTCTCTCTCTCTCTCTCTCTCTCTCTCTCTCTCTCTCTCTCTCTCTCCAAACCCCTGGCACATATATAGTGCTAACATTTAATCTGGTACTTTTGATCCATTACTATAAATATTTCATATTTTTTATTTCCTCATACATTGTTCACGGTGAGTTCAAGGCACCCGTTTTCGCATCATGATTTGTCTCATGGAATAATACACATAAAACGAAAAAAATTAATTACAAAAATTTCTTTGCTCATAGGCAATTGAAGTAAAGTGCCTTAAACCCTTTTGTCTTTCCTCAATTAATTTTTATTCTCAATTGTTAAAATGGATCAAATCATGTAAAACTAACCTTCGTAGAGCAGGTAAGATAAATAGCTACAGAGAGAGAGAGAGAGAGAGAGAGAGAGACAGAGAGACAGAGAGACAGATATAGGGACAAAGACAGATAAATTTTATAGAAATATATTACACTGAGTAATTTCATATTGTGTGACGTGTTTGTAATACGTATTATACTATACCGCCTACCTAGTTTGACGTAAATAAAAAAAACTATGTGTGTGTACTATTGTACATAAATACTCTTGTTGTAAGATATTTAAATTTGTCTGATTATTTAAGTAATTCATCTTATTATGAAGGTTGACTACCACGGTGACGACGACGATGATGACAATAAAGATGGTCACAAAACGATGAGACGAGTAAATTTTGACGACCCAAAACAATTTTATTGGTATGTCTTGAGAAAAATGATCACATAGTCTGACGTCTCATGATTATGCTCATAATACACTATTTACACCTTTCTCTCTATTTTGGCAGTGTACACTATCCTAGGGAGTGATCTTCAAGCCTGTAGTTGCACACGTCACTGTCGGTATAACTATAACTATGTATAATTATAACGGTATAACTATGTCTTGTAGCCATCTTTAACGTGCTCAACAAGAGGCGTTTAAACAAGCAGCTGCATTCAGTGAGTAAATAGTTACAACCTTTCTTTTTCCCAATACCCATACGCATATACACACTTATAACTTGATTCCCATTGTATATTTTTTGTTTATTAACCATTGATCTATATATAGTCCATGACTAAGTTCAAAGTCTTTATGTGACATAAAATCCATGAAGATTAATCATACCTATACTTGTGTGAATGTACCTTTTGATTAGTATACTTCATATATTTAAATTCGCAATTCTCTGTGTTTGCATGTTCTATGTCCCTAGGATGTACATTTGTAGTTGCATCTTTACCTCTGCCAATATTTAACAAAATATTGAAATACTGCATATTTGAATATTTCAGTTGGATGTTAATGCTTTTATGAGCATATTTTCAGAATTCCACACATAAAGTTTCAACACTGAAGTATAGAAATTTATATCAACTCTACCAGTTTGTATGAAATTTTGGTAATTATCATACTGCTAAAAGAAAAGAAATTTTAAAACCAAAATACATCCCGGAAGTAAAATATTAGCATAGTGAAATTAGGAATAATACAATCAGCGCCATCTGTTGTTTTTTATAAAGGGACATTGCAGTCATGTCCCACCACACGGGACTGTCGTATTTCTTAATGAAACGATAACTACATTTTGTGGCTTTCAAAAAGATGGAACTACATATAGTCGAGTCATGTTTGTTTTCTTGCAAACTCTATTATTTCACAACCCCAAAATTAAGGGGCAATGATGTATTTTTTAGACCCCAAATGTCTTCAAAAGGAATATAAAATATGTTGCAAATGTAAATGGTTAAATAAGTTTTGATGATTTGAAAATTAAATATTCATCTGCAAATAGTTTTCTCGGTCTGTTATCTGCAGCGAGAGCCTTTGAAATTAATTAAATATACAAATCTAAACAGATGTAAGGGTATCTATGATAAAAGGATTGAAACAAAAAAGAAATAACATCTTCTAGAGGAAAGCTGAATTAGGAATTTGAAATTTACAAAAGTTAAACATTGGTAGCAATTAGTTTTTACTTCTGTATAAACGTACCAAATGTTAAAGTCTTAGCCGGATGTATACAGATATATGCATATAATGATAACTACCAATACCGTCGTTAAAAAGGAATTATTTACAATTCTTTTATAAGAACCATTGCTAAAATAATTTAGATAGATTGTTAATTTCGTATACGAATTTGATAGAAACTGGACATTATTGTAATAGTGTCTTTAATTTCTTAAAATGCATCGCAGCACTTGACACAATAGAACCTTGTTTTCATTTCAGTCTCCTTCGATAATGAGGATGTCATTTTTATTTACCATGTTTATTATAACCAGCAGTTTGTTGTACATCATCATCATGATCAGTAGTTGGAGTATACACTTGGATAATGGTGATGTTAATGTGGGATGCTTTCAGACGAACGAAGATGATTCTGCTAGATATGGGGCAACATTCAAGAACAGACCCGTTGATGGCTTTGTTTACAAGGAAGCCTACTCCATTTATGGACTTGTCAAACTCTCCACTACAGTATATTATATGCCCATCGTCAGTTTGATGTTCTTCTAGGGCTTTCCATCTTACTACACAGAGTCCCAGTATGTGCCATGTATAGTGTTCCATCTCACGTGTCAACTTTTGTAGTCTTCCAGTTTGCGCCAGAGTTCTAATGTTCCAGGTGAGAATGTCAACGTTGTCTATCGCTCTGATTTTATTCAAAGTACCAGTAGCACACTTGTACCTCAGTTCTGCTGGACAACGCCAGGCTCGGTTCTTGTTGAACCTTGAGACTACCGATCCGGCATGATAACCTCTGTTTTGTCCAGCATTATCAGTGTGTCTTGGGCAAAAGTCGTCTGGCGGAACCCATCCCTCTCCAGACCAAGGAGTGGCCAGAAGGGGATGTAGTACATCGTCCAACTGCCTTAGGGTCTCCACTCCGGATTTTCTTTGAGGGTTTACTCCCTTAGCATTTGGCTAACCAAAGCCGACCTGCAAGGCATCATGAGACTTGTGTCTGGGCGGGTTCGTCCATTTCCCGAGCAGATAGAGCATCTGCCACTGCCCATATGTATTCTTTACATATGCAGATATCATAGACTTTCACGAATATATTAAAAGGTTTTTATAATATATTACTAGGTTTTTCAAATACTTTTACTGTACTTCAAGTTATTTCAAGTGTATCTTGATGCAAGCGCATCACACTGCATACGTTGTAGTTGACAAATTTGTTTCCTCCAGAACACATTTTCTTGGCCATTAATGTATGGCTAAATTAATTGAATGATTTTACCTGATTATTTTGAATATTCACCGGATCACCGGACTCATTACAGATATCTAAAATATTTAACCATCTACATTGTCTTTTCTGTTGATTTACAGTTACATTCTTTATTCACCTCTCATGGATGTAGGGCCGGATTATGGTGGCATAGGGACACGTGAAAATGGTGACAATAGTCATGGGGACTTTCTGGTTGCTGTGGATAAAATAAGATGTGTTTAAATAAGCTCTCTCTTTCTCTCTCTCTCTCTCTATATATATATATATATATATATATAAATATATATATATATATATATATATATATATATATATATATATATATATATATATATATATATATATATATATATATATATATATATATATGTACTACGTTGAACAGTTATAATATATGAAACTCTTGTTCTGGTTTATTATTTCTCTTGGTGGATGTGATTTAATGGTGTTTTGCACTGAGGTATGGAATCGTTACCGGTTTGTCACAAGTTAAGCATTCCCCGTACGTCACCGTTTGTTATTTATTATGGAGAAAAACTCAAGAATCTTGGGCACGATTTTCATTGCAAGCGACCGCAGACTTTTAGCTCATAAATATTAACTAGGGATGGGGATCTATTATAGTACCTCAGCCACATATGAAGGCGGATAAATAGACCAAGACTTTCAATATCTTAGCCATTCTTTATTTACTGGGCCTAGGTAATAGTTTGGAGAGTGTTTCATTCACACATGGCAAAAGAGGAGGCGATTAAGACGGGTGCCTTTGAATATACATGTATTTTTAATGCACTATTTGTCAAGATTTTAATTTCCTATAATGTTCTTTGCACTGTTTACATGATGGTAAGACTAGAATCAGTATAATTGTTTTGAAGTGCATTTTAAGTTTATCTCTCAAAGTCACCATTCGTACCACACCATTGCAACAAAAATCACTTGACTTACATTTCAGATTTTACAGTCTTAAGTTATTATTTGATTTTAACTGACAACCACGTGATTGCTTGCACCATGTATACATACGTTTATACGAGGAATCATGAAACTTGGTGAACAGATCTTTATTAAATTGTATTTTACCCTGTATGTATAGTGTATCCTGATCATAAACGAAGGTGACGGCAACCCATTTTTCATGCATCACTTACTTGGGCTCGTTTTGAGTTTTATGTTTATTTCTCTAGCGCATGATATAATCATGGAACTAATTTACTGTATGAATCTCTATTAGTGCTTCACCGGTGGAACAAATATATGTCACTGTGACACACGTTTCACATTTTCCTGCTTAGATAAAGTGTTTGCAGTAGCTCATTCTGACGAAGATGGTTTTATTTCTCTTTATATATAGTCTATTATATCCAGAATTAGGACGTTTGCAAAGGGCGTGCATCTTGATGAGGACCACATACACGTAACAACTGCAGGGCACTACAATTCATATTTCATGCTCCAATGCTGTGTTTGAACTGTTCATGTTCGAATCATTATTAAAGATCATTGAATGCATCGAGTTCAATACCACACTTGTTCAAGAATGATACCACTTCGGTGACCTGGTGCTTAAAGCGTCTGCCTCGGGTGCAAAAGGTCGTTGGTTCGAACCAGGCTGTCATACCAAAAACTTCTTAAACAAATGGCACTAACAGCTGCCCGGCTAGGCGCTCAGCATTAAGAGGTTAGTATTAGGACTCGCCGGCCTGGTGTCAGGTTAATGTGACTGGACAGGATATCATGTTGCATGTCTGTGACATTATGCCCTAGTGGTATTTGATGTCCACTATATAATAATTTGCTATGTGATGTCCGCTATATACTATTTTAGAGAGTGTTTCATTCGCACATGCTAACAGTAGAGGAGACTAAGAGGGATGCCACTATAAACTGCCAAACATGCAGACAGCATAGCAATATGACAGCAAACTTGTTAAAGCTACGATTAAACTCCAAACCACACACACACGCGCGCACACACACACACGCACACACACACACACACACACACACACACGCACTTTCAAGATAAAGAATGTTGGTGACCAACATGTAAGATGATATTTTTTTAACGTTGGCACGATTTAAAAACAGTAGTCCAACATAAGCTATAATTAACTTTTTACCGACATTACATAAAACAATCAACCATGATTAACAAGACAATAAAAAAAGCATAATAAATTAATTGAACAAAACACACATTGCAAACTTCAGACACCGGCAAGCATATCATTTTGAAAGGCAAGAAGTAAATTTAGTATCTGGAAGAATTAAAACATCAATTTTAGGATAATCTAAAAAATTGCAATTGTTAAAAATGGAGAATAAATTAAATTACATAGAGACATATTATGATATAAAACAAACATGGTGCGATACAGTTTACACTTTACCTAAAACGAAAGGAGCTAACATTAGGGCACTTGATGGACAAGGATATATATATCGTTTCTCTTCATGTTCCAAATCCTATGATAGAAAACCTTGACAGTCAGGATGTTGGAACTGGTGCTTTCGGAAGACAGTATTCCAGATTTCGGCATTTGTTTCCTATGTGCACTAAGCGATATGCGTTTTGTTCACCAGCTCTGCACTTACTATCAATATAGAGTCATTCAGCTGTAAATTAGAGCTTGCTACTTGGTATGCCAAATCAAGGTATATTTCCTCCCATTTGACTGTAAATGAGTGATTGCAAGGTTTGCTTTGTTTCTTTTTTTCCTCAATAATTTAAGCATTTTATTCACTTTTATATTGAAAGGAAAAGACTTTAACACTGCTCGGAGTGGAAATTAGCCACAATAATAATTTTGATGCTTTAAAAAAAGATGAGTTTTGGGTAAATATAGATATATATTTATGAATCAGACAACTTTACTATGCAATTCAATTATATTACTTAATATTACCAAGTAGCTTATGCAGTGATAAGTTATATCAGTGTCTGAATATTGCATAGAAACATAGACATGCCTTGGCATCGCGAAGTTTTCCACATATTTCTCCACCTCCAGCTTACTTCTTAGCTTTGGCCGCAGCAGTTTGTCAGCAGGATCTTTGGATAGCTTTTTCAAATTTGTGTCTTGACGTCTTTATACAACAGACCTCAAGTGGCTAGGTCTTTTGCACTGATGCACATATTTTCCCCTTGTTGTTTGGAACATTACCAGGCTATTGTTTACTTCCTCACCCTTTCCAATTGTTTTATACTAAAAAGAATGGACTGGACACACGGTACTAATTATATGGAAGAACTTTGAACCAGTCATAAATGGGTAAAGGAAAAAAAGTGTATATACGGGTTCGGTGGTCCATAATTGGTTCATAATAAAAAGTATAATTTTAGTTTTAAAAAAATATGTTTGAGACCCTATCCTATCTGTAATTAAAAAAGATATAGACAATATTCTATTGATGCAATTTTAGTATTTTTTCAGGCTTGACTTAGTAGTGCTCAAAAATGAAAGTAGCACCTGATTCATTTGTTTCATGCACATGTAGATTTAAAACAATGCCGCGTCTCATATGGTGCTTTACCCACAGAAGCTTGCACCAAGGATAGTTGTGCATGGAGAAATATAGATCTGATCATTAGCACCCAGAAATGTTAACATATTAAATTTTGATTATGATGGTGTTACCATATGTTTACTATGGGAGTTGAATTAGTAAAGAAAAGTAACTCAGTGAGAAAGTTTTAAAAGATTTTAAACTATTAGAATATCTGTGGATTTCTTAAAAATGTAATGTTAGAAAGAACTGAATTGACTGATCTGCATAATTTACATTTCATTTGTGTTTTTTTTAAATAAAAATAATTAATTAAATTTTAAAATAATTATATAAACTGTTAACTTGTAAGTAGTCCTTGTAAATGTCTGATTAATTAAACAATTTTACATACAAGATTGTTGATTTCTCTGTATGGTTTACTGATTTACATTACATTAGCTTTTCAATATTACAAACAATTGTGGAAAGGGGGAGAGGTTAAGAGAATTGTGATGTCACATATAGGAAGTTCGGTTTTTGTGACGAAGTTTGACGTTATATGTGGACAACCCCTTATCACTAACGCGGTCTCTGTAAGGTGTTTCTCAGATTTTATTGTAATCTTTCTACGGTAGTATCAACTTGAGCGGATGACTTCATCGCACGCAGATGAAATACTAGGTAAGGCAACGTAACTTCTAATAGAGTTACGGTCAGAGTTGAAAAATGTTTAAACTGATTTTGTTTAATAATATATCGAAAGAATGATGAATTCCCAGTTTATATTTTTTGTCTTTTAAATTTGGTATTTCTAGCAAACAACTGTGGTTTTCATCACATAGAAGGGTTTCAAGTCACCAACTATGTCATTTATTTGGCACAGTTTGAAATAAAATCAATAATAAATATTTGTATGTTGCGTACGTGCAAAAGCAGATAAACCCCGTATACACAAGTAACAAATACTGACAAAATTAATACGGAAGCACACTTTATAGGTCCTGTCATACTAAAATCTATTCCCGTCACAATGTATGCATTTATTGAAGAAAGATTAGATGCTTTGCAGTTTGGATAACTTTGGCTGTAAATCTTGTAATACTGAAATTATGTTTTATTGTGCAACCTTATTCTTTGACTAAGCTGGCCGGATGTTGATACAGGTATCACTTTTTTGTGATTAAATGTATGCCGTGCATGAGAAGGCTTCTTACGTTTCTACAGCAATTATGTAAATTATTTGTGCTGCAATGTCCATTAGTGCATATAGTCTTGGAAGTGAGAGAGATGGTCAAAATAAGTTGTAGTCCGTTTTAACATTGTTGACAGTTGAAACATTGATTGGGACGCAAACAGAATCTGTAAAGGCATGCATACATTGTGACGGGCATAATTTCTAAATTATTTATATTTACAAAAAACAAATCTGATTGGTTCCAGCTGGAATTCAGTGTATGGCGATTATAAAATTTGGATATTCTGCGTAGATTGGTTTCGGAGCAGTGTCCTATAGACGCCTGTCAAGTTGTTGATTTTTGGAGGTTGATTGTCTTTTAATTCTTTATACATTCCGAGACTGATGTACTAGTGTAATGTGACTTATGTTTAGTTTGTGTAATATATCTTATATGTGTGTTATTTGTCTGCGTGATGTATTGCCCGAATCTTGTAAGCATTGTTCCCTGGACCCGTCATTGCTAAATCGGAGAAGAATGCACGTGATCAACGTCCTCTGATGCATGGTGTATAGTCTTTAACATATTTATGGCAGCAATCAGAGTGGCAGTACTCATGATGTAGTCGACAAATAAACGCGAAGTATTTATATTTAGTTAATTGCAAGTCCTAAAAAAATCGGACTGCACTTTATGAACTCCACCTAAAGGTGTTTTCTTCATAGACACATACATAACCAGTAGTTGGGATGATTAGAAAACATATTTCCACCTGTCAGGTTACCTCAAAAATTGGGATCATATATTCATTTTCATTTTACATCTTTACAATATGTAACATAACGTGTCATATACGTGATGAATGGTGGAAGCAAAATCTTGTTATGAGGAGATGCGCTGAAAAATCGGAAGGAATTAGTAGAGATATGGTATAGGCGTGAGAAATTGTGATCTTATGTATCGGGAAACACTACAAATGCATATATTTCGAATATGCATAAGCAATGATCATTGTTTTGATAGCTATTGTTAGGGACATGTGCGTTGTGACAGTATCACTGTTAAGACTCTGTAAAAGAACAGATGCTTCAAGGTTGACATTTAACTTTTTATTAAATAACGTTATTGCATGCGTAAAGACATGACTTCCAACATGACATTCGTGCAGCCGGAGTAAGTGGGACAAGATTCATAATCAAAATGTTTACTAGCAACGCCAGGGTGAACTCCTCATAACAACAAGCCTGTGTTGTTCAGACATAGATTAAAGTTTAATAACAGTTTAGAACATTGGGATATCCAGATTAAATTCCCCTATGACGAAAAGAAGAAGAATAAAAAGAAGAAGAAGAATAAGAAGACGAAGAAGAAAGGAATCATTGGAAAAATTAAAAGGTGGTGGAACAACGACAACAAATAAAAAGAAGAAGAACCCTAAGGCCCCTTTCAGGGCCATTCATATACCTCGAAAAGATATTTGCTTTCTTGCCTATATAAAAAAATAATTTTTAGTCTTTTGTATCAAATGATTATGACAGGTCAGTCTAGTGCATACCTGTTAGGCTTTGGCCCACGAGTTGTAACATTGCTGCAACATTAGGTACCGTAGCGTCAGACTTTCCCTTGTCCCTATACAGTCCCAATATACATAATATATAGCTTCCATGTTAACTGCCCCTTAGTGTCTCATATACCCTATAGTACCACTGCCTTTAGTATATCTGCCTGTTTTCCTTATATATTTATCATATGCCCTACGGTATCCCCATATATTACTGGTATAGTCTCTCTCGTGAAAATGAAATACCACAGACACTTATGAATTATCCATTTAATGACAAGAAGTGGATTTATTTATAATCGAACTTTGATAAATTGAACATGAGCTGTTTTTCTGCACTTACTGTTAGCAAAATATATGGTTTCCTGAACATCCTTGACAGTAGTTCCTAAAAAAAGGTTGTAAACACCTGTATTTGCAATATGCAGCATTTTATGATGAAGACAATAATACAGATATTTCTCCATGTAATTTGGTATTAATAATATTAAGAAATTGAAAATATCACTGCAAAGACCATGTTCATAACTATGTATGGCATGCGTGTTGTAATGGTATTAATTTACATAGTCTGTGATTCCTTAGATATGTCAGAATGTTTTGAAAATGCGATTAAATCTGAAAATTGAAAGCCTAACACATTATAATATGCACAAAAAAAGACATATATTGATATAACACCTTGTATAAAAAGTGCAAAATAATTGGAATCACATTGCATTCACTAGGTAGTTAATGTAATCAACATTACATCATTTTCTTGATCTGGCTTGGCAAATGAAGAATCACCAACACTCAAGGGCAGGTTTGAAATATTTGCAGTGCAAGTAAGATCTTGTATTACTGATGATTTTATGTTACCTGTATGAATGCTGATAGTTAATTTCAACTGCAAACTGCATAGACCTGAATCTGCTATTACATAATGTGCAGTCATATCTGGATCTATGTACTTCTTGTTTGAGTAATCACTAGGACAAACAATGTAGACAAGGTGACCTGCCAGCATTCTACACACTGTATATTGTTTGCAGTTGGACTTGGCTTGTATCCACATCAGGATGTGAAAAAAATAAGGTTTGTGCCCACTTCCATACAAATCTCGATTTCTGTCAAGTAAACCATTCATGGTTTTTTGTCATTTGGCAGCACAGTTAAAAAGCAATTTAGGATACAAACTGAGCTTGTGATAACCAAGTAATAAGATTTACAGTTTTGCAACATTATTATGATAAATTATTGTATGCTGAGTCAGTAGATGTAAGCTATAGATTGCAATGCTAAAACAAAAACCTGGATTGATAGCTTAGTGCCCTGGCTATAAATTTTACTCGGGCACCTTTTCTCCACCTTTTGCATGCGTAATTGAAAAAAATATAAACAGATATGTTTGACTTAGACTTTGAATGCGATGTTTACATCATAAATGAAGTTATCGTTTTGCTATGGACGAGTGGTGTAAAGCGCTCTCCGTTACGGATCACTGCCATTTCACCTCTGACTGCGTGGAATCAAGTCTCAGATTCGGCTTATGTGGGCATGTGAGAAAGCTTGCCAGTAGGCTCTCGTGGGTCGTGGTTCATTCTGAGGGTTTTCCTGGGTTCTTCCTCCACCACTAATACTTGATGCCATGTATAGCTTATCGTGTGCTGAAAAATGGCATTAAACCACACAACAACAACAATGTTTTGCTAAAATGATTTTCATTAAGAGAGTTTGTAACATACATATAATTGTGAAATTTTATTAAAGTATTTATTATAAAGTGATCAGCTATATTTCTGAAGCAAGGACCACCTAATGTGTTCCTTCAAGGTTGAAGATAAATTTATATAAATCATTAAGATAAACATAATATAATTGCCTTTGTTACAGCCTGCAAGAGTATTTTGTGTCTGAATTTGATCTTTTTTAAAAACAGAGAGCACTGGTATAATGGGAACTCGAACGTCAAAGACTTCAGATATCGAGGAGGAGGATGTCTACCAACACAAGCCACCCGCAACAAGGCGTGGTCCAGAACAAAGCCAAATGGAACAAATTCACCGTAAGCAGGTTCGAAATGCTTTTGGAGGCTGGAATTTCCAAGTTGATGACATGCAGCGTGCACAGCGGTTTCTGATAATGGGATGTGAGGGAGGCACCTACACGGCTTCAGAACAGCAACTAAAGAGAGAAAATGCAAAGAGCATTGATCGGTATGTGCAAATTTGACATACATAGCTATTGTAGATATCCACAGAACTCAATGCAAGGAACTCTTTAAGTCATTAGAATTTTTTTTAGTAAGGTACTTGGCCTTTTGATGTAGAGAAAATCTAAGAACCCAAAGGAGACCAAAAAGCCTGCATATTTTAATACAGTGCGTACTTCCCCTGTAAATCGCAGTTTTTGAAAAATGACGAACGTTTACTGAGATATTCCAGTAAGCTAGAAAAATACAAGTTTTGAGTTATTTAATTATGTGAGCTTGCATTATAATTATTCTTTTTTCCCAGAATGAAAATTAAATGAAGCAGTTTAATAAGCAATGGTAATACAAAATAAACATAATGGGATTCATAACTTGAGCTGAGTTACATTAGGGGTAGTTTTATACTGTGTTATTTTATAGTGAGAGACCACTGTATTGCACTACTCTATCAGACAATGAATCAGAGAAATGCAAAGAGAGCATATTACATTTAATGTTGCATCACAGGACCAGCAGTCATAAAACTATACAGATCTGATATGGAAAATGATTATATAGCAAATATTCGTGTAATCGAATTAGAACTTCACTTAAAAAAAGCACTGTTTGGTCATATAATCTTGTGTAAACTTCAACTCCTGACTCCCCATCGTTCGAGCACATATCATTCAAACCATTTTATCCCACACTTTTAGGGCGATGGAAAAATCTAATTCTTACTAAAACTACTCCATACTTTGTAAAAGAAATTTATTTGCTTCTGTCAACACTAAAAATAATTTCTATATAATAATCCTACCTACGTTGGGCAACCTTAGGACACCTCATTTGAATTCATACCCTTGGGGATTTCTACTCATTGTCTAAAAGACGAAGGGAGCAGAGGCGTAGCTATAGTGTTTGGAGCAGGAAGTAGGAGAAGATATATTTTTACGACTCCACCCCCTCAACTCTGAAACCAATTATTTTCATCAATAAAATCATCATCGCCTAATTTCAAAGCCCATTTTGGCGCCCCTAATCTGGCTCCCAGTGACATCTATTCCACTCTGCCCCCCTCTCTACGCCTCGGGAAGGGAGCAAGTTTGCAATGTATGCAAATGTTTTATCAAGCAGATTGAAACTTATCAGCTAAGTTAGAACAAATTGAAGGTAGTGCAGCAAAAACTGCTTTTTTAGTGTCTAGCAATGGCAACAAGTGTTTCAAACAAGGCAGACGCTCTAACAAAGAGGCCACCAGAGTGGTTTTGTTTAGTGTTTATCTATGGCAACAAATCTTTTAAAAAGGCCGGACGCTCTAACCACTAGGCCATCGGAGTGGTTTTGTTTAGTAATTAGGAATGGCAACAAGTGTTTCAAACAAGGCAGACGCTATAACCACTAGGACACCGAAGTGATTTTGTATAGTGTTTAGCGATGGCAACAAGTGTTTCAAATAATCCGGACGCTCTAACCACTAGGCCACCGGAGTGGTTTTGTTTAGTGTTTAGCAATGGCAAAAAGTGTTTCAAACAAGGACAACTTGAGTCACGAGCATGGTATTCATACCAAATTATGAATCTACATTGAAACATCTACAGTGGTCCCCCTCTAATACGGCCGCTCCTTCTGAACTGGGAAAGTAGCTTTATAAAAAAGTGACCTTCCCAGAGGGGGATAACTATTTTGTGAGATCTCTATGTAAGTAACATTAATTATTAAAAGGTTTATCTTGTAATAATAATAGACATATTTCAACTGAATATACAATTTATTAGTTCTTGTTCTTTGCATAAGCATGATATGTGAGTGTGTATAGTTCTTATTCTTTGCATAAGCATGATATGCGAGTGTTTATTGTTGTCATGCATATCGCAAATTCAATACAAGTTTGGTACATACATAAATATCTTTCCATTTCCTCCATTTTCCCACTGCTGCTGAATAACCTCCTTATCGGATATGACAGTGTTTATTTGGACTTTTTTTACATAAAATTTTTCGGCAAGTCCCATCCATATCTCAGCCAATGTCGGCTAGTAGAATAACTGACTTTATTCTAAAATAATATGTCTCCGTTTACATGATGACATGTTAATGTTTGGTAATGATTTATATGGTTGTTGCTAACTGTATGAGATTTAATTATGTAGAAAAAACTTTTATTGTGTGGATGAAATGTCTTCTTTGTAGAGGAAGTGATAAATATGTTGGCACATGATTTTTCAGTCTTTGTCTGGTATCCTGTTTTGTTCATGGTTCTCTGTGTTAATCCATAAATTCTATTTTTAGCCTATGCTGACCCTGTTTAGATCTTGAGAATTATGTCCGGTTATATAATCAAAGTGAAAAACTCGACAGATGTGTGGATCCCAAAACTGTCATAACATTGTTGAGCCCATTTCCTGTAAACGTCAGATTTCTTAGTGTTACATGTAGTTTAGTCAACACTTTTTCACTAATGGAAACTTGACATTGGGAGACATTTATCGACGATAGATATAATCCGATTGCTTACCGTACATTACATATGAATTAATTATTGGTTCTGGATACATTTGAAAACAAAAACTGGCTGTACGTGAGGGGAACATTGTACATTTTTGTTCTAATATGCTGTCTGATTGTCGTGTTGGGGGGGGTGGCCATTCTTGAGGGGTACTTTAGAATACAAACTCATTGGTGCCAAGGAATTCTGGCCGAAAGAAGTGGGTAGTCGCTCATCAGAGAAGCTGTTGAAGAGGGGGACTACTTTATTATGTGGATTTTGTTTAGGTAATTGGTTGCATGGTAAAGAGATCAATATATACATAATAAATTGTATATCATAGAGAAACTCCAATGGTATGTGTAATTGAAAAGTTCTAAGTAATAAACAAAATTATGTGTTACCTGTGAGATGACCAATCCTTCTCTAATAATGCTGCTACCATTTTGATGTTTTAAAAATAACTATTAACACATGCTATTTTCAGACATTTTCATGCCTAATACTTGTTTTGCAGATGTTAAATTAATAGCCGAATTAATCAATTTTATAAGCAGTTTTTGAAGGAACTGTCCTATTTAAAGATGCATGAGAAAGAAATTTTATCGAGATTAAGTTTCAGAAATAGTTGAATTTCAACATTTTATTTTTGCAGGTTGATTTCTGAGGGGAAAGGAAAAGAGCTTGTTCAGTTGATACTAGAAATAAGTTTGGAAGGGAGAGCTGCAAAACAAGGATCAATCCTATTTTGCTTGGCCATGTGTGCAAGATCAAATGATCAGAAAACCAAGAAAGCAGCTTACGAATGTCTGAATGCAGTCTGCAGAATTCCCACCCATCTTTTTATGTTTGTCAAGTATGCTGAAAGTGAGAGCAATGGGACCGGATGGGGAAGAGCACATAGAAGAGCCATCAACAAGTGGTATGAAGAACTTGCAGAAGATAAACCAGTGAAATTGGCCGAGCTCATCACAAAGTACAAAAAACGTGAAGATTGGTCACACAGAGACTTATTTCGTCTGTCTCCCATCAAACCAAAAAATGACTGCTTGAAAGTCATCACCAGGTTTGTCATCAAAGGACTAGAAGAGGCAAAGAAGTTAAAAGAAGACCTTGGGAACAATGTAAATATGCAAAAGGTCGTTGCATTTTTGGAGGCAACGGAAATAGCAAGAAAATGTACAGATGAAACGACAATGATACAACTGATTGAGAAGCACAATCTTGTCCGAGAGCATGTTCCAACTGCGCTCTTAAATTCTAAATCAGTTTGGGAAGTCCTTTTGGAGAGAATGCCATCGACTGCAATGATCCGTAATCTTGGAAAGATGACATCCATGGGTCTTATTAATAGTGGTTCTGAGTATGAGAAAGGAATTGTAGAAAGGCTGAATGATGTAGAAACATTGAAGAAAGCCAGAGTCCACCCCTTCAATGTCCTTGTGGCTTTGAATCAGTACAAAAAAGGAAAAGGTGACAAGGGACACTTGGAGTGGACTCCTAATGAAATGGTGACGACTGGGCTTGACAGTGCGTATTACCTGTCCTTTAAAGTTGTTGAACCTACTGGAAAACGGTATATGCTGGCTATAGATGTTAGTGGATCCATGAACGTACCATGCATGGGGACACAGAGCCTCACATGCCGCGATGCTGCATCAGCCATGATGATGGTTACCCTTCGAACTGAAGAAAATTGTGAGGTAGTTGCCTTCTCACATGAACTTCGTCCTTTTCAGGTTACAAAGGAAGATCGCCTTGATGAAATCATTGCGAAAGCAAACATGATACCTTTTGGTAACACTGACTGTGCTCTGCCCATGCTGTATGCAATGGAAAAGCAAAAGAAGATTGATGTTTTCATTGTGTACACAGACAATGAGACATGGTATGGTAAAGTCCATCCCTTCAAGGCCATTCAAGACTACAGACTCAAGAGCGAGATATACAATGCCAAGCTCATCGTGGTGGGCATGTCCTCAAATGGATTCACCATCGCTGATCCAGATGATCCCAACATGTTGGATATTGTTGGATTTGATTCAGGGGCCATTGAAGTAATGAACAAGTTTATTCTTGAAAAAGCTTGAACCACAAAACGGCCACAAATTGGTATGGGGGAAATTTGAGAAAACGTCGAAGAACATGATATTCTCGTCCACATAAAAATATGTGGGCAGCTAAGAAGCATTTGTTTTAAATGTTATTGTTTACAAGGAATATGTATTACAGTTTAATTTCTGTGTCTCAAGGTTTACCATTCTTGTACATGTTGAACTATGTACATTCGTGTTATATGCTTGCTTTACTATCTATTATATGTATATAATAAGAACTATTTTGTAAAATATCCTAAATAGGTTTAGGCTGCCAGGGCATATGATTCCATGAATTGTGCAACTTTGAATGAATTTGAAAACTTGAAGACCAATGACGCATGAGACATTCTGCTAATTAGTTTAATGTGATGTTAATGAAAATGTACTATGTGCAGTATACAATTTTTTATTTATGATATGCATCCTTAATGAGCTTGATTCACAAGACAAGCCATGTCAGTATATGTATTATAGTGTTACTCACGACTTGTATTTTTTCCTAGCTGTTTATACATATGCGTTCTTCACCTTGATCTGAATGGTTGTTAAACCAAATTTGACGTTAGACCAAATTTAATAGACACATTAGTTCGGCCGCAGTACAAATATTCTGTCATAATTTGAAAGTTCCATCAATGAAGTTTTACAGATGTGCGTTTATAATATAGGCTACCTAGAAAACCCCAACTGACAGATTCCTTGTTTGGTTCATCTTGAGCTGATTGTTTCATGTGGCAAATAATGGATGATGATTGTGATAAAGGCAATTTATTTATATAGTCTGGAAGTATATCAGTTTATTGGGGCTGGGAAAAGTGTTAATGGAGATAAAGAGGAATGATTTTGAATCTGAAAATGGCCAGCCCCCTTTCCCCATCTCAGCAGTATTTTGAAATTAATTGTCGAAATTTTAAATCTAGAATCTGAAGTACAACAAGCTAAATTAAAATATTGGCCGTTTAAAAGTGTAATTTAAATTTCATTTCTCAATTAAACCATGCTGGATCTTGTGCTGTAAAACCAGATAGCCCTAGTATAAAAGTTAAGATAAATTTAATAAATAATAATGTAAACATGAAATTAAAAGGAAAAGATATTTATTTGATCAAAATACCTCAGTGTAGAAAAACAGAATGTAGTATTAATAGACTATTACAGTATTATGGAATAGCTAGTAAATCTGGCATAATAGAAAGTACCGACTTATGAAATTAATACTTGGGCAGAGCTTTTATTGGTGAAAAATCAGCGAATTTCTTTTATTTTTGACCAGAAGTATTAAACATACATATGAGCTGTCGAAAATTGTGCATAAGTATCATAAGGAACAGTTCATATACTTGTTTTAGATGGCTAAGCTGGCTATGTAAGACCGTTTAACATGAAATACTGTGAGATGGTGTTCTCAGCACAGAATAATAATCATACACTGGTATGGAACAGATTAAGCTCAGATACAATTATATATGGGTAAAGAACAAATTAATATTGGAAACAATTAAACGATAAATGCTTATACAGCTAGTTGTGAGATATTGTAAAGATTTTGATTTGAATAGCGCTCAAACTGTGGTGCAGGAAGCAAGAGACGGATATTGAATTATTAATTTTTTAATATTGAACTGTGGCTGCCCCCCTCCATTTTTTTCTACTCCCCTATTATGTTTATGAAAATGGGGAAGATCCCCGTTAGATTGACCCCTGGCAGCATCTCTGATGCTTTGTGATCTTTAATTCATGTCCTTTATCTTCTATGTTATGCTGTT
This sequence comes from Unio pictorum, assembly GCA_030141615.1. Taxonomy (NCBI): domain Eukaryota; kingdom Metazoa; phylum Mollusca; class Bivalvia; order Unionida; family Unionidae; genus Unio; species Unio pictorum. The sequence goes on from JARLTB010000122.1 coordinate 12,109,765, forward strand.
AGCTTGTTTACGTTAGACATTTTTCTCTTTTACAGAGTCGTGTACATTCATTTTCACTGCTGTAGGGGATGCCTTCTTGCTATGACAATATGACTTTTATGAATTTTTTCCTTGAGAATTACATGTTTTTTTTAGACATTTTGTTTTTGTCCATTGATGATATAAGAGAGACTTGTAGCTACAGAAGTGTAAAATGATAAAAATGTTTACATCGGTAAAAGTGATGATATATACATGCTTTTGTGTTAAAGAGGGCACCCATGCAGTCATTTCTGAAATCATTACTGGGAAATTACAAGCACATGTATTTATACCTTTATTGAAAGATGAGTCGTGTGAGAGCATTATGCAGTGCATCAAAAGGTTGCCACCCTAAAATCTACTTAACAAAGGTCATAGATTAGGATGAAGCTTTTTAAATAAATAAAAACATTTTAATTGTATGACAACACATTCAGTCTAATACCTAGGTAGTATTATGCTTTGGATTCCATATTGGAGGTCAACCACTCAAGTATGTGTAATATACAGCACCAAAACAAATGCACAGACACGTTGGATTTTACAAAATTAAATCCATCAGATATTAATCAGCGTGCTAATATTAAAGTGTAATGTTAATAACAGTGTCCAGTTACATTAATAACACCTACAGAATTTTGTTATTTATTACCATCAATTATTTGGGATATAAAGAACATTAGTAATAATGTCAAAGCTGTGTGGTGTCCTAATGTTTCACATCAATTATAATACTTTTATTGTGTTTTTAAAATTGTTTTTCGTTTGGAAAAAATAAAAAAAATTTCCTTAAAAATAGTGAGTACTTTTGAAACTGAAGAAAAAAGTACTTTTGACTAGTGATGGGACTCTGTCAGAAATTCATAATAGATAAACGGTTAACCTTAACCAACTGGTCATCAATTATAATCGGTTACTAAGAGCAAATTTTAGTTGTTGTCACACTGTTATATATTTGATCAATATGTTTATAAATGTACAAGAGTAATCCCTTTTAATGACATGTATACTTTAACCAGAGAATAATATTACATTATGTGTTACTTTTGTTCTACAACTTTGTTAAATAAACGCAACATTTTATGACTGATCAGTCACATGTAACTGAAATACTGCTACAATTCTTTCATTCATATGTGATGTGTCTATACTTTAAAGTAGAGAACATCATTTTCATGTTTGCTATAGAAGGAAATGACTTTCTTGTTTGTCATTGCTTATAAATACTACAAAAGATGTTGAAATTTAACCTAAACAAATCAACAAAATGTGTTTAAATTTATTAACTAAACAGTTTAAAAACTTGACCATGTAGTAATGACTATATGTCCCTAATTATGAATTGTAAGGTTTTTTATTAATAGTTGTGAAGGGATTAATAAGTTTCAGGTCAACTTTAGTGCCTGGGAGTTTTATTATCCTTTGTGCTTTTCATACACCTATAAAGTAGTCTCCCTTTACCCACATTCAAAATCGATTATCTTATTAGTTTTCTCAACCAACTGATAATTCTGGCTCTATTAAACTGAAAAACTACAAAGTGAACTTTGTTCCATTGTATTATTACAAAATCTAAAATCAGTGATATATAAATACTAAACATTTTGTTTCAAGTCAACACAAAAAAGTTTTATCTGATCTAATGATATAAGTCAAGCCCATCATATATATTGACCTGACACATTAAACGCGCAATTTTTCCTCTGACTTGTAATAAAACAGGAATGTGGTTATGTATTTATTGCTGGCTTCACATGTACACTTTCTGAATTTGTTCAGTGTTATGGTTGGAATTAAGTTCCAAACAAATTTGGATTCATGAAAAGTTGGACTTGTTGTATCTAAAATATTAAGATGAGCACATTTCAGGAAACACCCACACATTTCTAGTCTGGATGTCTAGTGCATAGATACATATTGAACAAAAGCATTGAGCCTCCAGGTCAGGCATGTAAGGTTACATAGGTACGTGATCAATTGCAGATTTATTATTTGTCAAATTTGAACCAAGTGGACCATGCAAGGTTCCATTAAATTATTTAATATCGGAAAACTGAATTTTCTGCACATAATATTCCTTTGAATGATGTCCAAGATTGAACCTTGCCATTTTTTGCATAAAATATATACTCTCTTTGAACTCTAGTCCAACTGCAAATTACACAGACACAAATCTGCTGTTGCATAATGTACTAGCAAATCTTGGTCATTGCAGTTTGTTGTATTGAGTAATCACTAGAACAAACAACATATTTCCTGAATTTTGGGCACATTCCACAACTGCAGATCAGTGTCTGTATTGTTTTTAATTGGTCTTGACGTTCAAGCATATACTAGGAACTGTACTGCTTTAAATTAATGGATGCATATTGCTGGTAATAACCTTTAATCCAGTACATTGCAATTCTTCACTTTGATTGTATTTTTTAAAATTAGTTTCTAATGCTTTCAATATATGATGATGGCTTACTTTGTTTATGCTTTGATAAATGGCAAATAAACTTTTCTTTTAGAATGAAAAGCTTATCATCTGTTTTCATCCTGTACCAACATTTCTGAAATTGTTTGCCGACCAAACTATTCAGGTTTGTTAACAACAGTAGTCCATGTCTTTTAAGCGTAAGCTATGCTATGTTTTAAGTGGATATGCCATCTTGCTTGCTTGCAAGATGGTTCATTCCCTGAGGTTTATCAAGTCAGCTGGTTTCAGACCAATACAGCTGATGCAATGGCCATTCCTATGTTGTCTATCTCTGTCATCTATTAGCTCAAGTTTGCAATCATTAATTACACGTACTGAACTACTGTTAAAATTCCTGTGAAACTCACCAAGCGGGGCCCCAGAGTGGCCGAGTGGTCAAGAGTGCACACCATTTTACCTGTCTGCCTGGTTTCGAGGCTCGGGTTTGGCCATTGCGGGTATGTGAGAAAGTTTGTCAGTAGCATCTCTGGGGTTGAAAATTCTTCCTCCACCATTTATACTGGTCGCCATGTATGGGCTATCTTGTGCTGAAAATGGCATTATACCCTTCAACAACAACAAACTTGCCGTGCACATTCATGCTAACGAGCAGTAGGTCTTAAATGATGCTGTTTTCCTTAATCTAACAATGTCATATGACACGGCCTGGCATGCAGGGCTGTTGCTGTAAATCACCTGAGTATTGCCGTGCTGGTTAGTTGATCTTAAGTCTGTTCTTTCGCCATGACTTTCAACGTTTGTATCAATGATTCGCCTAAAACAGTCACACAAGTTTATGTACGCAAATGACATTGTTTTAGGGACCCAAAGTCGCTCGTAAACACTAATAACACTCTAGCGATTTCTTACTCTCAGTTCTACTTGTTTGAAAATACTGTATATGATTAGGATTTGTAACGTAGCTTTAACAAAATTCAGTAATATCACTACGATGTTTGCACTGAGGCAGTTGATATTGATGTCTAGCAATGGGGCATCATGCCGCAGACATGTAACATGCTATCCCATCCAGTCACATTATTCTGACTTGAGGCCGACCAGTCCTAGCACTAACTTCTTAATGCTGAGCGCGAAGCGAGGCAGCTGTTAGTACCATTTTTGTAGTCTTTGGTATGACTCGGCCAGAATCGAACACACAACCTCCCGTTTCCGTAGCAGACGCTCTAACCGTTAGGGTACCTTAGCGGTATATTGGAAATACTGGTTCTTTATAGGTGGGTTTCTGGGTTCTCCATCCACCATGTATGAAGGCCGCTATGTATAGCATATCTTTTGTTGTAAATAGCATTAAAGATACAACAACAACAATTCATAATAACCAGCCACCACTGCTACACGAAACGTGATAGTGTATAGTACACCACAGTCATGTCTGTAAAGATGATTAAATCATGTGATATTTTCTCCATGTTTATATTCACCACATCCAGGAAAGATTCATACTTGGATGAAACATCTTCCAGATTGGCATAATGATAAGTGCCGAGAAGACAAAGCTGCTGACAAATAGTGGGAAACAAATCTCAACCAAGAATAAAGTCAGAGGACACGAAATGGAAACAGTGGGCCGATTCAAATATATTGGTACCATAATCACCGAAAAGGGATCAAGAGCAGAAAGTTTGTCACGACCAGCACAAACAACGACAGCTATGTTAAAGCGGAGACCCATCTGGAGAGACAAGAATATCTGTCTGAAAACTAAAATCAGATTATTGAGAACACTAGTCATCTCAATCTTTTTGTATTATTGCATGTCCTGGACCCTGATAGCAGAATTGCAATGAAGAATCCAGGCATAACTCCATCTCACAAAATGAAAAGAATAAAAACGAACGAAGATGCTTCTGACTCATCTACATTAGCTAAAGTTGACTCTGTTTCTGTCTTATCTACATCTGCTGTTGCCTGGATTGCTCTTACAGATTCTAGTTGGATGTCTTTCAAAGATTACTAATGCTGGTGTTGCTTCCATTTTTGGAGATGTATATGTTGTGAAGGTGGGGAAAAATACTAAGACTGCTGTTGAAAACGTAACTAAAGAAATTGCGAGCTGCAAGGATCGAGATTCCATTCATATTGCTCAGAACCCATTACATTGGTGGCGAGATCATCATCAATTCTTTGTTATGTGGTATCAAGTTGTACAAGAGAATTGATCTGCATACCAGCAACATATGTCCGTTCTAAAAGAGTTTTCAGTACTGCAAGAGATATTGTTTAAAGCCAAAGGGCAGCAATTAGTGCACAGAATGTTGATATATTTCTGAAGAATAACATGACTATACATTAATGTCTCTTTTTAGTTTTCAACAGATATTCTTGTCTTTCCAGATAGGTCTTAGCTTTGACATAGTTGTCGTTGTTTGTCCTGCTCGTGACAAACATTCTGCTCTTGATCACTTGTCGGTGATTAGGGAACCAAGATATTTGAATTGGCTTACTGTTTCCAATTCCTGTCCTCTGACTTTAATCTTGGTTGAGATTTGTTTGCCACTACTTGTCATCAGCTGTGTCTTCTCAGCGCTTAACTCCCTGTCAAATCTTGAATATGTTTCAGCCAGGTTCTTTACTAACGTTGTAAGCTCGTCTTCACTGACTGCCAGACCATCAATGTCGTCTACAGAGCGGAAGTTGGTGATGTTACGCCATCAAATGCTGACTGTCCTTCAGTGCTTTTTCAGGGCTTTGCTCATGATTCGCTCTAAGTAAATGTTGAAAAGCGTGGTGACATGAAACAGCCTTTACCTACTCCGACTGTTGTTTGGAACCAGTCTCCCACAGAACCTTGGGTAATTACTGCACTGGTAGCCTTGACGTACAGCTTCTGAAACGTATTGGTGAACGTTTCAGCCATGTTGTACTCCTTCAATGTTGTACACAATGCCTCAGGCCACACTCTGTCAAATAACATTTTTAAGTCTATGAACATATGATTGATGTCTTGTTGATTTTGGGAGTACTTTTCACACACAACCATGAGAATGAATATTTGTTATGATGTGCTTCTTTCACTCAGGAACCCGGCCTGTTCTTCAGCGATTATTTCTTCTTATTGTGGTTTTAGTCTGTTCAAGAAGATCTTCAGCATCACCTTATTTAGCATGGCGTATCAAACTTATAGTTCTGTAATGTTGGAACAGCTGCATATTGACTTTCTTGGGGAGTGTAATAATCAGTGGCTGGATTCACTGTGTTGGTCATTCACCTGTCTGCCAGATATTGTTGCAGATTTTTGTTAGTAGCTCTATCACTGATTACCCCCCTTGATAATTTCAGTAGGGATGTTGTGTACTACAGCTGCCATCCTATTCTTCATTGTTCTTATTGCTGACACCACCTCTTCTTAGAAAATGGGGAAATCAGCATCATTTGAAGAGTTTAGAACTTCAGGCAATTATGGGTCTCATGTGGACTGATGGTTGTAGAGTTCTTTTCAATACTCAGTCCATCTATATGCAATGTCACTTGCTTCTGTGATGCATTCTACATTTTCGTCTGGAATGATACTGACTATTGGTTACTTCTTTCTATTATTCTTTATCAGACTGCTCTCTATTTGTGTGCACTTTTGCCACATCTAATCTTCTTTTGCTTTCTTCAAGGTTTTTTCCCCCGATGTTCTTGTTTATTTCTCTATACTCCATTGTCCCTAATGTGTGTCTGGTGTTTTTATGGTCTCTGAGCATCACACAATTTTGAATCTCTTCTGTTACCCAGGTTTTTTCATTTGGCGATGGATGCCAATCATGTCCTTAGCAGATGTCGTCATGACTGTCGAATGTGTTTATCATCATTTAAACATCAGCGATCATCATAACGAGGAAAATTTACCTACAATTGACTTGCAGATGTTTGGGTCCTTCAGTTGTTCATGATTGAATTTGAGATCGATGTTCTGCGGCTTGTTAATGTTTTTCAGCCTCACTGGGAAGTTCATAATGACGTGTTCATGATCACTTTCGACATTACAACTGGGGAATGGCCTTATTTTTGCTCTATTGATGCCAGATCGGTAACGGTTTCGAACCAGTATGTAGTCGATGCAATTGTGATGGGTTCCATTTTGTGCATGCCATATCCAGCATCGTAAAGCTTTATGTTGGCCCAGGGTGTTAGCTAGTACCAAGTTGTTGTTGCTTGCGAACTGTAGCAGGCGACTCCCTCTTTCATTGGTACGCTCATTGCAAGAAGGTCCGCAATGATCTTCCAAGTCTTTTAGAGCATCTTTGCCAACTTTAGCATTCCAGTCTCCTTGGATGACGAGGATGTCTTTTTTACTGACATGTTTCGAATACTCTGGAGTTTGTTGTAAAACTCCTCTATTTCTTTATCATCATGAACGATATTTGGAACATAGACTTGGATAATTGTGATGTTAAAGGAAGATGTTTTCACACGAATTGAAATGATTCTGCTAGATATGGGGCGGCATTCAATCACAGATTCCTATGTGTATTGGGCAAACGTCTTCTGGCAGAGTCCATCCCTCTCTAGACCAAGGAGTTGCCAGAATGAGATGTAGGACATTGTGCAGATTTTTTAGGGTCTAGACTTCGGAATTTCTTATGTGGTTTACTCCCTTAGTCTTTGTCTGACCAAAGCTGACCTGCAATGCAGCTGAAGACCCGTGGATTGGGGGGTGCCTCCATTTTCCGAGCAGATAAAGCATCTAGCACTGCCCATACAAGAAAAATATTCAGCGCTATTCCATCTTTATACAAACCTTGTCCGTCGTGTTCTAAATTCCCAAGGGAGGACAGGCCTTTCAGTCTAAACTACTACCATGCTAACAGTGCAGAACACTTTACTAAACAGAGCTCTGGTAGCCATACCAATAAAAACTTCTGCCTAGTCCTCAGACTTTTATATGAACTTACTTTAAAGAGAACTTGCATTAATGCGAATTAATATGTCACAATAATATAATACAAAACTGTTATTGTCTGAAATTACTATAATTCCAAATTAATGTTCCTGTAAAGTAATATTATCGATGAACACGTATTTACAGTTAATTATACTTTGAATAAATGGTTTCATCCAAATTAAATACTGAACAAATCTTTAAGACTGATTCCCTCTCAGGAGTTAAATGCATGCATTCCTAATCTCTCAATAAAAGAACATTATATAAAAATCTAAGACGCAAGGGTAAAAAGTTCATTTCTAGAATATTCGAAGTTGTCAATAATATAGGTCTCTTACTGAAATTTAGAAACGAACACGGGAAACGCACGTACAACTGGTTTTTCGTAAAGGAATTGCAATGTCCTAGACCCAGAACAAAATAAACATGATAATCTCCATTGATAATAATCCTAATATTTACGCCCCTCATAGCGAAATATCATCTTTGTGTTTACTAAATAAAGGTTAATGGTCATTTACACAATGAATTTGATTTTAGACAATATCATGTCCCAAATACACTTATCCATAATATATAGTCATGGAGAAAAACTAACAAATAAAAGTAAACATACATAACAACATAAGATATCAAACATTTCCATCTTCTGGTCGTCAAGCTAGTCCCAAATGTTTTGAAATACTCTGCTCGTAATCGGAGCATGTTCCATGCATATTCTAAGCAGTAATGGTTATCTCTCACAACATTGTCAAATGAAACACTTACAAACTTTAACATTTTACTATGTTCTTGAATGAAAAAAGGAATCTTTAGCGTACAGCTCTATGTTCCTGTCTTACGTGAATTTGCTATGTCATTCGTGATCCATGTTTTTATATCCTACGTATCTATCTCTTATGAAGTTTACCAGTATTTGTACCTAATTTACACGTTTATTTAATACATACAGATTATGTACAGCGACCCTCGTCTAATCAGCATTTGTAATAATTTTATTTTTTATTACTTCAGTCAACTCCTTCCCAATATATTGTTCAAAAGATTCAAACTATGTTCCAGAATTTTACTGATACATGTCACGAATCGTAATTTTAGCAATTTACGATTGAATCAAAGTTTAAAGTTTACAAAAATTACATATTAACATATTAAGGGGCCAAGAGATGTTAGAAATGATCATTATTGAGGCTCAGTTTGGAACACCGCAACTGCGTGAGCACAAGTTCACTCACAAATACCAAGTAAACCAAATGGAGATCACATTGTTGCCTAACAATGACCTGATTGGGACAGGAGAAATATTAATATCGCTAAAGTGTAAAAAAGTACAATATCATAGTTTATGCTACTTAATTATTATTGATCAAAAAGATTTTAAAATTAAATTTCAATTAAAACAAACTGATTAATGTCAGCGGCATGCAGTATTAAATTTCTCGAAATTTCAGCTACGTGGAGACATTTATTTGCAGCAGAAAAGTGATCCTTAATACACTGTATAGTGAACTACATTATCACATTTTCAACTAGTGGTAGTAGTTGTAGTAGTTTTGACAGTGGTATTCAAAGGCAAGCCTATACTAGCATTCTTTTTCAAGTCACCAGTGCTACGTTTCAAACGATACAACAATTTGTCCCACCAGGTTTGGGATTTCGTTCGTACCTGCATACGCCTATAGTAAATGTTTCATTATTTCAGTAGCACTCAGTCGATTAATATTTAAAAACATCTTTTTCTCATATTGATCTATAAACAGTTTGTAATCTTTTTATCCAGTCAGTGCATTAATTTATAATAATTAATTTTTATAATCACAAACACTGCCTTCAGCTTTTTAAATTTCTAATGACCCATTTGCTGAATTTTTAGCTATTGTGTCCTTTGGTGATCATATACCCGAAAGCCATTATTCACCAACAAAACTTTAAAATCCCATCTCGATTCCTGTTTCAAAAAAAATACAAAACTAACTGTTATGTGAATGTCATTGCTACATGTAATTGGATAACTTGATTGTCCGTGCAGCCACGGTTGTAACATACCTATATTATTAACGAGCAGAACATTGTTGAATGTAAATTTTGGTTCGTGTCGGCTTCCTACATAGATAAATCATGGCCTAATTCGTAAGAAGATCAATGTCCTAGATTTCACGCAGGTGACACACGGTACAGTGTCGGTTAATATTGCTAGTCCTAACGACTGCATGTCTCTACCACCTGGTTTACGACGCATATGACATTTTCAGTAAAGACAGTACATTTGCCTACCAACATAAATTAGATCAACTCTCTGCCCATACCTTTAAGCTTCAGTTTATTAACAGTGAATCTAAAGGTGACAGAAGCATGTAGCTGATTTTCTAACGAATGCACGTGGAGGAATTCTTCACGAATTCCCCCCCCCCTCAACAAACAAGCAGTATCTCACATAATTCAAACAAATCTTTTAGGATAGTTTGACAAATATCACAGTCTCATTTTCTAAAGTATTGCAGATTTTAACAACCCTCCTCCGTTCCCAGTGAATCTGCTCCAGATTAATCTATTTAAAAAAAGCAAGAATTGCAAGGTTATTTTGAAATTGAATTGTGTTATTGAAATTTTGATGGTTAAACACAATGTTGTATATAATAATCAATTTAAGGTAATTTCAAGAATGATTCAGCTAATTCTATTGAATGTTTTGATGCATCGTGGATTAATTCTTCACGAATTCCCCCCTAAACAAACAAGCAATATCTCACATAATTCAAACAAATCTTTTAGGATAGTTTGACAAATATCAGTCTCATTTTCTAAAGTATTGCAGAGTTTTAGCAACCCTCCTCCGTTCCTAGTGAATCTGCTCCAGATTAATCTTTTTTAAAAAATATGACGGCAAGAAAAAAGCAAGTATTGCAATGTTATTTTGAAACTGAATAGTGTTAATGAAATTTGTATGGTTAAACACAATATTGTAGATAATACTCAATTTACGGTAATTTCAAGAATGATTCAGCTAATTCTATTGAATGTTTTGACAGCAATTTCCAAATTTAAAAGTGCATTAAATATTACTCTGGAAAAAATGCGTTAGGCTGAATATAAAAGCCCATTGCTTATATACTCGAGGAGCAAACTTTTATAATGAGGATGAATACAACAGTCCATTTATGAATTACTCTAAAACAGAGGATTGAGGATGAATATAATAGTTTAGTAAATGTTTAGTGATTACTACTCCAAAGGAGAATACGGGGCTAAATATAATAGCTCAATGATTAAATTTGTGTTCTAATTGTAAGTGTTTGCTAGGTCTACAACTACTATGTATTTTTAATTTCACTTTAGTTTTAAGACCTATTACAATTGAAAAGCGCTGAGGATAAACCGTCTACTCTTAATTGGTTCGAAATCAGAGACGTAGCTGGTGGGTGGGGTTAGAGGGGGGACAGATGTCCCCAAGCTGCAGACTAGTGGGGGCGCCAAAATATGACTTTAAATAGGTTGTATGTGGAATGATGGGTTTCAGATTTCAGGGGGGGGGGGGAAGGGGGGCGTAAAAATTAATCTTGTCTCCGGTTTCTAACTATGCCTCTGTTTTAATTCAGCTTATTTTATCATGAATCAGGATTTGTGTGGACGTTTCTTTCTCTCTCTTAGTCCGTGTCTCAGGTGATGTACATGTATTTCTTCTTGTGACCGAAGAGAATCAAAGTGGTATCGTGCTTATAAAGAACTCACTGGTGATAGTGGAGGTGGGGGGGGGGGGGGCGGTAAGTCTCAAAGAACGGCAGAATTACACAATTATATCTTATTAAAGCTTCAACGACAGAAAATACTGTATATACGTCCAAAATGTTATGTCAGTGACATATTTGGGTGTATTACGAAAACAAAATTAATTTTTTTTAGAAACTTTAGATGTTTTCTAACCACAGATAATGAGTGTGGAAGTAATTTAAAAGACCTAAAACGTATTTATCATAATGGGTTTATTGGAGATCAATTTGTAATTTAATGTTATGGCAACAAAACTATTTCTTGGAACTACAAATCTGAATGAAGAAATGGCAGAGCCTTATTTTAATGAGACTTTATCGTGTGCTCGGAATATATGTCTCTCATAACTCGTTATACCCGGTAAATAGTGTCGGTGATTTTTCTGTATGAACATTTTATTGAAATAGTTATTAGGGCTTGACCCATGCGGTAAATAGATATGGAAGCATAAATGATAATTCTATCGCATTAAATCTTGCATGTCTGATGAATACCCAAAAACCAGGTAATTCCAGTCGACCTTTACCTTAGTTTTTTTTTTTGGCTTTTGTTCTTGCATGCATGCAAATGCGAATATAAAATAATGTTAAGAAAAAGAAACGATAACCACCTCAATATATGTTTTGGTTTTATATTTATGTTATATTTGGTACGCGTTTAGCATGAAGAAAAGAAGAAAATAATTGAAGGCTTGAATATAAATTTGAAAAATGCAGCTAATACTATTTTTGCAAAAAAAGATTGTAATGTTAACGTTTAATTTAACTGTAGCTGCTAACTGATCTATAATAATTCTCTAAAAAGTAAATGTTCGATTTTAAAAAAAAGATTTACTTAGATATCTAAACTTCTAAATTTGAAATTTTGTACCGAAAATCTAAAAGAACACATCTACAACCTATTTAAAAATAATAATATATACATATAGGGTCTCTACAACGTCCTCACTAGTTTAGCATATACACGGCTTCCAAAAGTTCTTGGTCAGAAATTCTGACTTTTTCCCCCGGAGATTTGCAAATAAGAAGGAATTACCGATAAACCAGTCATAACTATTTATTTTTTTAAATGTTAGTAACGAAAATAATATCTGTTTGTGTGTACAGGAAATAGAAAATCGTCTGAAAACATCTACATGGAATTTTGATTGGTTGATGAAAATACCTTTATCCCATGAAACTTACTATTATAAACCCACTTGAAATGTTGCTTTCCTGCTTTCATTTAAACGCTCATGCCATTGTAAATAATGCATCTATGATTGCGGTGACGAGAGAGAGAGAGAGAGAGAGAGAGAGAGAGAGAGAGAGAGAGAGAGAGAGAGAAAAAAAAAAAATCATAGTGTTTTAATATCTTATGAGATTTCATTGCAATGAAAAACATTAGATGAGATAAAGGATATACACTTCTTTGTGCACTGTAGTTATATTTTCGCTGGTTTGTTTGTTAGTTTAATCCTTGGTTTGTGCGTTACTACGGGTGGGCGGAGCGTAGTCGATCGGCTGGTTATCGACATTATTGAAGATTTTTGGGACAAATGTATTCATGTACACCAACAAACACAAGAATCAGCTGACTCGCCGATGTGATTCGGAAATATCTGAACCTAGATTCGTTCCATTTTATTGTTTCCAGACATTATTATAGATTGAGAAAATGTTTTAATATATTTACTCTGTTTTTTATCAATAATAAAATTAAAATGCTAAATAATTGCAAGAGAGAGTTTTGCCTTTGAATTAATGCTGAAAGGTAATTACAACAATACAATATCATATTATTTAAAATATAGATTTTAAGAGGCATCAGATATAACCATTGTATTTAATGCATAAAATCTGAAAGTATTTAGGTTAATTCGAGTTTTATTTTTTAACGACAATGCGTAACATGAACAGAAATTTCAAAAGTAATTTAAATGTATTGTCATTCTGTGTTCGTACTTTCTATCTAATTCAGTTTTGTTTTTTCTTTCCTTCTGACATAGAGTCATTATTTCCATAAGTGTGAAATGTTTTAAAACGTCCTTGGAAACGTTTATCAAATTTCCTATTTTCTCTTTACTTTCCTTGACCCTTGGTCTCTAAAGTGTAATGTACTTAAAAGCTAAACATGTTTAAAGAAATATGAATAATTTCTGAAATAACTAGTTGGCGGTTTTTCACATCGCATTTTATAAAGTAAGATTTAATTGTGGTTAAAAGATTACACGAATCGTAAAGTTTTTAAACAATGGACCAAGGTTATGCAAAAACAGTTCATGACATAAAATGATAAATATAATAAGTAAAACAAATAATATTTACATTCTTCTTATCCATTTATAACTACTTCATGATAAAGAAAATTGTAGAATGTTGATAAAATACATGTTAAGGGAGCTGTTTTGGGGAAATTTCACTAAACCGTATATTTCGGTACGAGATCGCAAAATTTCTAGCACAATACTTACGAGCTTTGGAACCTGTCATGGCAATTAAAGTTAATCGACGTTATTTTTTTAAAGATAGCTTATGTCATTAATTATACGATAATGTCATGGCAATTAAAGCTAATCGACGTTATTTTTTTTAAAAGATAGCTTATGTCATTAATTATACGATAATTGTCGTGGCAATTAAAGTTAATCGACGTTATTTTTTTTAAAGATAGCTTATGTCATTAATTATACGATAATTGTCGTGGCAATTAAAGTTATTCGATGTTATTTTTTTAAAGATAGTTTATGTCATTAATTATACAATATTGTCGTGGCAATTAAAGTTAATCGACGTTATTTTTTTAAAGATAGCTTATGTCATTAATTATACGATAATGTCGTGTGCTTTATACGTGTCTGATATTGTGCGTAAGAATTAAGTCTTGACATATGGAAGAAGAAATAGTGCAGGGAGGGTAAAGATGAAGAAAAAGCAAAATAAAGAGGGTGAAGAACATTTTGCTATGTATCGAGACGGTTGTTTCATGACAGCAAGCAAACCGTGAGAAATTACACGAAATCTTGTTTTATTTTTTGAACTAAATACAATGTAATTATTGTTATTATTATTATTGTTGTTGTTGTTGACGATGATATTATTTTTATTATTATAGTTATTATTATTATTATTATTGTTTTATTATTATTATTATTGTTATTGTTGTTGTTGACGATGATGTTATTTTTATTATTAAAGTTATTATTATTATTGTTTTATTATTATTATTATTATTATTATTATTATTATTGTTGTTGTTGTTGTTGTTAATTTGGTTCGTTTCCCTGGTATCATTGTATGTCGCGGAAGGCCTCTCTCTCTCTCTCTCTCTCTCTCTCTCTCTCTCTCTCTCTCTCTCTCTCTCTCTCTCTCTCTCTCTCTCTCTCAAATGATGGTTCCTTATCTCCAAAAAATATATCACACTGATAACGGAATACAGTATAAGGCAACGAGGAAGAACTAGTTCTACTGACCTTGCATTTCCGTCTGTGATGTAAACAGACTAAATTTTGAAAATAAAAATAATGTTCAGGGATGAAAGGCACTTAAAGAAATAATCTTTTTTTCAAAGGTTAAATTAATCCCATTTAAAACACAGACTGCCGATTCTAGACGACGATATCCTAGTATACTTGTCAGGTCATAAAGCTATTTTTATATCGCGAAAAATCCCAAAATAGACTACCGTGTGCATACATATGTCGATGATCGAGTAAACATTGATCAGATTCACAATTCACAGTGCTGGGTTAATATGTTTGAAAATTGCTGTGTGTCCCATTAACTCGTTAGACTTTGGATTAAGATACCATACCATCAAACCTCTCTCTCATCCGAGAGTAAATGAAAATCCATGCCCTAAATCTTATTTTGCATCCATATTTTGACTTTTTCTTCCTCATTGTGTTTGGTACTTTTGTAATGTAGCTTTTAAAAAAAATTGTCAGTCATATCTCGATGATGTCTGCAGTGTGACAGTTTATCATGATGTCAAGCAATGAGGCATCATGCAACAGACATTTAGCATCATGTCCTACCAGACCACATGATCCTGACACCAGGCTGACCAGTCCTAGCACTAAGGTCTTAATTCTGAGCACCAAGCGAGGAGGCTGTTTGTTTCATTTAAGTAAGTCTTTGGTATGACTCGGATGGGGATCGAACATACGACCGTGGCAGTCGCTCTAACCACTAAGCCACAAAAAATCTGTAATTAATCTCTTAATTGTTGTCCGGTGTACACACACACAGACACACATACACACAGACACACAACCAGACACTGTCTCTGTCTCTCTGTCTGTCCCTTTCTGTGTCTCTGTCTCTCAGTATTTGTCTCTGTCTGTCTGTCTCTCTGTCCGTCTGTCTCTCTGTCTGTCTCTCTGTCTGCTGTCTCTCTCTCTCTCTCTCTCTCTCTCTCTCTCTCTCTCTCTCAGGACAAGGTATGTAGGTATTATCAACTTAATACAGAGTGAAATGTTTACTGGACAACATATGTACTTATAATCTATGATATAAAGTGAGAAACGTTTCCTGGACATTGTATGTATGTATACTCATTGATATAAGTTTTTATGCCACCGCTATAACAACACAAGAATTTGTAGTGAAAATAAAGCACACAGTCTATTTATCTTAAAGACATGGAATTTGACATGTCATATCATGGTCATTCGAGGATGACATGTTATATCATGCTTATTCGAGGATGGCATGTTATTTCATGCTCATTAGAGCATAACATGTTATATCATGGTCATTAGCGGATGATATGTTATATAATGGTAATTAGGTTATCGCATGCGTTTTAGCATGGTCATTAGAGGATGACATAATATATCATGGTCATTAGAGGATGGCATGCAATATCATGGTCATTAGAGGATGGCATGTTATATCATGGTCATTAGGTTATCGCATGCGCTATAGCATGGTCATTAGAGGATGGCATGCAATATCATGGTCATTAGAGGATCGCATGCTATATCATGGTCATTTGAAGAAGGCATGTAATATGTTCATTAGAGGATGACATGTTATATCATGGTCATTAGAGGAAGGCATTTAATATCATGGTCATTAGAGGATGGCATGTTATATCATGGTCATTAGAGGATTGCATTCTATATCATGGTCATTAGAGGATGACATGCTATATCATGGTCATTAGAGGATGGAATGCAATATCATGGTCATTAGAAGATGACATACAAGATCATGGTCATTTGAGAATGATATGCAATATCATGGTCATTGGAGGAACGCATGACATATCATGGTCTTTAGATTATGGCATGAGATATGATGATCATTAGAGGATGGAGTGCAATATCATGGTCATTAGAGGAACGCATGATATATCATGGTCATTGGAGTATCATATGCTCTATCATGGTCATTAGAGGATGGCATGCAATATCATGGTCATTAGAAGATCGCATGCAATATCATGGTCATTAGAGGATGGAATGTAATGTCATGGTCATTAGATGATGGCATGTTTCATCATGGTCATTAGATGATCGCATGTTATGTCATGGTTATTATCATGGTTATTAGAGGATCGCATGCTCTATCATGGTCATTAGATGATGGCATGCAATAATATGGTCATTAGAGGATGGCATGTTCTATCGTGGTCATTAGAGTATCGTAATTCGTATCATCGTCATTAGAGGATGGCATCCTATAACATGGTCATATGATGATGACATCCTATAACATGGTCATAAGTGGATGGCATGCTATATTTTGTTTATGATTGGATGACATGCTATATCATGGTCGTTTTTCGATGACCATATTAAATTTTCAGAGTAATAAGGTTTTCATTTTTAGAAACAAGTTTTTGGTAGGTAGTTTTAGACGTAAAGTTTGTTAGAAAATAAAACATTTTGACATAACTCACTATAGCACTGCCTGAAGCAGACAGACGAAATTCGATAATCATAATTGTAATCAGATGTTGATAACCTACGTGTGATTTTTAAGATGTTTTAAATTAATAATAATAGTACATTTTTACATATCTTTTGAACCTTTAGATTAAACAGCATTTATTTGAAACACTATAACAGAAAATGCATACATACAGCATTAAACAGGGTTTCAAATTAAGTTAAGAATTTCTATAGTAAATAGCGTTTATATTGATTTAAATGGAGGGGAATTCATTGTGTATTTTATGTCTCATCGAGTTTTCTTTTTTTTTTTTAAGGATAGCCCGATGCAGTTCATGTCTCGTCTTTGCTCTTGATCTTATTGTTTAGAAACTGGACCATTATTAGTATTACTACTACACTTCTCCTCTATTATTATTATTATTATTATTATTATTATTATTATTATTATTATTATTATTATTATTATTATTGTTGTTGTTGTTGTTGCTGTTGTTGTTGTTGTTCTACTTTACTCACTCAAAACACATTCCAACTAAGCAACGTATTCTCATTTGACTGAGTGTAAATTCATTGCTGATTTGTCGATACTACACGAAAGTTGAAACAAAGAAAGTATAAAGATCTTTTAATTTATGCTAGGAATACATCCATTGAACGGGAAAATAAACTCGTTCCAAAATATTGCCATTAACTGTGGTGGTATTTATGTTTGAGTGAATTTGGTATTTATCCATTAATGAAGAGCTAGAGAAAAAATGCTGGAGTATCATCTTCAGAAGAAGAAGAAAAAAAAAACACAACTATTCTGTCAATTTTTAGTACCGACATTTTTAATTAAAGAGTTGCATATAATTGACTTGAAGGACTTCCAAAAAATAGAACTATATTACTTGGTACGTGCTGAAGTCCCAGTATGGATTAATTACATGACTGATTTTCAAGGAAACACAATACTGTACATGACTTACGACACAGCATTTCAAATCATTACAATAAACGTAGACATTTAAATACCAGATAACAACTAAAAGGAAACAAGTTATACAAACATTAACACAGTGTTTACAATATGAAGACAAAGATCAAATCACAAACAAACAGAAAGTATTGTTGGCATCACCATTTCTATAATTTACATATATGTACAAAATATAATGTAGGAATGAGATATCAGATTGAACAAAATACTAAGATACAATCATGTTTATATATCTCAGTCCTCGTTGATTTCAGTGTAAGGTATCTTGGAGAAATATTATCACAAAATGGTGAATATTTCACAGAAAATCACTTTTATTTGCGACAAAACCGTCTCTTTCACGTCTTTGCATCACTTTTCCCTTTTCAAGAATAAACTCTTTCATCACTTCAATGGCCATCGAATCAAATCCAACGATATTCAACATGTTGGGGTCATCTGGATCAGCGATAGTGAATCCATTAGAAGACATGTCCACCACGATAACTTGGGATTGTAGATCTCGTTCTTGAGTCTGTAGTCCTGAATGACATTTAAGGGATGGACTTTACCATACCATGTCTCATTGTCTGTGTACTCAGTGAAAACATCAATCTAATTTTTAGTTTCCATTGCATACAGCATGGGTAGAGTACAGCCAGTAGCACCAAACGGTATCTTGGATGATTTCTAAATTACCTCGTTAAGTGTGTCTTTATTGATAATTGGAATAGGACGAAGTTCATGTGAGAAGGATAAAACCTCATAATGCTCTTCGTTTAAAAGTGTAACCTTCACCATGGCTGATGCAGCATAACGGCACGTGATGCTTTGTGTTCCCATGCATGGCACACTCATTGACCCATTAACATTGATGGCTAGTATATATATATATATATATATATATATATATATATATATATATATATATATATATATATATATATATGTATATATATATATATATATATATATATATATATATATATATATATATATATATATATATATATATATATATATATCCAGTCGGTTCAACAACTTTAAAGGACAGGGAATAAGCCTTGTCAAGCCCAGTCACTACGTTTTCATTAGGAGTCCACTTCAGGTATCCCTTGTCACCTTGCCCTTTTTGTACTAATTCAATACAAAGTCACAAGAACATTGAAAGGTATGCTTTCCTCCATGTTTCTTCCTCTATCAGTCGTTCTGCAATTATATTCTCATACTCAGAACCATTAATCAAGAAGACCCATGGGATGTCATATTTCCAAGATTACGACGGATCATTTCAGTCATTGGCATTCTGTTCAAAAGGGCTTGCTAAACTTCTTTGGAATTCAAGATCGAGGTTGGAACATGTTCACGTACAAATATGTGTTCTTCAATCAGTTGTATCATTGCCCTATCATCTGTATATTTTCTTGCTTTTACGCTGCCTCCAAGAATACAATCATACGTTGTAAATTTGTATCATTCTCAAACTCTTCTTGTAGCTTTTTTGCCTCCTGAAGTCCTTAGATGACAAATTTGTACGGCAGCTATTAGTTTGCATTTCTAAATATTCGGAGACCATGGCCCAGCCAAATAAAAATTGCTGTTTCTAATACGTAATTTATCTGGCTCCCATTGAAAGCATCATAAAGATAATTACTCACTGTACTACATTATTTATGTCTCGATTTTTATCGTCGGTTATTAGAGTCCCTACCTTAAAAACCGAATACCGTACTTGAACATGTGTCATCTTGAAGAGTCCGTTGAATTAGTAATTTGGATATAAACAATCGACATTAAGGTCAAATTTGTACGTATCTTTCAAGGCACTTTGAATTTTCTCTCTTTAGTAAATGTTCCGAAGCTAGATAGGTGCTACTTTCGCATCCCATGATATATTTTAAAACAAACGCCGGGCCCTTTTGGATGTCATTATATTGAAATTCTAGCCCCAAAATGCATTTTTAACCTGCTTGCGATGAATTTGCACCTTTTGGATTTGTTCCGGACCACGCCTTTTTGTAGATGGCTTGTATTGGTAGACCTCATCGTCCTCAGGTTACAATTCCCATGAAAGTACACACCCCTGGTATATACTCAACTAGAAAGAAACTAACATTGATTGTAAAAGTTGCTTCTGGCATAATATATACATTAAAGGCTATAACATATATGAGTACAAAGCATGCACATTTTGTAGATGTATATGTTAATTTTCTTAACACTTCTGAAGTTTTATTTAACCGTTTAGGAAACAAACTTACATGTCCCTTGCTAGCATTAATACATTTTATCTTAGTGATGAATGCTGCAATTAAAATTATCATATATAATAGAAACATATTACTAAAAGACCTTTGCTGTAACCTTAAACCTTCATGATAAGACGACGTTTTCCATTATCCATCATATAATAATAACAATAATGAATCAAACAGATTTAACTTAAAAATAAATCTACAACATCCTTTTTCAGATTGTCTAAAATGTTCTAATGCACATTCCAAGATATAGTAGCTCGTGCGTCTGCTCTATTTATAAAGTTATCCTGTTTTGGGGGCATTTCATGTTCATCGTAAGTCACGTGATTCTGTAAACAACGACATATTCTAGCGATGTCAAAAGATTATGAATTTGAATTTTTGTTTGGAGTTTTCAACACAATCTCAGATATTTGTGCTAAAATACTTCATAAGTATGAAAACATAGGGATGGAATAAACGTTTTACTTGCCAGAAATCTAAAGTTATATGAAAATGCATAAAAGTCTGATTTTACCATTTCATTCTATGGAAAATATTGGTAAGGTAAAATATACTTACTTTCCGAGCAAACAATTATAACGTTTTGGGATGATAAAGTCGCCTGCCTTGGGCACTTATCTTATGTACAAACAACGTATCGTATATATGGTATGGATAAAAAGGTAACCAGAATGACTTGCATATAACTGCAAGGTAATTTATGCATTCCACTATTTAATGTAATACAATTACTGCACCAAAGTCTCTTGCCCTGACCAAGCGGAGGAAAACTCTAATGTAAAGTAATATAGTCAGGCGACTTCGGCAAATACAACACCAATGGATTTCATTAGAAAGACTTATACAAGCTATTTTATCAGAGCAGTGATTTTATACGACCCAAACCTTTCATTCAAGATTAAATACAATCTTAGAAGACATAGAATGGAGTGAATAAGAATTAAATTCAGTCATTGCAAGCACCAATATAGAAACATATCATGAAAAATAATGCTTCCATGTCTGTAACTTTAAACGTTTTTGAATGTCTGTACAGTTTTAACTTGTAAGTAAGGAATAATATGCCATGGAATTAAATGAAGTACTTGTTTACCTCCGTCAGATAGTATTGAAGTAATTGTACATACAATATGTATCATACGTACTTGACTTAGCTGAGGCTACATTGACTTTGTTGATTAAGTTGTTTGGTGAGAATTTACTTTTCTTCAAATAATTCAAGAAGAAATAAACTATGAAAAAGTTCCATGTTATGATCACTTGGCATAGCCCATGTTTATGGAACGAATTCCGATTGTAATATGAGCGTATTCCACGGGAAGTTACGGCATCCACAGAAGAACGGATTTTCCTCATGGCATTCTTAAATGAAACACGAAATTTACTTTAAAAATATATTTTTCTGTTGAATACAATAAACGAATCTGGTTCGCTGTTCCCTATTTTCTGACTTGAATTTATCTTTCATGCTTGAACCATTAATTTTACATCTCTTTTATCTATCAAGACTTTTATTTGTATTTGTAATTAATGTACATGGTTGTATGTTTTAAAGTGTAGAAGTCTTTTTTATTATGAGCGACTGTCATCTATTTAGCATTTGTAGTATTTTTTTTATGTATTGCTTCAGTGACTCAGTCAACGTTTTCCCAACATATTGTTCGAAGATTCAAAACATGGCTCAACATTTTACTGGTAAATACCGCGAATGATAGTTATCACCCTAACCCGTAGAATAAATCATTGAATTAATTTGTTTAACTTTATGGAACCAAGCAGTGGTTGAAATGGACAATCACAGTTTTAATAATGTTATCCACAAGGAAAAATATCTTAATTTCAACAAGTTACTTTACAAAGATCAACTAGATATTATTTTATTTAACTGCAGTAAAAGCAAACGGTATATTGTCAGCATTAAAATGTACTGAAATTTCGGTCATCAATGCTTGCAAGAAAAATAAATTGATTTTATATACATGTGGTACGACGTAAGATTTATTTCCAGAAAAATGTGATCATGAAAAAGCATTATTATTATTATTATTATTATTATTATTATTATTATTATTATTACACGAGGGAGTGTATAACATTTTCCTCAAAGTCTACTGATATTAAGTTCTTCAATATCTGTCCAACTATTGTAGCGATTTCGTTTATTCCCAAGCACACCTGTTGCAAATGTTTCATTTGTTTCAATATATTTCGTCGGGTAATCTCTAATATCATTTTTTTCTAATATTGATCTATACACAAATTGTAATCTTTTATCCAATCAGTACATATTTGTACGACTCTTTGTAAATAGGTTTTATAAAGTATTGTGTACTAGTGTAAATGTTACGTTAAATTACGTTATGGGTATTTTGTGATTCATGAACAACCTACTTTTTTACTTTGCCTTTTTTATTCATGGATGGATGAATATGCAGATTGGTGAAAATAATAGAACCACAAAGGACACCAGCCAGCCTCAAACTTGTCCGTGCACTAGACAAGTGAACATTGTATTTTTTTTTTACTTTGGGAGATTTTTCTAACAAGCTATATTATCCGCTATACTGACAGGATGATTAAAATTGCGGACCGAGTTATTGTTTAGTTTAACAGTTGAAGGTAAATATACACCAGTTGCACAGGTTTAAATATCTGGTTATTTACCTTTTTATGCAAGCTTAAACATTTTGATGGAATGGAAAATGGACCCCAAAAAGTCGAAGTTCACTAAAAATTCAAACGTTTAAATTCATTCTTTTTATATAGTACTTTCATCTTTTTTTTAATTGTGCCCTGTTCTGAATTTATTGAGATGTTGATATATTGTGAACAAAATGTGAAAGCTATTTAACTTTTAAAGTCTCACCATCATCGACATTACAGTTCAAGAGGTAACAGACTAAATGCTCG
This sequence comes from Unio pictorum, assembly GCA_030141615.1. NCBI lineage: Eukaryota > Metazoa > Mollusca > Bivalvia > Unionida > Unionidae > Unio > Unio pictorum. The sequence goes on from JARLTB010000122.1 coordinate 12,132,916, forward strand.
AACCTCGGCAGCCCATGAAAGCAATATTGGATTGCGGATTACATGAAAGATGTAGCTTTCTCCAGACTGTAAGAGCTTGACGTTGAAAATTACTTATCTCCGAAGCTGAAGATCTGACAATGGAAGTGCTCCAATGAGCATAGACAATTATGCCTTTTTGGAAATACACATGTTATCTCTCGTTTATGAAGAATTGTATTTATTTAATATACAATCATTCCAAATATTAGATTGCGTTATTAACAGGTTATAGCAAAGCAAATTAAAGAGGTAAAATGTTTCGAACTATTTTGTCACACATTTAACATACAGATGTGTCTGGTCGTTAGCGTAGCGATAATATCCAAAATTCCGGAAAGGAGTGGTGCCAGCAAATACATTTAAGACCCTTAGAAAGTAAGTCTGTAAACAATTAATATACCCTTCTTTATTTAAACATTGACTTGCTTTTCATCTAGAAAGATTAGAAGTTACAGTGTTTTCAGCAGCCGACGAATGATCAAATTAAATATACCCTTTGTTTTGTACCAAAATATACTTTTTAAGCCTGTTTAATATGACGGAATAAAATATGTCCATGACGAATAGTGAATGACACCTTTCAAAAAACGAATCCAGGTAGCAAAGCTTGTTACGTGCATCTAAAGAAAATGGACAACTATTAAGAATTTTCAGCTATCTTAAGATACAAAACCTTGATACTTCACAACAAAATGACAAAACTTACGATTAATAAACATGGATTTGGATACGAGTCGTTTTGCGGCAATATTTAAAGTTTATTTTAAAACAATTTATTTCACACCACCATCTTCCCCATTCCTTTTGTCACAACCATTTCGTCTTAAAAGCGATAGTACATTGATCCTATAGTCCCAGAAAGTACTTTTCAAAGAGTTTTAATTGGATTTCTTAAGTTTAGAAACATCTTCTATTACCGAAATTTAACTTTCTGCTATGTTTTATTGTTGACGTCTGCGTAAATCTGTTCAAAATTAAAAGACAAAAATACACTGTAATGATAGCTAATCGTGTCGTATATCATTTAACCACACAATTGTATCCCATTTTATATACTCACATATCTATTAATTAATTGTAAAAAGTTCGTGAATAACGCAGATTATTAATTTAAAGTGGTATATTTCATTCCATTAAAATATGTGTATTCTTCATCCAATAAATTCAGTGAGTTTTTGGAAACTATATAAGAGGTTTTCAGCAAATGGAAGGCCATTTCAAGGATTAAACAAACAATATCAGGATTCAACGATTTTTCAATGGAAACTTCTCAAATTCAACGAATATCTAATGGTTCATGAATTGTAGAGGACATGAAAGGAGTTATATGTTATTCATAAATATCATTACCTTAATCGAAACGCTAAATAATCATAAAATAAATACATTTTTGCCAAGATTTCCGGATGGAAGCTACATTGAGTATAATAATGAGTATAATTGATAAAATATTTTTAAAAATGGCTCAACATTTTACCGGTAAATACCACGAATCATTCATAGTTATTACCCTAACCCGTAGACTAAAACTTTAAAAATTCGGAGTCATAATTAAAATAGTATCTAGAGCTGAAAGGAATTGAAGTCTCGATTTTAACTGAATAATTGTAAGAATTTCAAATGTAATTTAAGTACATCGCTTTTCTTGGTTCGTACTTCTGTTATGTTGTATCCTATTCTTTATTCGATCTTTTCGTTTGGCTTATATCCTATATTTTCGTATCTGTTAAATGCTTTAAATGACCATTGAATAAAAATGTCATTTTTTCATTTTACTTTTCCTAGGTCACTAGGAAACTTCACAATTATAAACTTTTCAATTATGCTAAATTTACTTCAATATAAATTAAAAAGAATATTTAAAAATAATTTAGTAGCATTATTATGAAATCTTTCTTGCAAAATATGAAAACGTTGAAACACTTGCTTTATTATTAATCAACATGATCAAATGTATAGTACATGCAATTAAAAAAACCTCTTATATGTAAGATGTTTTCCAACTGAACAAATCATCAACATTATATTTTTTGCAAGCTTTCTGCTCGGCGATATAGTTACATTACATGCATCAGCCTCGAAATGTGTTACAGTTTCTTCCATCGATTGATCCTTTCTTATTGAGTCCTGTACGGTCTTTTATATCTCATCCAAATTTGTATCCGTACCATTTTTTTAACTGTGACTTTTCAGTTTCCCTAGTCTAATTAGGATCTTGAGGAAGGTGTTACTTTTTTCTGCTTATCCTATACAGTATACACCAGGTACAAAGGCAGAGGAATTCGTTACTGTCATTTGTGGTTCTTTCTGTGATGTAAACAATCTCATATCAAGTAACAAAAATGTTCATCTAAGGTAACATTAAACAGAGCGAACACAAGTTGTTTTTAATATTCTGAATGCCTGTCGGAATTTTAGTATTAGATAGAAGCTATTCTATAAATACAATCCATAAAACCCAGACTTTTATATAATTAGTTTGTTACAAATACCCAACTGTTACCTAAAATAGATTACCACGTACATACATATATATGTGACATAGTTTAATTTTTAATACTGATCAGGTTCACAGTTCGCAGAGATAGGTTGTTACTATGCGTGAAAATTGCTGTATCCCACTCACCCATTAAACTTTACTTTGCGATAGAGTACGCCTTATAATCACAATATAAACGAGAAACTGCGTGTTATAAAAAATGATTAGCACCTTTTTTTTAAAATTTCTAACATCCTTCCTCACGGTGTAACATCTGCCCTATATTTAATCTCTTCATTATTATTATTATTATTATTATTATTATTATTATTATTATTATTATTATTATTATTATTATTATTAAAGTAACTCTTGCAAATTATCCCGCTACACTATTCTCTTGACATATTTCCTGTAGTACCTTCATACCTAAATTTACCGGACACAATTTTTTCAATCTTTGTTATCCCAAATTTGTGGATTCCTCCACGCCTCTGGTCATTGAAACGTAAATGACAGAGAATTTCTCTTGGCTTTTGTGCTAAGTGCCTGTTTTGTACATGTAAGATATTTTTTTGTGTGTCGTTGTTTAGCTCACACCTTTGGGAAACCTTTGTATCTTCCTTGTTATTCGTGTGTCAAACTATATTTTAATTACAAATCAAGTTACCATGTAGCAGATCGAAAATGTGTTTCTTTAAAATTTTCTCAAAAATAGGGCAGCGATTTCCTCGTTATTATCACTATTCTGGAGGCAGAATAAAATGTGCACATGACGAGGTATGCAGCTATCACGGGACAAAGTATACAGATATCACAAGACAGGATAGCCTTCTATCATATGACAAGGTAGACAAGTATCAACTTGTACAAATTTTTAGGCTACCAATGTAATAACAGAACGATCATAATGTTTACTGCTGCCTTTTCATACGTCATACATCTGTATCTTATCAAGTTTCTCCAGCCATCCCGGTTAAGTTGTAAATCGATAGCCAAGATCTATTTAACTTAAAACAATGCTAATTGACATGCTATATCAAGGTCATAAGTGGATGGCCTGACTAGATTTTCAGACAAATTCAGACATCTTTCATTTATTAAAATAGTTTTATTATATAATAATAATAATATTAATAATAATAATAATAATAATAATAATAATAATAATAATAATAATAATAATGACAATAGTAATAATAATAATAATAATTTTGATGATGATGATGATGATGATGATAATGGTAATAATAATTATGAGTTTAAACATGAGCAATTTATTTCAAGCAGCGCAAAAGAACATACATATTATACCACATTACTTGTTTTCTTTTTTTAACTGAAGTGCGTTTCTACTTAGAATCAAATAGCGTTGATACTAGTTGAAAGGAAGAGCTAATACTTAGCCTATATGTGTTGATGTGCTCTATCTATAGCACTAAATCAAATTAAATCAATTGTTTCGGACTTGAATGTGTAGTTAGGTCTAATCGATAGTACCGATTTTCTAGTTAATTTATTCCTAGAATGATACAATAGCTTATGACTTAATGGTAATCCTTTTGTAGAGGTTGTCCTTATTCAGTTTCGGGTGGGGTGCTCCCAATTTATTTAAATTATTACAGAAGACCCACCCTGGGTCGTTTTTTGTCAGAAAATGAAGTAGTGATAGAGAGATGCAAACTCTGAGCCCCAGTCAGCGGTGGCAACAGTTAAATTATTGAATACACAAAATGTGAAATTCAAATAGCAACAATTTAATATAATTAAATAACATTCATCTCCCAAATAAAATTCAACTAAAACCCTATCACTCGACCAAGTGACGGCCTATTTCATCTTTTGAATTAATGTGTTAAAGTTTCCTCCTCTCCTGAGTTCAACTCATCTTCATTATTCTTCCTTCTCATTTACTTTGTCTCCTTCGGTTCTTCCTTCTAACTTCTCCCTCCGTTCTTCTTTCTCTTTTGTCTCCCAGAGACTCAGACCAACTGCACTGGGCTAATTCCTTCTGGTCCCTACAAGCTTCTAAAGTATACATACAAGGACATTGGCATAGCATATTCTCTTAGATATGTAAAGTCACTGTAACATTAATATCATCAGATAGGCCATTACCGCTTTTGGTCACGCATTCATGCCAATCTAAATACACATTTTCCCATTTTCCCTGATAAGTGTACACGGTATATATATATATATATATATATATATATATATATATATATATATATATATATATATATATATATATATATATATATATATATATATATATTTCATGGAAATATTGGAACACAATTTTTGATTGTATCCAGCTTTACCCCTCAAATCGCATCATTCGCTTTTTACTGATAGTCACAGTGAATTCAGACAAGACCGACAAGAGGGGGTGGGGCAAACGTAGATATATCCCTTGGGTCCTGGATAGTAAAATGGCTTTCTACCTTTGTTTGAATAAGAGCTAGGAGACGCCCAGGTGTTTCTTACCCCAGGGACCGTAATCGCTCTCCATGGCCCTGAATTCAGAGATGGCATTGATCTTGGCATCTATTGGATACATTTGTCCATGTCCCACGATGTGTCCTGGAAAAGTTACACAAGCACAGCAAATTACTCACTCAAATTAATTGTCAAATTTGCATCTCTCAGTCTGTCAAAGAATGTCCGAATTGTTACCTAAATGATCTTTTAGGTGTCGTTGTAGATGATATCATCGAATTAATAAGAATCACATTTATCTAGACCAGATGAAGTCGTGTTCATTAAATTTTAAAAGTACTAGACGACCCTTTCATCTCTTAATATTGATAAAGACATTCTGGGGTCACGAATGCCGAAAGATATTTGCCCTTTCCGTCAGTGGGATTTGCCAGCACTCGTTCAGAAGGCCAAATGTGGTGATATATTTTGTATTTAAAATGTTAGCAATGCAGTTATTGATTTTTGGTAATGGAAATGAATCTGCTTTAATCACACTGTTTACCTGTCTATAATCATTGTACATTCGGAACGTATTATCTTGTTTAGTAAAAAGCATACATGGTGAACCCCGACAACTTTTACTCGGCTCTATAAAATCATTATCCAGCAAATACAAAATTTCTTGTTTCAAACATTTCTGTTCAAGAGGATTCACCTGTGTGGTGTCACAGGTGTGGAATTTAAAATTTCAATGTCATAGTAGATTTTATTTGTTCTTGTAGAAACATCTGAAAATAAGTGCTCATATTCAAGTAATAAATGTTTTAGTTCATTCTTTTCTTGTGTCGCAAATGTGACAGTTTCTGTTCCAGATTATTCGAAAAGTTATTACTCCAATGTAAATAGAGCCCTTCACTTAAATCTTCATTGTATGGGACAGGTGCAATAAAATTAATTGCATAACTAACCTGGCTATATCTATCAATATACTCCTTTAAGATATTTATATAGTAAGGTTGTTTTTCTTTTCTCCTCACATGATTAGTTATCATGTAATTAAAATCATTTACTTTCTTTTCAACTGTGTAAGGACCATACAGTTTGGCCGAAAGAGGATTTTGTGGTACGGTGTCAGGGCTTGAACTATATCAAGAGGCTGCAAACTCCTTTCTTTTGTATTGTCATGATACCTTAATTTCATTTTTGACTGCTTAGAATGCATATAAACTCTTGCAATCTCACAATCCATCGCAACTTATACCCTCCCCCCCAAAATGGAATCATAATAGAGAAGAATTCTATCGGTAACATCATTAGAAAGACATTTCTCTTTTAAAAACTCAGTGGTCCACGCAAGTATGTCTGAAAACTAGTTCAAAGCGATTGAATCCTAACCGATTCCCTAACAGCAAACAATAGTAAATGAACGTCTTCATCCCAAGTTTTACCTATATTAAAACAACAAACGAATCATATTTTTCAAAGTTTGATGAATTCTTTCTAAATCTCATTTACTTTTAGGGTGATGGACAAAAGAATTGACTTGTTGGATGCCTAGTAGTACAACACATGCTGGAATATTACAGCCATACAATCGAACCTTGATAAAATTGAACAGATTTGCGAAAGGCGCAGAGAGTAAAAGTCGTTATCAAAGCTTTTACTATTGTGTTAGTTTTAATATTCCTCAAAGGATTTTCCTCTGGGAATATTGTTATGGTCAGCAAGTATTGGTTACGTGACTTGGTCTTAGGTAAGGGACCAACATAATCTACCATTATTCTGCTAAATGGTTCGTCAAATGTAGGAGTAGGCTGCAAATGAGCCTTAATTATGTTCTGATTATTGTTCATTATTCAAAAGCCTGATCAGTACATATGTCAGCTGAAGGAATACTTTCCTGATGAACATCATCTTCAAGAGCTTTCGTTGCCATATCTCTAAGAACTGCACAAGCTGGATATAAATCAGGGATTTCTTCCAATAGGATCGAATTCCTGATCCAAACAAGGGTTTTCAGTTACAAGTCGATTAACCATAACCTTATCTACAGATAAGTCATTGTCTAGTAATAAATGAGGTAAAAAGAAGAGACTCCTCCGACTGTTACGGGTCCTGAGACTAAGTCTGACGACAATGAAGAGGAACATTAACAAGGCCACACTCTACTCCCTAAATAATAACACTTACATTAGATGAAGACGTCTCAGAAAACGGTAAAGTATCTGATAATAATAAACGTCTCTGAGAAGATCCTGTGTCCGTTAAGTTTTAATAGCGATATGACAGGCACCTTTATCCATATCACTCTTTTCCACCAAATTTTGGACAGAAATATGTTTATATCTTGCTTTGTCAAATGAGCTTTTGCGTCAGAAAGATTATACGTTCTGGCACGCCAAGGAAATTCCCTTTTTTTCAATTATACATATTCCTGGTAGGATTTGAAATAAAGGTTTTCACTTTAGATGACATTGCTAACAGCTTGTTGGTTTTACTAAATAATCCTAAAATGTGAAATAGTATCTGGGATTTAGTAAATTTCAAAATTAGTATCCTGGACGAGACCCCAATTTTCTGTTGATAACCTGTGTTCTTTAAATAAGTAACAGAAACGAGTGCAAAAAACGAGCTTTATAAAATTTAAGAAATAATTCAAATTCAAAAATTGAAGGCGATGACGATGATGTGTCTGTTATAGATTATGGAGTATTGATGTGTCAGCTGTCTTTTGTTGATTCACAGTAATATAATTACAGGTTTTTATACACTATCAATTCAAGTGAGTGTCTTTAACCAAGAACTTTATCAGGAAACGTTTCTATTTACAAAGAAAAAACTCACTTGAATTCAATAATTTCAATAAAAGGATTCCAGTCCGAAATGTAAAAAAATTCTTATCGTAACATATAATGCAACTTGATTGTGCTTAGACTTGAAGAACGAGTGACCAAGTCCTCAAGATTACAAGATCGTAAGGTTTTCTACTTAACTTCCGGTCACAATTACCATTTTCTACAAAACATGACCTACTGGATAATTCCAAAACTTTGACCCAAATAAACAGAAATTCTTACATTAATAATGCTCCGGATATTAAGCCAATAAACACTGCAAAAAAACGTTATTAGTTATTTACATAAAATGAAAAAAAATAGTCAATCAGATCAAACAGAAAGGAAAACAGTTTTGGACAAGGTCTAGCCCAGTATACTATGATATAATACAGTAGCATGAAATGAAATAAATTTGTAAAACAAACAATTAAAATAAATATACATAACATTACCAAACCGCTATTTACACATATTTCACTTGATCTATGACCCGGTATTATTTTCTGAAAAACTAACGGAAAATTCCACTTATCTTTTAAGCAAGGTTAATTTGTTAACTCAACATTTAAGATTTTAAGATCGGAATTTCTCGAAACAATTGAAAGGCAAACAATCGCTCTGGCAAATTTATCTACTCGAAACAAAGAAGATGTCTGTTGGATAGTTCGATGTGACGACACGGAACGAAGTTTAATGGCGGCTGTTTCGTTAATTCAATATGAAGTGGTACGGGGACGCGCACACACACACACACACACACACACACACACACACACACACACACACACACACATGTACACGTTATCCCTTGTTGATGAAAAAATATAAGACATGGGTTGGTTTGGACATGTTTACACATATCATAATCAAGCTATCGTAGATCGATTCAATCTCTCACTTGTGGTACGATAATTCAGAGATCAGTTGCCACAAAAATTGTTAATGAGTTCTTGGTTTCCGAGTCCTGGGTACGATATAACAATGGTGTCTCCTTCACATCGTTGCATATGACTGCAGTGTACCAAAATTCACATGGAACTAGTTTATGGATTTGCTTTTTATTTGACGTAATCTCCGAGTCGTCCGATGGAACGTTCAAACTTTCGAAGTCAACGCAGATGACACACATTATGATTGTCATGATTAAGCGGCATAACCAAAAGGAAATTGAGAACAATTTCCATTTTAACCTCAGAGATACCCATGCGCTGTAACGTTGAGATAATGACAGGGCATACCTTTTAAAGAACTTATACCGTGTCTTTACCTGGCTCGTATTTGTTCGGTGCAATTGCCCAATAATTTTGTAAATGCGCCACGACGTTATGCAAGACGTATATATACAGGAATAGCAATCGTGGGTAACCTTATCACACAAGAGAAATTGTTCCGTATTTCAATAGACTTGAAAACTAGTTATTACTGCTAACGACGAATCATTATTTATAACTCATAAGTGTTTACGACTTCCAAACACACACTCCCCTATTACACCGGTACCTGTTTAAGGAACGAAAGTGTAATTTTTGCAATAAATATCACATCGGGATGAAATCCATTATTTGTCATCTGTCCAAACTTTACAAAGAAAGGACATGTTTTTAAAGCTGATCTGTTATCATAAACCATCTTTTGGAGAGTTAAAAACCTTATTGCCATCAATAATGGCAAAATTCTCCAAAATGTTGCAAAATACTCAAGAAGCTGGATGAATTCTATGTCGAATAATTCTAATCTAGAATAGTGAACAGGTGTCATTAGAGCTCGAAGAAAGTAGTGAACTAATGATTGTTATTTTAACTAAACATTAATTTTTTTGTGATTGTTTGATATCGTGTTTTCCTTTAATTTCATCGTGAGTTAACTTTATTTTTCTTGTCTATTCGTATGACATAGCTTGTGTAACGTGATACATCCCATGGATCGAAATGTTCGTTTCGTTTAAGATAATTTGTGCTTCGTTAAAGTTTGTTTGACTCACTCGACAACCCATGTCCAGTCTGATTTTACGCGGAATTCCCTTAAAATCGGGTCATGAATATCCGATCCTATCTTTTTACAAGGTATGGAATAGTTAAATTCGGTATACGTTGAAAATACATTGTTAATTATAAGATTTTCTTGGTAGCAAGCAAAGTATTAAGTAAGACAATACTTCAAGGGGCAATTAAAAATATAAAAGAAAATTATTCAATCCTGTTTCGTTTCTTAGTGAAGAACCATTAATCGTACATAATATCATATCGATGCAGATTATCTGACTAATACTGTGTTGTTATTCCTCATTTTTGATGATTAACGCCATTGTCCCGCTCATGATAAGATATACATGCAGCCAGTATATTTGGTGGATCAAGAATAAGGTAACGGCCATCAATATCAACAGTAAGCTATTGGCAATCTTCATCACATACCTATATTAATTTGTACGGCATTGTATTTTCATCTTATTCATCTAAAGAGGTACATGGGAAGAACTACAATTATTTATCGAATTGTATACTATGTGCGGAAGAGAATGTACATACCGAAATAATGTTTAAGATGTCCCATATACGTAGAGCAAGAAGGTAAATTTGATACTTGTGCTTACAATGATATCTGTAAATTTCTTTAAAAAAATGTCAGTATAAAAATGTGTATTTTATTACTATGTTTATTAATATACGGATCGTTATCGTCACTGCACACTGGATCACCACTGCTATCTACTTTATTTGCGTAAAGAATCGCCTCATTCAAGGTACGAATAATAATGCTTGCTTCATCATACTTTTCGAACATTCATTTAAACGATATACGGGCTGACGAACGTTTAGAAATGTTTTCCATTATCTAGCGTTACGTATGGAGACATGAAACAAATTTCTGAGGTTAGTGTGGAGCATGTGAATAAGCTAAGAAATAATAATACACATTTCTCTTAGAGTGATGTTTTCATTGCTTGAAATTATCTTGACAAAAAAAAACCCATTGATTTAAAATAAAATTATAACTATAAATTTTGATAAATTAATCGTTAATGGTTGCTTATAAAACTATGTTCTGATTGTCTTCTTATAATAGAGGAGTTAAGGTTGTAAGCAATATATTGCACGCATTTATCTTTAGTACTTTTGAAAACTTCAGATATTGAAGAGACAAGTTACATTAAATCCATCGACGAGAGTCAAAAAGGTAACATACTTAACGTGATCCCTAAAGCGCATCATAATTTTTTCGGAGAACTAACGAATGTACACATATCTTATCTTGGGATCAATTTTTGGCAGAGGTGCGCAGTTCACTCTGATGATCGACGCAATCTGCGAATCGTTCATTCGAAGCGTTTTCTGAAGATACCAGTTACTGTATTCCCACACAAATCTCATCTCGTGTAGAGTTAGAAATTTGTATGAGTGCAGTAAGAGAATATCATATGTCACATCTCCTAAATGAAACGAATTCGCTGTCATGTCAGTTTGACTCCCGAAACTCTTACATTTTCACGTTGGACTGGGATATGCATATAATTAACAATCAAAGCCTGGCTTTAAAATATCCTAGCCCACCCATTCATACATATACCTTTGCGGTACATGCACTACCAAACCTATGGCCACCATAAATATCTCTGCAACATTGATTGATTGATTTAGTCTGCCCCAAATCTGGACAGGAGGGTGACAATGGTTCTTGTGTGCGAATCAGCAGGGTGACCACGTATATTTCTTTAGTGACTTCACTAAGTAGAAAAAGATAAGGAAACACAAAAGGATATTGATACATAATGACATACCATAAATAACATATCCATTAAAATGGATAGATAATGGGTTTAAAAAATAGAGGAAAGAGGGAAAGAAGAGAAATAAATATCATAAATAAATGATGATGGTCAAACGAACACTTTTTAAATATTGTATCGTGGACGTGTAAAAGCACTCAAACGACACGTATATAAGTTGTATATTAGCTTGTCAGCTAGCCTGTGTTACTATTTTATTTAATTCATATCGTATTATGGAAATACGTGTTAGTGTCGTGGACTGATATATTTCCATGTTCTGCTCTAATTGGTTGCTAAGAATAAATTTACATGTTGTATATTCAGTGTGTAAATGTTTTGTATTCTTCCTTATTTCCAAAGATTCACAAAATTAATTTGATTCTCATTTGATTTGAGATCGATATATTTCTTGAAACAAAACTTACTCTTAATCTTCCAATAATTGCTCTGAAAAGAATTAATTTTATATGTTTCTCAAATGCTTATCTAGAGTGAACTTTTAATAATAAAAAATATCACAGCATCAACTGATACTGCTTGAAATATAACAAGGTGTTGACCTACTATTCTTATCGATATTTTGAGGTACACGCATTGCAGCAACTCATACCCTCCTGCTTTATTGATTGCAATAATGTATCACAATTTAATATCTAAATTTGCAATATATCTTTCCTTGATGCCTAAGTATTTATTGAAATACGCATCTAAACTTTACTCTCCCTATTTTGATTCCAATCAATAGTGAAACATTTATAGAATTTATGGAACATTGGAAAATATATTATTTAAATGCAGATCCAACAATGTCAGCTGTTGGCAGTATTTCTTTGGGCAACAGTAAACAAACAAGAGTCAATAGTTGGACCAATAACAAACCAGCAGTATCTAAAAATATATTGTTGTGCCAATATAAATTCTTCATCGATTATATGACTGTTGGGCCAATGTTGTTAACATTGTCTTCGGTTGGCAAACATGTTGAAACTACAAGGAGTCATCTTTTTGGTCATACTAAGCGCCTATCAACAACAAAATTGTTGAACGAACATTACATAACCTTCATTTAGCTGACAAAACCCCAGCATGTCGTATACCAACGTTGGTATAATAAGTATTTGCTATTTTGTGACCAGAAAATACATTTATCCTTGCATACCTAATCCATCTATCCCTCAATCGCAAACTTTTAACTTACCCAACCCCTTTCGTTTTAACGTATTTCCTGCTTTCTGCGAACCGCGGTTAGTGCATTGAACGAAACGTAGCTTCATAATGGATTGTATTAACAAATATTATAGGTTTTCATGCTATCTATCCACCCTTAAGTTATGCGGATAAATAAGCAGCGCATGAGATTTTCGTTAAGTGACCAACACTGTACCAGTTTAATTATACGGGTGATCTAACTCCGGTGCTAGGTGAGTTTTGTTCCTTAGATACATTATCCAGCCTCTTGAGGATTAGGAATATATTCTGAAACATTTAGTGTACCATCCTATCCACCTAAAATATACAATTGTTAAGCGTTACACCTTATGACAATATTACTTTTATGCCATTTAAATGTCATTATCTTAGCAAGTTACAAGGCTTAGTAGACAATGTTTCTAGGTATATTTACCATCCACCATGATGTGATGATGAAAGATTCCATTAGAAAATGTAATGGTCTTATTAAAATTTAGACACAATTTTGGTTGTTGTTGTGATGCTGATTACATCTTGTAAGAATTGTGCAATCTACTTGGAAACCAAGTTCTATCTAATACAGAATTGCAATTGCAAGTGACGTTGGCATTTCTCTTAAAATTATTGCTTCCACGTTGAACAAATAGGACGCATGCTAAAGAAGATGAGAATAGATCTGAATTACCATCGCCATTTTAGTATATTGGAATGTAATACAATTGTTTGAATTGCAGACAAAGTGACTCTGTATGCTTGACTGTAACTGACATTTTATTTAAATACTCTACATAAAAATCACTGATAATTACCGATGAACTTTAAATAAAAATCGATTATGTGATACAACATAACATATTCCACAAAAACTGTGTTGAACGTGCAATATTTTCCATGAGGGGATTTAATCTTACTGCAAGAGATATCCCTATTACACCGGTTTAGATCGTTGTTCCAGAGGAATTGAAAATCAACAGCATATAAAGATGGCGGAAATTACGGTATAAATTCGTTTCAACATTCTCTTCTATCTTTCTAAGAGGCTTGTATGCATTTCTTTATGGTCATTATACTATTTGCATGTTTATTTTGTTTTAAAGATTTACCCAAAGTATACCCAGAAACTGTTGAGTATTGCAATCAACGATTTCTAGACATTATTACAGCTGTTGTGCAACAGTTTCTCTTTTTAAATGCCTAGAATGAATCTTCAGAGAGACAAAAAGTATTTTGTATAAATGTTATTAATTACTTATATATCAATTAGATGAAAACAAAATGTGTATAATTCTTTAGGAGACAAATATAGTTGTATTATTCTTTTTACTTGAAAAGCTTATCTCAAAAGAAAATATGCAGCGTGCATCATGTGAAAATAATGAAAATGAAGTCCGTTAATCCTAATCTAGTTAGAAATGTTTACTTCACAAATCTGGGATTCAATAGAACTTTATTCTAGACATCAATTGCTGGTGTTGTAGAGAAGACAATGTCAATATTATCTGAAATGTGTACCCTGTACCACAAACGTTTGAGACATATTATTGCTCCATGTATGGAATCAATTCAAGAGACTTTATCCATATCTATCAAGTTATTCCTATGATGAAACATTTGTGAAAAATTTAGAGGGTTGTAGATATTTACTTACATCAAATTTTGTATTTAAATTAATTAATCTTCAGGTTTTAAGCTAATAGTGGTTGTGTAAATAATAGATAGAGAGAGAATCAAGATTTATTCGTCAAATCATACATTTCGTTGCCAAATTTAAATTCCCGAAATCATTAAATTCTTATCTCGATTTGGATTAATATGTAAAAAAAATTATTGTTATTTATCCGCAACATCTATGAATACCGAGAAAATTAAGAAACTTAATTAACATGCCTTGTTTCTAATGATAATCTCATAAGTTATGATTAGAATGAAATATAATTTGTCATGACAGATAAATGTGTTTTAGAGGTTTGTTGAACGGTGATCGCGTTGTTGTATGAAAATGTGGTGTATGACATAAAATATTGAATTTTAAAAAGTTATAGTAATTTATGTTTTTACTATTGCTTATTTGAATATGTTTAGGGTAAATTTATGTGCTTTCGCAAACTATTAAAATAAACGCAGAGCAAAAATGTTATAACTCTCACTGTATTTGTGTAAAGTACTCCATTGTCGATAAAAACTAATGAAAATCTACGTAAAACCATTACTAATTTTAAGCTTCTACTTTTCGAAGTACGATTTAATTTACTCTTTATTTACCTCAAAATAATGCACTTATTAATGGTTACATGAATTTGTTTTACGAAAAGTGAAAACACGAAAATCTCTCATGGGTAAACTGTTGACCGTTGAACATAATAAATAATTTCATAATCAATGGTATAATTCTCAACAAATATGTTTTCGTTAATCCTTTAGTAATTCTGTACATCTTGTAAACACATTAATGTAGACATGGGTACAAATTTGTCTCATAGTAAAGTCTGAATCAAAGATGTCTAATGTTAACTCAATCAGCGAAAACATACAACAAAATCTAAAAATATTGTGAATGTCAGCTTTTAATTAAACAAATAAAATAATTTTTCCGCGATTATAATGTCATGATCATTCAAGAACTAGAATTTAAATTAATAACGTGTACTCGAATACTATGGTATCGTCTCAAAAACAGGATTATTATCAGTGTTAGCAAATTAGAATTAAAACAGAAAAGTTTTAAGAAAGAATAAGAAAATGTTGAGTCACAATTATTTATAAATAGACAAAAATATTAAGGCTTTTCGTTTTGCCATGTAGCTTTTGATATGTCCAAAACGTGTTTCCAGTGTCTTTGCAAGGTATATAAATCATTTGGAAAGTCCGTACGTTCTGGAGGTACGATATCAAGATCTCAGACACTCAGAGAAAAATCAAGTTTTTTCGTTTTCTTTCTTTCTGATTATAACATAAACGGAATAAAATTGTATGCTGAAACAGTTGTAATCAAAAAGGAGAGCAGTGTTTAGTTAAGCAAATATATTCTTAATTCACAAAGCAATCAATAAAGTCGAATTATTAACAAAAAAAAAAAGAAAGGACACGTAGAAATTAAACTAAGTTATTAAAATGTATACCATTTAAATCCAGAATATCAGCATAAAGCATTAAATTTCCATGTCAAACGTTTTCTCTGCACTCTTTTTAAACACAGCCTAATTATTCCTTAGTTATGGAGTCTAAACGTCATGGTTAGACTGTTAAATACTGCGTTAAAATGTGAAATAAAATATATTATATACTCAATACAATCCTTCAGACCCGCAAAATGTCTCATGTATCTGGACTTTGATATGCGGTATGGATCTTATTACTTTTTAAATATTGTTAAGGTTTGACCTTGCCCACGTGAGTAACTGAGCATAGCGTTAAGTTCTAAGGTCTACTAATGCTTCAGCTGTCAGGATTAAAGCTCCACATATAATCTAGCATTCATGAGATCAACAAAGTAGAAGGTCAAATAAAGAAATAAATAGTTTAGTCTTACTGATGAGTGATCATTTCAATCAACAGTTTACAATCGCAATTTATCGAGCACAGGCACGTTTTCATACCTGTATAAAAAGAAAAGGTGACGGGCAATAGATGATGCTGTGGTATACCATTCTAGAGACCATATTTATCTGTCTGTCTGTTCATGTATATATCTGTAAAGAGTTTCAATAATAATTTTGAACAAAAAGAGAAGCGGCTATTATTCTTTTCGGCACGAATGAATAAGATGAAGCTACAGTTAATGGATAAAATCTCAGGACATCACTGTGATTGACACACTATTTATTACATCGTTTTTGAGAAAACATTCACTTCCTTTGGTTTCGTTTTATTCAGCACTCCTTGGCACTTTAGTATTTTTTAAATGACCAACATTCAATGTAAAAGTTAGAACTGAACATTTTCAAGGGATATTGCTTTTCTTCTCGAAAACCAGTGTAAGACCCATGACGAACCAGTCCACTACTAATGATACGTATGGTGATGCTAACAATTTAAAACTTTGTTATTGTCGCTATCCTTTTTCGTTTTGTTGCTGTTTTATCCTGACTCTCCCATGTCTATATTTTCTTTACTCTAATTGTCCAATGTGTGGCTGTTCAAAACCTTTCTTACAAAAGGATTTATATTTCTCAAATAGCAACTACTTTTCTTGCAGATTTCCGAAGGAAGTATTATACAATTGTTCAACAACAATACATATCTGATTTCCATACATCCTACTATAAGGTCGGTAGAAAAGATAGGAATCATAATTGGATCTTCGGAAGAGACAAATTTTGTACTTCTTGTCGCAAATCGTTTTACCGAAAAGCGTACCTGATCTATAAACGTACTTGCAAGTGATGATAGCACTGTTGCAGTAAAGAAGCAAGGAGATGATATATTTCGCCTCGTGGAGGATATTCCAAGTGGCTCTGAGGAAACATATACTCCATATGACGATATTCCCGTTATGAGAATAAACTTTAGCTGCGGAATCAAGGAAACTCTAACGGCAGAAGCACTGGTTATAGGAAATACAAAGAGAATATAATCATGACCAATTTTATTTTGGGTAGAAAATATATGTTCTACAAGAATGTATATACACACTCGCAAATTCCAATCTTGGAAATTTAGTTGTATGTAAATGGATTAAGATAACCTGCAAGCAACCATTCAGTTATATTTAACAAACACAAATATATCTTGTTCTTTCCGGATTGCAGTTATACTGATTCAGTTAATAAGCAAGTTTCTTTAGAGCATTAATTATGCAGAGTTTTAATCATACAGTGTAGAAATCGAGGACTAGTGTCCATCTAAGAGTTCTTAAGCATCAATGTGTTTTTAAAAAGCTTATAAACAGGCACTTGCATTCTGGTAATCAAAAGTTTATTTCCTAAACGTTAACAAAAATAATTTACTATACATCTGGTCAACTAAATTATTTTTCCATTGCAATATTTGACACTTTGAAGCCGTGTTATATTAGTGGTATAAGAATTGCATGGCCATTCCTCTCCTCCAATGAATTCCAACTGTGAAAATCTCAATTTAATTCACAACGTTGACAACAATGTCAAAAGTTATTTATTTGTGTATTGAAAAAATATCTGGTACTTAAAAAATGTGTTACTTTAAAAAAATTGTGTTTTTTGTTAGTGTTTGTTATTGGAATAAAACTGTTGTTTTGAAACAAATGCGTTTGTTTTGATTTTTGTTTATTTATATAGATACTCCCTGCCTTCTTTCTATCCCTCACATCAAACTATTGTAACGTTTCCAACACTAAACCGTATAGGGATATTTTATATCGTGTCCTCGCTTGATCCATATAAAGCAGGGGTAGTATCCAGTCTTACCATGGGATGTGACACTATTTGTTCCCCCCGGAGTAATTAAATAGCCAGCTATGCTGGCATTAAACAGTGACAAGTGTTCCAGTAGCCGATTGCACTTTAAGTCTACATTTCGTTTCAGTCTGACTATACATTGCTGACGCATCCTCCTAAGAAAATGTGCTCAAGACTAGACAAGCTGAATGAAGCTTACGTCAATCTGCATCGTATCAAAGTCTGATACCGAATTATGAAGAGATAGAGAATGTTAAATTGTTGCAAGTGATAGAAGACCTAATAGAATACCTCTTCAGAAAGGAAATTAAGAAAGAAAAAAAGAATGGTCTGAGAAGTATAGACTTCAGAAGCAGCAAAGAGAACATCAGCAACAGCAGCAGCAACATCAGCAGCAGGAAACAGACAGACGTTTCGTCGACTGTCGTGTCGACACGAAAGATTTATCCGTCTCTTTCCAAAGAAGCATGCCTTCTCCTGTTGCCAGACGAGAACGCAATCTTAGACGATAAAAGATTGCCATCACTCCTCGTGCACACAAAGCAGCCCTTTCCAGTGCTGCCAAATACTCTCGAAAAGACATAATAATTCATATTGCTAATGGTATGTTAGGAAGTTATAAACAAAAATAGAAGTGAGACCGCAATCACATTCTTTCTTTACTTTTTCCCAGTAACTTCTTAAATTTATAATTAATGTTTGTAAAGTAAAAAGTGAGCGAGTGTTTCTTTCAAGTCCGCAGATAACCGGATGTTTTCCTTCATGTCCCATATAAAGAGAAACGCTCGTCAGTGTGGCTATCGTCCGATCTGACGGCCTAATTAAATAGTGTTCTATGAACTCATTCAAGCCTGAGGAATATGGCACCATGCCTTCCCCCAGGAGGAATTAAATAGCCACATGCTGGCATTAAATAGTGCCAAATGACTCTAGTAGCCGACTGCACTTTAAATTTAAATTTTGTTAAGTCTGCCTACCCATCGTTGACCTGTCAACGGATAAGAAGTTAAGCAACAAACTCGCCAAATTAATGGAACTCCAGATGCACCAGGAATATGCCAGGCGACCGTGGATGAGCTGACTATGGAGGCTAATGCCGAAGAGACCAAAAGTGAAGAAGAGGAGGAAAAAAGAAAAAGCAAAAGGAGAAGAAAATGAAAAGAACAATTTTGCCTCACCTTATCATGAGACCGACCAGTAAAGTCACACCCATGGTGAGGACACCTCCACAGGCACCACCACAACCACAAAAGCCGCAACAACCGCTACCAGTACCGGATCGTGTGGATGATAACAGGAGGCCACAAGATTCACACATGTGGCATAGGAGAAGAGAGAGATAGATAGAGAGAGAGAGAGAGAGAGAGAGAGAGAGAGAGAGAGAGATAAGAACGAGAGAGAAAAGAGAGAGAGAGAGAGTTTTCACTATCCCTCAAAGTGAAGATTAGGAGAGTCAATCTACTCATCCACCTTCTGCACTCCCAAGAACAAAAGTAAATTGGGAGAATGATTGGAAAAAGAGATGTGTGTGTGGGGCTAGACATAGGAATTGCCCATTTGGAGTTGTTTTGAAAGAACCAGCCCTTCGCAAGGCTACTCAATACCCTAGAAAAGAATCTATTTAAGTTGCCAATTTTGGAAATGAGGAGTAGTGTACTTATAAACACTCACTCTTTTAATATTATCAGTGTTTTTGTGTGTGTGTGTGTGTGTGTGTGTGTGTGTGTGTGTGCGTGTGTGTGTGTGTGAGTGAGTGAGTGAGCTCGTGCGTTTGTGTGGATAGTAGATTATGTTTGTTTTGGTTGCTTTCCGGTGTGTACATAGTATATTTGTGGTTTGTTTTCGATCGTTTCTGTGTTGATTGTATATGTGTGGTTCGTTTTTCGCTTCCTTCTGTGTGAATGGTACATTGTATGATTTTTGATCGTAGATTGTGTGGTTTGTTTTCTCTCCTTCTGTGTGGATGGTAGAGTTGTGGTTTATTTCGCTCCCTTCCGTATGGATAGTTGATTGTGTGATTTGTTTTTCTTCCCTTCTGTGTTGATAGCAGATTGTATGTGAAATGAGTTAAATGGGTGTTTTTCTTCACGTCCGTACTTGAGACAAAAATACTCAATCGTCCGTCCCAATTTAATCATAATATTTAAAAAATAATAACACCACAAAATATATAATAACAAAATAAATACTAAACAGTCAGAAAATAGCAGAAAAATTTTAATAATAAGGTTAAGATAAAAAATAATCCATACCCACTAATCAAGCAAAACCAGTATCAATTAGAACTCTTTCTTCTCTTACCATCAGAACATTAAAAATGATAAATTCATAAAAATGCACATGGATAACAAAAACCTCAACAAAAGGTAAATACGTCTTACCTAATTAACATCGGCCACATACATTTTAAGATCATAAGGTTCTATAAGCTCAGTCATCAGGTCCACCGCACAATGCGAAAGAAAATAAAAACCAGCATATAGTATAGGTCCAGTCATCAGGAACCCCCGCATAAGGCGGAACTAAAACATAAACCAGACAACAAAAATATGGACCAAAATTAATAATACATTACACTAAGTAGTGACACAATTTAGGTTTCCAAAATACAACACCAGCAACATATAGTGACAGCTCAAAGAAGACAGAACACGAGCCAGACAAGAAAAACAGCCAAAGGGGACACCAGTGACAAAGAAAACAAGAGGACAAATAAAACCAAACGCACACCACTCCCATTTTTTGGAGAAAATGACACGGATTTTTAAAACTGGTTCATGGTTTTATACTAGCAACACTATGGTGAACTCTTCATAACAACAAGTATATGTTGTTCACTGGGACTCTTCACTAAGGCTACCGTTCCCCCACCAGCCCTTTTTCTTTTTTTTTGTAAACAAACACAGGTCTTCCTTTGGCTTGAAGACTATGTTCGATAAAAGCTCTATCCAAACACAATCTACCTTGATCATTTTGACACCGCAATCACAAGTCATACTAGAAATAATAAAATGCATGACCAAAAAAACACCCCACCCCTTAAAAAGCCCAGGGAAAACTTTTTTTCCCACCGATTGGCAAACTTTTATTAAACAACAAGTACACTATGTACACTAAATTCTAAAGCAAACAAAATAATATAATAAAAAATTAAAAATTCTAACTCTTAGATCAATTACAAAGGTGACTTACACATTATTGGAATTTTAATCGTCCATTAGTACAACTGGACTAAATTTGACAATAAGGCTTCTGGCGTTTTGTAGCGTAAACATCATCGCATCAGCTTCTGACGTCCATCGCCCTACTAGGCACTTGCTTCCTTTGCCGCGCCCGGACATCAAGGCGAGATCGACACTTAACACGGGTGCTGGGGTGCCGGCGATAACACAGCCTAGTGTTGTCAATGATATCTACAGCCACGACCAATTAAATAGCCCGACTATCAGGCATTAACGGTCGCAAAAGCTCATAGTGCGTAAGCGTCCTATATTCATAAAACAAACTAATTCGAGCCATTGAACTTTGAATAGATCAAGACATCCATCGACTTGTTTAACGAACTCCGACACAGCAGGTTTTGGATAATGGATGCAGAATATGTGGTGGAAACGAATTAAAATGTAGCATGGAATTTGTAACCAGTTTGAAATAAGCGAGAAATCTGTTAGAAGGAATCATACAGAAGGAAGGCAAGAAATTAAGAAGATTTATTACAACAAAATTTGTGAGAGTAGGGAGCTTGAAGGAGGCATGATGATGATGATGATGATGATGATGATGATGATGATGAAGCAGAAGAAGAAATAAATCATTGGAAACATCAAAAGGTGGTGAAACAACGGCAGAAAATAAACGAACAAGAAGAACCCAAAGTCTTTTTTCAGGGACACTCATATTACCTCGAAAAGATATTAGCTTTCTTGCCTATATAAAAAAATACATTTAGTGTCGTTTGTATCAAATGATTATGACAGGTCAGTCTAGTGCATAGTTATTAGGGTTTGGCCCATGATTGAGGTCAGGCTTTTCCTTGTCCCTATACAGTCCCAATATACATAATACATAGCTTCCATGGTACCTGCATATGTCCCATATACTCTATATTACAACTGGCTGTTTTCCTTATATATTTATCATATGCCCTACGGAATCATAATCTATTTCTAGTATAGTCGATCTCGTGAAAATGAAATACCCCACAGACACGTATGGATTATACATTTAATGGCAAGAAGTGGATTTCTTTTACAATAAAACTTGGAGAAATTGAACATGAACTGTTTTTCTGCACATACTGTTTGCAGATATTATGTCCAGCTAGTCCTTAACACTTTGTCAGTAGTTCCTAGAAGAAAAGGTTATAAAGACCTGTATTGGCCAAATGCAGCATTTTATGATGAAGACAATAATACAGATAATTCTCAATATAATTTGGTATTAATAATCATAATAAGACCTTGAAAAAGTTCCCTGTAAAGACCATGTTCATAACTGTGTATTGGCAGACGTAATTCATTTACATAGTCTGTGGCTACTTAGGTATGTCAGAATTTAAAAAAAATGAAATTAAATCTGAAAATTGATAGTCTGACACATTATGGTGTACAAAAAAAGAAATATATTGATATAATACCTTGTGTAAAAAGTTCAAAATAGTGGGACTCACATTGCATTCAGTATGTAGTTAATGTAATAAACATTACACCACCAGTTTCTTGATCTGGCTTGGCAAATGAAGAATCACCAACAGCAAAGGGCAAGTTTAAAATATTTGAGGCACAACTAAGGTCTTGTATTACTTACTAATGCTTTGATGTTACCTATATGAATGCTTACAGTTGATTTCAACTGCAAACTGGATAGACCTGAATCTGCTATCATATAATGGGCAGGCATATCTGGATTTATGTATTTTTTGTTTGAGCAATTACTAGAACGAACAATGTAGACAAAAATATGACATTTTATACACTGTAGCTTATTTTGAGTTATTCTTGACTAGTATCTACATTAGGATGTGAAAGAAAAATACGATTTGTGCGCACTTCCATAAAAATCTCGATTTCTGGCAAGAAGCACACAAACTGAAAATGTGAATACCAAGTATTAAATTTATAGTTTTACAACATTATTAGGCTAAATTATTGTATGCTGAGTCACTAGATGTAAGCTATAGGTGGCAATGCTAAAATTCCTGGATTGATAGCTTAGTGCACTGGCTATAAATCTTACTCAGGCACCTTGTCTCAACCTTTCACATGAGTAATTGACAAAAATAATATAACGGATACATTTTGCTATGGCCCAGTCTAAAGCGCTCTCCGTTACGGATCACTGTCATCTCACCTCTGACTGTGTGGAATCAAGTCTCAGATTCGTCTAATGTGGGCATGTGAGAAAGCTTGCCAGTAGCTTCTCGTGGGTCAAGGTTTTTTTTATGGGGATTGTTCTGGGTTCTTCCTCCACCATTAATACCGGATGCCATGTATAGCCTATCGTGTGCCGAAAAATGGCATTAAACCCCACAACAACGACATTGTTTTGCTAAAAAGATTTTCATTAAGAGACTTTGTAACATACATGTAATTGAGAAATATTATTTAAGTATTTATTATAAAGTAAACAGCTATATTTCTGAGGCAAAAGCCACCTAATGTGTTCCTTCAAGGTTGAAGACAAATTGATATAAATCATTAAGATTTAATAGATATAAACATAATATAATTGCCTTTGTTACAGCTTGCAAGAGTATTTTGTGCCTGAATTTGATTTTTTTTAAAACAGAGAGCATTAGTATAATGGGAACTCGAACGTCAAAGATCTCAGATTTCGAGAAGGAGGATGTCTACCAACATAAGCCAATGGGGGATGGAATAAATCTATATCTTACTAAAACTACTCCATACACTTTGAAAGAATTTATTTGCTTCTGTTAATGCTAAACAAAATTTCTTTATGATAATCCTAACTACGTTGAGCAACCTTTGGACACCACATTTGAATTTCTACCCTTGGTAATTTCTACTCATTGTATAAAAGATGAAGGGAGCAGAGGCATATCTAGAGTGCTTGGAACCTGGGGACAAGATTCATTATTACCCCCTCCCACCTCTGAAAACAATTATTTTGATGCAAAAAAAATCACCAAATTTCAAAAAGATGAAGGGAGCAAGTTTACATTGTATGCAAATGTTACATCAAGCGGATTGAAAATTATAAGTTGAGTTCGAACAAACAGCGTGGTGCAGCAAAAACTGCTTTTTTAGTGTTTAGCAATGGCAACAGGTGTTTCAAACAAGCCGGAAGCTCTAGCTACTAGGCCACCGGAGTGTTTTTTTAGTGTTTAGCAATGGGAAGAAGTGTTTCAAACAAGGACGACTTGAGTCAAGAGCATGGTATTCCTACCAAATTATAAAGCTACATTAGAACATCTACAGTGGTCACCTCTGATACGTCCACTCCTTCTGAACTGTGAATGTGGCCTTATAAAACAAGTGGCCTTTCCAGAGGGGGACTAAATTTTGGTGAGATCTCTATGTAAAGTATATAGTAAGAAAGCTACGTACTTCATAGCACTTACAATCTTCATTTAATATCTTCGTTTAAAAGTAACATTAATCATTCAAAGGTTTTTCTTGTAATAATAACAGACCTATTTTCAACTGAATATACAACTTATTAGTTCTTATTCTTTGCATAAGCATGATATGCGTGTGGGTATAGTTGGCATGTTCATTGCAAATTCATTTAAAGTTTGGTACATACATAATCTCTTTCCATTTGCTCCATTTTCCCACTGCTGCTGAATAACCTCCTTAACGGTTATGACATTGTTTATTTGAGCTTTTTCTGCACAAAATTCTTCGGCAAATCCCATCCCCAGCTCAGCGAATGTCGTCGATTATAAAAACTGACTTTATTTTAAAATAATATGTCTTCGTTTACGTGATGATATGTTAATGTTTGGTAATGATTTATATGGTTGTTGCTGACTGTATGGGGTTTAATTATGTGTGGATGAAATGTCTTCTTCATAAATGAAGTGATAAATATGCTAGCACATTATTTTTCAGTCTTTGTCTGGTATCCTATTTTGTTCAAGGTTCTCTGTGTTTATCCACAAATATATTTTTTGCCTATGCTGACCCTTGTTAAGATCTTGAGAAGTATGTCCGGTTATAATCATTCTTGAGCCCATTTTCTGTCAACGTCAGCCTTCTTAGTGTTACATGTACTTTATTCAACACCTTTTCACTAATGGAAAATTTACATTGGGAGATATGTATCGATAACAGAGACAATCTGATTACTTGCCTTACATTACATATAAATTAGTTATTGGTTCTGGATACATTTGAGAAAAAAACTGGCTGTACGTGAGGGGAACATTGTACATTTTTGTTCTAATATGCTGGCTGTTGGTCGCGTTAGAGGGGTGAGTATTCTTGAGGGGTACTTTTAAATTCAAACTCGTCGGTGCCAAGGGATTATGTTCGAAAAATGTGGATGGCCTTTGATCAAGGAAGCCGTGCAAGAAGGAGAATACTTTATTATGTGGAGTTTGTTTAGGTATTTGGTTGAATGGTAAAGAGATCAATATATACATAATAAATTGTATATCACAAAGAAACTCCAATGGTATGTGTAATTGAAAAGTTCTAAATAAAAACAAAATTATGTGTTTCCTGTAAGCTGACCGACTATTCTCTAATAATGCTGCTACCATTTTGATGTTTAAAAAACAACTATTAACAAATGCTACTTTCAGACATTATCATGCCTAATACTTGTTTTACAGATGTCAAATTAAGAGCTGAATTAATCATTTTTATAAGCAGTTTTTGAAGGAACTGTCCTATTTAAAGATGCATGAGAAGGAAATTTTATCGAGAATAAGTTTCCGAAATAGTTGAATTTCAAAATTTTTATTTTTGCAGGTTGATTTCTGAGGAGAAAAGAAAAGAACTTGTTCAATTGATACTAAAAATAAGTTTGGAAGGGAGAGCTGTAAAACAAGGATCAATCCTATTTTGCTTGGCCATGTGTGCAAGATCAAATGATCAGGAAACCAAGAAAGCAGCTTACGAATGTCTGAATGCAGTCTGCAGAATTCCCACCCATCTTTTTATGTTTGTCAAGTATGCTGAAAGTGAGAGCAATGGGACCGGATGGGGAAGAGCACATAGAAGAGACATCAACAAGTGGTATGAAGAACGTGCAGAAGATAAACCAGTGAAATTGGCCGAGCTCATCACAAAGTACAAAAACACGTGAAGATTGGTCACACAGAGACTTATTTTATCTATCTCACATCAAACCAAAAAATGACTGCTTGGAAGTCATCACCAGGTTTGTCATCAAAGGACTAGAAGAGGCAAAGAAGTTACAAGAAGAC
Source organism: Unio pictorum (assembly GCA_030141615.1). Taxonomy (NCBI): domain Eukaryota; kingdom Metazoa; phylum Mollusca; class Bivalvia; order Unionida; family Unionidae; genus Unio; species Unio pictorum. Next base: position 12,159,410 of record JARLTB010000122.1, read on the forward strand.
CTTGAGAAAGATGTAAATATAAAAGAGGTCGTTGAATTTTAGGAGGCAACGCAAAAAGCAAGAAAATGTACATATGAGACGTCAATGATACAACTGATTGAAAAGCACAATCTTGTCCGAGAGCATGTTCCAACTGCGCTCTTGAATTCTAAAGCAGTTTGGGAAGCCCTTTTGGAGAAGAAAGCCAGAGTCCATCCCTTCAATGTTCTTGTGGCTTTGAATCAGTACAAAAAGGAAAAGGTGACAAGGGACACTTGCAGTGGACTCCTAATCAAGAGGTGACGACTGGGCTTGACAGTGCTTATTACCTGTCCTTTAAAGCTGTTGAACCTACAGGAAAACGGTATATGCTAGCTATAGATGTTAGTGGATCCATGAACGTACCATGCATTGGGACACAGAGCCTCACATGCCGCGATGCTGCATCAGCCATGATGATGGTTATCCTTCGAAAGAAAATTGTGAGGTTGTTGCCTTCTCACATGAACTTCGTCCTTTTCAGGTTACAAAGGAAGATCGCCTTGATGAAATCATTGCGAAAGCATCCATGATACCTTTTAGGAACACTGACTGTGCTCTGCCCATGCTGTATGCAATGTAAAGGCAAAAGAAGATTGATGTTTTCACTCTGTACACAGACAATGAGACATGGTATGGTAAAGTCCATCCCTTCAAGGCCATTCAAGACTACAGACTCAAGAGCGAGATCTACAATGCCAAGCTCATCGTGGTGGGCATGTCCTCGAATGGATTCACTATCGCTGATCCAGATGTCCCCAACATGTTGGATATTGTTGGATTTGATTCAGGGGCCATTGCAGTAATGAACAAGTCGATTCTTGAAAAAGCTTGAACCACAAAACGGCTACAAATTGGTATGGGGAAAATTTGAGAAAACGTCGAAGAACATGATATTCTCGTCCACACAAAAATATGTGGGAACCTAAGAAGCATTTTTTTAAACGTTGTTGTTTACAAGTTATATGTATTACAGTTTAATTTCTGTGCCTCAAGGTTTACCATTCTTGTACATGTAGAACGTTGTACATTCTTGTTATATACTTGCTTTACTTTGTATTATATGTACTGAATAAGAAATCTTTTGTTAAATACCCTCAGTATGTATAGGCTGCCGGGGAATATGATTGCATGAATCGTGCAACTTTGAATGAATTTGCACACTTAAAGACCATTGATGCATGAGAACTCCTATTTAATTAGTTTAAAGTCACGTAAATGAAAATGTACTATGTGCAGTATACAATTTGTATTTATGGTATTCATCCATAATATGATTGTTTCAGATCACACGTCATGCCAGTATATTTATTATAGTGTTTTCACGACTTGTCCTTTTTCGTAGCTGTTTGCACATATGGGTTCTTCTCCTTGATCTGAATGGTTGTTAAACCAAGTTTGATGGTAAACCTATTTTGATTGGTACATTAGTTGGGCCGCTGTATAGGCATTCTGTCATCGTTTGAACGTTCCATCAATGAAGTTTTAAAGATGTGCGTTTATAATATAGGCTATCTAGAAAACTCCAAATGACAGATTCCTTGCTTGGTTCATCTTGAGTTGATTGTTTCAGGTGGCAAACACCGGCTGATGATTGTGATAAAGGTAATTTATGTTATGGTCAGGAAGCGTATCAGGTAATTGGGGCTGGGAGCTGTAAATGGAGATAATGAGGAGTTATTTTGAACCTGAAAATGGCCAGCCCCCTTTCCCCATCTCAGCAATATTTTGAAATTAAATGTCGAAATTTTCAAGTAAAAAATGCAGGACAACAAGCTTAACTAAAATATTGGCTGTTTAAAAGTGTAATTTTAATTTCATTTCTCAATTAAACCATGATGGATCTTGTACTGTAAAACAAGATAAGATTGCTGTGAAACTCACCAAGTGGAGCACCAGAGGGGCCGAGTGGTCAATAGCGCACACCGTTACGGATCATTGCCATCTTACTTGTCTGCGTGGGTTCGAGTCTCGGGTTTGGCCAATGAGGGTATGCGAGAAAGTTTGTCAGTATCATCTCTGGGCTTGAAAATTCTTCCTCCACCATTTATTCTGGTCGCCATGTATGGGCTATCTTGTGCTGAAAATGGCATGAAACCCTTCAACAACAACAAACTTGACGTGCACATTCATGCTATCGTGCAGTAGGTCTTAAATGATGCTGTTTGCCTTAATCTAACAGTGGCATATGACACGGTCTGGCATGCAGGGCTGTTGTTGCAAATCACCAGAGTATTGCCTCGCTGGATAGTTGAACTGATTCTAAGTGATAGACACTTCAGAGTGCACATCCAAACGATCTGCAGGTCGTGGAAACGTCAGACTAATGGAAGGTATGTTTTTTTGCCAAGAATTTAAGTTTTTTTTATAAATGATTCACCTAAAACAGTCACACAAGCTAATGCGGGTAGGTGAGAAAGTTTGTCAGTAGCATCTCTGAGTTTGGAAGTTTTTCCTCCACCATTTATACTGGTCACCATGTATAGCCTATCTTGTGCTGAACAAAATAGCATTAAACCCTTCAACAACAACAAACTTAACTTGCACATTCATACTAACGTGCAGTAGGTCCTAAATGATGATGTTTTCCTTAACCTAACAATGTCATATGACACTGCCTGGCATTCAGGGCTTTTGTTGAAAATCAACCGAGTATTTACGCGCTGGTTAGTTGATCTGAAGTCTGTTCTTTCGCCATGACTTTCAACGTTTGTATCAATGATTCGCCTAAAACAGCCACACAAGTTTATGTAGGCAGGGACCCAAAGTCGCTCGTAAACACTGATAACACTCTAGCGTTTCTTACTCTCAGTAACGTAGCTTTAACAAAATTCAGTAATATCGCTACAATGTTTGCAGTGAGGCAGTTGATAGTGATGTCTAGCAATGGGTCATCATGCCGCAGACATGTAACATGCTGTCCCACCCAGTCACATTATTCTAACACCAGGCCGACCAGTCCTAGCACTAACCTCTTAATGCTGAGCGCGAAGCGAGGCAGCTGTTAGTACCATTTTTGTAGTCTTTGGTACGACTCGGCCAGGAATCGAACACACAACGTCCCGTTTCCGCAGCGAACGCTCTAACCATTAGGGTACCGTAGCGGTATATATTGGAAATTCTGGTTCTTTATGGGTGGATGTCTGGGTTCTCCATCCACCATGTATGAAAGCCGCTATGTATAGCATATATTGTGCTGCAAATAGCATTAAAAGTACAACAACAACAATTCATAATAACCAACCACCACTTCTACACGAAACGTGATAGTGTATTGTACACCACAGTCATGTCGGTAAAGATGATAAAATCATGTGATATTTTCTCCATGTTTATATTCACCACATCCAGGAAATATTCATAATTGGATGAAACATCTTCCAAACTGGCATAGTGATAAGCGCCGAGAAGACAAAGCTGCTGACAAATCGTGGCAAAAAAATCTCAACCAAGAATAAAGTCAGAGGACACGAACTGGAAACAGTGGAGAGACAAGAATATCTGTCTGAAAACTAAAAAAAGACTACTGAGAACACTAGTCATCTCAATTTGTTTGTATTCTTGCATGTCCTGGACCCGACAGCAGAATTACAATGAAGAATCCAGGCATAACTCCATCTCACAAAATGAAAAGAATACAAACGAACGAAGATGCTTCTGACTCATCTACATTAGCTAAAGTTGACTCTGTTTCTGTCTTAACTACATCTGCTGTTGCCTGCATTGCACTTACATATTCTAGTTGGTTTTGTTTCAAAGATAACTAATTCTGGACTTGCTTCCATTTTTGGAGATGTATATGTTGTGAAGGTGGAGAAAAATATTAGGACTGTTGTTGTAACTAAAGAAATCGAGAGCTGCAAGGATCGAGATTTCATTCATCTTGCTCAGAACCCATTACATTGGTGGCGGGATCATCAACATCAATTTTTGTATGTGGTATCAAGTTATACAAGAGAATTGATCTGCATACCAGCAACATATGTCCGTTCTAAAAGAGTCTTCAGTACTGCAAGAGATATTGTTTAAAGCCAAAGGGCAGCAATTAGTGCAGAGAATGTTGATATATTTCTGAAGAAGAACATGACTATACATTAATGTCTCTTTTTAGTTTTCAAAATATTCTTGTCTTTCCAGATAGGTCTTAGCTTTGACATAGTTGTCGTTGTTTGTCCTGCTCGTGAGAAACATTCTGCTCTTGATCCCTTGTCGGTGATTAGGGAACCAATATATCTGAACTGGCTTACTGTTTCCAATTCCTGTCCTCTGACTTTAATCTTGGTTGAGATTTGTTTGCCACTATTTGTCATCAGCTGTGTCTTCTCAGCGTTTAACTTCCTGTCAAATCTTGAAGAGGTTTAATCCAGGTTCATTACTAACGTTGTAAGCTCGTCTTCACTTCCTGCCAGCCCACCAATGTCGTCTACAGAGCGGAAGTTAGTGATATTACGCCATCAAATGCAGACTGTTCTACAGTGCTTTTTCAGGGCTTTGCTCATGATGCGCTCTAAGTAGATGTTGAAAAGCGTTGTGACCGGAAACAGCCTTTACCTACTCCGACTGTTGTCTGGAACCAGTCTCTCACAGAACCTTGGGTAATTACTGCACTGATAGCCTTGACGTACAGCTTCTGAAAGGTATTGGTGAACGTTTCAGCCATGTTGTGCTTCTTCAATGTTGGCCACAATGCCTCAGGCCACACTCTGTCAAATATCTTTTTTAAGTCTATGAACGTATGATTGATGTCTTGTTGATGTTGCGAGTACATTTCACACACAACCATGAGAATGAATATTTGGTCTGATGTGCTTCTTTCACTCAGGACTCAGGAACCCGGCCTGTTTTTCAGCGATTATTACTTCTTCTTGTGGTTTTAGTCTGTTCAAGAAGATCTTCAGCATTACCTAATTAGCATGGCGTATCAAACCTATAGTTCTGTAATGTTGGAACAGCTGCATATTGCCTTTCTTGGAGAGTGTAATAATCAGTGGCTGGGTCCACTGTGTTGGTCATTCACATGTCTGCCAGATATTGTTAGAGTTTTGTTATTAGCTCTATCACTGATTACCCTCCCCCCTTGATAATTTCGGTAGGGATGTTGTGTACTACATCTGCCACCCTATTCTTCAGTGTTCGTATTGCTAACACCACCTCTGCTTAGAAAATGGGGAAATCAGCATCATTTGAGGAGTTTTGAACTTCAGGCAATTATGGGTCTCATGTGGACTGATGGCTGTAGAGTTCTTCGCAATACTCAGTCCATCTTTTTGCAATGTCACTTGCTTCTGTGATGCATTTTGCATTTTCGTCTGGAATGATACTGACTTTTGGTTACTTCTGTCTGGTGAGTTCTTTCACAATTTGGAATGCCTTTTTTCTGTTATTCTTTATCAGACTGCTCTCTATTTGTGTTCATTTTTGCCACATCTAATTTTCTTTTGCTTTCTCAAGGTTTTTTCCCCTTGATGTTCTTGTTTACTTCTCAATACTCCATTGTCCCTAATGTGTGTCTGGTGTTTTTGTGGTCTCTGTGAGCATCACACAACTTTGAATCTCTTCTGTTACCCAGTTTTTTTCATTTGGCGATGGAGGCCAATCATGTCCTTAGCAGATGTTGTCATAACTGTGTAGAATGTGTCTATCATCATTATAACATCAGCGACCATCATAACGAGGAAAATGTACCTACAATTGACTTGCAGATGTTTGGGTCCTTCAGTTGTTCATGATTGAATTTGAGCTCGATGTTCTGTGGCTTGTTAATGTTTTTCAGCCTCACTGGGAAGTTCATAATGACGAATTCGTGATCACTTTGGACATTACAACTGGGGAATGGCCTTAGTTTTGCTCCATTGATGCCAGATTGGTAACGGTTTTGATCCAGTATGTAGTCGATGTAATTGTGATGGGTTTCCTTTTGTGCATGCCATATACAGCATCGTAAAGCTTTATGTTGGCTCAGGGTATTAGCTAGTACCAGGTTGTTTTTGCTTGCGAACTGGAGCAGGCGACTCCCTCTTTCATTGGTACGTTCATTGCAAGAAGGTCCACAATGATCTTCCAAGTCTTTTAGAACATCTGTGCCAACTTTGGCATTCCAGTCTCCTTGGATGACGAGGATGTCTTTTTTTACTGACCATGTTTCGAATACTCTGGAGTTTGTTGTAAAACTCCTCTATTTCTTTATCATCATGAACGATATTTGGAACATAGACTTAGATAATTGTGATGTTAAAGGAAGATGCTTTAAGACGAATTGGAATGATTCTGCTAGATATTGGGCGGCATTCAATCACAGATTCCTGTGTGTATTGGGCAAACGTCTTCTGGCAGAGTCCATCCCTCTCTAGACCAAGGAGTTGCCAGAATGGGATGTAGGACATTGTGCAGATTCCTTAGGGTCTAGACTTCGGAATTTCTCATGTGGTTTACTCCCTTAGTCTTTGTCTGACCAAAACTGACATGCAATGCAGCTGGAGACTCGTGGATTGGGTGGTGCCTCCGTTTCCCGAGCAGATAAAAAACATCTAGCACTGCCCATACAAGAAAAATATTCAGTGCTATTCCATCTTTATACAAACCTTGTCCGTCGTGTTCAAACTTCCGAAGGGAGGACAGGCCTGTCAGTCTAAACTACTACCATGCTAACAGTGCAGAACACCTTACTAAACAGAGCTCTTGTAGCCATACCATTAAAAACTTCTGCCTAGTTCTCAGACTTTTATATGAACTTTTTTTTAGAAAGAACTTGCATTAATGCGAATTAATATCTCACAATAATATAATCCAAAACTGTTATTGTCTGAAATCACTATAAATCCAAATTAATGTTCCTGTAAAGTAATATTATCGATGAACACGTATTTCCAGTTACTTATACTTTGAATAAATGATTCCACCCAAATTAAATACTGAACAAAACTTTTCGACAGATTCCCTCTGAGGAGTTAAATGCAAGCATTCGTAATCTCTCAATTAAAGAACATTATATAAAAATCTAAGACGCAAGGGTAAAAAGTTCATTTCTAGAATATTCGAAGTTGTTAATAATATAGGTCTCTTACTGAAATTTAAAAAAGAACACTTGAAACGCACTTACAACTGTTTTTTCGTAAGGAAATTGCAATGTCCTAGACCCAGACCAAATAAACATATTTATCTCCATTGATAAAAATCCTAATATTTACGCCACTCGTAGCGAAATATCATCTATGTGTTAACTAAATAAAGGTTACTGGTCATTTACACAATGAATTTGATTTTAGACAATATCATGTCCAAAATACACTTATACATAATATATAGTCATGGAAAAAAACTAACAAATAAAAGTAAACATTCATAACAACATAATGTATCAAACATTTCGATTTTCTGGTCATCAAGCTAGTCCCAAATGTTTTGAAATACTCTGCTCGTAATCGGAGCATGTTCCATGCATATTCTAAGCAGTAATGGTTATCTCTCACAACATTGTCAAATGAAACACTTACAAACTTTAACATTTTACTATGTTCTTGAATGAAAAAAAGGAATCTTTAGCGTACAGCTCTATGTTCCTGTCTTACTTGAATTTGCTATGTCATTCGTGATCCATGTTTTCATACCCTACGTATCTATCTCTTATGAAGATTACAAGTATTTGTACCTAATTTACACGTTTATTTAATACATACAGATTATGTACAGCGACCCTCGTCTAATCAGCATTTGTAATAATTTTATTTTTATTACTTCAGTCAACTCCTCCCCAATATATTCTTCAAAAGATTCAAACTATGTTCCAGAATTTTACTGGTAAATGTCACGAATCGTAATTTTAGCAATTTACGATGGAATCAAAGTTTAAAGTTTACAAATATTACATATTAAGGGGCCAAGAGATGTTAGAAATGATCAATATTGAGGCTAAGTTTGAAACACCACAACTGCGTGAGCCACAAGTTCACTCACAAATACCAAGTAAACCAAATGGGGATCACATTGTTACCTAACAATCACCTGATTGGGACATGAGATATATTAGTATCGCTAAAGTGTAAAAAAGTACAATATCATAGTTTATGCTATTTAATTATTATTGATCAAAATGATTTTAAAATTAAATTTCAATTTAAACAAACTGATTATTGTCAGCGGCATGCAGTATAACATTTCTCGAAATTTCAGCCACGTGGAGACATTTATTTGCAGCAGAAAAGTAATCCTTAATACACTGTATAGTGAACTACATTTTCAAATTTTCATCTAGTGGTAGTAGTTGTAGTAGTTTTGACAGTGGTATTCAAAGGCAAGCATATACTAGCATTCTTGTTCAAGTCACCAGTGTTACGTTTCAAACGATACAATAATTTGTCCCACCAGGTTTGGGATTTCGTTCGTACCTGCATACGCCTATAGTAAATGTTTCATTATTTCAGTAACACTCAGTCGATTAATATTTAAAAACATCTTTTTCTCATATTGATCTATAAACAGTTTGTAATCTTTTTATCCAGTCAGTGCATTAATTTATAATAATTAATTTTTATAATCATAAAGACAGCCTTCAGCTTTTTAAATTTCTAATGACCCATTTGCTGAATTTTTAGCTATTGTGTCCTTTTGGTGATCATATACCCGAAAGCCATTATTCACCAACAAAACTTTAAAATCCCATCTCCTATCCTGTTCCAAAAAAAAATACAAAACTAACTGTTATGTGAATGTCATTGCTACATGTAATTGGATAACTTGATTGTCCGTGCAGCCACGGTTGTAACATACCTATATTATTAACGAGCAGAACATTGTTGAATGTAAATTTTGGTTCGTGTCGGCTTCCTACATAGATAAAACATGGCCTAATTCTTAAGAATATCAATGTCCTACATTTCACGCAGGTGACACACGATACAGTGTCGGTTAATCTTGCTAGTCCTTACGACTGCATGTCTCTACCACGTGGTTTACGACGAATATGACTTTTTCAGTAAAGACAGTAATATGACCTACCAACATAAATTAGATCCACTCTCTGCCCATACCTTTAAGCTTCAGTTTATTAACAGTGAATCTAAAGGTTACAAAAAACGTAGCTGATTTTATCACTAATGCACGTGGAGGAATTCTTCACGAATTCTCCCCTAAACAAACAAGTAATATCTTACATAATTCAAACAAATCTTTCAGGATAGTTTGACAAATATCAGTCTCATTTTCTAAAGTATTGCAGATTTTTAGCAACCCTCCTCCGTTCCTAGTGAATCTGCTCCAGATTAATCTATTTTTTAAAAAATGACGGCAAGAAAAAAGCAAGAATTCCAAGGTTATTTTGAAACTGAATAGTGTTATTGAAATTTTTGTGGTTAAACACAATATTGTAGATAATAATCAATTTACGGTAATTTCAAGAATGATTCAGCTAATTCTATTGAATGTTTTGATGCATAAACTAAACTACATTTCAGCATGATTATTTAAATAATATAGGAAACTTTTGTGACAGCAATTTCCCAATTTTAAAGTGCATTAAATATTACTCTGGAAACAATGCGTGAGGCTGAATATAAAAGCCCATTGATTATATACTCCACAAGAGAATACTGAGGCTGAATATAAAAGCTCATTGATTATATATTCTAAATAGATGACTGAGGCTGAATATAAAAGCCCATTGATTATATATTCTAAATAGATGACAGGATGAATATAAAAGCCCATTGATTATATATTCTAAATAGATGACAGGCTGAATATAAAAGCCCATTGATTATATATTCTAAATAGATGACTGAGGCTGAATATAAAAGCCCATTGATTATATATTCTAAATAGATGACTGAGGCTGAATATAAAAGCCCATTGATTATATATTCTAAATAGATGACAGGCTGAATATAAAAGCCCATTGATTATATATTCTAAATAGATGACAGGCTGAATATAAAAGCCCATTGATTATATATTCTAAATAGATGACTGAGGCTGAATATAAAAGCCCATTGATTATATATTCTAAATAGATGACAGGCTGAATATAAAAGCTCATTGATTATATATTCTAAATAGATGACTGAGGCTGAATATAAAAGCCCATTGATTATATATTCTAAATAGATGACTGAGGCTGAATATAAAAGCCCATTGATTATATATTCTAAATAGATGACTGAGGCTGAATATAAAAGCCCATTGATTATATATTCTAAATAGATGACTGAGGCTGAATATAAAAGCCCATTGATTATATATTCTAAATAGATGACTGAGGCTGAATATAAAAGCCCATTGATTATATATTCTAAATAGATGACATAGGCTGAATATAAAAGCCCATTGGTTATATATTCTACAAAAGAAGATTGAGGCGGAATATAAAAGTCCATTGATTATATACTCGAGGAGCAAACTTTAATAATGAGGATGAATACAACAGTCCATTTATGAATTACTATAAAACAGAGGATTGAGGCTGAATATAATAGTTGTGTGATTATTACTCTAATGAGAAGACTGAAGACTGGGCCGGAATATAATAGTTTAGTAAATGTTTAGTGATTACTACTCCAAAGGAGGAGACGGGGGCTAAATATAACAGCTCAATGATTAAATGTGTTCTAATTGTAAGTGTTTGCTAGGTCTACAACTACTATGTGTTTTTAATTTCACTTTAGTTTTAAGATCTATAACAATTGAAAAGCGCTGAGGATAAACCGCCTACATATAATTGGTTCGAAATCAGAGGCGTAGCTGGTGGGTGGGGGTAGAGGGGTGACAGATGTCCCCAAGCTGCAGACTAGTGGGGGCGCCAAAATGGGCCTTTAAATAGGTTGTACGTGGAATGATGGGTTTCAGATTTGAGGGGGGGAGGGCGACGTAAAATTGAATCTTGTCTCCGGGATCCAAACACTCTAGCTACGCCACTGTTTGAAATCAGCTTATATTCTCATTAATCAGAATATGTGTTGACGTATCTTTCTCTCTCTTAGTCCGTGTCTCAGGTGATGTACATGTATTTCTTCTTATGACTGAAGAGAATCAAAGTGGTATGATGCTTATAAAGAACTCACTGGTGATGTTCGAGGTGGGGAGGAGGGGGGCGGTAAGTCTAAAAGAACGGCAGAATTACAAAATTATATCTTATTAAAGCTTCAACGACAAAAAAAACTGTATATACGTCCAAACAGTTATGTCAGTGACATATTTGTGTGTATTACGAAAAAACAAAATTAATTTTTTTTAGAAACTTTAGTTGTTGCATAACCACAGATAATGAGTGTGGAAGTAATTTAAAAGACCTAAAACGTATTTATCATATATAATGGGTTTATTGGAGATCAATGTATAATTTAATGTTCTGGGAACAAAACATTTTCTTGGAACTATACAAATCTGAATGAAGAAATGGCAAAGCCTTATTTTGATGAGACTTAATCGTGTGTTCGGAATATATGCCTCTCATAACTCGTTATACCCGGTATATAGTGTCGGTGATTTTTCTGTATGATCATTTCACTGAAATAGTTATTAGGGCTTGACCAACCCGATAAATATATATGGAAGCATAAATGATAATTCTATCGTATGCATACACGGACATACCTTCAAATCGACTTGACTACCCCCCTCCCCATTCTGTTGAAATACCCAACAACCAGGTAATTCTAGTCGACCTTTACCTTTGTTTTTCTGTTGGCTTTTATTCTTGCATGCGTTCATGAGCGAATATAAAAGAATGTTAAGAACAAGAAACGATAACCATCTCAATATATTTTTTGGTTTTCTATTTATGTTATACTTGGTACGCATTTAGTATGAAGAAAAGAGGAAAATAATTGAAGGCTTGAATATAAATTTGACAAATGCAACTAATGCCATTTTTAAAAAAAAAGATTGTAATGTAAACGTTTTATTTAACTCCAGCTGCTAATTGATTTTTAATAATTCTCTAAAAAGTAAATGTTCGATTTGAAAAGATTTGCTCAGATATCTAAACTTCTAAAATTTAAAATTCAATATTTTTTTACCGAAAATCTAAAAGAATATTTAACTATTTAGATTTTTACCAAACTTCTACAACCTATTTAAAAATAATAATATATACATATATGGTCTCTACAACGTCCTCACTAGTTTTGCATATACACACTTTATGACCGAGTGTTCCGACCTGCAACCTACGCGTGCTAAATATTATAATGTACATGACATGAAGGAACTTTTTGATACAATACAAATCACTTGAAATTTAGATTTCCTAAAGGAAGTAAATCTCTATTTTAAACTATAACTTGTATGCCATCATCTAGAATATTTTTAATGCAAATATCACCTCTTTTTTACAACATCTTATCATCAACATACACCATTTACATCTCCCGTTGATTGGGAAGCTTCATATTTTCCTGTCACCAACATCTTACCATTTTATATTTAACTAGTATGGTTTTTTATATCGCTGGTCGATGTTAAACCTTTCTTATTTTTGAACATCTAACCTATTGTATGGCGCTAAATAGCCTAAAAGTGCTGGTGCGCCGTTAAAATTCAAGCAAACAAACAAACAAGCATATACACGCCTTCCAAAAGATTTTGGTCAGAAATCCTGACTTTTTCCCCCCGGAGATTTGCAAATAAGAAGGAATTACCGATAAATCAGTCATAAGTATTTATTCTTTTGATTGTTAGTAACGAAAACAATGTATTTTTGTGTGTACAGGAAATAGAAAATGGCCTGAAAACATCTACATGGAATTTTGATTGGTTCATGAAAATACGTTAATCGAATGAAACTTACTATTATAAACCTACTTGAAATGTTGGTGTCCTGCTTTCGTTTAAACGCTCACAAAGTCGAAAACAAATCTAATGTGTAATCTGTGCCCAAATAAGTATTCTTAATTTAGGAAAATAAAATCCGGAGATTTGTTTTAATGCAAACCCAAAGATCCTAAGACGGAGCTAAAAAGCCTGAGAATCCGGTTTTATCCGGAGTTTTTGTAGGCCAGCATATAGTTTAGGCTCATGCCATTGTAAATAATGCATCTGTGAGTGTGTGTGCGTTGACGAGAGAGAGAGAGAGAGAGAGAGAGAGAGAGAGAGAGAGAGAGAGAGAGAGAGAGAGAGAGAGAGAGAGAGAGAGAGAGAGAGGATATACACTTCTTTGTTCACATTAGTCATATTTTTACTGGTTTGTTTGTCAGTTTAATCCTTGTTTTGTTCTTTACTTCCGTGGGGGGGTGGGGGCGGAGCATAGCCGATAGGCTGGTTATCGACATTATTGAAGATTTTTGGGAAAACTATATTCATGTACACCAACAAACGTAAGAATCAGCTGATCCGCCAACGTGATTCGGAAATATCTGGACCTAGATTCGTTCTATTTTATTGTTTTCACATATTTACAAGGCAATTGAAAGCAACCTTTTTCAAAATATATTTCAGTTATACATTGAGAAAATGGTTTAATACATTTAGGCTGTTTTTTTTTATCAATAACAAAATTAAAATGCTAAATAATTGCAAGAGAGAGTTTTGCTTTTGAATTATTACTGAAAGGTAATTTTAACAATACAATATCATATTATTTTAAAATATAGATTTTAAGATGCATCAGACATAACCATTGTATTTAGTGCATAAAATCTGAAAGTTTGAAGGTTCATACGAGTTTTATTTTTAACGAAAATGCGATCAAAAACTAGATTCTAGTCGTAACATGAACAGAAATTTCAAAAGTAATTTAAATAGATTGTCATTCTGTGTTCGTACTTTCTATCTAATTCAGTTTTATTTTATCTTTCCTTCTGACATAGAGTCATTATTTCCATAAGTGTGAAATGTTTTAAAACGTCCTTGGAAACGTTTATCAAATTTCCTATTTTCACTTTACTTTGTTTGACCCTTGGTCTCTAAAGTGTAATGTACTTAAAAGCTAAACATGTTTAAAGAAATATGAATAATTTCTGAAATAACTAGTTGGCGGTTTTTCATATCGCATTTTATAAAGTAAGATTTAATTGTGGTTAAAAGATTACACAAATTGTGAAGTTTTTAAACAATGGACCAAGGTGATACAAAAACAGTTCATGACATAAAATGATAAGTATAATAAGTAACACAAATAATATTTACATTCTTCTTATCCATTTATAACTACTTTATGATAAAGAAAAGATTGTAGAATGTTGATAAAATACAAAGGTTATGTTAAGGGAACTGTTTTAAAGAAATTTCAGTAAACCGCATATTTTGGTACGAGATTGCAAAATTTCTAGAACAATACTTTCGAGCTTTGGAACCTGTCGTGGCAATTAAAGTTAATCGACGTTATTTTTTTAAAGATAGCTTGTGTCATTAATTATACGATAATGTCGTGTGCTTTATACGTGTCCGATATTGTGCGTAAGAATTAAGTCTTGACATATGGAAGAAAAAACAGTGCAAAGATGAACAAAAAGAAAAATAAAGAGGGTGAAGAACATTTTGCTATGTATCGAGACGGTTGTTTCATGACAACAAGCAAACCGTGAGAAATTTCACGAAATCTTGTTTTATTTTTTAGACTAAATTTAATGTAATTATTCTTGCTATATTTATTATTATTATTATTATTATCATTATTATTATTATTATTATTATTATTATTATTATTATTATTGTTGTTGTTGACGATGATGCTATTTTTATTATTATAGTTATTATTATTGTTTTATTATTATTATTATTATTATTATTATTATTATTATTATTGTTGTTGTTATTGTTAATTTGTTCGTTTCCCTGGTATCACTGTTTGTTGCGGAAGGACTCTCTCTTTCTCTCCCTCTCCCTCTCTCTCTGTCTCTCTCTGTCTCTCTCTCTGTCTATCTCTCTGAAGTGATGGTTCGTTATCTCCAAAATATATGTCACACTGATAACTGTATACAGTATAAGGCAACTTGGAAGACAGTGGAAGTGGTACTACAGACCTTGCATTTCCGTCTGTGATGTAAACAGACTCAATGTTGAAAATAAAAATAATGTTCAGAGATGTAAGGCACTTAAAGAAATAATCTTTTTTCAAAGGTCAATTTAATCCGATTTAAAACACAGACTTCCGATTCTAAACGACGATATCCTAATATACTTATCAGATCATAAAGCTATTTTCGGATCGCGATAAATCACCAGCACATTACCCAAACTAGAGTACCGTGTGCATACATATATAAGTGATCGAGTAAACATTGATCAGATTCACAATTCACAGTGCCGGGTTAATATGTTTGAAAATTGCTGTGTGTCCCATTAACTCATTAGACTTTGGATTAAGATACCATACCATCAAACCTCTCTCTCATCCAAGAGTAAATGAAAATCCATGCCCTAAATCTTATTTTGCATCCTTATTTTGACTCTTTCTTCCTCATTGTGTTTGGAGTTTTTGTAACGTAACTTTTTTTAAAAACAATTGTCAGTCATATCTCGATGATGTCTGCAGTATGACAGTTTATCATGATGTCAAGCACTGAGGCATCATGCAACAGACATTTAGCATCATGTCATACCAGACCACATTATCCTGACACCAGGCTGACCAGTCCTAGCACTAAGGTCTTAATTCTGAGCACCAAGCGAGGAGGCTGTTTGTTCCAGTTTTGTAAGTCTTTGGTATAACTTGGATGGGGATCGAACATACGACCGTGTCAGTCGCTCTAACCATTAAGCCACAAATAATCTGTTATTAATCTCTTAATTGCTGTCCGGTGTACACACACACAGACACACACTCTCTCTGTCTATCTGTCTGTGTCTGTCTGTCTGTCTGTCTGTCGCTCTCGATCGATCTCGACAAGGTATGTAGGTATTATCATCTTCATACAGAGTTAAATGTTTACTGGACAACATATGTACTTATAATCTATGATATACAGTGTGAAATGATTCCTGGACATTGTATGTAGGTATACTCATTGATATGCTTTTTATGCCACCGCTATCGTAACACAAAAAATTTGTAGTGAAAATATAGCACACAGTCTATTTAACTTAAAGCCATGCAATTTGACATGATATATCATAGTTATTTGAGGAAGGCATGCAATATCATGGTCATTGGAGGATGCCATGTTATATTATGGTAATTAGAGGATCGTATGCTATATCATGGTTATTAGAGGATGGAATGCAATATCATGGTTATTAGAGGATCGCATGCTCTATCATGGTCATTATATGATGGCATGTTCTATCATGGTCATTGGAGTATGGCATGTTCCATCATGCCATATCATTGTCATGCGAGGATGGCCTTCTATACCATGGTCATACGAAGATGACATGCTATAACATGGTCATACGAGGATGATATGCTATAAAATGGTCATACGAGTGTGACATGTTATGCCATGGTCATATGATGATGACATGCTATAACATGGTCATAAGTGGATGACATGCTATAACATGGTCATAAGTGGATGACATGCTATAACATGGTCATAAGTGGATGGCATGCTATATCATGGTCATATGATGATGACATGCTATAACATGGTCATAAGTGGATGACATGCTATAACATGGTCATAAGTGGATGGCATGCTATTTCATTGTCATATGATGATGACATGCTATAACATGGCCATAAGTGGATGACATGCTATGGCATGGTCATAAGTGGATGGCATGCTATAACATGGTCATATGATGACATGCTGTAACATGGTCATATGATTGTTCCGAAGCTACATAGGTGCTACCTTCGCATCCCATGATATATTTTAAAACAAACTCCGGGCCATTTGGATGTCATATTTTGAAATTCCAACCCCCAAGCGCATTTTTAACCTGCTTGAAGTGAATTTGCACCTTTTGAATTTGTTTCGGACCACGCCTTATTGCAGATGGCTTGTATTGGTAGACATCATAGTCCTCAGGTTACAATTCCCTTAACAGTACACTACCCATGTATAAACTCACCTAGAAAGAGACTAACATTAATCGTATATATATGTTACAGGATATAACATATATGAGCACAAAGCATGCACAATTTGTCGATGTATATGTTAATCTGCTTAACACTTCTGAAGTTTTCTTCAACAGTTGAGGAAACAAAATTACATGTTCCTTGCTAGCATTAATACATTTTATCTTAATAATGATGCTGTAATTAAAAATTATCATTTATAATATAAGCATATTACTATAAGACCTTTGCTTTAAACTTAAAGCTTCATGATAAGACTACCTTTTCCATTATCCATCATATAATAATAACAATAATGAACCAAACAGATTTAATTTAAAAATAAATCCACAACATCCTTTTTCAGACTATTTAAAATGTTATAATGCACATTCCAAGATATAGTAGCTCCTGCAGAAAACGTGCGGCTGCTCTATTTATAAAGCTCTTCTGTTTTTGGAGCATTTCATGCTCATTGTATGTCACGTGATGCTGTAATAACAACATATTTTAGCGATATCACAAGATTATGAATTTGATTTTTTGTTTGTTTGGAGTTTTCAGCACAAACTCAAATATTTGTGCTAAACTACTTCATAAATATGAAGACATAGGGATGGAATAAAGCCTAACGGTTTACTTGCCAGAAATCTAAAGTTCTATGAAAATGCATACAAGTCTGATTTTACCATTTCATTCTATGGAAAATATTGGTAAGGTAAAATATACTTACTTTCCGAGCAAACAATTATAACGTTTTGGGATGATAAAGTCGCCTGCCTTGGGCACTTATCTTATGTACAAACAAAGTATCGTATATATGGTATGGATAAAAAGCTAACCAGAATGACTTGCATAAAACTGCAAGGTAATTTATGCATTCCACTATTTAATGTAATACAATTACTGCACCAAAGTCTCTTGCCCTGACCAAGCGGTGGAAAAATCCAATGTAAAGCAATATAATCAGGCGACTTCGGCAAATACAACACCAATGTACATCATTAGAAAGATTCTTATAAGCTATTTTATCAGAGCAGTGATTTTATACGACCCAAACCTTTCATTCAAGATTAAATACAATCTTAGAAGACATAAAATGGAGTGAATAAGAATTAAATTCAGTCATTTCAAGCACCAATATAGAAACATATCATGAAAAAAATGCTTCCATGTCTGAAACTTTAAAAGTTTTTGAATGTCTGTACAGTTTTAACTTTTAAGGAAGGAATACTATGCCATGGAATTAAACGAAGAACTTGTTTACCTCCGTCAGATAGTATTGAAGTAATTGTACACACAATATGTATCTTACGTACTTGAATTTGCTGAGACTACATTGACTTTGTTGAAAAAGTTGTTTGGTGAGAATTTTATTTTTCTTCAAAGTATATATAATTCAAGAAGAAAACTATGAAAAAGTTCCATGTTATGATCACTTGGCATAGCCCATGTTTTTTGGACCGAAGTCCGCTTGTAATCAGAGCGTATTCCACGGGAAGTTACGGCATCCACAGCAAAACGGATTTTCCTCATGGCATTTTTAAATGAAACACGAAGTTTACTGTAAAAATATATTTTTCTGTTGAATAAAATAAACGAATCTGGTTCGCTGTTCCCTATTTTCTGACTTGAATTTATCTTTCATACTTGAACCATTAATTTTACATCTCTTTTATCTATCAAGACTTTTATTTGTATTTGTAATTAATTTACATTGGTTTTTTTAACGTGTCGTAGTCTTTTTTATTATTAGCGACTGTCCTCTATTTAGCATTTGTAGTATTTTTTATGTATTGCTTTGGTGACTCAGTCAACGTGTTCCCTACATATTGTTCGAAGATTCAAAACATGGCTCAACATTTTACTGGTAATTACTACGAATCATAGTTATCACCCTAACCCGTAGATTAAAACTTTGAATTAATTTGTTTAACTTTATGGAACCAAGCAGTGGTTGAAATGGACAATTACAGCTTTAATATGTTATCCACAACTACACTCACAAACAACAACTTAACCTGCCGGAAATCACTGCGCGCGCACGTTTCGCCAACAAGTAGCCGTCTATCGCCTGCTAAACCTGTCTGTACATTGCTGTAGTGTTAAAATAAGTAAACATATCATAATTTCAACAAGTTACTTTACAAAGATCAACTATATATTATTTTTTTTAACTGTCGCAAAAGCAAACGGCATATTGTCAGCATTAAAATGTATTGAAATGTCGGTCACGAATGCTTACAAAAAAAGGCAACGGTATTGAATTTATATATATGTGGTACGACATAAGATTTATTTCCAGAAAAATGTGATCATGAAAAAGTATTATTATTATTATTATTATTATTATTATTGTTATTATTATTATTATTATTATTATTATTATTATTATTATTATTATTATTATACGAGGGAGTGTATAACATTTTCCTCAAAGTCTACTGATGTTACATTTTCAGTTCTTCACTATTTGTCCAACTATTGTAGCGATTTCGTTTATTCCCAAGCATACCCGTTGCAAATGTTTCTGTTCTTTCAATATATTTCGTCGGGTAATGTCTAATATCATTTTTTTCTTACTAATATTGATCTATACACAAATTGTAATCTTTTATCCAATCAGTGCATATTTGGACGACTGTTTGTAAATAGGTTTGATAAAATATCGTGTACTAGTGTAAATCTTACTTTAAATTACGTTATGGGTATTTTGTGATTCATGAACAATCTCCTTTTTTACTTTGCATTTTTTATGCATGGATGGATGAATATGCAGATTGGTGAAAATAATAGAACCACAAAGGACACCAGCCAGCCTCAAACTTGTCCGTGCACTAGACAAGTGAACATTGTGGACATTTTTTACTTTGGGAGATTTTTCTAACAAGCTATAATATCCGCTATACTGACAGGATGATTAAAATTGCGGACGGAGTTGTTGTTTAGTTTAACAATTGAAGGTGAATATACACCAGTTGCACAGGTTTAAATATCTGGTTATTTACCTTATTATGGAAGTTTAAGCATTTTGATGGAATGGAAAATGGACCGAAAAAGTCGAAGTTCATTAGAAATTCAAAAGTTTAAATTCATTATTTTTATATAGTACTTTAACTTTTTTAAAATTGTTCCCTCTCTTGAATTTATTGAGATGTTTTTATATGGTGAGCAAACTCTGACAGCTATTTAACTTTTAAAGTCTCAACACCATCCGCATTACAGTCACAGAGGTAACAGACTAAATGCTCGAACTTCGCCAGCTCATTATTAATTCAAAATCCATCACTTCCATGAAGGCAATATTGCATTGCGGGTGACATGGAAGATTTAGCTTCCTCCAAACTTTAAGAGCTTGACGTTGAAAATTACTTCTGACAACGTAAGTGCTCCAATGAGCATAAACAATTATTCCTTTCTGGAAATACACACGTTATCTCGCTTTTATGAAGAGTTGTATTTATTTAATATACAATCAATTTCTATATTAGATTGCATTATTAACAGATTATAATAAACAAAAGTAAAGAAGTGAAATGTTTAGATCTATTTTGTTGCACATTTAACATACATACATGTCTGCCAAGCTCGTTAGCGTAAGGATAATATTCAAAATTGAAAAGTTAACTTGCCTGATAGCAGAGGCGGTTGCTTAGTGGCATCGGTACATAATGACTAAATAGTATGCGGTTGTCATGACTACACATACCAGTTGACTTATCACTGCTGCCAAGGTTGTAAGACACCTATATAAATTAGCGAATCATTGTTTAAGGTTAATTTTTTCTCGTGTGTCGGCTTACATAAAAGGTGAAGTATGTCTATTGATCACTCGGCAATTATTTGATCACGGAAATTCTTACTTCTTAATTACTTTTCCGGAAAGGAGCGGTGCCAGAAAATACATTTAAGACCCTTAGAAAGTCTGTAAACAATTATTATATCCGTCTTTATTTAAACATTTACATGCTTTTGTATCTAGAAAGAATAACCGTTACAAGTTTCTTAACAGCCGACGAATGATCAAATTAAAAAAACAAACTTTGTTTTGTACCAAAATAAACATTTTAAGCCTGTTTAATATAAGGGAATAAAATATGTCCTTGACTAATAGTGAATGACACCTTTTGAAAAACGAGTCCAGGTAGTAAAGCTTGTTACGTTCATCTAAAGAAAATGGACAACTATTAAGAACTTTCAGCTATCTTAAGATACAAAACCTTGATACTTCACAACAAAATGACAAAACTTACGATTATTAACATGGATTTGGATACGAGTCGTTTTGCGGCAATATTTAAAGTTTTTTTTAAAGCAATTTATTTGACACCACCATCTTCCCCATTCCTTTTGTCACAACCATTTTGTTTTAAAAGCGATAGTGCATTGATCCTATAGTCACAGAAAGTATTTTTTTAAAATAACTTTTCAAAGAATTTTAAATGGATTTCATAAGTTTGGAAACATTTTCTATTACCAAAATTTAACTTTCTGCTATGTTTAATTGTTGTCGTCTGCATAAATCTGTTCAAAATTAAAAGACAAAAATGGAGCTAGTTAGTACGCCACTACATCAAAAGAGATGACACTCGTATATCATTTAATCCACACAATTGTATCCTATTTTATATACTCACATATCTATTAATTAATTGTAATAAGTTCGTGAATAACGCAAATTATTAATTTATTATTATTTCATTCCATTAAAATATGTGTATTCTTCATCCAATAAATTCAGTGAGTTTTTGGAAACTATATACGAGGTTTTCAGCATATGGAAGGCCATTTCAAGGATTAAACAAACCATATCAGGATTCAACGATTTTTCAATGGAAACCTCTCAAATTCAACGAATATCCAATGGTTCATGAATTGTAGAGGACATGAGCGGAGTTATATGTTATTCATTAATATCATTACCTTAATTGAAACGCTAAATAAGCATAAAATAAATACATTTTTGCCAAGATTTCCGGATGGAAGCTGCATTGACTATAATAATGAGTATAATTGATAAAATATTTTTAAAAATTCAGAGTTATAATTAAAATAGTATCTAGAGCTGAAAGGAATCAAAATCTCGATTTTTACTGAATAATTGTAAGAATTTCAAATGTAATTTAAGTACATTACTTTTCTTGGTTCGTACTTCTGTTATGTTGTATCCTATTCTTTTTCGATCTTTTCTTTTGGCTTATATCCTATATTTTCGTATCTGTTAAATGCTTTAAATGACCATTGAATGAAAATGTCGTTTTTTCATTTTACTTTTCCTAGGTCACTTAGAAACTTCACAATTATAAACTTTTCAATTATGCAAAATTTACTTCAATATAAATTAAAAAGAATATTTAAAAAAAATTTAGTAACATTATTATGAAATCTTTTTTGTAAAATATAAAAAAAGTTGAAACACTTGCTTTATTATTAATCAACATGATCAAATGTATGGTACATACAATTAAAAAAAACTCCTATATGTATGATGTTTTCCAAATGAACACATTATCAACACTATTTTTTGCAAGCTTTATGCTCGGCGATCTAGAAGCATTACATGTTTCAGCCTCGAAATGTGTTACAGTTTCATCCATCGATCGATCCTTTATTATTGAGTTCTGTACGGTCTTTTATATCTCATCCAATTTTGTCTCCGTAACTTGTTTAACTGTGACTTTTCAGTTTCCCTGGCCTTACTAGTATCTTGAGGAAGGGGTTACTTTTTTCTGCTTATCCTATACAGTATACACCAGCTACTAATTGGCAGAGGAATTCGTTACAGTTCTCATGGTTCTTTCTGTGATGTAAACAATCTCATATCAAGTAACAAAAATGTTCATCTAAGGTAACATTAAACAGAGGGAACACAAGTTTACTATTCTATAAATACAATCCATAAAAACCAGACTTTTCTATAATTAGTTCGTTACAAATACCCAACTCTTACCTAAAATAGATTACCACGTACATACATATATATGTGACATAGTTTAATTGTTAATACTTATCAGGTTCACAGTTCGCAGAGATAGGTTGTTTCTATGCGTGAAAATTGCTGTGTCCCACTCACCCATTAAACTTTACTTTCCGATAGGGTACGCCTTATAATCACAATATAAACGAGAATCTGCGTGTTATAAAAAATGATTAGCACCTTTTTTTTAAAAAATTACTAACATCCTTCCTCATGGTGTAACATATGCCCTATATTTAATCTCTTCATTATTATTATTATTATTATTATTATTATTATTATTATTATTATTATTATTATTATTATTATTATTATTAAATTAACTCTTGCAAATTATCCCGCTACACTATTCTCTTGACATATTTCCTGTAGTACCTTCATACCTAAATTTACCGGACACAATTTCTTTCAATTTTTGTTATCCCCAAATTTGTGGATTCCTCGACGCCTCTGGTCATTGAAACGTAAATGACAGAATTTCTCTTGGCTTTTGTGCTAAGTGCCTGTTTTGTAGATTAAGATGTTGTTATTTTTTGTGTGTGTCGTTGTCAATAACCAAGGACTTGTTTAGCTCAAACCTTTGGGAAACCTTTGTATCTTCCTTGTTATTCGTGTGTCAAACTATATTTTACTTACAAATCAAGTTACCATGTATACAGATATCACAAGACAAGACAGCCTGCTATCATATGACAAGGTAGACAGGTATCAACTTGTACATATTTTTAGGCTACCAATGTAACAGAATGATCATAATGTTTACTGATGCTTATTCATACGCAATACATCTGTATCTTATCAAGTTTCTCCAGCCATCCCGGTTAAGTTGTAAACCGATAGCCAAGATCTATTTAACTTAAAACCATTCTCATTGACATGCTATATCAAGTTCATAAGTGGATTGCCTGACTAGATTTTCAGATATCTTTCATTTATTAAAATAGTTTGATCTTTTTGTATTATAATAATAATAATAATAATAATAATAATAATAATAATAATAATAATAATAATAATAATAATATTTTTGATAATAATAATAATAATTTTTATGATGATGATGATGATGATGATGGTAATAATAATTATGAGTTTAATCATGAGCAATTTATTTCAAGCAGCGCATAAGAACGTACATATTATACCACATTACTTGTTGTTTCTTTTTTTAACTGAAGTGCGTTTCTACTTGGAATCAAATAGCGTTGATACTAATTGAAGGGATGAGCAAATACTTAGCCTCTATGTGTTGATGTGCTCTAAGTGCGTAGTTAGATCTAATCGGTAGTACCGATTTTCTAGTCTATATATTGCTAGAATGATACAATAGCTTATGACTTATTGGTAATCCTTTTGCAGAAGTTGTCCTTATTCAGCTTGGGGTGGGGTGCTCCCAATTTATTTAAATTATTACAGAAGACCCACCCTTACTCGTTTTTTGTCAGAAATTGAAGTAGTGATAGAGAGATGCAAAGCTCTGAGCCCCAGTCAGCGGTGGCGACAGTAAAATTACTGAATACACAAAATGTGAAATTCAAATAGCTACAATTTAATATAATTAAATAACATTCATCTCCCAAATAAAATTCAACTAAAACCCTATCACTCGAGCAAGTGACGGTCTATTTCATCTTTTGAATTAGTGTGTTAAAGTTTCCTCCTGTCCTGAGTTCAACTCATCTTTATGATTCTTCCTTCTCTTTTCCTTTGTCTCCTTCGGTTCTTCCTTCTAACTTCTCCCTCCGTTCTTCCTTCTAACTTCTCCCTCCGTTCTTCTTTTTCTTTTGTCTCCCAGAGACTCGGACCAACTGCACTGGGCTAATTCCCTCTGGTCCCTACAAGCTTCTAAAGTTTACATACAAGGACATTGGCATAGCATATTCTCTTAGCTTTGTAAACTCACTGTAACATTAATATCATCAGATAGGCCAATACCGCTTTTGGTCACGCATTCATGCCCATCTAAATACACATTCTCCCTGATATGTGTACACGGTATATATATATATATATATATATATATATATATATATATATATATATATATATATATATTGGAACACAATTTTCGATTCTATCCAGCTTTACCCCTCAAATCGCATCATTCGCTTTTTACTGATAGTCACAGTGAATTCGGACAAGACCTACAAGAGGGGATGGGGCAACCGTAGATATATCCCTTGGGTCCTGGCCCGAAAAATGGCTTTTTAATTTTGTTTGAATAAGAGCTAGGAAAAGCCCAGGTGTTTCTTACCCCAGGGACCGTAATCGCTCTCCATGGCCCTCAATTCAGAGATGGCATTGATCTTAGCATCTATTGGATACATTTGTCCATGTCCCACGATGTGTCCTGGAAAAGTTGCACAAGCACAGCAAATTACGCACTCGAATTAAGTGTCAAATTTGCATCTCTCAGTCTGTCAAATAATGTCCGAATTGTTCCCTAAATGATCTTTTAGGTATCGTTGCAGATGATATCATCGAGGTAATAAGAATCACATTTATCTAGACCAGATGAAGTCGTGTTCATTAAATTTTAAAAGTACTAGACGACGCTTTCATCTCTTAATATTGATAAAGACATTCTGGAGTCAAGAATGCCGAAATATATTTTGCTCTTTCCGTCAGTGGGATTTGCCAACACTCGTTCAGAAGGCCAAATGTGGTGATATATTTTGTATTTCCAATTTTATCAATGCAGTTATCGATTCTTGGTAATGGAAATAAATCTACTTTAATCACACTGTTTACCTGTCTATTATCATTGCACATTCGGAAAGTATTATCTTGTTTAGGAACAAGTATACATGGTGAACCCCGACCACTTTTACTCGGCTCTATAAAATCATTATCCAGCAAATACAAAATTTCTTGTTTCAAACATTTCTGTTTAAGAGGATTCATTCTGTACGGGTGTGGTGTCACAGGTGTGAAATTTAAAATTTCACTGTCATAGTAGATTTTATTTGTTCTTGTAGAAACATCTTAAAATAAGTGCTCATATTCAAGTAATAAATGTTTTAGTTCATTCTTTTCTTGTGTCGCAAATGTGACAGTTTCTGGTCCAGATTATTCGAAAATTTATTACTCCAATGTATATAAAAGCCCTTCACTTAAATCTTCATTGTATGGGACAGGTGCAATAAAATTAATTGCATAATTAACCTGGCTATATCTATCAATATACTCCTTTACGATATTTATATAGTAAGGTTGTTTTTCTTTTCTCCTCACATTATTAGTTATCATGTAATTAAAATCATTTACTTTCTTTTCAACTGTGTTAGGACCATACAGTTTGGCCGAAAGAGGATTTTGTGGTACGGTGTGAGGGCTTAAACTATATCACGAGGCTGCAAACTCCTTTCTTTTGTATTGTCATGATACCTTAATTTCATTTTTGACTGCTTAGAATGCATATAAACTCTTGCAATCTCACAATCCATCGCAACTTATACCCTCCCCCCCCCAAACAAAATGGAATCATAATAGAGAAGAATACTATCGGTAACCTCATTAGAAAGACATTTCTCTTTTAAAACTCAGTGGTTCACGCAAGTATGTCTGAAAATTAGTTCAAAGCGATTGCATCCTAACCGATTCCCTATCAGCAAACAATAGTAAATGAACGTCTTCATCAAAATTTTTACCTATATGAAAACAACAAACGAATCATATTTTACAAAGTTTGATGAATTCTTTCTAAATCTCGTTTACTTTTAGGGTGATGGACAAAAGAATTGACTTGTTGGATGCCTAGTAGTACAACACTTGCTGGAATATTACAGCCATACAATTGAACCTTGATAAAATTAAACAGATTTGCGAAAGGCGCAGAGAGTAAAAGTCGTTATCAAAGCTTTTACTATTGTGTTAGTTTTAATATTCATCAAAGGATTTGCCTCTGGGAATTTTGTTTTGGTCAGCATGTATTGGTTACGTGACTTGGTCTTAGGTAAGGGACCAACATAATCTACCATTATTCTGCTAAATGGTTCGTCAAATGTAGGAGTAGGTTGCAAATGAGCCTTAATTATGTTCTGATTATTGTTCATTATTCAAAAGCCTGATCAGTACATATGTCAGCTAAAGGAATACTTTCCTGATCAACATCATCTTCAAGAGCTTTCGTTGCCATATCTCTAAGAACTGCACAAGCTGGATATAAATCAGGGATTTCTTCCAATAGGATCGAATTCCTGATCCAAACAAGGCTTTTCAGTTACAAGTCGATTAACCATAACCTTATCTACAGATAAGTCATTGCTTAGTAATAAATGAGGTAAAAAGAAGACACTCTTCCGACTGTTACGGGTCCTGAGACTAAGTCTGACGACAATGAAGAGGAACATTAACAAGGCCACACTCAACTCCCTAAATAATAACACTTACATTAGATGAAGATCTCTCATAAAAAGGAAAAGGATCTGATAATAATAAACGTCTCTGAGAAGATCCTGTGTCCGTTAAGTTTTAATAGCGATATGACAGGCACCTTTATCCATATCACTCTTTTCCACCAAATTTTGGACCGAAATATGTTTATATCTTGCTTTGTCAAATGAGCTTTTGCTTCAGAAAAATCATACGTTCTGGCACGCCAAGGAAATTCACCTTTTTTCAATTATACATATTCCTGGTAGGATTTGAAATAAAGGTTTTCACTTTAGATGACATTGCTAACAGCTTGTTGGTTTTACTAAAGAATCCTAAAATGTGAAATAATATCTGGGATTTAGTAAATTTCAAAATTAGTATCCTGGACGAGACCCCAATGTTCTATTGATAACCTGTGTTCTTCAACTAAGTAACAGAAAGAGTGCAAAAAGCAAGCTTTGTAAAATTTAAGAAATAATTCAAATTCAAAAACTGAAGGCGATGACGATGATGTGCCTGTTATAGATTATAGAGTATTGATGTGTCAGCTGTCTTTTGTTGATTCACAGTAATATAATTCCAGGTTTTTATGCACTATCAATTCAAGTGAGTGTCTTTAACCAAGAACTTTATCAGGCCACTTTTGTATTTAAAGAGAAAAAAACTCACTTGAATTCAATAATTTCAATAAGAGGATTCCAGTCCGAAATTTAAAAAAATACTTATCGCAACATATAATGCAACTTGATTGTGCTTAGACTTGAAGAACGAGTGACCAAGTCCTCAAGATTACAAGATTGTATAGTTTTCTACTTCAGGTCACAATTACCATTTTCAACAAAACATGACCCACTGGATAATTCCAAAACGTTGACCCAAATAAACAGAAATTCTTATATTAATAGTGCTCCGGATATTAAGCCAATAAACACTGCAGAAAACGTAGCTATGTATTAGCTATTTACATAAAAATGAAATAAAATAGTCAATCAGATCAAAACAGAAAGGAACACAGTTTTGGACAAGGTCAAGCCCAGTATACTATGCTATAATACAGTAGCATGAAATTAAATAAATGTTTTTAAAATCTAGCAAACAAACAATTAAAATAAATATACATAACAATACCAAACCTCTACTTACACATATTTCACATGACCTATGACCCTATATTTTTTTCTGAAAAAATAACGGAAAATTCCACTTAACTTTTAAGCAAGGTTAATTTGTTAACTCAACATTTAAGATTTTAAAATCGGAATTTCTCGAAACAATTGAAAGGTAAACAATCGCTCTGGAAAATTTATCTACTCGAACCAAAGAAGATGTCTGTTGGATAGTTTGATGTGAAGACACGGAACGAAGTTTAATGGAGGCTGTTTCGTTAATTCTATATGAAGTGGTACGGGGACACACACATACACACACAAACACGCACACACACACATGTACACGTTATCCCTTGTTGATGAAACAAACATAAGACTTGGGTTGGTTTGGACATATTGACACATATCATAACCACGTTATCGTAGATCGATTCAATCTCTAACTTGTGGTACGATAATTCAGAGATCAGTTGCCACATAAATTGTTAATGAGTTCATGGTTTCCGAGTCCTGGGTACGATATAACAATGGTGGCTCCTTCACATCGTTGCATATGACTGCAGTGTACCAAAATTCACATGGAACTAGTTTATCGATTTGCTTTTTATTTGACTTAACCTCCGAGTCGTCCGATGGAACGTTCAAACTTTCGAAGTCAATGTAAATGTTGGTATTCATTTTACCCTCTTTACCTTTGTGTAATCACTGTAGGCAAGCTGGCAGATAAAGACAAAGTCTTTGTATATTTGCACATTTCGTTAATAATGGTTTCAATATTTTTACTGTGCAAGGGTTAGAAACTGAGATCGCTTCAATCCAAGTCTTCTCTATCGTTGACGTTTTCCGTATGGGTGACAAAGCTGATTATACAACTTGAAACCGATATCACAGATAAACAACCAGATCAACACGTCAATGTGAGGAAGGGTATTGTTATTATAAGTAAAGTGAAATTATTCACACAATTGTCCCTTGTTCATGAAAAAAAATTCACGTTTGTTCTTTAAATGCTTGCATCTACATTAAAAATTGTCTTTGTGGAGAAAGTGAAACTTTTGAAAATAATTAAATGTTTCTATTATCATGGCCATTGCAAATGCATAACATATATATTATGAGAACATGACATTTGGGAACATCAATTTTCAGTGCACCCCATGCTGTCTTACTTTTTATAGTCCAATAAATGAAGATAGTAGCTTGCTATAATTGTCATCCCTAAAATCTGAAATCCAAATGGAGTCACGAAACATGACATATCAACGTTATAGACATTGCTGATTTAGAAAGCGGCTTAAATTGGGAAGATCAGAAGCAAATTTCAATGACCAGTATATAAAGCCTATGTTAAATGTACCGGTAATCATGCGTGTTTTTATTCTACGTTTTCCAATATGACACGTTTCTCAAACTTTCACGCAGAATGTATAAAAAAATCATTTTATTCTTTTGTAGGGGTTGGCACAAAAAAACTTAGATACAGTCCTGTTAGGAAATGATTGCACATGTGTGCAGCTACATGTTTCGGATCCCTCTATGTCTTTTTTCCTTCAAATTTGTGTACTGCTTTACGCTGATGACAGCGTAGGGGTTATAGTACTGACATAAAACCATTAAATCATAATTTCAATGCATTTTACTACTACTCAGAGCTATGGGAATTGAAAATCAATTTCACAAGGACTTATATATTATTTTTGGGCACATAAATGACGACAAATATAGATTAATAATTGGCGAAAACCTCATATACACGTAAATACATGTGTGTTTTTTTCCCTAAAAATCGAAGGTTTGTTAAGTCAATTAATCACAACGTTATAAAGCTAGAAAAGCTCTGCATCTACTTTACCTAAAAATCACAGGCTTCAGTCTACACATAGACCTGCTATACCCATTTTACTATAAGGACGTGAAGTCTGAGGATGTGAAAGTACCATAATTTTTGAAAATGTGCATATCGAATGTTTTTTAAGCATCTTAATACTGACGAAATGTACTCAGACTTGCATGCTTTATTCAGAACAAGGAACGGAATTTATTTATATAATTATCAGATCACGAATGATAGGAGTTTGGATGGGTATTATCAATGGTAAATGGCCTAACCTATCTAGACTCTTTTATCAAATGCAAATGCTTTTAACGAGGTCATTGCTGACGCTGATATTTGAAAACTATTGAATAGCAATCATATGCATTTCCTTCCCTACAAACTATAAAAGACACAAATACACAAGTACCTAATCGTGTGTACAAAGAACACTCTGATAACTGTTGGGAGACGAAACCCTATATTATGAATTGATTAAGAATCCGAAAGAAACAAAGCGCACGATAACATAAACTCTAAAAGACACACACACACACATATATATATATATATATATATATATATATATATATATATATATATATATATATATATATATATATATATATATATATATATATATATATATATATATATATATATATATATATATATATACAGGAAGAGCAATCGTCGGTAACCTTATCACCCAAGGGAAATTGTTCCGTATTTCAAAAGACTTGAAGACTAGTTATTACTGCTACCTAAGAATCATTATTTATAACTCATAAGGTTTACGACTTCCAATGACAGACTACCCTTTTACACCGGTACCTGGGACAATACACTATGCACTACCAAACCTATGGCTACCATAAACATGGCTGCAATATTAATTGATTGATTTAGTTTCCCCCAAATCTGGACAGGAGGGTCACAGTGGTTTTTGTGTGAGAATTAGAAGGGTGACCACGTTTATTTCTTTAGTAACTTCCCTAAGTTAAAAAAGATAAGGAAACACAAAAGGGCTATTTATGTTATAGTGACATTTTGAGACAGAGCCGTAATTCACTGTTGCCTGTGGAAATGCACGTTCAAACTTATGTAAAAAGAATCACAGAACCCATTTTTTTCATAAAGGATTTAACGATAATATTATTTTTAATGCAGTATGAAAAAGCGTAAACAAAAGGTTCGTGGAATTTACAATCTTAAAATGTTTCTCTCTCTATGAGAACTAAATTTTTTTCATGATTGAGTTCATGTCACTTCAGCAGAATCAGCACCAGATGAGATCCATTATCAGCTTCTGAAACACTTACATTTCATTATAATAATATACTTTCTCTATAAACTGCTATCTAATGATCAACGTGGATTTATGAAAGCATTTTTTAGAGAATGACATATGGTCGGCATGTTTGTTACTTTGATGATTGATATTGCAATGCATCTGTCTTCTAAATCTCCTTTAATTAGATATGCAATAAAATCACGTGTTACTTTGAATTTACTTTTGTAAATTGAATTTATCGTTAAATTAATACTGTTAAGACTTGCAAAAACTCAAACATTTCATGGCGCGTCAAGCAACTATGTATCTTTAAAGAGAATAGAACAGTCTTCTCCCTTAGATACATAATGGGATACATTTATTGATTGCAGTAATATATCATAATTGAAAATGTAAGCCTTCAATATATCTTTCCTTGAAACTGAAGTAGTTATTGTATTTAAAATTTACTCTATTTAGATTCTAATGAATAGTGAAACACTTATATAATTTATGGAACATTGGGAAATATATTATTTAAATGCAGATCCAATAATGTCAGCTGGTGACAGTAATTCTTTGGGCAACAGTAGAGTCAATAGTTGGACCAATAATAAACCAACAGTAGCTAGAAATATATTGTTGGGCCAATATAAATTTCTTCATGTATTGTGACATTGTATGACTGTTGGGCCAATGTTGTTAACATTGCCTTCGTTTGGTAAACATGTTGAAACTTCAAGGCGTCAACTTTTTGGTCATACTAATGGCATATCAACAACAAAATTGTTGAACGAACATTGCATAATTTTCATTTATCTTTCAAAACCCCAGCATGTCATATACCAACGTTGGTATAATAAGTATTTGCTATTTTGTGACCAGAAGATATCAAATACATTTATCCTGGCATACACAATCCATCTATCCCTCAACCGCAAACTTTTAACTTACCCACCCTCGTTCGTTTTTACGTATTTCCTGCTTTCTGAGAAACGCGGTTAGTGTTTTCAACGAAACATAGCTTCATAATGCATTGTATTATGCGGATAAACAAGCAAACCATGCGATTTCCGTTTTGTAACCTGCACTGTAGAAGTTTCTTTATATTACTGATGTAACTCCGGTGCTAGGTGAGTTTTGTTCCTTAAATACATTATCCCACCTCTTTAGGTTTAGGAATATATTCTGAATCATTTAGAGTACCATCCTATAGACCTAAAATATAGAATTGTTAAGTTTACACCTTATGAAAATATTATTTTTATTATGCCATTTAAATGTCATAATCTTAGCAAGTTACAAGGCTGAATAGACAATGTTTCTAGGTATATTTCCAGTCCAAATCTATGCAGTGGAAATGGAATAGACGATACCTTTCCTTAACAATGATGTGATGATGAAATATTCCATTAGAAAATGTAATGTCTTTATTAAAATTTAGACACATTTTTGGCTGTTGTTGTGATACTGATTACATCTTGTAAGAATTCTGTAATCTACTTGGAAACCAAGTTCTATCTAATACAGAATTGCAATTGCAAGTGGCGTTGGAATTTCGCTTAAAATTATTGCTTCCATTTTGAACAAATAGGACGCATGCTAAAGAATATGAGAATAGATCTGAATTACCATCGCCATTTTAGTATATTGGAATGTAATACAATTGTTTGAATCGCAACGTGTCTCTGTATGTTTGACTGTAACTGAAAAATCGATCATGTGATAGGACATAAAATATTACCACAAAAACTGTAAATTGTTGAATAGCAATCATATGCATTTCCTTCCACATGCAACATGCAATACTTTCCATGAAGGGATTTAATCTTACTGCAAGAGATATCCCTCATTACACCGGTTTTATGTTTACATCATTGGTCTAGAAGGGATCGAAAGTCAACACCATATTAAGATGGGGGAAATTACGGTATATATTCGTTTTAACATTCTCTTCTATTTTTCTAAGTGGCTTGTATGCAATTTCTGAATGGTCATTATACTATTGTATGGTAATTAGGTTTCAAAGATTTACCCAAAGTATGTTAGAAACTGTTGAGTATTCCAATCTACGATTCCTACACATTATTGCAGCTGTTGTGCGATATTTTCTCTTTTTAAATGCTAAGAATGAACCCTCAGAGAAACAAAAAGCCTTTTGTATAAATATTATTAATTACTTATATATCAGTTAGATAAAAACAAAATGTGTATAATTCTTTAGAAAAAAAAAATCCTTGTATTATTTCTTTTACTTGAAAAGCTTATCACAAAAGAATATATGCAACGTGTGTCATGTGAAAATAATGAAAATAAAGTCCGTTAATCCTATTCTAGTTAGAAATATTGACTTCACAAATCTGGGTTTCAATAGAACTTTATTTTAGACATCGGTGCTGTTGTTGTAATGGCAATAGTATCTTAAATGTGTACCCTGTACCACAAAGGTTTTAGACATACTATTGCTCCGAGTATGAAATAAATTCAAGAGACTTTATCCATAACTATCAAGTTATTTCTAACATTTCAGACACATTTAGAGGGGTGTATATATTTACTTATATCCAATTTTCTTTTTATATTACTTAATATTCAGGTTTAAAGCTAATAGTGGTTGTGTACAAAACAGATTAGGAATCAAAATTTATTCCTCAAATTCACACATTTCGTTGCCAAATTTAAATTCCCGAAATCACTAAATTCTTCCCTCGGTTTGGATTAATATGTAAAAGAAAATCGTTCTTTATCCGCAACATCTATGAATACGGAGAAAATTAACCAACTTAATTAATATGCTAACGTGTATGTTCTGTTTCTAATGACAATCTCATAAGTTATGATTAGAGTGAAATATAATTTATCATGACAGATAAATGTGTTTTAGAGGTTTGTTGGACGGTTATCGCGTTGTAGTATGAAAATGTGGTGTATGACACATAAAACATTTAATTTTTAAAAGTTATAGTAATTTATGTTTACTATTGCTTTTTTGAATATGTTTAGGGTACATTTCTGTGCTTTTGCAAACTATTAAAATAAACGCAGAGCAAAAATGTTATAACTCTTAATGTACTTGTGCAAAGTACTCCATTGTTGATAAAAACTAATGAAAAACCTTCGTACAACCATTGTTAATTTAAAGCTTCTACTTTTCGAAGTACGATTTAATTTACTCTTTATTTTTCCTCAAAATAATGCACTTATTAATGATTACATGAATTTTTTACGACAATTGGAAACACGAAAATCTCTCATGGGTAAACTGTTGACCGTTGAACATAATAAATGATTTCATAATCAATCGTATAATTCTCAACAAATCTGTTTTGGTTAATCCTTACTAATTCTGTAAATCTTGTAAACACATTAAAGTAGGCATGGGTACAAATTTGTCTCATAGTAAAGTCTGAATCGAAGATGTCTAATGTTAACTCAATCAGCGAAAACATACAACAAAATCTAAAAATATTGTGAATGTCAGCTTTTAATTAAACAAATAAAATAATTTTTCCGCGATTATAATGTCATGATCATTCAAGAACTAAAATTTAAATTCATAACGTGTACTCGAATATCGGTTGATAACATTTATTATGGTATCGTCTCAAAAACAGGATTATTATTAGTGTTAGCAAATTAGAATTAAAAAAAAAGTTTTAAGAAAACATAAGAAAATGTTGAGTCACGATTATTTATAAACAGACAAAACATATTAAGGCTTTTTGTTTTACCATGTAGCTTTGTATGTCCAAAACGTTTTTTCTAGTGTCTTTTCAATGTATATACATTATTTGGAAAGTCCGTACGTCCTGGAAGTACGATATCAAAATCTCAGACTCTCAGAGAAAAATCAAATTTTTTCATTCACTTTCTTTCTGATTATAACATAAACGGAATAAAATTGTATGCTGAAACAGTTGTAATCAAAAAGGAAAGCAGTGTTTAGTTAAGCAAACATATTCTTAATTCACAAGAAAATCAATAAAGTCGAATTATTAACAAAAAAGGAAAGGATACATAGAAATTAAACTAAGTTATTAAAATGTATACCATTTAAATCCAGAATATCAGCATAAAGCATGAAATTTCCAAGGCAAACGTTTTCTCTGCACTCGTTGTAAACACAGCCTAATTATTCCTTTGTTATGGAGTCTAAACCTCCTGGTTAGACTGTTAAAGACTGCGTCTAAATGTGAAAGAAAATATATTATATACTCAATACAATAATTTAGACCCGCAAAATATCTCATGTATCTGGACTTTAGTTTACGGTATGGATCTTATTATGTTTTAATGTTCCTAGGGTTTGTCCTTTCCCACATGACTAAATGCCAATAGCGTAAAGTTCTAAGGTCTTCAAATGATTAAACTGTCAGGAATAAAGCTCCACATATAATCTAGCATTCATGATATCGACAAAGCAGAAGGTCAAATAAAGATGTAAATAGTTTAGTCTCATAGAAGAGTGATCATTTCAATCGACATTTTACAATCGCAGACACGTTTTCATACCTGTATAAAAGAAAAGGTCACGGGGAATAGACGATGCTGTGGTACACCATTCTAGGGATCATATTTATCTGTCTGTCTGTCCATGTATATATCTGTCTTGAGTTTCAGTAATAATTATTAATAAAAAGAGAAGCGACTATTAGTCTGTTCTACACGAATGAATAAGATGAAGCTACAGTTACTGGATAAAATCTCAGGACATCACTGTGATGGACACACTATTTATTACATCGATTTTTAGAAAACATTCACCTTCTTTACTTTCGTTGTATTCGGCACTCCTTGATACTTTACTATTTCCTAAATAAACAACATTCAATGTAAAATTTCGAAATGAAAATTTGCAAGGGACATTTCTTTGCGTGTCGAATACTAGTGTAAGAACCATGTCGAACCACTCCACTACTAATGATACGTATGGTGATGATGACGTTATCAGATTTTTGTTGTCGCTATCCGTTTTCGTTTTGTTGCTGTTTTGTCCTGACTCTCCCATGTCTATATTGTCTTTATTCTAATTGTCCAATGCGTGGCTGTTCAAAAACTTTCTTACAAATGGATTTATATTTCTCAAATAGCAACTACTTTTCTTGCAGATTTCCGAAGGATGTATTATACAATTGTTCAAAAACAATACATATCTGATTTCCATACATCCTAATATAAGGTCAGAAGATAAGATAAGAGTCCTGTTCGGATCCTCGGAAGAGACAACTTTTGGACTTCTTGTTGCAAATCGTTTTACCGAAAAGCGTACCGGGTCTATGAACGTACGTGTAAGTGATGATAGCACTGTTACCATAAAGACGCAAGGAGATGACATATTTCACTTTGTGGAGGATATTCCAAGTGGCTCTGATAAAACATATCTTCCATATGACGATATGCCCGTTATAAGAATAAACTTTAGCTGCGGAATCAAGGAAACTCTAAAGGCAGAAGCACTCGTTATAGGAAATACAAAGAGAATTTAGTCATGACCAATTTTATTATGGGGTAGAAAATATATGTTCTAAATGAATGTATATACACACTTGCAAATTCCAATCTTGGAAATTTAGTTGTATGTAAATGGATTAAGATAACCTGCAAGCAACCACTCAGTTATATTTAACAAACACAAATATAGTTTGTTCTTTCCGTATTGCAATTATGATGATTCAGCAGGTTTCTTTAGAGCATTAATTATGCAGAGTTTTAATCGTACAGGCCAACTAAATTATTTTTCCATTGCAATATTTGACACTTTGTAGGGTTAACCATATTATCCGTATTGAGTTTCGAACTGATCCATCAGATACTGTGTTACACCATTTACTCAAATATTATTGTGATATTATGAACTGAATACAATGATTTAGTTGTCTTTTAAGTACTGAGTAAAATGGAAGAAAATTGGTTGATATTAAAAATGTTTTAATTGTACATATTAATCTTCAATGCTTTAAACATATGGTGTATATTTACTGTATGGCCACCTCTCTGGAGAGAAATAAAACGTTGTACACCGAATTCAAAAGATTATATTTCTTTTCTTCAAGCCGAACGAACTGTTTTTAAATGATTTGCTACCAAAAGTGTTAAATCTTCCTTCCATCATAAGCGTTGTGCCTTCCTCAAGTTTGATCTTAATATGTCAACACCATTTATTTTACAATTGATGCAAATAAATATTAAACTCTTGACGACATACCTATTTGTAAAGAAAGTGTTTGTCTATGACAGATCAATTTGTGATAAAAGTGTTTGTCTATGACAGATCAATTTGTGATAAAAGTGTTTGTCTATGACAGATCAATTTGTGATAAAAGTGTTTGTCTATGACAGATCAATTTGTGATAAAAATGTACGCTTTTGACAGGTCGACTGGTTATGAAAGAATCCGTCTACGACAGATCGATTTGTGATGAATGTTTCCATCTACGACATGCAATTGATATGGCAGTTTAGATTTCTAGTAAAAATACCTAATCAACAACAGACAGAATGAATATCCAATTTAAAATAGGTCAATTATTATTGCATTTTCTTGCTTTTTATTATGCAAAATATACATAATTGTTATAAATATACAAAGAAATAAGATTATAAAGAACAAATGAAAACATTTTTGTCAAATTCAATAAAATAAAAATCCAAAGAGTGATAAAATTCTTTTAAATATCCAACCGCTTGAGATTAAACTTTATTGGGCTTTGGTAATTACCAATTTATAAGGACGTTTATTATAATGCATTTAGTTCAATATTTGAAATCCGTGGATTAAAATGATCCTTTAGTCTAACAGAAAACCGAAACAAATTTTAGCCATCTGTAAAATTATCAGATAGTTTATGTATATCTTGTAAAGATATTAAATGATTATTTCATCCTTGATAATTGTCTTCATTGACTGGATGGTATAATTTGTTTTATTTTTAAGAATTACGCAAGTTTGAATGTCCAGTTTATTTTAGAATAATTTATTTATTAACGAAACTAGAAATTTCATGTCTTCACATTGCTCGAGGGAAATGTTTATTAAAACATCGATTTTCAATTTCATTACGGACAAGTTTGTTAATATCTTTATTACTTTCATAAAACAGTAGTCATTTTGTAGACATAATATTTAATAATTCGCCGTGTTTATTTAGAGCCACGAGAAAACTTAAAGATTTAAGCAAAGTTGAAACAGGAGGTACAAAAAACCCAATAAAAATTACAGTAATAAGAAAACTGATATCATCATCACCGTCATAATCATTGCTGTCCTTATTATTATTATTATTATTATTATTATTATTATTATTATTATTTTTATTATTATTATTATTATTACTTGTAGTAGTAGTAGTAGTAGTACTAGTAGCAGTAGTAGTAGTAGTAGTTATGCAAGCGATATCGCATAGCTGCTCACATAATATGAAATTTACTAGAAAGAGTTTTCGAATTTATTTTACACGTATTTGCACTGATCCCTTCTAGAAATAAGTGCCAGGCTATTATTTCCATTCCAATGGAAAGCAGTTGGAAAACAAGCAGAATGAAAAGAGATATATATTGTATCCACTGTGGTGACTTCTAAATACCAGCTAAAATAAATGTAAGTATATATGCTCTCATTCATGTGAAAATACTGCTTTTCTACTCAGTGTCGTTAGTTGAAGTAGGGCCTCCATTTCTTACCATATCGCATGTATATTCGTGTCGATACATATATAGATTGACTATAGATGTATTGTTCTTTTGACATATGATTTGAATTTATGGTCAGTTGAGAACGTTTACTCATTTACACATATATCTACTTTTTTCTTAAATGTTCCATCCGTTTGCCAGAATCATCATTATGTATCTGTTTTAATTTATTTGAAACTTATTCCCAGCTCTAGTACGTAACTAAGTATTGAGTTCAATATATCTCCGTAAACAATGTTCTTAATTAAGTAGCAAATACCTCTATATATCTTCTTCAATGGTATTCCTAAATAGCTAGGGTATAGATGGTGTTTCGCCTGTTTAGAGTGACAGTTCCTCGAAGGTAGGAATCCTCCTCTATGGAGCTAATGGGAAGTCCCGATACTATTGGTGTAAATATATGGTTCTTTCCAGGTCGACTTCTGAGGTCCTCCAATATCACAATTTACGTTCTGTAACATCAACATTTCCTCTATACGTAAAGTCTGTGTTTGAGTTTCCCATTTAAAAAATGTAGCGGTAAATATTTCATCATCGAATGGTTGTAACGTTGTTTGATCCAAATACATGATTTGCACATATATGCAAAACAACACGGAGATCAAACCTCTAGTCCTTTTTTTTTTCACGAAGAACATATTATAGCTGGTTAGCATTTTTAAGTGCACTTTGTTAATTTCCAAATTTGCATCATATGCCAGTCCTGTTAAACCATAATAGTTTATCGGCCATACCATGAGTTCAATTCTTCAAAGCTTGAAATATATCATACAGGATCAATGATTCTAAATGCAAAGTTGTGATGCAAGTCTAATATATCGTTAAGATTCGAATGTTTCTTCAACGTTTTGCCATATTTAGAAATATCTCATATATATACCCCATATATATATATAACATAATCACGCTTAAATTATGTAATTTGAGCCTATTAAAATTCGCATAATGCGTCTATACAAGCCTAACTATATCTGTACCCACTATTGTATCCTATGTACGTTTGCATATCAAGTATGCCTATATGTAGTTGGACCCTCCTAAATAAGAAGTTTTCTTCCTTGCTTGTGGTGTATGTAAGTAGATTGCTAGGTTAGCCATTCATTTTACTCAGCATATTTTATTTCCATTCGATTTTCTTTGATTTGTTGCCACATATTATTTACATTAATAAAGGCTACATCACTCCCATGTTATATCCTTTTAAAAGATTTATTTCTGTCCCGAAAAAGATACTAATTATTAAATAGACTTAAAGTTCGGATGCTTGAAGGTCTAAAGTCTTCATCTCAGTACACAGTAACTCTGATATGTGGCAATTTACACATTTAGATGGTACTTATTTATCGTGAAAGGTGTACTGGCAGGAAGTAAAATAGAGAACAGTATAGACGTGTGTCTGTTTATAAAATATATGTATGGCATCATGTATCCGTTCAAATAAGCTGAGGTTTTTCTAATTACACTGGTCTACAATTTTGTAGAAGTATTCAGCTTCAGAGATAAAATGTGCTATCAACAAAACAAAGAGATAAAATGTGTTATTTATTATGGATTCCGATGTACTGAATTCAAATACGGCATCAAAACAACTGATTGGCTACTGTTTCCAAGATATTTAAAGTTTTGCCTTTTATATTGTGTAGATATCGGAGTTTCATTTACAAATGGTAAACTTCTGTTGTTTCATGTATATCTGGCTGCTTTACATAATATTTCACCTGTACTGTTATGTAACACTTTATATATAGATAGATGAACATCCCGACGACAAGATTCTATGTTTTGCATGTGGAGGTCCTAAACATTACGGCTACGAATACCGAGACCCACAAGGAGAAATGCACACCGAATGTAAAGTGAAAGGATAGACTCTCAATTATCGCACCAGTCGAGTGGTAAACTTTAACGTGCTATAAGAAGCCTTACAGTCTGGATAGGATGAAACTTTTAAAGTGACCACTCACGAACCGCACAAGATTGTCCGTTTACCCACACACCAAATCGTCAGCCGACCTTTGGAGAAAGTCCATCAAATTGTGTACCAGAAGAGAGTACAACTTCCCAATCACTTCAATTTACAGTACGGTCACGTCGATATTGGGCAGCATATAAAAAGGGATATTATCCAAGACCAATAGTTCATTTGTAACTACAATGACCAAGCGACACAAGATGAATCCGTTTAAACATACATCATTCATATTTGGGGATTCTCAAGTGGAGTGCGATGTTATACCTTGCGATTGCAATGTATGCCATACGCTGTGACCTTTGTGATTCAGCAGGACATCGTTGGAACTTTGCTATGACTACTGCCCATATATCTCCCATGGAATGTGATGATGTGCGTGTTAAACGTGAGGGATGCGAAAGCGGTGCCACACGTTATCATGGACTCCTGGGAATTTCACCGTATCTGCATCGAACTGAAGTGAGGAGAGTCGAGTATTCATTCCCTCCAAGCTTTCCTGAATACTGTCACTTTAATAGTCGATTCAAAACCTTCAAAGATAAATGGCCTGGACCAACTCCTTAAAAATTAGCTAAAGCCGGATTTTTCTACTTGGGCGAAGGGGATAAAGTCAAGTGTTTCAGTTGCGGTGTGTCAATTTACGAGTGGCAACAGCAGGATTCCGCTTACCTGGAACATGCTCGATGGTCTCCGAATTGTCAATACCTACCTTTAGTGGGCCTTAGTAATTGAAAGTGTCAATACTGTACCATGTCGTTTAACAAACCAGTTTGGCTTGGAGACAAACCAAGACCAGTATATAAACCCTCTCTAAAAATAATATTCAAAGATTACCACACGAATTGATAGAGAAGATGTACAAGGACGTTTGGCAGGGACTTGCAAAAGAAAAATCTCAATTGGTGACTGTAGAACTTTTATGTCGTGAAATTCACAAGAAGAAAGTGACAAAAGTCAACCAACGTGTCAGATTTTTATGGATCAGGTGTATTTTTTACCACAGATTCCAATTTAGACCATTTACATCTGAAGATTTTTTGATCATTCTTGACCGTTACCCTGAATGGCAGTGGTCCGAAATTAAACGGTATGTTAATCACTTTCGCTTTTGGAGAAGAATTTAAATAATTCTGTGCAGAATATACACTTATGGTCTTCGACAAAAAAGTATAAAATAGAACTACCATGCCACAACCTTTATCACTTGTGATAAAACAGATTCCGAGGAAGGATATCAATGAGAATATTGAAACGGTGAAGTAATACGAACACTTATTACGAGAACTGTGTGCCATCTATTGGGGTTGATGTGTAGTGTGTACTTTGGTGACTTGCTTTCTGGGATTTCATTTACCTGTCGATTCTTTGTGGACACTTTACGAACAATACCTACAAAGGCAGTATGGTGACTCCTTTAAATGTCCACGAGAGACTCATTCTGCTAAAAGCCTTACGCTTTTATGTGGATACCTCTCAACCTCTACAGTAAAAAAAGATTCGTCAACGTTTACGTACGGAAGTGGTGTACGAGGATGTGTGTGTAATTTGTGATTTACACCTCATTGGACAGATGTACGTGACTGTAAAAGTTGGACTTTTGAGGTTTGGATAAAAGAAGCATCCCATTATGCTCAAGCGTTGTGATCGTAAAATCTATCGTCGAGTGAAAAAAGTCACTTTTTAACCTGTGTTAGCGACAGTGCCAGAAGAAGAAGAAGAATCTGTCACCCAGGACAATCACTCCTTTCAGGACAGGACTGTCATGGACATTCCCCCACAAAGACCATCCCGAGAGGACACCTATGTGACTGTATCCAATGTAGAGACTATTAGAACATTACACACCACATCTAGGACACATTGGTTACCAAAACGATGTTGTACAGAGACTTGTTTATATACCACGTGAATCGTTACTATGTCTATTTTATTCCTGTACTTATCCATTTGGCTTTTATGTATTGTTGCCTTTCGTGTTGTTCCAATTTAAACATGAATTGAAATAAACGTGTCTTGAAAAAAGTATTAAAACATCTTGTCTTGCAAACCAAAAAGCAAATCATTTTGAAACCTGGAGGTTGCGGTTCTCTAGGAGGTGTCATCATTCGTTTCCTTTTAAAATGGGATCTCAATGCTCCCAAAGATCACCCCAAGAAAAAAGTCAAACGAATCCCCAAGAAAAAGAATAATGGTGCCAAGACCAAAACACAGAAAAAGAAAAGTCCACAGAAAAGAGCTGTCACCCATATAAGAAGCACTTCGGCCAGGACACAACCTTCCCTTCGAAAACCACGACTTTGAGCACCAGTGACCGAGTTTCCAGTAGCTTCAGGTTCTTTCACTTCTCCGTTGCTGGTGATACCAGCCAAATCCAATTTGACACCCGTTCTTCCTCTCCCATAACGTCTCCACCGCGGACACCCTCTTCCACATTAGCGGCAGTAGCACCTGCTCACAAAGTACCTTCCCCCGAAGTCAAAGTCCAAGAAAGATCTGGCATGTTAAAGAGTTTACTGGATTTGTCCAAACAAAAAGTTTCTCGATTTGGCCCGTTACGAGCCCCTTCACGACGCGTGTTATCTGTCATGACGGATAGATAATCAGTGACGTCGCATTCCAGTATAAAAATGACTTTAGGATAACGACGTGAACCAGTATTTTCTGTGCCACGTCTGAACACCCAATCATGTCTCTTCAAAAACATGCACACCACAACCATCGGCGTTCTGCTGTCCAAAAAGGAAAAGGAAAAAGACATGTCATCCTACAAAACGCTTAGCCAAGCATCGACGTTATATAGTAAAAAGACACAATCATCCAAAGAAAAGGAGAAGTCACCAAAGGGGAGGCATATTTTTTTACTTAAAGGTGCGAACAAACTAGCC
Source organism: Unio pictorum (assembly GCA_030141615.1). NCBI lineage: Eukaryota > Metazoa > Mollusca > Bivalvia > Unionida > Unionidae > Unio > Unio pictorum. The sequence goes on from JARLTB010000122.1 coordinate 12,203,459, forward strand.
AAATCAGCTTAGAACCGAATTTAGCGGAACACGCCGTTACCTTTATTACGAAGTGGTAGAAAAGAAGATAAAAGAGGGTGTGTACCAAATCTTTGACGTCAGTGTATTTCTGGAACGAACAAGCAAAGATGTCACCTCGCAGAAAACATTCTTATTCACCCCACTACCCCCTCGTTTAACCAAACACGGAAACATGTTGTCCGTCCTGTCCAAAGTCTCTCCGACCATGCGAAAACAAATCATTAAAACAGCCTCCAAAGATGTCATCGATACCGTGTGCGAATGTTGTTTGAATGTCTTGGAAGGCACGATACCTTTGTCTCTACACCAGAGGAGACACGCCAAACATCGGGAAGGTTCTGACAAATATTCCGTCTTGGGTAAAGACGGTCGTTGTGCCATTTTACTCTACAAGAAATTTAACATCACTTTGGCAAATTATCGCCTTCCTTCGTTTATCTCAAATTGGTCTAAAGTGATGCCTTCCTGCTCACAATACTTTTTTTTGAATATATTTTGGTCTGTGGCAGTGTGGCACCAGGAAGGATAGCCGCTAGCTTCTTGTTTTAGTTTCAAAAAGGCATCTACGTAGTCTGCATAAATACCTTTCTGTATCTCGTCGCCCTTGTGGTATTGTTGTGTCCTGGGAAAGTGATAAATTTCGTACACTTCTAACAGTTGGTATCCCAGGTCCAGAGCTTTAAACATTTCTACGCTAACCCAGGTTCATGTCAAGGCACGTTCTTCCTGGGTGTGCTGACAAGGTTGGTCTTGGTTGCACGATTCGGCACAAGTTCGACACAAAGGAAAATATCAGTTTCCCTTGGCAATGGTGAGGTAAAACGGGATGGTACAAGTCTGTGGGAGGCAAGATTTTGCACTTGATCAATCCTCCGTACTGGCGAATGTTGTCCAGGTCAATATGTTCTGTCATCAATTCTGGGTGCCCTACGCGAAAGTCACAATATTTGAAGACGTAAGGATACAGCGAGCACACGTCCAAGTATTTGATTTCTTCTCCCTTCTCCTCGTCTGCCTGGTACAACAAACAGGCGGCATTCGTCCGTCCTCCGTACAAACTATTCCGCGGGTTCAATGGGTCCACCAACTTGTAACTTTCTACGATGCATTTAAACTCGGGATCGGTTTTCAAACGGTGATCGTACTCGTGTTCCCACATTTCCACCACCTGGTATCCTTGCTGTTCTAACTTCAATCGCCGCTGACAAGTAGTCTGGTACAAGTCTTCCATGGTCCGTTGTAAAAACTGATTTTTGGTGTCACGTTGAGGGTAGCACATGGGACATCAGTGAAATAAGCATCAATTAAGCTCGTACACGATCTGAGGGTTCTCGAAGTCCCATCCATCCACCGAATATGTTCCGATGGTCTTTTCGCCTCCTCCGTTGCGGGCGTGTTGGATCCATTTGTCTTTCTTGTCGAGTATTGACGTTTGACAATATTGGTTGTCTGAGGGCTGATGACAGCCAGGGTATTTTCAGGCACGAATCGTTTTCGGTACACTAAGGAACACGCTTTGGCGATGATACAAGTTTCTTTCAAAGGATCAATCCCTCCGTGCTCCATGAACAATTCTCAAAATGTTTCCACAGCAATGTTGTAAAATATTCACGTCAGATTGACAATACTTTAACATTTCTTCTTTAAAGTCAAAGTGATCCGAGGCGTGGGTCTGGTACCAAGCGTGGAAAGCTTCTCGTTGTACGGTGCGCATGTTATCCGGGTCGTAGTCGTCAGCCTCAGGCAAATGGGGTAGAACGGCATGTTGATTGCCATTGGTATTGAAAGGGTGTGAAAAATAACCTTTGGCCATTTCTGTCATTCCAAAAGGTTTAGGCATGCGACTCAAAACCATGACCAAGTGACTCAATGAATCTTTAAATTGTACTTGTCCTACTTGCATAGAAATAATTTTGGCTCCTTTAAAAGTCACTTTAGGACGTTCGGTACTTTGTTCCGTATAGTATCTGAGCAGAAATTGCCCATCGTATCCTGAATCATTTTGAGCCATTACCGTGTCATAATGATAACAATCTCCGTAAAGTTTGATGTCGTCTGGACTCCACATCTCGTCGATGGGGTCTAAGATCCATTGGGAAAAATCGGCCAAAGTGTTTGATCCTCGAAATATTTTTTCACGTCCTCCAGGAATCTTGCTGCAGTGAAGGCAATGACTAAAGATGGGCTCTTGGATACACTGCTCGCATGCTCGATGAGCCACACAGAAATCAGAAATGTGTTTACCGGTCTCTTGCATGCATTCGAAATTAAAACTAAAAGATAAAATTCCCTTTCTTCAGTGTATCTTCTTGTTGGGGTTGGTATTTTTGAATGTAACATTCGTGTTCCAAGTCCACAATTTGGCGACAAATGTGACATCGTTTTTTCCCTCGACAAACGTGAAACTTGGCACTATTGGTACGTATGCCTTGTCCACAAGTAGGGCACAATCTCAGAAGCTGACAAGTACGTTTCTGCTGTGAACCTTGTATCTTCAAATATTGTTGGTAACAGGTATGACTGACAAATGTGCGCTGACAAACAGGACAATGCACTCGTTCTTGTCCTTTGTACAGAGATGGTTGAGAGGCCAAACATCCCTCACATTTCATTCCACAATGTTTGTGTTGTTCTCAATTGTTATAACCATAGTCACATTTATCACAGTAGTAACCGTATCCCAGAAATCCTGTGATGTTGGTAATGGTATAAAAATGCCCATCGTGATGATAGACGTGAATGTATTTTCCGTCTTTGAAATCGTTGCCTCGAAACAAAAGAGGACCACGCACATCTTGAGGGTGTACTTTCAAGGTGTAACGTAGTGCCAACACGTCTTGCAATTGTTGCATTTCTGGAATGCCGCAAGTAGTGTCATTGGATATTCCCGATTGCTGTAACAAGAGTTCTGCTTCACTTCGTTGTTTGGCTCGGTCCGATAGTCAAATACTTTTCCAGACTCTTTTCCATTCTACAGTGTCGTTCTTGCTGGCTTACCTTCGTTCCACGACGATGGTACGAGCTAAACTCATCTGGTCTTTAGGATTGTTCATTTGGACGTGTCTTTGCTTAATACTGCGAAGCTTGTCGACAAATAACACTTTTTGCATTGTCTGGTCCCTTGAGGAAGAGAAACATGGGCTATGAACAATGTGGGCTTTTCCATCGGTGATGTGAAGCTTGTCGTTGGATTGTTGCACATGTTGAATTTTATCGATGACTTTGGAATGTGTTAATTGTGATGGGCTACTAAACTCGATCCAAACGGGAGACTTCAAATTATCGGGATGAATAGAACGTGTCAAGCGATCGTGTTCTTTTGCTTGACATTTCTCTTTCAGTGTAGTTAACACAGAATCACACACCTTGCTAATGAACCCCTCTGTATTCTCTAAAGGTACATTGGACTTGAAATCTTTAAACTTTACTGCGTACGTGTAAGCCGTTGTTCTAAATTTTCGAGTGGAACCCTTTTCCGTCTCTCAAATGTGATAGTACTTTTCAGGGTTTATAAGGGTGGTGAACTTTGCTAGGACGTCGATTGTCTGGGCCTGGATTCGGGCTCACTCATGTCATCTTCAAAATCACTGGCATGAATCTGAGCCAAGACTTAAGCTACTGTGCTAGGCAATACATCACGTTTCTGTCTCTTACTGTCTGATCCTTTCTCAAAACTATGATGCGGTCTTTTCATCGTGTCTGCAAAACGTCAAATGACTACATTTTAAAGACAATGATCCCTATATATTCATGTCCGATCAGTGCATATATATAAAAGGCCACTGTCAAAGCTTCCAGTATTCATTTCACTGTCACATTGACCAGAAAGATGGGATGGAAGAGCCTACACAAGTTGAACTTCTCATCAGAGCTTTGCGTGGTGTCATACAGAATGTTTCTTCACACAATCCAACGGACCACTCTCCCTCCTTTCGAGATAAAAGTCAAGATACCTGCTATATCTGATAGAAGAAAAGACACTGGGTTACAGAATGTCTCGATCGTGAAAAAAACAAAAAGGTACCATAAGAGACAATAGTCAAGATACCTGTTACCTGTTATCATTGTAAAGAGAAAGTACATTGGTCTCCAAACTGTCCTAAGAAACAACAAGAGCAACAAGAAAATGTGAAATTAAGCCTTCGTGTTGTGTTTTCATTGGGTCATTATATGAAATTATTTGTAGTATCCACACGTTTAAGAACGCTACTTTTGACAGCAACTGTCGTTTGGTTGCCCATGGAAATAATGTAAAGCATTCGGCCTTAAGCAAGACTCGCGTGATGTCATGTTACAATTCCTTGGCAAAAATTCGTTTTGGACGTACTATTCGGATGATTAAGATGATTTCAAATCATATATACATAAAATGTGCATATTCAAATACATTATTGTGTGCAGCGTAACTGATACGGCACAGGGAGAATACATTCATTACTTAATATTATTTAGAAATGAGTGCATAGGTTATCATGATAATTATAATGTCGTAAGTGTTTTCTTTCTTTTTGATAACCATCGATAAAATACGAAATAGTTGTCTTTAATAATACCAACTATTCTGACTGTAAAACCATATAATACCTTCGTTTTCAAGGTAATATACTGAGGTTGTAGAGTGTTCATGACATAGATTAGTGTCATTCTGACACTAAATTTTGAATATACTTCAAATTCCAATATATTGTAGCGTCATTTGTTGAGTATGTCCTGACCTTTGCAGACATATATATATATATATATATATATATATATATATATATATATATATATATATATATATATATATATATATATATATAATATGCAGAAGATAGGTACAAAAGCCTGGAAAATGTTAAAAATATTACTAAGGATATATGAACTTGAGATAAGACCATTACAGCTTTCTTTGTTTAACATTCAATGGCTTTTTTTGGACTGCGATGATATTATTTGTAGCCAGTATATAAAAGATGAAAAAGAAAAATTTGACGAAGGTAGAATCATTTGTAGGGAGTTGTTATAGGTCTCATATCAATACTTTGGGACAATGAAATCTTCGTTAAATGCAAGAGTTTTGGGCCAAATGTTTGTGAGATACTTTGAGTCTGATACCATAGACATAGTATGATAACATGGTCCTGGAATAGAATCTTTGAACCTTCTCCCTTCAATGACTCTCTCTCTCTCTCTCTCTCTCTCTCTCTCTCTCTCTCTCTCTCTCTCTCTCTCTCTCTCTCTCTCTCTCCCTCTCTCTCTCTCTCATAGTTTTTATTTCCTCATATATTGTTCACGGTGAATCCAAGGCACCCAACTATGGCATCATGATTTTGTCTCATGGAAAAATACACATAAAAAGAAAAAAATTATATGTAAAATATTCTTTGCTCATAGTCAATTGAAGTAAAGTGCCTAAAAAACTTATCTCTTTCCTCAATTAACATGGATCCAATTATTTAAAACTATCCTTCGTTGCCCAGGTAACATAAGTAGCTACAGAGAGAGAGAGAGAGAGAGAGAGAGAGAGAGAGAGAGAGAGAGAGAGAGAGAGAGAGAGAGAGAGAGTGAGACAGAGAGAGATACATAGACAGACAGACAGATACAGACAGAGACAGACAGACACAGACAGACAGATACAGAGAGAGAGAGAGACAGAGACAGAGAGAGAGAGAGAGGGAAAGAGAGAGAAATTGTATATAAATATATGACATTGAGTAATTTCATATTGTGTGAGGTGTTTGTAATACGTTAAATGTTATCAAATTAACTCCAGTACGCAGCCTCCCCCAGTTTGACGTAAATAAAAATAACCTATGTGTTTGTACTATTGTACATAAATACACTTGTTGTAAAATATTATATTGACCATGTTTCTGATTATCTAATAAATTCATCTTATTCAGAAGGTTGACAACCACGGTGACGACGAGGATGATGATGACAATAAAGATGGTCACAAAACGATCACACGAGTGAATTGCAACGATCCAATGTATACTTGTTTTGTATGTATTGAGAAAAATGATCACATAGTCTGACGTCTCATGAAGATGCTCATACACTATCTACACTTTACTCGCTAATTTGGCAGTGTACTATTAACCTAGGGAGTGATCTTCAAGCGCGTATTTGCACACGTCACTGTCGGTATAATTATAATCTTCTCCGCAGTCTTGCAGCCATCTTTAAAGTGATTAACAATAGGCAAGTAAACAAGCAGCTGCATACAGTGAGTTAATAGTTACAACCTTTATACTTGATTCGAATTGTATATTTTCGTTTTGTTTATTAACCACTGATCTATATATAGTCCAAGACTAAGTTCAAAGACTTTATGTGAGATAAAATCCATGAAGATAAATCATACCTATACTTGTGTGCATGTACCTTTTGATTAGTATACTTCATATATTTAAATTCGCAATTCTCTGTGTTTGCATGTTCTATGTCCCTAGGATGTACATTTTAAGTTGCATCTTTACCTCTGCCAATATTTTTCAAAATATTGAAATACTGCATATTTGAATATTTCAGTTGCATGTTATTGCTTTTATGAGCATATTTTCAGAATTACACACATACAGTTTCAACACTGAATTATTCGAAATTTATATCAACTCTACGCGTTTGTATGAAATATGGTAATTATCATACTGCTGAAAGAAAATAAATTTTAAAAACAAAATACATCCAACGGACCACTCTTCCTCCCTTCGAGATAAAATTCAAGATACTTGCTATATCTGTAAGAAGAAAAGACATTGGGTTACAGAATGTCCAGATCGTGAATAAAAAAGGTACCAGAAGAGAAAAAAGTCAAGATACCTGTAACCTGTTATCATTGTAAAGAGAAAGGACATTGGTCTCCAAACTGTCCTAAGAAACAACAAGTGCAGGAGGAGGAGGGGAGGGGAATTCTGAACAAGAGGAGGAAGATGTACCCTCCCCCAAGGAACCACCCCGACACGTTCACAAAGACAACAAAAGAAGAAGAAACGAAAGTGAGGAAGAAGAAGAATAGGAAAAACCTGTGACAGTAAAGAAATTAAAGAAACAGAAAGAGTGAACAGAAGATGTCTATGAACTTTTTAAATTGGTATTGTGTTCTGTTATGTTGTGATATTGGATTGTAACATTTGTACCAGAATACACCAGACGGAAAAAACGTAAGTATCTCTTGGGTTTGATTTTTATAGAATAAGAACATACACTCACACACATAAAAAAGGGACTTTTGAGTTTTCATTGAATTAGGCAATTGAAATAGTATTTCTTTTCGAAAGATTTGAGTGGCCCTGAAAAGGACCGTTGGGTATTTTTTTTTGTTTAAAACAAAACAAACTCAGAAACGGGACGTAACCATCTTTAACTGTCTTAAGCCTTTGTCACGGCCAAGGCCTACTTCTGGACTGGATCTTGTCAACGATTTGGTAGAAATCACTAAAGGTGGTATGGCGGACGTAGTCTCAGTTAGATTGGGTTGTTTAGCTCAAGAAGGTCTTTTTCTCTTGAGCCGTGATAAAGAAGTCTGATACTTTTGTTTCAGACTCCTTAAATCTGCTAAAATATCTAAAAGTACCGTGACCGTTTGATTTTCACTATTCTATTTCTGTCCTTGGTCTTCGTTCTTCCCTTCTGCTGATGCTGTTTCTTCCTGGTGTTTCCTTCTTGCTTCTTTTTCTTCCCGCTGTTGAAGGAGAAAAGCTGTTACTGCTTCTTTTTGCTGTTGTAAAAATCGCTCCAATCCTTCTTTCTGTTTTTTGTTTAAAATCAACGACGTGTAAAAAAGAAGCAGAAGGTGACGAAGGTTCCTGAACAAATTCTTGTGAAGTTAGAAAATCCACAATATCCCAGTTGAAATCAACTTCTTCTGGATGTAGATTTGTCATGACTTTGATAGTCACTGCTGTACCATTACTTGCTGTCTCTACTACTGGCTCACCCCAATTCATCGTCTACCTAGTTTCTGACATGATTGACAACTCTGTCGCATCGATTGACTGCGCACAGCCGCTAGTACCCCTATAAATAACAACAGTACACTGCATTCGTTTCACATGTTCTCATCACAAGATGTGGACCAACGTAGAATCCTCTACCCTTGTTCCATCCATGCTATTTCGTACTGACTTACCCATGTATGTCAGATCATCATGGGCTATCCCTAATATGACTGATACAGCCCTTTGGGAAAGAAAAATATATGTGGAGAGGCAAGGTTGTTTAACGAGAGTTCTCCTCTATGGACCAGAAGTGAGGAGAAGTTTAAGGAAGAGATGAAGATCCGTGAGATGTCTTCTGTGTTAACAATATAATGTTAACATTACACATAACGGCTCTTTTCAGGGCCACTCATATACTTCAAAAAGATATTTGCTTTCTTTGCCTCCATTTCCCTTGCTGCTCGACAAGCTCAAATACAAATAATATTCCCCATGTTAAATTTCCCTTGAGGCTATATAGTCCCCCCTTGAGGCAATATCATCCCAAGCCCTTTTTGACTGGATTCTCCCTTGAGGCTATAAATCTTGAGGCTATATCGTCCCAAGCCCTTTTTTGACTATATTTCCCATTGAGGCTATATAGTCCCCATTAACTACTGCTAATATTTGGCTTGGAGAAGCTTACTAATAAGCCATGGCAAAGGTGGAATAATAGTAAGCCATGAAAATGTGAAATTAAATCTTCGTGTTGTGTTTTCATTGGGTCATTATATGAAATTATTTGTAGTATCCACACGGTTAAGTACGCTACTTTTGACAGCGACTGTAGTTTGGATGCCCATGGAAATAACGTAAAGCATTCAGCCTTAAGCAAGACTCGCGTGACGTCATGTTACAATTCCTTGGCAAAAATTCGTTTTGGACGTACTATTCGGATGATTAAGATGATTGCACATCATATATACGTAAAATGTGCATATTGAAATACATTATTGTGTGCAGCGTAACTGATACGGCACAGAGAGAATACATTCATTACTTTATATTATTTAGAAATGAGTGCATAGGTTATCATGATAATTATAATGTCGTAAGT